>CM063243.1:25300209-25959344 GCA_032158295.1 Pycnopodia helianthoides
CAGAGGCAACAAAAGCAGTTGCATCCCAGTTTATACAAATCAATAACAAAACGGTAAATATTGTTCACCCAAAAGTACAACCTAACAAATACATTAAAAACGTGTTTTATAATTCTTTATCTAATTAATATCACTGTTCAGACTCGGAGGCTGGAAGAGAAACAGTTTTTCCTTCATCTACACTATATACACAGGTTAAGAAAAACATGTTGCATGAAAATAAGCCCTATTATTTCTTAATAAAACCAAATTACCCATGGTCGCTATCATATTGCGAAAGAATATGTGCAGATATTGTCACTGTACTTTTTTACATTTAGCTGAGAACAATGGCCATAAATGCCACTAAATTTACTTTCCAAAACTAGCCCAAATATTTTTCAACTGTCCTCTCTGTACCTACTGACTGCTTGTTGACACATTTTTGTGATGTTGAATAGTTCTACATTATTATTGAGTCATCGAACATGAAATTTTACAAATTAATCCTTTGTTTGTCACAGATAAGCGGACCACACAGAATGGTAAGGTTGTGCTAGTTGTGAAACAATCAATACATTTTTTCCACAATGTTTGGTTTGTAGCAGTCTCAACTGCAGAGCTAAAGATCTGAAGAAACCCTTGTTTCAAAACAATTGCCACATTTTAAAACTCAAGGTTAAATGTCCATCAGATGCCACGCCCCCTTGACTAACCCAGACAAATCCAGTTACTTGCCATTGTTATTCAAGGAGAGAAAGACAAATTGGGTTTTAACACAAATTTAGAAGAAAAACTACATTTAAACATAAAAGTAAATTACAAATCATTTGTTTTGTGACTGTAGAACCAGACACCCATAATTCATTGATTAGGTCTTTTGGCTGGCCACCAGTTTTTTGAAAAAGCAATCTTTTTTCAATTTTCTAAAATACAATTTGGCCATGGGCAAGGCAGAATGTGTTCATCGCTTTAAGATTTTTAGACATAAAATTTAAGATACCTAGAGGTCAAGGTCAAGGTCATCTTTATTTGGGATTCAAAATGGAGGCTGAAGATTAGCAACAAACCCTGTATCTCATGACATTACCTAAAGAATGATAAACAGCGCTTTAAAGCGCACAATATCTGACACAAAAATGTTGTTCGAGGGCGCTGGTTTGCAGAGAGGAAGTCCAGGATTTCAAAATACTCGTTTGAAGAGATGAGTCTTCAGCTGTCATTTGAAGATTGATAAATTAGTCTGTTTTCTGAGGTCCAGCGGTAGTGAATTCCATTGACGCGGTACGATGTTAGAGAAAGCTCTGCTTGAAAATAATTGAATGTTTCCATATTTACTGCAGGTGGAAATCAAGCTTGCTCAGAACAGACAAGCTGTACCATATGGCTCTCCTGGTGGCTTCGGTGGTACATTTGCAAACAGCATGGGTTTATACGGCCAGCCCATGGCATATGGGAGCTACAACACATACCCAAGCAACACCACTGGGTTCAACAGTGGGGGTGCTGGCTACATGGGCAGCACCCCGGGCTATGGGAGCAACCCAGGCTACGGAAGCAATAGCCAATACCAGAATTACGGCAGCAAGGAGGCGAGCAGCCCCTACGGGAGCACCTACAGCTCTGGCTTCAGCGGAAACACAAGCTCTACCTACGGTGGAAGCACAGCCTCCAACTTCGGCGGGGGTAGTGGCGGATATGGCAGAGGGGCCTATAACCCCTACAGTCAGTAGAGTGGAGATCTGATCTTTGTATAGTGCATGTACTGAGCCTTTTCGTCCCGTTGATGGACACAAGGCGTTCTTTTCATGTTACATGTAACCAAAAGTGAGTTTGTCATTGACGCCGATGTCTGGTGTTATGAGTGTATATAGGTGGAGATTGGTATGCTGGATACAGTACATGGTTTGGGTTAATGATGGAAGTCCGACGTCACACCCTGGCCTGTCTGCCGATAAGTTTGCCATTTTGGGAGTCAACTTGCATAGTTATGGTGCATGGCTGCACATTAACACATGGGGGTATGTGATTCACAAAATGGCGTAACCAAGATTGATTTGTGGGTGATGGTGTCAGGGTGCATCGGGTCAATAGGTACATGTGTCAGGGGGGTACTTTAGGAGAGGGGGGAATAAAGGGTAGGCTTCCCCCCTCCCCTTTTCACTGGATTAAGATTGAGCCGTCACTGTTAATGAATTTAGGCCATCACAACTCAATTATACTGAGGCAACATTTGACACGTTAATTTATGACCGACATCGAGTTGAACAACAAATAGTGCAGGTTCATTTCGTCTCTTGTTATGCCCAAGCCTACTGCATGCCTTTTGAACGTAAACACAAAATGCGAAAACATGTGCTTCTATTCTATTGTTGTCTTGTGTCAATGCAGTGTTTGACAGGTTGTGTTTGGCCTATTGCAGTGATGGTAATGGGTCAAGAGGCAGGGAAGAGGGGCTGGGCCGGCCTTTAAGTATAAGGCTTAGTTCTGGGGAGAGGGGGGGGGGGGGGGCAACGAAATTAAGTAATGTTTTAAAAGTAATGAAAGTAACAGAAAGATAGTTTGGGGACTCTACCCCGGATTCGTTTCTTACAGATTCTGGTTGGTAACACTAGTTTACATGCTATATCAACCCCTTGCACTAACGTCACTAACACCTACTGTCTGCCATTGGTCTACCATTTTGGGAGTCAAGTTGCATGTAAGGATATGGTTCACTTGTAACCACATGCGCACTACTCAAGACACAGGGAATCTGACGCCCAAAATGGTACAATCAAGATTTTTCGTTGGTGATAATGTCGGGTGAATTGGGTCAATGCTTGATTATGTTGTTGACCATTGGGGCTGTTCCTTTATTTGGTTTCAGTGACAAGTTTTTTCTTCTTCCCCTAGCATAGTCTTGGCTTAAGACATTGGTGATAGGTAATTGATGTACGCTCGTAGTAATTTGTAATAGCGCGCCCTCTTAGGGCATGATTTAACCAACTTGACCAGCTCTCACTAACGTCTTGCAGCACGGGGTTAACTTTGTTTCTGTTTTCTCCCCAGCATTTCCTTTGTGCGATCGCAAAAAATAAATTTACATAAATTGTTCTTAGTAACAAACATCATTCTGGGTCACATAATAGTTTATGTAAATTTATTTCTGCGATACCGCGCCGATTGGTTCCCCGGGAAAGGCTGGGGAGAAAAAACTAAGAAAAAGTTAACCCAATGCTACAAAATTCCCTAGACGTGAGAGGGCACGCTATTGCGAATTGCTACAAGCGTACGTACACAATGCGCTATCGATCACTGACATCTTAGGCCAAGACTAGAGAGTATAGCACCCAAGGATTCCCAATTGGGTCTTTTGGGAATCCGGATTTCAGTTGGGCATGATTAGCCTTCCCCATGAAATGTGCTAATTGCAAATGTACATTCACGCATGTGTACAGACATTATTGGTTGGCCATAACGCCATAGAGTTGTGCACAAGGCAGACGCACAAAACGCGCATGCGTCAAACCACCATCAGCCCCATACAAAAATGCGTGATGTTCTCTTATTTTGCCCACCAGTGGTGTTACTTCGAACACACAATGAGCAATTTACATATTTCACGGGAAGGGTGCATTAAGCCAGAAATCCATGTGTCTGTCATGCGCTGTGCATAATGCATAGTGCGCAATCCTTTAGAATGAAAAGTACACACGAATTCATACAATTTTTTTACGAATAACCCAGTATGCAATTCAGACACATGGAATTATGTGCATTACTGGGCGTGCATTTTCATTTTTTTGCATTGTGTACTACTCACAACGCACGACGGACACATGGATTTCTGGCCTTACAAAACAAGTAGCCCCCAACTGGGAGAGTATACATATGTTCATGTAGCATTTATTTCAGTAAAAGACTCCTGATTGAGGCTTATTAGACACACTCCGATGAGAGTTCCTTTAATCTCTCAGTCAGTCTACTCAATCCTGTTGGTAAGTCATTGCATAACGCGCGCCCTCGTAACTGCTGCACGCCCAAACTTATTTCCCTACTTCCGGCTCCAAAATCACCCACGTCACCGTTCAAAAGCATTTCTTATGACAGAAGTGTTTGTTTCTGAGGAGACCCTTAGTCCTTGAAGAATGTACGTGTATGAGAAAGCCAAGTCCCGTTATTAATATTTTCTGGCATAAATCATCAAAGAAAATTAACTCAACGCAGATCTCCTATGTGCTTCTGGTAATCAGTAGAACAAGTTTGTGGGTACATGTAGTTGGTGCGGCGTACAGTGGAATTACGGTACACTTATGAACAGGATTGGGGTAGTTGTTTGCATCAATTCAAGCCTTCCTTCTGCCATAAAAAAAGCCATTGACGAGGGATAACCAGCCATTGTTTAAGTGCAGAGTAAAAGCACACAAATCTTGAAAAGAAGATTTTTTTGGGGGGGGGGTTTTCCTGATTTTTTTAATTTTTAATTTTATGGTTTATTTTTGAGGAAGGTGATGGATCAAGAGCAGAAATTTAGGAAGCATGAAAGGTGAGGTGGTAGTTAGGTAATGGTGTATTTCACACTGATCTAAGTCAAGTTTAATGTCAACTGTATATAGACTTTATAGATTTTTTTCCTTCTGTTTCGGTGGATCGACTGAAGGGTTATCCCTGGTGGTGTGGTTTAAATTCATAAAGAACTGGCTAGTTAAAAAGAATTCCCTATCTTTGTCATTAGTCAACTCAAAGAGGGGAAAAAACAAAGATTAGTTCTTTAGAAGAAGGATATATTTCCTCATCGTGATTGGACCTTTAGCTCAGGCATGGAATTGCATGGAGGCCATGGCACCTGTTGCCCTGGGGCCCTTTCAAAACTTCCCCCTAGACTTTCAGATTTTCCAATAGAAGTTCCCTTTGCCACATGAAATTCCAGGCCTGTGATAGCATAGCCTCAAAGGCCATAAGAAATAAGACAAACAGATGTGATGCTAAGCTTCATTTGTTTTTCTCTGATTTTGGAAATCAGTTGTCTTGTTATACTCTGTCGCTATTTGCTCCTTTCTAAATTCATACTGGTTAAGACACATTCAAAATTATATTTATAATTAGGCCTATGGCATGAATCATGGCATGTACTGAACAGTTATTAATCATTAGCCCTTTTCAAGACCATGGCATCAGCTTAGTCTCCAGCTTGGGCTTCATAGTGGTAGCCAGAGGGGTGTCTGGGTGTCTTTTGGACACCCTGTTTTAAATTTGGACACCTTGTTTTATCTGTCATTTACATGTAAATGTATTGTAAGTGAAAAATTTGGACACCCAATTTTTCAATTTCCAGCAAATTTGGACACCCTTTTACCAAATCCTGGCTAAAACCTTGTTGGGCTTCATCAGTAATTTTGACAGTGTACACTTGCGGTACAGTATTTCAAACATTGGAAAGGTGCCGTAGCCTAAGCTGTTGTTTTGAAACTGGCCATAGCCTCCAAGTGCGAGTGGCTAAAGATTTTGTTTTGTTTACCCTTTACGACCATGCAATCAAATTCAATGACACCTTAGGTAGGAGCATCTCATACATGTAGTAGCCATATTGTCTGATTTCCTGCTCATAAACATTGCCACTGTGAATTGATAGACACAGGGAGCCAGACCATTTGCTATGTTATTCCTTAGTTTGGTTGTGTGAATATCAAAGTGAAAACGAGCCAGATTGCTACTTTTTCTTAAAGGTCTTTGAGATGAATCCATTGTATAGTTTTTCTAAACAAAATATGTAATGAAACAAAAAGTAGGGTGGTTTTGGGGGGGATGTTTTGTTTTTAATTTCTTGAAATCTGTGTCGAGACAAAATGGAAGAATGAACTTCTTAATGAAACGAAAGTGCTCTGTTTGGAAATATACTTTGAAGATATCAAGTTTTGGGAACTCTGAGACTGACAAACTACAGCATTACCAGTAGCTAGGGCAAATGATCCATTGACGGACAGTTCCATCAGATGGTGTATCGTAATGCAGACATTCAAGAAGTTGATAACCAATGAGTTACATACTGCACATCAATTCTCATCTGTGCTTGTGCAAAATCCAGCAAGCTGAAGAGTAAGGCATGTCAGAAAGAATAATATTTGGCTATAGCTACGGCTGGATGACTGCCCCATAGTTCAGCCATGCTGCTGAAAACCGTCCTAGCCTTAGCCAAAGACCCTAAATCTGAACACAGAAAAAAGTAGACTACGGCCGTTTGTAAACCATGGCTTAGGCTGAAAGCGCATGTTTGAAAAAAATACTGACAGAGCCAAAACCAGAGCCTAATCAGGAGCCAAAACCAGAGCCTAACCAGGAGCCTAAGCCGACGCCTTGGTTTCAAACGAGGGCCTTTGAGATGGTAGGTGTCAGAAGAAATACCAGAATGTGTTTCCGGGGTTTACGTAACTCCGGACATGCGCATACATTTTTGAGAATAATAGATTTGAGTAAGTCTTCTGGCATGTAGCCTTTCAATGGTTTGCCATTCCAAGGCTTGAGTGAGATTGAACAGAATGCTGATGCCAAAAACACAAGCATGGGGATAACAGTATAATTGGAATGCAGTATGAGACCCACACACTGTACCATTGTAAATACGTTAAGCTTATGGACAATTTCAACTTGTACAAATTAATGTACATGTACATAACAATTCTTACCCTAAAAGAAATATTAACTTGTGTTTTTTGAAAAGCCATGGTACGAATGAATACTCATATTACGGATTGAATAGTTCAACGTTCTGTGAAATTCTGTCGTAGCTCCTTATGTTTTCGTGACAAATTCCAATCCCTGTGGATGTTGAGCAAAACAAACCAAAAGAAACCCATAAAATTTAATTTTGCAGTCAATCTTATAAGTTAATTTCCTATGGTTATCTGTGTGTGTTCTTTCTTGAGCAAAGCATGATAGTGAGCTGAAATATTTCACAGAAAAGTTTCCTTTTAGCTAAAATGAATTAAACCTATCAAGATTTAACAGATCAAGACGTCATCAACTGCAATTGTAAGGGGTAATAACGATTATGATATGTATTTTCGGAACCGCTTACATACACCATCCTTCCTCCATGTATACACCAAACCTTCCGTAGGATTAGAGCTTAAATTGATTGGCAGATGCTTTGGGTTTGTACATTTGAAGTGTACACTTTATCTTAAGCCAAAGATTGGGCTGTAGAAAAGGCAGCATTGCTCTAGGTACAAAGGTACGGTTCTCATTGGGGTGGCATGGGTGGCTAGTGTGTAAAGTGCTCGCCTCTCACCACTTTGGCCCTGGTTCGATTCCCCGGCTAAGGCCATTACGGGAGTAGAGTTGTGCGTTGGTTCTCTCCTTTGTCATTTTCCTCCCTCTTGAAAAATCAAACACTTCTGCCCGTGCCCCGTGGTCGTATATGGGTCAACGTAGCTGGCTGGCCAAGGGGTCTTTACATGCCTGCGGCTCAAAAAACCCTGGAGCCGTGCCCTTCGCAATTCAGCACCTCAGCTGCCATTAAGGATGATTAGCCTCCCAAATTATTAGAATTATTATTATTATTATGGGGAAGTTTGTTAGCGGTTTACATTGTATGGTGAACGAAAGTTATTTTTGCAGCTCTAATGATTGCAGGAGGGGACTTGTTGGATTCTAAAACATATAATCACATTGTCGTTTCTGCCTTTTGGCTTTCATTCGGATGCAGTACCTAAATTGCCCTCTCTGCACTACCAATGCTTCATCGTACCATGGTTTTAATTGCACCAAGGAAGATTAACCTCTAAATCTTCTGCTTTGTTCATTTCATGTAGCAAAAGGAGAAGATACAACAAATTTAAGCTTATCATTATCTTTTTAAATTTCCTTAGAGATGAAATTATTATTATTTAATCTAGAAAGGTCTATCACTTTTGATTTCTACATATAGGTGTTTGAAAGCAGCTGGACAACAGCTTTTCAACATGTTAAGCTAAAATGTGTCGGAACCAGCCACATTTCGAAAATGATAGACTTTTGCGACATTAGCTTTGTTCAGAATGTCTGAGACCAACTTTTGACAAGTTCTGTAGATTTATGTTGTACACGTATCTTCTCTTGAAGGGAAAGTTCGACATTGAGAGTAGATTGGTATAAGTGTTGAGATGATAGCAATGTTACTATGTGTTAGCTGTTGACCTTTGAACTTGAACGTAGTTAAAACATGTCACATTAAATTGAATGTCTTAGTATTCATTACTCAATGATTAACAGGGCCCAATTCCACAAAGCTATGAAGCAGAAAATACTGCTTAGCAAATCGTTTTTTTTTTTTTGTTTTTTTTTAATGAACGGAGCACCAGTAGGAGCAATGTAAGCTTTGTGGAATTTTGGCTGGTAACTTGTTTCGGCTAAGCGAGATTTGTCCGTGTTTAGCAAGTTGTGGTTGCAAGCTTTATGTAATTGGGCCCAGATGAGATGTATAAGTTACTTTGAGCTGATAGTGTCAACTTGATAGAATATTGTTGAGAACGTTAAGGGTGAGAATGCCTTCATATTGCCTTCATTGTGTAAAGTATTCCCCCTTATTTTGGAATGACAACTCTAATTGGCTGCTTCGTGTTCTTTCCTCTAACGAGAGAAAGTGAGACGCGCTTTGACTACAGCAGCAGATGATTTGGATTTATTGAATACGGCTGCAAGAATTTCTTGAAACTTTTCCATCAAATTTTTTGGTATTAACACCATTGAGTGCTGCGGCCATCTTGGTCATGTACCCCTTACATTGTGACATTTGTGATGAAGGTTACCAGTTACCAGACTATTTTGGAAGAGCCTCATTTTGAGCCCGACAGACTTGTATATATAAGAATCAAGATGGCCGTTGCATGAGAATGGTCTAAACTGTGTACTGTAAATAACAAGCGTATATAAAGAGTTGTAGCTTTAGACAGTTATCTTATGAAAATGAATGCATTATTTTATCAAGCGAAATTGCTAAGAAATTATAAGTGTGTGACGACAGCAGTCATCATGAATTTACGTTAAGAATTTTATTTACTTGCCTTATTATTATATAAAAAAAGAAGAAAATATATGTTCAATTGCAATACTTTGTTCTGGTGGTTCTGTCAAGGTAAGAGTTGACGTGTCATTGACAGTCACATGTGTTAACAGTTCAAACAAAGAATCTCTTCACCTTGCTCCAGGCTTTCACTGCTGCTAAGTTTTTTTAAGTTCACGCGCTCTTGCTTTTTTCACCGGCAACTTTTCACTTCTCTTTTTAGATAGTTAACGGGAGGAATGTCACTTCAAGTGATATATTTCACAAAATAGTTGATTAAAATTCTTGTGAAACCGTCCAGAGGCCTCACAGTGTGACAAGAAAGTGAAGTTATCACGTTGTGTTTTAAATTCATTCATTTAATTTCTCTTGGACCATTCCTCAATCAATTATATTGTGAAATAAGCTTATTTAGAAAGGAAGTTAATTATACTTCCTGATTACTTCTAGAAAAGAAAAAACCAGAGAGCAGTGTGTATCGGGAACAGTAGGAATATTAAAGTCAACCAAATTAATAAATCAACTTAAGATTTGGGAAAAGTGAGACTTTGACTTGGTAAATGTGACATGGTTTTTTTTCTGAGCGTAGGTGCTGGCCAAAACCCGGAACAATGTGTTGTTTTCTAACGAAGCAATATATATATTTGTTTCTGTAGTGTTATCATCTATTATGTATATATCTTTACATTTAGAATCTTGGCTTTAACATGAAGTTGGCAAAGCTGATGCAATGTTTAAATGGAAGATTTCCTTATATAACAGCTGATATTAGTTGCATATTTGAATTATTTACTCCATTACTATTATTATATTGTCATGTACAGTGATTAATGTAATATTTTTTTTTACACTATTAAAAACATTCAATTATAAGTATAAACGTAAGAATTTATTTTCTCCTTTTTCCTTGTGGAAACAAAATAAAATAGTTGTGGTTGCACGTGGTCATTTGATACCATTTATCCTCGTCAGTTTATTTATTTCCTGTGGCAAAGAAGCCACGGGCTTTAGCTGTGGTAATTTGATGTACCAAGACCAGGGCCCAATATCATGGCTCTGCTTACTGGTGAATTCTGTGCTTGCGTGCGATCACCATGACTAGCTTACAGGGCAAGTGCCGAATTTCTGCGCTAGCTGTGTAAATGAGGAATGCCTAGTAATGTCGAGTACATATGCACACAAGCAACAACTCCTCAATAACCTGTGAAATAACGTTTGATGTGAGCAGAATTCCCTGCTTCCGTAAGTGCTGATTCATTGCTTACGGTAAGAAGAGCCAGGAAATTGGGCCCGAGTGTTGTTTACAAAGAGTGACCTTGTGCATTCCTTCCAAGGCTTTTCATGGCAGGCAAGATACTACAATGGTCATTATTAATGACAAGTAATTTGACATTTCGGATCGTATTACTAAATAAAACCAAGAAAAAGTAAAAATATGCCCCTTTCTTCACATCATGAGTTAAAAAAATCGTTGGGTGCATTAAGTTTCAATAAAATGCAAGATTTTATGTTTTTCTCCATTGTCGGACATGCGACTTTGATATTGCGAAAAAAGTAAAGAAAAAAGAAGAAAATAAAAAGAAGAGAGGAAACCGCCTGGCTTACGAAACTTTGTACAGTGTTTTTCAGTTTGCTATGGCGATGACAAAAATAAAAAATTAAAAAGAGGAACTCGGCTGAGAAGTAGCATCTGCATTGATCTGGGTTCAAATAGTCGGCAGGAAGTCCAGACCAATTGGCTCTCTTTTAAAACCGTGTATTTTCACAGGTAAAATGATGGTCTACCCTCGAACATTGTGCAAGTAACAGCGATGGCTAATGATAGTGTACAAGTTTTCTATGGGAAGGGTTAATGTTTGTTTATATGGGGGGGGGGGGTTCTGGTGTAAAGGCAAGTCAAGTCATTTCCTGGTTCATGGTTTTTTTTTTGTTAGGAAAGGTTACCTATTCTGCTTCCTAGCTTCCAAAGTAGAATGTACCGAATAGATTTGTGTCCTGTCAATTTACAAGCCCAAAACATCAGAAGTTCATTGCTTGTGTTGATATAAAGAACAAAAGCCCGCAAGTCACATTCGCTCAAACGCGCATCAACGCCTAAATCAGAGTTCCTGGAAACTCAAAAACATTTGTACCCAGAAGGAGTTCAGCATACCGAAACTGTGCCCTCTGTTGACAACTTATACCCACCACTAAAGAATCTCATGTGAATTAATATTGGATAATTACTTGTCAGTCAGGTGACACAGCACAAACACTGCCCCCATCATTTTAAAATGATTATACCTTTTTGGTAACAAAACCAAGGGACCCTCAAAAGCACCTAGCACTGTAACCTGTAGGCCTAAAGATACCTGTCAGGGGAAGATGATGAATTTTAATAAATGTTAAATTTGCATCAGGGATAAAGAATGTTTGTGGGTTTTATCCATACACCGATGTGTGTTGTGTACTGTACACCCAGTGCTTTCCCTGAATCCTGTGGACAAAAGAAAATTACTTGATTCAAACCCACGACCTTTGCCACTCTAGAGCAGATGTCTTACCACTAGACCAGCGAGTTTGAAGCATTCGAATCCTATATTTTAGCAGGGGGTACCACAACGATTTTAACAGCTGTTAAATTTGCATCTGGGATAAAGAATATTAATTGTGTTTAACCCATATTACACCCATAGAAGATGATGAAAAAAATGTCAGTTTTAGATTTTAGAGAAAACCTAAAAAACGGGAAAAGCTAAACAAGCTGGCAGGTACTGAAAGCTCACCCCACATGCAAGACCAGGATTCAAACCGAGGTCCATAGAGGTGAAAGGCAGGGAAGAAACCACTTAAAGGCACTGGACACTATTGGTAATTACTCAAAATAATTGTTAGCATAAAAACTTACTTGGTAACGAGCAATGGAGAGCTGTTGATAGTATAAAACATTGTGAGAAACGGCTCCCTCTGAAGTAACGTAGTTTTTGAGAAAGAAGTAATTTCTCAGTAAAATATTTGAATTGATTTTGAGACCTCACGCGTGAGGTCTCCAAATCAAGCATCTGAAAGCACACAACTTTGTGGGTGTTTTTTCTTCCATTATTATCTCGCAACTTCGACGGCCAATTGATTTCAAATTTTCACAGGTTTGTTATTTTGTGCATATGTTGAGATACACCAAGAGAGAAGACTGGTCTTTGACAATTACCAAAGGTGTCCAGTGTCTTTAACCTGATCAGTATAAAACACGCTATACACAAAAAATCTTACAGACCGAAAAAAAGGTATTTTAACACAGGTTTTTAATATTTAGAACAAAGAAAAATGTGTACAAATGTTTTATAATGGCATATTTTGTGCCCATCACTCCATCTATATCAAAACTAAACTGTGCTTGGGCAGATTCAGGCCAGGGCAAAGTAATACACATAGAGACATCCTCTCTCATATTATTTACAATATTTGTTTTCGTCACTATATGCTGACTTTCCCCTCAGCCTGAATCTGAACTGTAACACTGTGCGTAAGATGGATAACTTGAAAAACAGGATGTGCATGATTTTAGGTACTATAAATTAACATAATGTTGATCTGTACAGCAAGTTTTAGAATAAACGATCTACTAAACACACACAAATAAAGTATTTACAAAGTATCAGTGATAAGCTGTGCTCAACTCAGATGAAGAATTGTGGTTCGTCATAAACAAAGCTTTTTAGCTCAAAAGTTAATGTTACAACAACAACAAACAGTTAATTTGGGCATTTCACAACCAATCGTTTTTCCCAGAGAAGCACTTTTCATTGTGTGTCATCGGAAATGTCAATGCCTTCACAAAGTACACATCGTGATTAACACAATCCCAAAACAGACAAATGGCCACTTTAGTCTGCAAGATCAGGGGCACTTTCCACTCTGGTGAACAACTCAAATTTGTTTGCCAGCTTTTCAAACTGGATTGCGTCGAGCACAAAATGCTTTGGCAACATTTATGAAATTCAGCACACAGTCTAGAGTAGGTGTTAACATATGTTCACCAACTCAACAAAAAAATTGAGAAAAGCAATTACAAGTCCCTGAAAATTTGCCTAATCTGACTTAAACCCTTACCTCAAACAAGTCAAGTTATTTGTAGTAAAGTGTTTTAATTTGATATATTAAATTGTACTTGTTTACAAGTGTGTTTGAATGTTAGTAGTCATGGAGATTTTAAAGAGCAGCCGAACAACAAAACATTGCCCGACACACGGAATAATCATTATGGTTATGGCAAAATGATTGGTCCAACAAACTGAAGCGAATGTGTGCAGGGCTTTTGAACACAGCGCCTCCCTGTCCAAACCGTTTGCATGATGCACATTTTATAAACGGTTGCACAATGAGTCACGCGAGTGAAACACACCCCTGGTTCACCTCTGAAATATGAAGCTAAAATTGTTGGATGCGTTCTCTTTGGCCGAGTGGGTAATGTTTTTTTTTTAAATGCTCGGCTAAGAAATGATTTTCTGAACACAAACTCAAACTTTTGTGTGCAGCGCAAACTCCTGCATGTCTCCTGCCTTCTTTGAATGTTACCACATCCAGGAAAACTCCTGGTGGCATGCAGAACTGTGCATCCAAACAGACTGTGCAATTCTCCCGTGTTGCACCCCGTTAGAAGTGTTTGATTATGTTTCCTTAAAGGGTGTCCACGACAATGGTAAGATTGAAAAATGTTCATAGATTTGCAGTTGCCCACAATTTACATGTCATAGAGATAGTCCCTTGAAATGCGATAGTTTTTGAGAAATGACTCAGTTTTGATCTCGCGAGTCCACAATCTTACGTTTATAAACAATGTTAAATACAGTCATGGGGTTTTTCACCCTTTTCTACAGACTCTGATGACTGATTGACCTGAAACTTTCACAGGTTTGTTGTTTCATGTATATGTAGAGTTACACAAAGTACGGATACTGGGTTCCATTTCAGTGTTGATGTGTTTCATGAGTTGTCAATATCACCATAGTGATTTGTATTGTGATATCGCACTTTGCTAAGCACTTAAGATTGAGACACAACTTAAGATCAATCTTAGCTCTTTGTGAAATCGCCCTGTCTTTGACATTCTCCACTGTTGTGCGGGGGCTTCTAAAGTAATGAAATTAAGAACCTAAGGTTTTAAAAATTACACAAATTCACGAGAGACTTGCACGGTTTATTGTATTGCCTTGCCACATACACTCTTAATGTTGCGGTAAGGACCGTGCGATGAACGCACACTTGTCGTCAAAGCTGCACATGACAACACAGTGGCCACCCTGTAAACGTAACAACAATCCACACCAACTGTAGCAAGTTAACATCTCTACCTAAACGTAAGTCATGACCAGACTTGGTGTCATTAGTTTTGCTACAGTCACGGTGGTAAAACTTAAGTTCAAACAAAGACAGAAAATTGACCCAACTTGGTGGTGGCTGACAGTTTTTTTTTTTTTTTTTCAATGTGGCCTTATACTCCAATGTCACCAAAACTTCCTTCGGACTGTTTTAGAAATGAGCCTCGCTTTGATCTCCATACAATTGTGCACCGTACAATCAAAATGGCTGGTCCGAATAGCACGTATCTATTCACTTGCCAGCAGCTATTCCACAGCAACTGGCAACCTCAGGGAAAGACCTCCAGCCAGATATCCACACAGTGGCTGGACAGATTGTCCTCGCGCCAACTTCAACACAAAATCTTGGGCTGTAGCATTTACCATGATCACTGAGGAAGACAGTTTGTAAGATCTTTGGGAATCGTCTACACAAGTGTATTTAGTTATGGCTGTGGCTGATGGCAGCGGCTGAAGGCAGCTACAGTACATGAAGGGCTCACAGTTGTAGCCGTTGCTGTAGCCAGATAGCCATTGTTTCAAACACTTCCTTACTTTGGATGTCGCTTAAAAAATATCTTAGTCCATACTGTGGCTTTAAGTCTTTTCATTTGAGCTCTGATAGACTACGACGTCTTCTTGAATGACTTGAGAATTGGATAGATGTTATTGAAGGCATCATTGATTTCTTGTCGGACTTTAGCACCTGTAGAGACAACAGAGAGAGAGAGAGTGAGAAAAAGAATTTAACCAAATTTCACGACACGTTTACACCACCAAGTTTCCTGCTCAAACTGAACAAAACCCCCAAAAGAGTCGCAGCATGACATCAGAAATGAAAGCGGGAAAATCAAGAAGTGTTCTGTTATATTCTGACAATTCTTTTACTGTTTGATGACAAAAATGGAATTAACATAGTGTTTTATAACCTTTTTTTGTTTAATTTCTTAGCACTTCATCTAAATTTCCAAAGAATAAAGGGGGAGGGGTAATGTGTTTTTCAATCAACAGGCAAGCTGGGGGGAAAACAATTACTTAAATTTATTTTATTTTACTTCACCAACCGACAGCAGTAAACCGTTAATAACAGGAAGGGATTAAAACAAAATGAAATATACATCAACAAAATTATAGTTTATTTAATTTCACCAACAAACAAATAAAAACACCAATAACAGGAAAGGTTTAAAAAATATATACATCAGTAATTTACAAAACATTTATAAAATATCATTCACAATTTTACAGTTGCACAAATGAAAAGTAATAAAAAATATGGACACAATCCAAATATGAAGCTTTACAAGAAGAGAGAGAAAGAATACAATAACAAAAATAATTCTACAAATTATCTGCGAATCAATAATCAGTCTTTCTCTTACCTGTAAGGACTACTTTCCCTGAGACAAATATCAGCAACACTATCCTAGGTTTGACCATTCTGTAAATCAGACCTGGAAATAACTCTGGCTCATAGCTAAAAAGATATAAATGAAATCAGATATCAGACATCTTCAATACACAGGCATGCAACTGTAACTTCACCAAAAAAGAGTAAATTACAAAATTCAATGATTTTGTACAGCATTTTTCAATTTTAATGGTAAAACTGAGAATAAAAAAAAAGAGGAAATCAGCTGATCCGAGGAAAAGTTGCACGCCTGATTACACTTATGTTATTCCCAGTAAACTACAATTCCAATGAAGCTGCGTGATCTACTGCATCCAATAATTATGAGAGCTGCTTGAGCAGAAAAAGTAGGTCAAGTACAATGAAATGGTGCTTAGTAGAATAAGGGTACCAGCCCAAATACCATGTACCATGTTATTTTATATATTTCTGGTGATGAAACCAAAGATGCCTCATACGTGAACTTAATAACCACTGTAGCTTGCAGGCCTGAGGAAACCTGTAAACAAGGGTGCTTGCTATGTGAACCAGAAACACCGGGGTTAACCCTACTCTTCTTGAGATAAGTGTTCTGGGTTCTTTTGCGTGCACTACCAATCCTAGTACACCTAGTACACGGGACATACGGCTTAATGTCTCTAGGATAAAGCAATTATGGTAAAGTATATTGCTCAAGGCCACAACTGGGACTTGAACCCACACTCTGCTAATCATAAACACCACAGCTTGAGTACGGTGCTCTTAACTCGGCCACGACATCCCATAATCCTGCTCTTTCTTGCTTAGCAGGACATTATTAAGCTTAATACTTTTTTTGCTTAAGCAGCTCTATATGAAATTGGGTTAAAAAGCACTGTGACAAAAAATGACAAGAGCTTAAGGGGTCAGAGAGTGAAGTCATTACCTTGAGAACTGGCTGTGCTTGAGTACAAGACCCTCTAGCCTAATAGGAAACTTTACATCACAACTGCCGACCATGTTCTGAATCTTGAAATCCATAAATGTGGCCTGAAAAAAATTGTAAGAACTCGTACTAGAAAATATATCTAGCACAATAAATAAGTACACTGTTGTATGGTGTTGCAAGTAATAGTGTTCGTGATTATTGTGTAGTAAAGGGCCATGTTCATATGTTCAATACGCATAATAACACTGAGATGCACGACACCAATATCAATGCTGGTATTCTGTCAACGTTAACACCATAGCCACTGCTTGTGCTTGATGCATATTACCAATGGCATGTCTGGTACCTGTAAAACACAGTCTGCATATTGCACTGTGATGGATGTGTGTTGTTTGCACAGTTTCCACGAGTGGTCCACACAAACGCACGCACACCCACACATACGATGTCAAGTTTGGTCATGAACAATTTTTTGATCAGGTAGGTAGCCAACAAGTTCTGCCGTTCCGCCCCGTATTGTTTCCTTTGGTTACACCAACTTTAGCAAAAATGTTGAAACCTCATAATCGAGTGCGGTGTGCAAATTTTGCAAGCACAAAATTAAAGAAAGGACTGGCACAACTACAAATTTTAAGAATTTAAGGATTTAAAATGATTTTTTTCTCTTCAAAATAACCAATACTGATTTATTTATTTCAGCAAGGCAGGTAGCCAACAAGTTTTATGGTTTAGAGAAAGTTTCTTTAAACCATAAAACTTGTTGGCCACCAACCTTTCTGAAATAAATAAATCAGTATATTATAATTGGTTATTTTGAAGAGAAAAAAATCATTTTAAACCCTTAAAAGATATTCTGGATAAGGGGCAAGGAGTAAAACCTAAAATAAAATTGTAACTGCAGGTACAGAACTTTGTTTAAATTAAATGTGTAAATCATTTCCAATTCTTATTTTACGACATTTGGTTTGCAATCAATATTTAAACAAGTGACTCGTGACTCGAACTCGGACCAAATGACTCGGGACTCGGACTCGGACCAAGTTACTCGGACTCGGACTCGACACAGGTGACTCGACTACAACACTGACCATATAGCTCCACGATTTTACTGAGTCACAAACGGCTGCAAACACCACAACGTTCTCATGAATATTGATAAAATTATCAACAGCCAATCACCGCCTGGGTACAATGTCAGCGGTTAATACTCACCGGGAAACCTAGTTTCTGAACAACCCTGGCATACTTTCTGGCAGCTAGCCTCGACTCCTGCTCACTTTTGGCTCCTGTGCACACCATCTTACCAGAGCTGAATATCAGGGCGGTTGTTCTGGGATCTCGTATCCTCATGATGACCGCTGCAAATCTCTATATCACAAAGAAAATTAAGTTGAAAACTGGTGAAATTGCTGAAAAGTTAAAGTTTCAAGTGGTTTTTTTTTTTTTTTCCTCTTCCAATTGTTGAGAAAAGGTGTTGTGTTTTAGTTTTTAACTAGAGGACTTGCATGCCAATGAAACTCTAATAGTGTAATATTCTTTTCTCTAATACCCTACCCATTCCAATCCCATTGAAGTCAAACTGCTTTGCCCAACTTCATAGTGCTTTTTAAGCAGAAAATGGTGCTTACTCAGCAAAAAGTAAGCAGGATACCAGTCACAGATGGTACGTACAACACATGTATTTTGGCAAGTCACCTTTTTATTTTGTGCTTTGCTAACTGGTCCAGTTTAGTATTTAACTGCTGGTGCATGTTCATTTGCGTTCAGGGTAAACGGATTGGTATGCAATAGTGTACCTTTGGATTGTATTCAGCATTTCTGGCATGTAACGCAATCTTCTTCAGTTCCAAGCGACAGCCGAGATTGACTGTAGATACAATGTTCCTGTCATGTAAAAAACGGTACTTCTTTGAATAAGATTGTTTGTTATGGTTTATTAAAAGTACTGCAATACAGCGGCTAAAAAGCCAAAAAGTACAGTTTACAAAAACAGTCATTATACATACACAATAAACATCAACAAAACATTACACAAATTGTATTATTATTATATATTTCTGGTAGTGAAACCGAGGATGCCTTATAACTGAACTGAATCACTGTAGCTCGCAAGCCTGAGGAAACCTGTAAACAACGGTGCTTGAACCAGTGGCACCAGGGTTACCCCTACTCTTCCACGATACATGTTCTGCATTTCAGCAAAGAGGTAGAGGGATTTGGGAAGGTTTTTCAGCCAAACCCTTGAAGCCATAACTGATCTCTCCTTGGATGAGACATACAGACGTAGGTGCAATACTGTACATTGTGTAATGCACATAAAAGAACCCAGTACATTCAGGGTGTGTGGTGCAGGCGAGGGGTTGTCGACTGAAGGTGACAAACATAATGATTTTTCCCGTATCGGCGGTGATAGCCAACGACACACAGAACAAAATTGTGAACACCAAAAACGACTGTATATCTAATGATTTTTTTAAATTTTAAGCCAAATGTTTGTCCGTAATAAGCATTGCTTTTTAAACTTTGACAAGTTTTGCGGAAGCCACTTGCAAATTTGTGTGCGGATTTCTCAAGCGTGATTGACCACTGAGGTAACTGGTAAACAAAAGTAAAAACTGTCCCTACGGCAGCACATTAATGCAACGCATTTTTTTACCCAATACATGTATATTGTGGCCCTGAAGGGACATTGAACTTAAATGTTAACATCAATATTCATGACAAAATTCCCCATTAGTGCACGAGTCATGAATACGCCAATATTCATAACAAAAAATCTTTTTAAAACGATTTGGGCCAAAGTTGCAAGTTCAATGGGGCATGAGTTTGATGTTTACTGTCATTCATTTCCATTAATTTATTTATTATTCATCACGATTTAAAATTATGAAATTCCATGTCTCCATGCGTTTAAAACAAAGTCATCAAAACAAAAAGAGCATGATACAAAAAACAAGAGAGTCAACAAGATTAAAATCACATCACATCAACAACACTACAATAGAAACAAAACAATACATCAATTAACCCCAAACCTCCAAAATCCTTCTAGATCCTCTTTACTGAAATGAAGGATTCAGAAGGACTGAGGGGTGTAGGCCCAAATAACAATTGCTTCTCACTGGCTCAGGCATTCCAATCTTATTTAAAGGCACTGGACACTATTGGTAATTACTCAAAATAATTGTTAGCATAAAAACTTACTTGGTAACAAGCAATGGAGAGCTGTTGATAGTATAAAACATTGTGAGAAACGGCTCCCTCTGAAGTAACGTAGTTTTTGAGAAAGAAGTAATTTCTCAGTAGAATATTTGAATTGATTTTGAGACCTCACGCGTGAGGTCTCGAAATCAAGCATCTGAAAGCACACCACTTTGTGTGACAAGGGTTTTTATTCTTCCATTATTATCTCGCAACTTCGACGACCAATTGAGTTCAAATTTTCACAGGTTTGTTATTTTGTGCATATGTTGAGATACACCAAGTGAGAAGACTGGTCTTTGACAATTACCAAAGGTGTCCAGTGTCTTTAAGTCCATACAATTTGGGGTGGAGTGACATAGGAGAGGAGGAAATTGAGGTCTAGGGAGGCCTGGGGAGTAAGGGTTTTAATAAACAGGCTTTGAGGAGTATCGGAATAAAAGCAGAAGTACAGGTTTGTAGAAGGTGAAAATGGTTTTTGAGGCAATGCATGGTGAGGTATCAATGTATATTCGATTTGCGGTAACACCATGTGTAGATATCTACATTGCTGTGTACATTTTGTTCTTTAGAGAAGTTGTCTTGCTATTTGTTCTTCTGCCGTGGAGTAGATTTTCGGAATTTGGGAGACTTCTCAGTTCTGAAAATAACTGTCCTGCTTGTTAACTACTACCTGGGCGGAAGGTAGGAAATCTGCTTGGACTACCGGTAGGCCCTACTACTTTCTATCTGAGTTTATTCTATCTATAGATCCGAAATCCTCCAAAATACATTCGCCTGTGTTTTGATCGACTAAGTACTACATGGCAAATATGGATGTCTTCCATTCGTTCAAAAACTCAATTCTCATGACAGGAGGCAAAGGAACACACAGAACTCTATCATTTTAGTTTCTACATACTGAAGTTGCGGCACAATCCCTGATGGCTCCATGCTTCCTGGGGTGGCTGGAGTCATTGGAGTGAGAGGCGTCTGTGGGTACATACTGGAAGTCGTCGTCAACGACATGTTGCCCGATAGCCCAGAACCACCCATTCCAAAACCTGAAGATGGGACTTGCAGCATGCTGGGGTTTGAGGATGGATTCTGGCCAAGACGTTGCTGTTGATGATCATCTTGGTCATCTGAATGAAGTTGACTAGGCTGCATCAGCTTTAAAGAAAAAATACAAAATGAAAGTTGCATTTAAAAAAAAAAAATGAAAGTATTTTTTTTTAAAGGTAGTGGATATACATGAATATCCAGCACCAGTTAACTTCTAGTAAACACTATTAAGCCGTTTTACAGTATAATGCCCTCTTTGACGAGTAGACAAAATCTTATGGTTTAAAATACCTTCCAACCCAATTGTGGACTGTGGCATGACATGTTGGGCTTCAGAGGGAAAGGTGCAAGGATCGATTCCTACTTTCGTTATTTTTCCATTCCCCGAAAATGCAAAATTATGGATGCTCTTCTTTTACTAATATAAGTTGATTCCCATCATTTTTCGATGGATATTAAAATCCTTTTTTTTCTAATTTGCGGCTCCTGAGGATTTGTTATTTAAGAATAAAGGATAAAGGGAAATGAAGTCCCCCTATCAAAGTTAAATCTAATTTTGGGGTGAAATCAGCAAAAGACTGAACCTGGCATATTTAAAGACATAAGACAAGAAGGCCAGTGAGTGTTGTTGACAAGTATGGACCTTAAGAAAGTTAGGTTATGATGGGTGGGTCATGTTTTTTTTTTTGGGGGGGGGGGTGGCATGCATCAATGGAGGGGATCCGATAAGGGGGGGGGGGCTGGGAACTTTACCTGCATTTGGTTTGGCTGCATTCCAAGCATGTTCTGTTGGTTCGTGTTTCCATAAAGTTGTGGTGGCCGTCCCGACGTTCCTCCTTGGTACTGATTCATTGTGACAACTTAAATTGCTTGTGAAACCTGCATGAATAGAAAATGAAAGACTGGACTGTGCGCTAAATTGAGAAATATGATGACACAAACAAAATGGTGACCTGAACATGTTGAAAAGCAAGGGAAATGGTGTAACGCAAAAGGGAAATTTTCCATGAACATTTTGAAACACAAACAAACCAAAACGTTGCTATAATATTGTATAGCGTTTCAATCATCGATGCAGACACTATCCGCAATAAAAAGGTGAGTTCCTACCTTTTGAAAACGACCGTATCACGTTGTTGTTCACAAGACCGCACAAACACAGCAGAAGAAACACACTTGTGATGCATAGCGCCCTCTTTCGTTGTAAATGCCAAGATGTTAATTCCTGACTTAAAAAAGTTATGTTTCTAGCTCCTGACCTCCGCAACAGAAAATAACTGTCGAATTTTGCTGCCCATACATTACGTTGTGTGTCGGAACGGTTTTTGTTTGCGTGAAACTGCTTCATCTATTGTTCAATCCATTTTCCAAACTAAATTTTAAAATTTGAAGAAAAAAAATGTAATTCCTGCCACAGGCCTACTTCTAGCTATTAAGAATAAATGCTTAAGTAGAAAGCAGAAAGAGAGAAAAAAAAGCATGCCAACACCTCACTCAACGACAATAATTCATAATGTGTTTTTTTGCTTGGAAGATATCTTCCCCGAACGAGCGTTATTTGAAAGTTAAACTTGTTTTACTTAAATTTATGTTACTGCTATTAACATAAAATGAATATGACTAAAATATTGTAAAAGGTGAATTGAAAAATAAACAAACACGAACAAGTTGGTCTTCACAAGTTACACTTTAATAAAGTACAATTAGATTACAATTACAAACATTTAGAAAAGACAGTCTTTTTCATTAACAAAATGCCTATTTATAGGCAAAATTATAAAGAAAGATACAATAAAGTTACCTGTGACAGTTCGAGTTGAATACAGTGCCTACTTATTGAGAAATGGAAAGAAAAAAAAATCACAGTATTTTCATCATGAACATTGAATCTATCCACGTTGATCATAATCACCTGTAATCACCTATTGATTTCTAATCAATGGGGGCCCTTTAGACAGAATCATTTTCTAGGTTGCTTACTACCATAACCATCTTTATAACATGCAGGGCTCTCACCGAAAAAAATTACACAATTTCTTTTTGGGGTCATTACCAAAGTATAACACTACCTGTAAGTGGGACCCTTTCATATTTGGCAGCTTTGTAGGCGATTTCTTATTCAACACAAGAGGCATATTTCCAATAAAAACATGTTTGTCATAATTCAAACTTAGAGCACTCTTGACTTGCAGGACAATTTGTAGAGTGTGGGGAAAGAACCTGACACATGGACTCATGCTTGGTTTCCAAAGTGCTGGTTGAAATAACATAATTTAACATAATTTATTCATCAAGACGGCCAATACTCCAGCTGGGCCAAATTTCACACAGCTGCTTGCAGAAAATACTGCTTAACAATTTTATGCTAGGCAAAAAAGAGCAGGAAACCAGTCTCAAATGGTACATGTGACATTGTATTTTAGCTGGTAACCTTATTCTATTAAGCATAATTGTTTTTGTGCTTAAGCAGCTCTATGAAATTTGACCCATGAAGAGTACTTATTGATTAGGGGCCAATGACATAAATGCTTTTAGAAAAGTTCCTCTTAACAAATTAAAGTATGAAGCAAAATTCAACCATCAGGGAGCCAGTCACAAAACAAAATATCCATTGCATGAATTGTTTGTATTGATCTTTACTAAAATGTTCAGTTGTTTTGCTTAGCAAGTCTGTGTGCCTTACAGGGCTCTCTTTGTCACTAACCCTACACAGACAAACATGGTTATCGTCAAGTTGCAAATGCCTTTATTTCACAAAACACTAAGGCTCATCTTAAGATGAGTTGTTAGTACTGCATTGTGACATCACGCTTCACTTAGCAATTA
The DNA here is from genome assembly GCA_032158295.1 of Pycnopodia helianthoides. Taxonomy (NCBI): domain Eukaryota; kingdom Metazoa; phylum Echinodermata; class Asteroidea; order Forcipulatida; family Asteriidae; genus Pycnopodia; species Pycnopodia helianthoides. The sequence goes on from CM063243.1 coordinate 25,323,936, forward strand.
TAAGATTGACACAAATGTTAAGATCAATCTTAGCTCTTTGTGTAATGGAGCAAACATAACTATTTAACACTTGTTTAAACATGAAAATGTAATGAATAAAAAAAAAAACACTCTTTGTCAAAACTTTTTTTTTTTTACAACAATTTATAAACCCCTAAAAGAAATATTCATAAGTTTTATTTTTTCAATCACCTATATTTTGGTTATTTGTGACTTTTTTATATTATGGCATATACAATATAGAGCTTATTCATTCTTCTTTACAACTAGACCACATTTGTAACAATCACTTGTTTGGGGGCTCAGAGTCGCTGAGCCCCCAAACAAGTGATTGTTACAAATGTAGTCTCGATTTGAAGAGGAAGGTACAAGCTTCCAATCAGTATGTGCCGTGATATACACAGGGCATAAATTACATAAATTTAGGTGATTGGAAAAAGTTTCAATAGTCTTTTTGAGGGGTTAAGTACGTTTTATTTACAAATGATAAGTTCCTTTTCTTTAAGTATCAAAATATTTGCAAATACCAAACCAATGTAAAGTTAAGCTGTGGACGGAATTTGTCACTCAATCAGTTTATTTATAAATATATATAGTAGGCAGTTTATATACATCATAAGTTAAGATTCCAAGGTCAGTGAAACAAAAAACTTCAAGACATTTATAACCTAAATTTAAAGGAACATTACAGAATTGGTAAGAAAAAAACTTGTAAAATATACTTTTTGATCACAGATTTACATAAAACTTACACGATCTAATGATGATGATAGTAGAAAACATCCCTTGAAATATTTCTGTCTGAAATGCCACATTTGATGAGAAATGAATAAACTAATTTTCCGATTGGAGTTTATCGCTCAGTGGGCGTTTTATTCATTTGTTGAATCTATATGATTTCATGCAAATGTGTAATCGGTTTTTCACTATTTTCCCGTGACCCAGACGGCCGATCAATCTCAAACTTGGTGGATTACATAAAGTGCTTACACTGCCAGCAACTGTTTTGTTAGCAAAAACCAATTCTGTAATGTTCCTTTAAGTTTCACCCCCACTACAGCTGTCTCATTTAGATATACAACAATTAATTTGTATTAAGGCCATAGGCAGTAACTTGCTCTAAGACCACACTGTTTATCCGATCAAGATTTTAAATTCATTGATATATTTATGACTAATTTTTATTTTAGGGGAAACAAATTTGGGAAAATCCTCAGATAATATCAGGCCTGGAAACTGTAATTGTATTAAAGCAAATTTGACAAACTTCTCTGTGTTGTGGTAAAGGCACTAAAGATTAATGGAGTCAGACCATGCCTGGCTTAGCATACATCGGCAGGTGATAGTAGTTGTAGCTCAAGAAGCTCAGAAGTCTTGTCTCAAGAGATCTCTTGTTGCCGCTCGTCTCAAACTCCTCCTCCAGGTACTTGCGCTCTTTCTTCTCCAGCTGTTGAGGAGAGCATGAGAGAGATTGGGTTGGAGTATATCAGTACCACCCATTTTCCAAACTTATTCTTTGCTTTACCTCCATTGTAAATCTGTTATTCTCCCATTAAATATTGATACTTGATACCGTGGAAAATACATTGAGGTTGAAGTTGAACAAAGTCACAGGGATAAGATATGACGAGTTTGAAAATTCCTGGGAAAAAAAGCTCGTTAGGCCTTGGTTCCCCCTTATTCTAGACAAGGAACTTCCCATTTGTTACAGGAGCTTTCCAGACTTTGCGCATCACCAGAAATACAAAACTACAGGTTTGGACACAATGTGGATTATTTCTTACTCCCTTTGGTGATGGCTTTGCTTTGTTTCAAGAAGGCTCAAGGTTTGAGAAAAACCTGAAATCGGGAAAAAACCTGAGAAATCCCATGCCTGTAGTCAAGATGAATATGATGTTTTTTTCTCAGAGTAAGAGTAAGAGAAAGAGAAAGAGAAAAAAAAAGCATTACATGTATTTGAACCTGCAATTGGGGATTTGAACCTGTGACCTACGGATTAATGTGCCGGCGCTCTACCAACTGAGCCATTTAGCCCCTAATGGAGGTCTCCCTATTTTGTCAATATCTTTGGTCGAGGGTGCCAGTCAGAAGCCATTCAAACTGACCTATTGTTCTGAAAAGACCTCAAGTCTTTAAAGAACAAATTGTGAAAGCCAAGCATCTGCTGATAATTCTGAGACAACCTCCAGTCTTTCGAAGAACGTGTGTGAAAGCCAAGTCCAATTATTAAACTGTTCTCACATAAATCCTTATATAAAATGTAGCTCAATGCAATCTCTATGGGATTCTAGTAATAAATAGTTGGAGCCAGCTTGTGTGAAGTGGATATGGCTAACAGTGGAATTACGTCAGAGTAATGAAACCAAGGATGCTTCATAAGTGAACTTAATCACTGAAGCTCACAAGCCTGAGGAAACCTGTAAACAAGGGTGCTTGGTCTGGAACCAGAAACACAACCCTACTCTTCCACGATAAGTGTTTTGGGTTCTTTTAGGTGCACTACCAATCCCCTAGTACATGGGACCAACGGCTTAATGTCCCATCCGAAGGACAAGGCAATTATGGTAAAGTATCTCGCTCAAGGACACAAGTGCCACGACCGGGACTCAAACCAACATCCTGCTGATCAGAAACACTACAGCTTTAGTCCGGTTCTCTTAACAGCTCAGCCACGACACGCTACTGAACACAGTGTATGTGATCAAGCTGGACCAAGCATTTCATAGTGTAATTTAAGAACACAACGTTTGTTTTATTACAACACCAACCTGCAGGTCTTGATCAATCAGTTGTCTGACCTTCTCCTCCAGGGAAGCAACGCTAACAGCCTGAGACAAAAAAAAATAGATAAAAACAAGTGTATTCTATTATTTACAGTGTGTTAGTTGGTATTGACTTTATTTTAATCCAAGGTAAACTTCAAGTCAAATCCAACTCATCAAACTAGTCATGTATTATAGAGAAAAATAACACTTTGTGTCCAATAATTGAGACACCCCACGCCGCAATCAAGCACACCTCACAGTCAGTGAAATGGCATTAAAAGTGAAGACAACTGAAACATCAGCCTTGATATCAACGAGATGTAATGACTCAAACAATCTGTCTGTCGTGAAATGTTCAGCTATAATTAGGTGTTACTTGAAAGCTCTTATTCCCATCTATTTGATGAGTAAATAAACCCAGGTTTGGGCAGGAAGTGCCTGGAGTTGGCCTGGATCAGCACATTTACTCAGGCCTGGTACTTTGTTCGTATAAGGGCAAGGCAAGTTTTCCTTAGCGCACGGCCACAATCAGGGTTACAATTTTTGTTACAAAGACACCAACTGAACAACACATTTGAGTAACTCTTTGCAGATCTTGTATTCGACAAACTCAAGTACTTTCTACACATCATTCACACAGCGCTGGTTAATTAATTTACAAACAACATTTAAATAACTGTTACATCACTGGTTTTCAAACTGTCGTTCATAGCATGGACATGAACAAAATGTGTACCCATGATTGTGGCTGTGCACCTTAGTAAAGGGCACCTCTATGAGGGACATTTGAATTTCTACTGGAACATTTCAAGGGGGGCATCAAGGCATACGATCAGGGGCATGAAGACATTTACCTCTGTTAAGCTATCAGGTCTGTTAATCATTTATAAGACAAAAAAACAAAATATTGGAATTGCAACATGCCAGAGCACTAAAGGGTTTGGAAATAGTTTGTTTTTAGGGAAAGGTGAGGGAACTTCAAAAATGTACATCTAAGAGGCATTCAGAATAACCAATGTTTAAAAATTTGTATCAGTTTTTGAACTATTTTGTTTTGACCAATCCACCCACAATTTCGATAGAGATATTTAAAGGCAGTGGACACTATTGGTAATTACTCAAAATAATTATTAGCATAAAACCTTACTTGGTAACGAGTAATGGGGAGAGGTTGACAGTATAAAACATTGTGAGAAACGGCTCCCTCTGAAGTGACATAGTTTTCGAGGAAGTAATTTTCCACGAATTTGATTTTGAGACCTCAGAATTAGATTTTGAGGTCTCGAAATCAACCATCTGAAAGCACACAACTTCGTGTGACAAGGGTGTTTTTTCTTTCATAGTTATCTCGCAACTTCGACGACCAATTGAGCTCAAGTTTTTACAGGTTTGTTATTTTATCCATATGTTGAGATACACCAAGTGAGAAGACTGGTCTTTGACAATTACCAATAGTGTCCAGTGTCTTTAAACATTGATTATTCTAAAATGGCCCTTAACAGAGGAACACTCTGAACTCTTACCGGTCTTTGGACCAGAAGCTCCCTGATCTCTTGTCTGAAGTCCAGGAAGCGATCATGGAAGACGGCCAGGGACCACGTCTCACGGAAGAAGCTGTAAAGGTCCGGTATCAATCCCTCGTCAAATCGAGACACCAGGTTGTTGAGGAAACGCTCATGCAGGTTGTAGAGGCAGAGTAGATTGCTGGTGTCGATACTCTGTCAGGTTCAAAGCGGGGAATTCAACATCAATCAATGTCAACTTTCCCTGAGGTTTATTCGTAAAAAAGGAACAGTACTTTCCCCACAGGAGAATGTAAATGACGACCCAGACAGACGACAAGTTTGTAAAATTCTTTCAAGCTCTTCTTCGAAACTCTCATGGTTCAATCACAGCTGTATTCTACCAAAACAGCCAAATGCTCAATTTGATTGTTTCATCTCACTGTATTCACAAGGATTACTTGCATTTTTGTATTACTTTCTATTTACATGCAAAGGTTGCATCATAAAAGCATAGAAATAAATGTGAAGTTGAGTTGAATTTTTATTTGATTTGTACTGGTTCTGAAATGGTAACTTTTGAACCAAACATTTAGCAACTTGTCCAATGTTTTAACAATTACAAATGAAAACATTAAACTCAAATCAAAATTATTTGTAACTTCTGCGCTTAGTTTTTCACTTGAAACTTGTCTGAAAGTTAAAAATAATACGATGTCCATCTGAGCTGCTGTGAGTAGCCTCTTTTCAAGTTACCAGTGATGAAGGGTGCGACAACATTAAATTCCTGACATAAACTTCCATTTTGGTTGAAGGTTTCTACATGAAATGTGTACAGCTGAAATTTTGAAAGTAGCACGTACCTTTTGAGACAGGCAGGTGACAGTCTGAATATTGCTGTACTGGTTGATATGAAGCCTGAAGTAGTCTTGTGTTGAGTCCTCCTTGTCGCCTGTTAACAACACTTTCCCCTTTGATACAAGCAGAAACATCAGCAATGTTAGTCTGTGACACCTTTCTGTATTGTAAGGCTCGTCCAAAGATTCAAACATATTTCCAGTTCAGAGAGTATTTCTTTTCTGGACTCCTGAATGCAATAAAACCACACTGAAGAGGGAGCTCCAAGGTCATATTGAGTTTTGTGGTGCACCCATTTTCCAATACACAGAGTCCTCATGAAGGTCGGGACAAAGTTTCAAGTCTCTAGCCTCGCGTTAAAACGGTGTAAAATTTCATTTTATTTTATGCTCTTTCAGAGCAAAATTTGAAACATGACGTCATTGGACATCAAAAACAAATAGGTCTGTACATTCCATGTTTGACAAGGGGGAATTCTTTACTCACATAGTCAAGCTGTGCCATATCAGCCTCAAGGGGTGTGTCCAAACTCGGCTTGCCAAAGTGAAGATACTGCAAACCACCTGGTAGGTATGCCCCTCTGACTTTAGCCTCCAAGTAGATTGGGATCAGGGGAACGGGCTCGATGGGGGGACTGACGTCCGTCTCCAGGGTGGGGTCGAAGAGTCTCAGCATGGTGGATGCCAGGGCACTACCCACCTCCTTGGAGTTGAAGTTTGCATGGGACCTTTGGAATGGTACAACATTGGTTTTTAGAAGAGTGTGTTGCTTGAAACATCTTAAGTTTCTTTCAAACAAGTGCTCTAATTCTTTAGAAGAAACAAACAAACAAACAAACAAACAAACATAAAAACACCAGCCTATCATAACAGTAATTGTTTAATTGGGTTGTATTTGTTTCTTCTACAGTAACAGCATTTCCTTTGATGATCACCAATAGCGTACCTTTTTTACACTTCAGATCAATTTGATCTTACAACAGAGAGCTTACAGTTAGTGCTGGGTATATGCAGTGCTGTACAGTATATACATGTAAATAAGCAGTATATAAATATAACATGGGTTGAGGGTGGCCAGTTGATATTAGCTCCCCGAGGTATTGGAAGTTTACAAACTAGTCCCCGATTCGCTGCGGGACTAGTTTTCAAAAATAGCATCTGGCACTTGATTGTGAATGGACCAGTGAGAATTCAGCTCACGATCATGAATATGTATGAGGTACAGGAATAATAAGAAGAAACCTTTGTACCGTGTCTCCATGCAATAGTTCGCTTGTTGCTAGGGTGAGTCTTTTTCGATTTGCGCGATTTGATCGTCGAAACAACGCATATCATGTGACACGCTCTCAACCAATAACAAGAGGTGTTACAAACTGAGATAATCAGCTGCATCAGGTAACGCTACTCACCATTGGTCAGCGTGGTATTTACGCTGGAACTTTGTGAGTGGTCCCGCCCCTCTGATGGCCAGATCGTTGGTGTGGAAGTTGGCATCAATGACCAATTTGCCGTCAAACACTAAACAGCTGTCATTTATTGCTGTGTATAGACAGAGAAAATATCAAGATAAGATCCAATGCAATTTTTGTTGTTGAAGTGTTAGCATGAAATGCTGCATTCTTTTCTGTATTCATTATTCAAAATAATGTGGTTTTTTTTAATTTAAAAAACAGAATATTGTTCTTTAACCCATCCATATTTTTCGAAAAAGGAAAAAACAATTTTTTTTTCTTCAAACATTGGTAATTCTTATTGGCCGCTCGGACATCTTTGATTGATTGATTTTACTTATTTTGTTTCATTTAACCAGTTAAGCCCATCAGTTTTAATAAACTGTTCTCCCTTGGGGACCCTTATGTGATTATATTTAGAAATTCTGACACCCTCACAGCTGTACCTTTGAATGTGTCTAATCAACGGCCTTGTTGTTGAAGCAGAAGAAAGCAGAGCACTCCAGTTTGAGAGGTTTAGTGTCGCAGGTGAAGGAGGCGCAGTACAACTCCTCCCCTCCCTTACCGTCATTCCACTGGGCAAGATAATAACCTACAGAACCAACATAATAATAATAATTATATTATGCAAGGCTAATTGTCCTTACTCGCACCTGAGAAGCTGAATTTCGAGGGGCGGGGCACCATGTTGTCAAGCTACAGGCCCAATTGAACCGTATACGACCACAGAGCCTAGCCAGAGACCGAAAGTATTTCACTGTTCCAGAGGCCTAGAGAAACCTCATTAAATTGTTGAAGTACCCTGCTGCTGAAATATAGGATTCAAACTGCCTCTAGCTACTGGGCAATCTCGGTCATCTAAGCCATCTGCCCTAGAACAGCAAAGGTCGTGACTTCAAATCCCACCTGAGTAATATGCCCTAGGATTTCTTTTCCCACAAAACTCAGGAAAGTGCTGTGCTGAGGATACAGGGGTTACACACACCGTGTAGGGTAAAACCAAATAATATTCTTTATCCTGATGCAAATTTAACCTCTATTTAACAATATGTTTTGAATATAAAACAGGAAGAGGCATTTTTTCAGGAAATTTTGAGGATTTTTGAGGCAACCAAGGCATTGTTCCAGGGACATGAGGATTGCTTGCTGCTTCCTAAGCACTACAGGCGGTGTCTCACCGGTGTGCCTTGTATTTTCCTCATTTTCATTTCATTTATTTATAATTTCTGGTTGTGAAGCCATAGACTCTCAGAAAGCAAACTTAAATCACTATACTAGCCAAGAACCCCATGGAGAGAAGACAATGAAGGAAGTTTCAATTAAGGGAAAACCCAAAGAGAAATATTCCAGGAAAACGCATGCAAAGCAGGAACTGAAAAACCCAATCCACGTAGTGCCCCGGTGTGATTTGAACTGGGGTCCCCAGAGGTGGAAGGCAAGGCAAGATACCACTACACCAACCTGACTGCCCTAAACTATTTAAACTATAGTCTTATCATAGCCGCATCTCTTGACTGTCCACGATTGCTTACCTTCAAACATCTGAACACCCTCAGCCTCGATGGCTTCATGCACCGTCTCTTCAACCTTGGCGTTATTGAAACATGTCACGCTGTACTTGAGAGGAGGTTTGACGAAGCAGATCCGTGAGCCCGGCAGACCGATAGCAAGCAGTGACTGAATAGCACTGTAGGCATCCAGGAGCTCCCGTAAATGATAGCCTTACCTGTAAAACAAGTGGGGGAAACAGGTCATGGGGAGTTTTTTCTACCAAGAGTTACTGATGGGAGAGAATCACTTACTAATTATTGAGATGATAACACTACTAGGATTGAAAAAACCCCAGCAGTGTTCTTAAAGCACATGGACAACTTTGTAACTGTCAAAGACCAGTATCCGCACTCAGTGTGACCCAACATATCATGAAGTAAGAAATCCTGTGAAAATTTAAGCTCAATCGGTCATCATAGTCACAGAAAATAGTGAAAAACCCATATAGTGTTTTCTCTGTTTTCAAACTAAAGTTTTAGTCTCGTGAGATCAAAACTAACTATTTTACTCACTTCTCAAACTTGAAAAGTACAGCATTTCAGAAAAAATTATTTCAAGTTCTCCACATTGACCATCTTTATACCATCTAAAGTTGTGTGCAATTCTGTTAATTTTTTCTTTTTTCAACCTATTAACAATGTTGTGCACACCCTTTAAGCTATAGAATGAGCTTCCAGTCCACTGCTGGTGCCGCTTGAAAACATTTTAAAAGTGGCATACACAAACTCAGAAATTTGATATAAGTAACACCACCAAATTATAAACAGCCAAAATTTAAAGGAACATTACAGAATTGGTTTTTGCTACAAAACAGTTGTGGCAGTGTAAGCACTTTATGTAATCCACCATATACGTAAACTGACAAACCTGTAGAAGTTTGAGATCGATCGGCCATCTGGGTCACGGGAAAATAGTGAAAATCGATACACATTTGCATAAATCATATAGATTCAACAAATGAATAAAATGCTCACTGAAGATAAACTCCAATCGGAATTAGTTTATTCAAATTAGTTTATTCATTTCTCATCAAATATGGCATTTGAGACAGAAATATTTCAAGGGATGTTTTCTACTATCATCATCATTAGACCGTGTAAGTTTTTATGTGATCAAAAAGTATATTTTACAAGTTTTTTTCTTACCAATTCTGTAATGTTCCTTTAAGTGAATAGGCCTATGCATGTATCTAAGTAAAAAGAATAAACAATACGTACCCTCGCTGTTCAGAAAGTATTTGTTGAGCCACTTGAGTACCCGGCAAGCATCGTACTCATCATTCACCGTGAAGACGTTCTTGGGTACCCGGCCCTTGTAGTAAGAGTTGGGACTCTGAGGGAGGGAGGCGTTGGTCACCAGTTTGGTTGACACCTCTGCCCCCGTTAGGGCAGCTGGTCTGGTACTGCTGACCTGTACACAGGATCAGGTGATCGTAGGGTACTCTGGCTCCTCCGGTAACTTTGACATACTTGTTACCTCTGTTTTTTTTAAAGAGTTTAAAGTGGGATCCTTTAGATCATGATCACTAGTATGAGGATAGAAATATTATATTTGATTTTACTCTTACACCAATAATTGTGTGATAAACTCTGCTTTCCCCAAGGTCCTGCAGGACAAAAAAAACACAGGCATACTACTCAGGAGGGATTCGAACCCACAACCTCCTCATTAAGAGTGGATGTCTTAATCACTAGACCTAGTCTAGTGAGTTGACCAACTAATTGAAACCATTCAACTGCACAGGTTGTGTATGGTGGCACAACTGTGTACAGAACTGCACAGGGCTATCTGTGTGTACTGAATAGATGAATTTACCAACGATATCATGTCGCAGGCTAACACATTCTATCTATCATTCAATACCACAGTGGATGATATTGAATGGTCAGACAGTAGGAGGTTGACTGTGTACTAGTAGATGCATTCACCACATGATATCATATTGCAGGCTGGTATAATCTATCTATCATTCATTACCATAGTGGATGACATTGAATGGTCATACAGTAGGAGGGTTGACTATGTACTGAGATTCTATACTGTGCAAGCCAACATAATGTATTTATCATTCAAAACCATACAGGATTATACTGAATGGTTAGACAGTAGGAGGGCTACTTATGTTGTTAAAACGAAAACTTAATTTCCACTTCTGCAATAAATTAAATCATGTAAGTACAATACAGTTATATGGGTTTTGAGGCATTGCATGGTGAGGTATCAGTATATATTCGGTTTGCGGTAACACCATGTGTAAAAAATATCTACTTGCTGTGTAGATTTGTTCTTTAGAGAACTTGTCTTGCTATTTATTCTACTACCGCGGAGTACAATACAGTTCCTCTTTACCTGTTGATGGCCACCATCTTTGCCTGGACTACATTGACCCATGAGCGGAGTGACACCTGAGACAGCTGATCCTGAGTGTAGCAGTGGCCGGTGGAGAGGAACTTGGCTCGGACGGCATCAGGGGCCAGCTCCCCGGGAAGACCGTTTGGCGCCACCAGGACCAGGTTGTTGAACCGCAGATGGGGACTGTCAAATCAAACATTAGGGCTTGTAACTCATGTCAAAGTATCCTTGTTTATATCCAGGGCCCGATTTCATAGAACTGGTTCAGCAGAAAACGTTGCTCAACAGCTAATAGCAGGATACCAGTCACAGATGGCACACATGAAATGATATTTTGGCTGGCAACTTTATTCTGGTTAGCATAATTTTGTTGTGCTTAGCTACTTTTTGTGCTTAACTAGCTCTATGAATTTGGGCTCAGACAGTTATTGATTGATATACTTCATGACAGCAATTCAATCCTTATTATTTCAAAATCAATTAATTATTTCACTTTACACAGATATTTATCCAGATAATTGTTTAGCTTTATTTGGTTCTTCTTTCTGTAAAAGTTTCTTCAAACAACTCACCAAAATGCCAAAGTTTCTAGAAAAGCCATTCCTATATCTGAAGCTCCAACAACGACCACACGTGCATTGATTGTGACCTTGGGTTCAAGGGTCAGCTTCCGATTCATGTGACTCAACGCATACTTTTCCTGTAAAAAAACATAACCACACAAATAAATTATTAACCACTTCATGTCTGATAACGTGTGCATCTGCCAAATTTTTCTCAACTGGCCTACGGCGTTGTGTGGCACTGTGTAGCATGCACAGGCATGCACCTTCTGCACAAAGAGGAACACAAGGTACTGCCAATCATGCCTTGAAATATCGCTTTTTTTTAGTAGATGTGCTATATCCATTCTAGACCTTTAACCTGTTGTTGTGCAAATGTGACGTACAATAATGGACAGGTTGACAACATCAAATCCCAGTTCTTATTATGAGAACCTATGTCTTTCCTTTGTCAAGTCAGGATTTTATTGTGGCAATGGTACTACCAAAGGCTAACGCTTACTCCAGAAGCTCTAAAATGTTCCAGTAAAACAATACTGCAGGTGGGCACCGAAAATTTTTGCAAATATGGACCCAAAATGGTTAAAGATGTTTGGTCCAATTTTTGACAGATTGGTGATTTGACCCCAAAATTTAGACATCGATTATAAATAGCTATTTTATAGATTCAAGAAACTTTTATTTAGGGTATTTTATTTTACGAGAAAAATCTGCCAATGATTAGTGGTAAATAATTAAAAACTATGATTGACTTAACGTCAGGATCTCAATACTATTTCACGATCGCCAGCCATGTGCAAACAAATTTCCATGTCACATGTATTCTGCGCATTGTCCGCGGCATATGCAAAAAGTTTTGGTATGTTTTTAATTCGGAAACATCTTCATCTGTCAAAATTTATTTTGAGAAAAAAATTGTTCACCAAATTTTGTTTTCCTGAGAAAATTGGGCCATGCAATTTTAACTAGAAAAAAATGCGCATTTGTTTTAGATGGAATTTACAGATGTTCAGCGCACACAGAAAGGATAAGGATTTGAAAGACATTGAAAGCGTACCTGCTCCTTGAGGACTCTTTCAGACGGGGCATTCCCCCCAAGCTGCTCCACTGGGTAAATGATCTGCCTCCTCCCTCTCACTGGTACCATGTAGTTTAAGCTGGTAACCAAAGAATGCTTCTTCCGCACCTTTCAAACAAAGATGTTGATAAAATGGACATACTGTGGTGAATCGAGATGGCCATGCCAAAACCATACTGAGCATCTACTAACCACTTTGCAAATCTTCCTCTTTAAGTGGGGAAACTTGAAATAGACTCAAAGTATCCTTCAAGATTTAATTGAAATCTTAATCCAACTATCTTGTGAGTTGACCAACCATTTAAAATTATTCAACTACACAAGTTAAATATGGCGGCACAACTGTGCACATTTTATTTCATTCATTTCATTTATTAATTCTGGTTGTGAAGTCAAGGACTCTCAGAAAAGTGATCTTAATATGATAATAATAATTATTATTCGGGAGGCTAATCATCCTTACTAGCAGCTGAGAAGCTGAATTGCGAAGCCACATCGACCCATATATGACCACAGAGAAATATTCCAGGGAAAACTCACACAATCAGGCAGGGACTGAAAACCCAATCCACATAGTGCCCCCGGCGTGATTCAAACCGAGTCCCAGAGGTGGAAGGCGAGAAAAGAAACCACTAAGTCAACCCACAACCACCACAGAACTGACTCTGCACATTTCTGTACTGTGCAGATGCATTAACCACATAATACCATGTTGGCATAGTGCATGTATCATTCAAAACCACAGTAGATGACGTTGAAGGGTCAAACAGTAGGTTTATTTAAACTTTCCCACTATGCCTTTTCTTAAAGACTACACACAGTCCTCTTACCTCCTCTGATGCATAGGGTGGGTACACCGGATAGTAGAGACACGTAAAGTGGGCCTGGCGTAGTACCTCTTTCATCAAGTGCTTAGTGTGATGCTGGAAAATGGGATTCAGGGCCAGATGGTGAAGGTGACCATGCTCATCTCGGCGGTGGTGATTGAAGTAGATGAAATCTTCAATGTTGTAGTGGGAGCGGATGTACTCAATGTCCTCCTCCTGACGCGTAATGGCCACGCCCACCACTTGGTTCAGACAGGTAGCAACGAAGGCTTGAATTGGTGTACCATCCTTGATTTGGGTGGAAAATAATCATAATAAAAAAAACTCTACTGAAGGGGACCGAGGTGACACAAGAATTTTGTTCTCTATTGCCATTTGGATATTCAGAAATAATTGTGTCGATTTGGCTGCTGGTGCTGCATACTCCAAAGGAGTTGAGATGGTTTCAGGAAAGGGTTTAAGGCCCAATGGGTTAGTAATCGTGTAAGGCGCTTTAAATACAGTGTTTAATAAAGCGCTTAATAAATGCTAATTAACATTTTACTATTTTTTATTGTAACCACATTTTGTTTAAATCGACTCCCAAATTGGCAGAGACAAAAATGTATCCAAGGACTCTGTAAGGCTGACTTCTGCAATCCCATTAAACTAAAAGGGATTTGAAATTTCAATTTCGTTCATTATCTTTATCACCTAGGAATAGTCAAGTTAACACATGACATGAGAAAACAACACCAACGTGGAAATTCATTTTGCTAATCTAAAGTATGGGGGTTTGGTTAATCATTTCCTGCTTGAACCCAATGGTTTCTGTCGCGGCGCAAGCAAAAATCGCAGTTGACCCGAGGACAGCGTTAGAGGCCAGATGCAAGTCTTTATTGTTCACATCAACAAATTCTATTCTTACGGGATCTCTTCTAGCCTTGTTGAACTGTCTCAGATCGGTAATCAGTCCGTCTTTGTTGTCTACATGCTGTACCAGGTCCTCCACCCCTTGCTCGTCGCTGGTACAGGCGGGCCTGACCTGGAAGGATTGCAGAAGGCCGCATCTGTTGAACACGTACAGCTCCTGGGCAAGGATGCTGGGGCACCTAGGGGTGACTCTCTGTTGGTTGGAAAACGTTTTAATAGGAATATTATACATCAAGTAATAAAAACACAAGGGAAACTGACTGGGTAATTTAAAAAAATAACTTCGGGTTGAACAAAGAATAATTGACTAGAGCAGGATTTGAATCTGCGACCTCCGGATTAATGTGACGGCGCTCTACCTACTGAGCTATCCAGGCCCTAATGTTGGCAGTCTTCCCCATTTTGTCGATACATCTTTGTTCAGGGGTGCCAGTCAGAAGCCATTCAACCTGTAACTACATGCATAACAATAATAAATGGAGACTGTTTGCCACTTTGTGAAAACAAAAATTTACACTTTGGTGCAAGGGTTGCAATGCATAATAATCGTAATTTAAAATGTAAAACTCTTGAAGCTTTGAAACTTCATGAAAAAAAATGTGTCGTATGCACTCAGTGACGATGTATTTGAGAGAACTGCAAGTGAAGCGCACATCCTGATATTTACATAAATATTTCAACTGGCACTATTTATTAAGATCAGAGAGCAATGGTTCAATTAAATACAACAAGGATTTTCTGTTCTGAGCTTACCACAAAGCTCTGGAGCAGAGGGAACTCCGGTACCATGTGGGGCATGGTGAGTATACAAAACTCCTTATCAGGAAACAGAGAAAATGCCATGGGTAGAAAGTCAAGAGATCTGTGGATAAAAACACTCTGTTAATGAGCTAAATCATTGAAATATTTGTGTTTATAGAACTCACACATAGATCCTTGTCATATTGTCACATGTCATCCTTTATTTTGCCATCGTAACCGTCGTATAATGAGAGTCTTGCGTTTGTCCTGACAAGTGTTTTCCATCATTAGGTGCAGATTTTAACTTGCGTTGCGCTGCCATTTTCTATAGTTGCTTTACTAACATTATTGGTTGGAGATAATGATAATAGTGGCTTCTTATATAGCGCTCATATCCGTCACTCAGTGACGCTCAAGGCGCTTCAACAGTCAGTATTTTCCTGCAAGGTATATATGCGGAGCTACTTTTTGAGACCTATTTAAGTTTGAGACCTATTCCTTTACATAGCACAATGTAATGGTTTACAAGGTGCTGTGGCGCAATATGCTGCCAATCAAACCAGGAACACCGGGGCGAACCCCTTCTCTTTTCGATAAGTGCACTGGGTTCTTTTACGTGCATTACACAACACACGGTACCAACGGCTTTACGTCCCATCTGAAGTGTCTTGCTTAAGGACACAAGTGTCACGACTGGGACTCGAACCCACACTCTGCTGAACAGAAACTTCAGAGCTTGAGTCCAGTGCTCTTATCCGCTCGGCCACGACACGCCACATGCCTGTGTGCGTAAAAACAATATAAACGTCAGGCGTATTTGCCTCCCAGTAATGACGGAAAACACCGGTATAGGACATCCGCTATGGTTTGGTCTATACACTCGAAAAAAAGATAAGTCCCAACTTTATCTCCTATGTTTCAAACCATACGTTCATGCTGAATCCTCCAGCACAGGCCAAGTCCGACACAGCATTTTGCTGATCGATGTCATTGTAAACTTCAAACAAGTACCACACTTACCTCATTTCGTATTTTTCATCAATGCAGAAAAGCTGAATGGTGAAACCGTTAGACTCTCCGTGATACACCGGATCAAACCTTGGGGTGGGGAGAGTGGGTTCTGGGCTGGGGCTTGGCTCTGGTGCTGACGGAGACACATCGACATCCCCTTGTGCTGAGACTAGTGACTCACTCTTCTGTAGAAAGGAAAAATTGCTTTTTTGTTTAGACTGTTTTCCCCAATATATCCACTCCGTTGATGGAGAAGAACATTTGTACTTAATGTGCTTCTAATGTTGCTTTTTGGGGTCAATTGAGCAGGCAGTTTTTGAAATGTCTTGTATCACTGCTAACCGCTTATTTTTTCACACCTGTATTTTACAGTATTAGACCTTATGCACTTGCAGTGGGGCGCACTCTTGTAATGGTCAAAAGGAGGTTGCTCATTGGTCCATCTACAGTATTCAATTATCAATCAGAGGTGTATTGTCTCTCATGTACTACAACTTATTAGCACTACAGCAACAAAACAATCCACGCTTTTCTTGTGCAATTTTTGGCGAGTCGTCGAATGGTGAGGCCACCTAAAAGATAGCTGTTCCAGACAAGTTCAATTCACTTTCTTTGTATTAAATCCATGATGTAAGCTTGTTTATATTAAATCTTAGATGCATATTTGTTTATATTAAAATCGATATTGTATACAAGTATAGCTGTCATTAAGTTGAAATGGAATTAGAATGTGAAACTCCCTCAGATTGTTGGCGGTAAATGATTACCGCTGCTATAAAATTATTAATGATCTTTTGCCATTTCTAATCTGCTGTCAAGATATTCCGTTCTTGTGTGTGGGCTCTCTGTTAGTATTGGTCAGGGTAGAGTAGCGCTAGGTTCTGCTTCATTTCAACAAAAGCATATTTCACAATTTCTTATTTCATGCTGGCACAGAAATTCAGCGCAAATGCTGTAAGTGCAGAATAGTGACTGTAAGCGCAGAATTCTGCGGTAAGGAGAAACATGCAACTGGGCCATTGTTACCTTTGACCCGGTGGACTTGACTGATTCTGCATCTTCATGTTCACTCATCAAGGAGGCAACACTGGTAAGAAAAACACACAAGATAAAGACTTGAAGCTTGTAAACATCTCAACCAATGGCGGCCAATGCAAGAGGTCTAGTCATGAGTTTGCCATCTTGAGTCTTATTTTCCTGAATACTTGTGCAATCGTGTTGGTGGGTGGGGTGTAATTCCAAACAGTGGAGAGTCTGCGCATGCGACCAATATGCACACATACGGTGCAATGACTTTCCAGTGTACTCATTCAGGTAACCAGACTAATTCTGTCTGCAGGGAGCAGGGGATACCTCACCTCCACAATATCGCCCATTTCGGTCTAGTTGTTTATAAGTTCCCTTAGGAATGAAAAGGTGTTAATTATCACACTATCGATAATTTGCACTGTTGCATGCCGCATATTGCCTAAAGAAAAGGGGTCCTTTATACAGCAACCTCTCTTTCAAATAATCCGTAAATAAGTTGAATGGTGGTAATGCAAATACCCGTTGATCACTTTTCCACCTTAGTTTCAAATTCTACTCATGGTGATCATGCAGTCCTTGAATATGCCACAAAAGTTTTTTTTTTTCTCCAAGTTTACCAGATTTTACAGCTCATACAATTGGCAACCATCACTACATTCATAAAAGAATTATTTCTAGAGACTGTGCAATTCTCAGGTGTATACGAAATACGTTCAAGCTTTTTCTTGTTTTTGATATGTGCGAGACTTGCACAGTCTATTAGCATGATCACCCCCATCCTACCCCAACCCTCCGCTTGTACCTGGCATTCGTACTCAGTTGTGAGTCCTGCCAGTAGTGTGAGTCCTGCCAGTGTTGGAGCAGAAATGGCAGCTGAATGACAACTTACCTTGCCATGTGCACATCACTCAACTTGGATTGAATCTTGACATCAGTTGACTCGACTCCACTGGCTGAGAAAGTGAACAAAAAGAGTACGATGAATTTTGTGAAACTGGTTGTGGACAGATGATCATGACCAACAGAGCATTGAAGATGACCTCAGTCTCGGCAATTGTTGTTTGACAAAAGCACTCACTTCTTCTTACTGGTGGTTTAAGAGTTGGATAATTCATCACCGTTTTCGTGTAGCGATGTTTGGGTTAAAAATCACAAATTTGGCAAATCTGTTTTTGTACAAATTATTGATAAATACACATTTTAATACTTTGTATTTCCATGAAGTGATGTATCGCGGCGAGTATCGGGCTAGACTCGGTTGGAAAATATGCTACTTTTTAGTCTTTTTACCCATTATAGATCTTTTCTACAAATTTGATATGCTTTATTTTGTACACTATTTCTTTGAAAAATAAATAAACCAAACCAAACATACAAAACTCCTTGCACATGACACCACAAGCTCAAACAGCGCCCTCCCTGAGGTCAAAGGAAGGCCTCTCATTGGCTGGGAGTTGTCTGGGGCGAGTGTTTCCATTGTTTGAAGTCAGTGGTGGGCAGCAGGTGGGCAGCCGCTAGGCAAGGGGATCTATTAAACCAATATCCCCATAGAACTAAACTCTATATTAGGGAGGCAATGCTTACCACTGGTTCCAGGCTTAGGCTGTGCAGGTGTACTCAGTGCTGATGGTAGGGTACCAGCAGGTGTGGCTTTACTACCACTTCCTGGTCTTATTGTAGTGGCTGGAGTTGGTATGGTGCCATCACCTAAAGAAAAAAAACAGCTTGAAAAACTTACTAAACTGAAAAACTTCCTAAACTGAACTGATACATAAGGGAACCACATGCTTGAAAAGAATCTTTTCACAAATTATTTGTCGAAAGAATATATATTTTATTTAACAATTATATATGCTAGCTTGTGCATGGGCAGAACCCTGTACAGTATATGTAGCTTAAATGTGCTTTTATTCATGATGGTATTAATGATAGTTTTTATTTATGAATTGTTTTCTTCTTTCTTTTTGGCAGAGACAAGGGGGGTCTACAATCTCAGTTAATTGTACGATCCACTGATCTCGCCCACAACCACCTCGGACGTCATGAAACCGACAGCTTCCAGTAAGTTTCTCAACAAAACTTCACCAGCTGCCGAACATCAGTTGCTTTGAAAAAGCTGAACATTGACCCGACCCATTAGTATAGCACCTGATAAGGGTTTATAAGGCAATGCAGAGCAAACTGCAGCCAACTGCAGCCAGAAGCACCAGGGCAATCCCCTTCTCCTAATGATAAGTGTATTTTTTTGTGCATTACACAAGACATGGGATCTGTGGCTTTAAACGTCCCATCTGAAGAACGAAGGAAACAAGTGCCATGACTGGAACCAGAAGCCACACTCTGACAACACCAGGGCCCAATTTCATAGAGCTGCTTAAGCAGGAAATAATGCTTATTAGTTTTCTGCTAAGCCGAAAATACCAGTCACAAATTGTACTTGTGACATGGTAGTTTGGCTGGTAACCTTATTCTGAAAAAGCATAATTTTGTTGTGCTTAGCTACTTTTTGTACTTAAGCAGCTCTATGAAATTGGGCTCATCAGGGGCCCATGTTCATGTAGCTGCTCATAAGCAGAAAACAAAGCTTCACAATTTTATGCCATAAAGCAAAAATTAGCAGGATGATACCAGTCACATGATACATGGTATTTTAGCTGGTAATATGGTGAGCATACTTTTCTTGTGTTTAGCTACTTTCTGAAAAGCAGCTCTATGAAATTGGGCCCTGAACTAGACGCCGATAAACTTCACTTCAGACCGGATTTTTAAAGACAAAGAACAGGATCGATAACTAGTGGTATGACATACCTCTATTGGTCTGAGACTCACCTTTCTTGCTGGAGATTGAGCTGGATCTGGACATGGGTTTGTCTGGTCCATGCTGACTTCCTTCATGATCATCAGCTGTAAGTGGTTGTTCAGCTTTAAAAAAAAAATATTTAAAAAAAGTATTTAAAAAAGTACACATCTCAGTTTGTAGAGCGCTGGCTCATTCAGATCCTGCTCTATAGTCAACTTTCTTTGTACAACCCAAAATTAATTAAAGTTTACCCAGTCAGTTTCCCTTGCATTGTACAACTCGATATTTGAAATAAAAGGTTGCATCCCCTTGAGGTGATCCCTCTCCTGCCGCTTCCCAGGTTGGATCGTGAACTTGGGTGTGATCCCTGTTTATACCGCAGTTACAGGTTGAATGGCTTCTGACTGGCACCCTCCAACAAAGATATTGACAAAATAGGGAAACAGCCCACATTAGGGCTGGATAGCTCATCAGTTGGTAGAATGCCGGCACGTTAATCTGGAGGTAGCAGGCTCATCTTCCGCTCTAGTCAATTTTTCTTTGTTCAACCAAAAATTAATCAAAATTTAGCCAGACAGTTTCCCTTACGGTTTATCATTTGATCAAAATGATGTGAACTATAAGGTAGCAGAGTACCAAGGGAAATGTTCACAATTCAAGTGAGTATTTTTTTGTAATGTTGCTAAGTTGCCATTAAAGTTGGTCTTGTTTTTTGTTTTTTTTCTTTTGTGTAAGCCAAACTGTTCTGCATTGAAAGGTTTATTTCTTTTACAGAAGTAACTTAACAGTTGGCGGCAATATGTTGGCAGTGTGATTTAATTGATTAGAAAATCTTCTCAGCCAACAATTGTTTAACAACATAGAAGATTGGAAACGACCCATTTGTCCAAATATAAAAACCATTAACATTGTCACAGAGTTGCACCAAAACAACACACACACACACACACACACACACCCAATTCTCAATTAGTGACTTCTTTAATACGTGGCCACAAGACACATATATGGGAACTTTTTAGGGATTGTATGAAAATAGAAAATCCTGAAAATTGAATAAAAATTTCCTCTTGGTGTGGAAATGAAGCTCCCAGAATGAACAGAATGCTACATTTTAGAGGTTTACAGACTGTCTGCTTCATTTCAAACAGATATCCAAAGGTTTGGTTATAACAAAGGGAAGTCTTTTTTCTCTGTATTTCAAAAAAATCTAATGGCACAGGGCGATCAAGAAAAATCCAGAAATTAGGAAAATTCATGACAAATCACATCCCTGACTTTTTGTTTAAGGAACTTTAAAAACTCAGAAAGTTATTCGGGGAGGGGGGGGGGGAAGAACCTGTCACATCATACAAACCTGTAGGGGGTGGTGTAGGAGGCACAAGGACGTCATCAGGGTGTGGTTTACGCAGGCCATGGAATGGACCCAACTCAAAACACCGACTCAGTAGATCCAGGTTAATAGTCCTAGAGATACTCATAAATCCAACTGCACTGCCCTCCGTCTGGTAATACAAACACAATAATCAACACAACTTCAACTGAAATATTTGTTTTAGCGCATGGGGGCAAATTTCCTTGCATCACAATTACATTTTTGACTGCCTATGTTGTTTTTTCTTGTATCAATGGCACAATATATAGTAATAATAACAACAACAACAATGGAAAACAATTTGTTCTACCCTAACTTGGTCAAAAATACTGCAAATTAAGAAATATATTTACAATATGTGATACCCCACGCCAAAATCAGACACTACTCAGACATAATGAAATGGCACTCAAAGTAAAGACAACTGAAACATCAGCCTTGATATCAATGTGATGTGATGTCTCAAACATTCTACATCTTGAGAAATGCTTATATAGGCCCTAATTAGGTGTTATTTGAAAGCTCTTCTTCTCATCTATTGTATCAACTTATTTTTAAAATTTTGGCAGGAAGTTCCTGGTTTTGGAGCCTCACAAATGTCCAATGAGATATTTCAAAATGACCTTTTCTTCTCCGTCAAGTCTGAGCAATGGTTTGGAACAGTGGCCTCCCCATGTCTTCAACATAATTTGGTTAAGGAGACAGACAAAGACTGAACTTTGAAAACGGAAGAGGGGAAAAACTGATGAGTAAATCATTAGCCTCACAATTATTGTACAATGTCAAAAAACATCAAGAAATGCATTTGAATCTAGAATCTGTGGACATAACATGTTAAAGTTTCACCAGAAAATTATGGAAACGCTTTCAGACTTGTCAGCTTTTTATCCTGATTAAAAAATGTGATAATTGGCTGATGACCAATTTCCAGGTATCAATATTCCCGTTTCAGTCGGCTAAAGAGACAAGGCTAAACCCATTCCCAGTGTATCCGATGGTGGTATTTCAATACTAAATAAAAGCGACCAGTAAGAAAATGTAGAAAAAAGGCTTTTGTCCAAAAGAAGCTATGGTTTTAAATGCAAAAAAATACTTAATGGACTGACGTTTCGACCCAAGCAGAGTCTTTCTCAAAAGGCTAAAAAGAGAAAGCTTTTGAGAAAGACTCTGCCAGGGTCCAAACGTCAGGCCACTAATTAAAAAAATGAGTACACACACTTCAACTAATGAAAAGAACAAGATTCAAGATTCAAAACTGGCCGTGTCTTTTGAGTGTCTTTTGAGTGTAGGCACTGGACACTATTGGTAATTACTCAAAATAATTGTTAGCATAAAAACCTACTTGGTAACAAGCAATGGAGAGCTGTTGAAAGTATAAAACATTGTGAGAAACGGCTCCCTCTGAAGTAACGTAGTTTTTGAGAAAGAAGTAATTTCTCAGTAGAATATTTGAATTGATTTTGAGACCTCGCGCGTGAGGTCTCGAAATCAAGCATCTGAAAGCACACAACTTCGTGTGACAAGGGTGTTTTTTCTTCCATTATTATCTCGCAACTTCGACGACCAATTGAGTTCAAATTTTCACAGGTTTGTTATTTTGTGCACATGGTGAGATACACCAAGTGAGAAGACCTTGGTCTTTGACAATTACCAAAGGTGTCCAGTGTCTTTAACCAATGTGGTAGCCATCATCTGGCAAGAAGAGTGGGATATCAGCGTCTGCTCACCTCAACGATTATAGCATGGTTATCCTCATCCTGAGATTCAATCAGCTCTGCTAAAAAGTAATCCCCATATGTCGTCTTCAACATGTCACTCTGACGATTGAAAATAGGGGTCAAGTCATCATGGTCCTCCACCCTGAAACAAAGAATCAAAACGGCAGGGATGAGATTCGACGGATCGCAAAAACATTCCTGAAAAATTGACTTTGCAGGCCTGATGGGTTCCCATTTAGTTCAAGACCCAGAACGTATCAGATGTTACAATACACCGATCCAGTAGGCCACGCCCCATGACAAATTGACCAATCACAATGCGGGATTAAAGGTCCGACGCTATACTGCCATTTTGTTTGACAAAAACAATGTGCACGGCGGACGGGGGGGGGGACACGCGACACGTTTGGTCGTTGCTATGGTGGGCGTGGCCTACTGGATCGGTGTATTCAGGAGGTCTGCAGACTCCGTGCATCACCAGAAAATACATGACTACAGGTTGGGACACAATGTGGACTATTTCTTTCAGGCGTTGGTTACTGCTTCACTTCTTTCAAGAAAACTTAAAGGCTCAAGGAGTTTGGGGAAAATCCTGAAATAAGGAAAATTCCTGAAAAATCTCATGCCCGAATTAAAAGGACTAAATTTTGAAAAGTAACACATTTTTAAGAACCCAAATTTACCCAGTCAGTTTCCCCTCTGGTTTATTACTTGATATTTGAACTAAAAAAAGTTGCATCCCCTTAAGGTGATCCCTGTACTTTCACTTCGGTTATACAGCAGTTTAAGGTTGAACGGCTTCTGACTGGCACCCTTTAAAAAAAGATAATGACAAAATAGGGAGACCACCAACATAGGGCTAGATGGCATATCAATATTAATGTACCAATATTAAGGTGTAATGTTGTTGTAACCCTTCCCCAGGGTGATGGGGTAGTTTCCTTTCTTGGAATAAACAAAGAAGTCAGTCCAACTAATAGTACCTGGCTTTCCTGACGAAGAGAACTGGACAATGGTCATGTCTGTGGCAGACAAAGATAGAGTATTTCTCCAGAGGTTTTGCCCCAAACTTCTTCTCCAGCGGCTTGAAGATGTCGGCCAAAGCAGGCTCGGGGAAGATGCCGTTGGGTACAATGAGATACAAGAAGTGAATGTCCGGTACTGCGTTGAAGACAGTGCTGCAAAAGGAATACGTTCTTAGGGAATTAGAAGTTTATCATTTGTTATGACATCGTTTCCAATGCACATAAAACAATAATTATATGAATTATGTGTATTAGTTAATAGCTAGACAGTTCATTTGAAACAAAGTTATTGAGAATTGTCAAGACAATTAGTACGACCCATGATCGCAAGCAAATCAGTAACCTTTAGCACTTTATGATTTACCATGGGTAGAAAGTGGTGCACCATTGGTACCGTTCAGCACCACATTGTATCCGTCATAATGCAGCTGATACAGGTGCAGTGTATACGCTGGTGCAGCTCATATGTTGACACCAAACTTTGATCTGCCAATTTTGGTGAACTGTGGCTCATAAACCGGGCGACTCATATGCCGAAGATTTCAGTACAATTAGGGGCCATTCAGAATAGTCAATGTTCAAAACATTTTGATCTTTTTTCAAAGTTATTTTCGCACCACCCACCCAACCACCCCAAATTTAAATTTTCCATATATCCTGTACACAGTAATGCCTGAAATGAAGCAGATATTCTTAGTAAATGCTCTCCAAATTTTGTAATTGAAACAAAAGACGAAGATAGGTCAAAAAGGGGTAAGTGCTTCTGATCACATGCCGTTTCAAATTTTTTCATTTTGACTGAAAAAATTTGATGTCAGAGCAAAGATCATAATAACGCAAAGTTATAAACTTTTTTTTAGTTTCTGGTGTGGTCAAGGCAATGTGCACAGTGTGCATGGGACACAGGGACAGGACTTTCACGGCATGGCATGGCATGTTCTGGTAGTCTGTTCAGTTTTCTGTTGTACATGTATATCAACGCTATTGACAAGGGTACGCGACATGCATGAAGCTGCCAACCTTGTTCCCATAATGCTCGAAGGGTCCCTCAAGCAATCTCTCTATCAGGTGCCAAGGTCAGCAATTGAAACAAGGTTGACCGTTGACAGATGCTGGCAGAGATGGCACACTATCTAGAGAATAGGCCGCTTGGTATTTTTAAAGTTTTGAAATTTGTTTTCCTATTATTTTTAAGTAAAAACTTAATTTCTTTTGACCCGACCAAAATGTCGAAAATGATTGACATTTTTTAACATTGACTATTCTGAATGGCCCCTTAAACGAGTGCTTACCGTATGATCTCCCTCGCACTGCCGTGTGAAAATTCCTGCTTTGCTGCAAAATAGTGCATGAACAATGTGTTCATCGGCTGTAAATAAAGGCAAAACAACAAATAATAGAAAAAACAGATTAACTTGTGCTTTAAAAAAATGGTTTCGGTGCAAACAGACTATTTTTATATTGTACATTTGATTTTGAGAAATAGCCAATTAACTAATAATAATAATGATAAGTGTGTATCATTGTGTGTTTCCAGGCACACAAAGTACTTTTTCCCAGTAACAAAAGGCCTAAAGCAATGAAATGACTCCTGACAAAAAATGTTGCATTACTGTTACATTTTTGTTGCCAGAAAGACATGTTTTCCCATTTCTATGCCGCATTTAACCTTCCTATAATGACTTACATATGGTAAAAAACCGATCAAACTGTTTTACTCAGTTTTCTTGAAACACAATTTTGCACATTAATTGCCCTTCCGGGCACAAGACAGCATATTAACAACAAAATGCCTCAATAAATAATCTATTCTTGTTGAGATTATGGGTGGGCCGCAGCCGAGTGCCTGAATTTTTATTCGGGCTTATGAAGACGCTGTGGTGCACTCAGCAGTCACTGCCAGAAACACAGCGGTAAACCCTCTTCCCTTAGCAATAAGTGTAACTGGGTTTATTCACAGGCATTACACAACACATGAGATCTGCGGCTTTACGTCACATCCGAAGGACAAAGTAATAATGGTTTAGTGTCTTGTGTCAAGACCAGGACTCAAACCCACATTCTGCTGATCAGAAACACAACCTACGTGTGCATTGTATTGTACTTACAGTGCATTTTTCACAGTCATAGTAGGCGTTGAGCCACTCTTGCCAAGTGGCTGGGTCGACCTCAGGAACATTCGGGTAATCAAAGAAGGCAGAGTGAGCCAAGATCTCTTCCTTGTCGTTGTTGAGCGTCACAGCCAAAACTGCCTTCTCACTGAAAAGAAACAAATTCAAAAATAAGGATGACAAATTTGACATTTTGACTTGCCTGTACCTTAACCCTTTACAGACCATTCAATTCAGTGTTTAATCATCAAATTACATCAAGACATGGCTAACAATTTATTTACCCTTTTCCGGTCAAAATGTTTCAAAAATATTACAAAACATAAATTTTGTTTTGTTTTAGAAATGTAGATAGTATGTTGACATGGGAATTATTTGAAAATGTCAATATAGGACTGAGCCTTTAACTTGACCTTTTTGATTGAATGAAACTTGGAAGGTCAAACCTCATGTCGTTTGCGGACATGATAATGTATGGAATAAGCTGCTTGTGACCGCTATGGTTTCTAAAGGGTTAATGCTTGCAGCCATAAGTCAATAGAAACATAATCGTCTTTGAATTGTTTTTCACAAAAAAAGATAAACAGAAAAAAATGCTATGGTTTTTCAAGAGAAGGACTACTGTTTACTGAGTATATTGATTGATTTCTTCTTACATTAAATTGACAACATTGACGAGTCCAAACTGAGGTTCCGTTGATGGCCCACTAGTTTCAGAATGTTTGGAGCATCAAGGGATTCAGTCCGCCGAGCATTGATGACTTCAGCTGGACCATTGCTTGACATCAAAACTGCAGTCATTGTGGATAGTTGGTAACCTCTGCAAAGAATATGACAAAAATTTGAAACAATTTCAAGTTTACCAGGCCTTGTGGTTTTTTTGGCTGCCAGTAGAGTGTTCGATCATCATTCCACCCTTGTTGGAGTATGGTGACCTCCCGATCAAGTCCTTCAGTTAAGCAATTTGCCTTGCCCCTTATTAGATGGGACACAGAGTCGTATGTCCTGTTTGTTATGTAACTTTAATGCACATAAAAGAACCCACATTCTGTTTAGAAAGGGATTTGCCCCTGTGTTCCTGGCATGGACAGATTGCGATACCACCTAATAAACCCTACATGGTGCTTTGTGCCTGTAATTCAAACAAACTATGCATACCTGGTGCAAAAATAATGTCTTACTTACTTGTCTAGTTGAACTTTGAGACACCTTATAAAGTGCTATATAAGAACTGCTTAATTTTATTATCAGGCCTATTATTATTATTATTATTTAACAGCAAAATTTTCACTATAATCCCTATTATGTTATATTTATACATTTACAAATTAATGTTGCAGCCAGTATCACTCTCAGGCCTGGAATTTCATCTTTGAGAGGGCAAGGCCATTTTCATTTTGCAAAGGGCATTTCCATGAAAAATCTTAAAGTCTGCTATGGGAAACTTTTGAAGGGGCTCCAAGGCCAAGACCAGGGGCAACAGAGGCCATGGCTTTCAGTTCCAGGGCCTCTGTGTAATTCCAGGCCTGCTGTCTCACACTAACTCAAAGTGTTTATATTGTTATCCACTTCACGTCTGCAAATTTTTGGGACAGACTTATGGCCGGTGTTCTTTGATGCCCAGAACAACTTCGAATTTTCCTCAATTTTTTTGAAAGCTGAACAGCCGACCTTTTTATCTACTCAGACTTTCCACTGTGTAGTGTGAAGTAAGCAGGCACCTACCGTGATGTGCTTCGTTTCATCCATACAAAGAGGGACAAACAGGTTTTGGAAAACTTGCCTTGTAAAATCCCTTTCTGGGGGTTATTGTGCAACCTCCGATTCCAGACCTTTGTGGCATACAAAATTACAAGAATGGACAGGCTGTCACCATTGTTTGTCATTATATATTTGACTCAAAATTGGAGGAAAGTCCGAGCATTCTGAGATAACAGCATACCATGGAAGATTTTCGGCCGTGGTTCACAGCCACAAAGTTCCGCAAATCACAGTGAGTGCCTACTAAATTTTCATAAATAAAATGACAACTTTAATTTTAAATGCGCTAGGTTAAGTGACAACTGGCATGACTGGGGGAAAAATCTCGTCATCCAAACGTGAAATTGTATGTAAAATTTAATATTGAATATATTGTATTATTATTAAATGGAATAATTTCACAATTAAAATTGTTATTGTTAATCACTTTAAGTTTATGTTAATGCAAAATGAACTATATGATTATGGAATGACTAGACTACCGTCCACAGTAAACAAAAAATATTCAATATATTTTTTTAAATAAAAAAATTCTTTTAAAAAGATCAAATCTTGTCCTAACAGAAATCCAAAATGTATAAACAAAATACTCAACATTACTTTCAACAAATTATCCAAGTATTATTCTCACCAAAAAGGTTACTTTTCAGACTTCTTTCATTCAAGGTGAATTCACGAAACAGATTCTGCAGACTGCAGACTACGCATTACCTCCTTGGCAACAAGACGGCTCGATCAATCAAGCTTGTTTTTTCATAAAAGAAATATATACACTAAATTTAATACAAACATAATTTTAATAAAAATATATTTTGAAATTAGTACATACTTTTTTTATAAGCTGAAATATATTATAATGTATAAAGATTTGTTGATTTAAAAAACAATGAAATATCTATTAATTTATTTCTTAAAGAGCGCCCTCAAGAGTAACAATATGAGAATTTCCTCTTGGTAATCCGTGCGCACTGTCATTGACGGTCGTTGACTAAGATTTTTGAAATTTTGTGCCAGACTGCAGAATTTCTACTTGGTGCTGGCACTAAATTTAGTGCTGACTTGAGCCGTTTAATGCGTCAACCCCCGCGAACGTGTAAAACGTTTGTAGTGAGGAAAACAAATTCCTTTTTTGTGTGAAATCCATCTGTAAAAATGGCAACTTCTACTATTAAAACGAAGGTGCCTAAGGTGGCAAAGGTAAGATTGGAGAGGTTCTCGGAAAAAATAATCCTGTGAACTGGACTTTATTATTGTGATGTGCATTCATTATTTCTACAGTTGACAATGCTTAGTCACCTGTTTCCGACATACTTTCCCGCAGAGGAGTGCTACTTTGTATTTTAGGAATAAGTGAAGAATAAGAATAATAATATATAGGTCAGCCACACCATATATAAATGATTCCCACAATGCCAAATATCTACAGGAATGAATCCAGCAACTGCTGAGGCACTGTAGTGTACTCAGTCATGCTCAACTCTTCTTGAAACCAAAATGCTTGAAATTTTTTACTACCACAAACACATTAACACTAAGTAAAATAAGTAGCAAGTAGGTACAGTCGTTTGACCAGTTCCGGTGTCATGCCAAGCACGCGCAGTGGACGAAGGACACTGTTTGGCATGTATAATGTGCCAAATAGTGTCCGCGCCAATAGCGTTAAGTGCTAAATAGTGTTCGGGCTAAATGGACATGAATACTAAATAGACAGGATTGAGCAAGAAGAAGTAACTGGACAGTCTTTGGCAGGAATGGTCGACAGGCTAGGAATGGACAGTATTGACGAGTCCTTGACCGTCAACACCTCTTCCTTTGATTCTATCTGTATACTTTAATAAAATTAATTCACACTTAAATACGTGGCAATCAATCGTCAAACAAGAACTGTAAAATTCAGAGTTTTGACAAAATAGAGGGTACCAGACTACTGCTGTTACGTTCGTTCTCTAAACCGTATTTCAAATGCACACATTTTGTTCATTACACCGGGTTCGAGGTAGTCAAGCAGCTCGTTTAAATCCATTCACTAGTACATGGGTCGCTAGGCTATGGTTGAATAGTTCGTTGAATAGTTCGTTTGGTCGGTGAACACATACAGAGTAAAAATACACAACGCCATGTGACACGCTCTCATCCAATCAACAGATAAAATCAAAGGAAGGGGTGTTATAATATCTTTTTAGGCCTATTATGTTCATTAGCTAAGTTTTAATGTCTCTCTTTCTTGTATCACACTGTTTGCAGCGCTTTGAGATGGCTTACGCTTTAAGACATTTAAAATTCCTATTCATTATTATCATTAACTGTCAACATACATATGTAGTTTACAGTACAGCTCTGACAACTCACCCAACGTTGTTTTTGTTAGCATAGTCGGAGCAATAGTATAAATAATGAGTACTCGGTGCTTTTCTATTTAATTTTTGTAATTCTTTGTACAGGTGAAGAACCGGATGCCAGCAGAAGTCCAAATTACTGCCGAGCAGATTCTGAGAGAGGCTAAAGAGCGAGAATTGGAGCTGGTCCCGCCGGTAAGGACCATACTAAGTTTGTGGTTTTTCATGGTCGAGCGGACTAGCACATCAATACACAGGCATGCAACTTTTCATCGGATCAGCTGATTTCCTCTTTTTTTAATCTCAGTTTTACCATTCAAAATGGAAAAATACTGTACAAAATCATTGAAATTTTGTAATTTCCTCTTTTTTGGTGAAGTTACAGTTGCATGCCTGAATACAAGTTCTGGCGGTCGGAGTGTTTGGAGCATCGTGGGTTCATACCCTGACCCTTGTCACGAGGATCAGGAGTTGAACCTAAGATGCTCCAAACACCTTGTGTCACTGAGCAAAGATACTTTGAGTTGCTCCTTGGCGTTATATTTTGACATTGCTGAGTACAAAGATATTGTAAGTTATCACACAAGCGCGAGTGGAATACGGAAAAATGTAGCACGAAAAGATGGCTGACGCACCTCTGTACATGGAAAAAAAAATGCAAATACGGGCACGTCCAAATACTGTTCCTGGTGTTTCCTTATTGCAATGTACGCCCTGAAGAAGGACACCACTACGTGCGAAAATTCTACGATTTTATTTTCTGGTGAGCACCAGAATCATATAAATATTTCCTTACATCAATAAGACAGTACACCAAGGATTGACATTTTCTAATTTTTTAATTAAACAATCTAGCCTATCATTCTCCAATTCAACATATTCGCATTTTCAGCAGTAGCCCAATACGCGGAGTTAGCCCAGCTATGATATGAGCCGTGCAATGTAAGTTTATATCACACTCCTTGTTGCTATGGATTGACCAATCAGATAAACTGATGCAAGTCTTTATCATTATTGCCTACCCTTTGATATAACAGCCTCCTAAGCAGAAGATCACAGATCCCGAGGAACTCCAAGAATATCGTCTAAAGAAGAGGAAAGAGTTTGAGGACAACATTCGTAAGAATCGCTCTAGCGTGACAAACTGGATCAAGTATGCCAGCTGGGAGGAGAGTCAAAGAGAAATTGACAGGTACCAGAAATTCGAAATTTTAGACTTAGATCTGAATTCAGACTTTTTTTTTGTATGCCTGGTAAAAAAAATTTGGCTGGCGTTTTCTTTGGATTTAAGGTAATCATGCTGTTTGAAGTACTTCTTTAGCGCTGGGGATACTGTTCCCAAAAGCTCCTTGAAATAGGATTATCCAAAGGTGGTAATGCCATCATTTCAACATCTCTCCTAACATTTGGATCCTAGTTTCAGACCTTTTTGCCAGCAATGGCTCTCATCCCTGCAGGTACAGGTGCTAGGCAGAACTGTAGGCACGTACAGGAATCATGTAGTTGTGTTTAATGCAATCCCCCAATTTGAATGCCAGCAAGAAACATTTACACTTTTAGCTATGTTAGTGGTGTTACAGCATTCTCCCTAGCCGCGCCAAAACTAGGGTCACATTTTTTGGGGGGGGGGCACAAGGGGAGCATCATTTTTCTAAGGGGGGCACTTCTGACCAATTAAAACTGTAGTTTTTGTTTGCATTTCTTTTAAACAAGCCCCTTGTCAGCGCTCCATTTACTATTTTTATAAGAGATCGACGTAAGTGTAAAAACAAATGTATTGTCTGTGTGAAAATAGAAATACAGTTTTTGAAAGTATCACTCTAAAGCTTATAAAATTTAAGGTTTTACTCAAGTAACTTTTAATATCAAAAGCTCAGATTTCAAATGGGGGGTGCTCCCCCCTTAGTTTCGCCATTGCTAAATAGTGGTACACTGGCCAAATGCTACTTAAATCACCCAAGGAGCTGTTAAAACTCTGTCCGAGTAGGCCGGCCGTCCAGTTTATTGCTTCCCACTAGTGATGTTAACCCTCCTACCGTAAGTGACTCTTGGCAACATTTTCCAGTGAGTTGACCAACCATTTGAAACCATTCGACTGCCAAGGTTGTGTACGGTGGCACAACTGTGCACAGAACTGACTGTGTACTGTGTACATGCATTCCCTCATGGTATCATATTGCAGGCTGGCATAGTTTATCTATCATTCAAAACCACTTGAATGGTATTGAATGGTCAGACAGCAAGAGGGTTAAACAACAATTGTTCATATTTCTTCAAACTTCAATTGCCGTTGTGTACAAAATTGGCGTATCTGTTAGCAGAATCAAGAACTTGAATCTGCATCTTTGGACCTCTTCAATAGAGAACTGAAATCGCGTTTGCTTTGCTACTTATTTCACTTGGACTTGAGCGTCACTTTTGTTTATCACACTGCTTGTTTTGAGTAGGCATCTGGATCATTTTTCCGGATAAGTGCGTCATATCAGTGCGTTTTATTATTATACCAATGGCAGTGATGAAGACCAGTGGGAAAGGTGGCAGACAAGTGAAACTAAACAATTAAAAGGCAAACCTTTTCTTGTCTGGCAGTGTTTTTGTTTTTTGCCTTATCAATTATTTCAAAAAATAAATATGTTAATTGTGTTTCATTAGGTACCTGTTATATTCATTTGATGTTCTAAAAAGAAAGAACAGGTTCAAAAGGCAATGACTGTAACCAGCCAAGAGCAAAATGAAACACTGTTGACATAACTGAATTGTCAGATGTCAAATTCTGACATTGTTGACTCTTGAACCTTTATAACATATCAAGAAATTGCCTTTTTCATCTCCATTTTACCAACTTGTGCTCATTTTCACTTGACTTCTTAATTTGCAGAACACGGTCTGTGTATGAAAGAGCATTGGATGTTGACCACAGGAACATCACACTATGGCTGAAGTATGCAGAAATGGAGATGAAGTAAGTTGAAGGGAAGTGCAGCATGGTTAAGTTCATAATGTAACACTAAAGGAAATTACAACTTTTAAAACATTTTGTGAACAAAACAGTTTTACTATGTATTGTAGCCTATAAAGAGTGTTTAATTATTATGTTAAGACTTGAGCTTCCATTTTGTGAAAGGTTCTCAATTCGTTTTTAGGACGACGATTTTAATAATAGTACATATTTCTTAGTGCTGTATCATACCTGAGCTATGTTTTAATTCTGAGACCCATTTACATAGCACCTTGTAAGGGTTTACAAGGTGATGCTGCACAGTCTGTAGGCAAACACCGGGGCAAACCCCGTCCAGCCTTGAACTTCGCTCTTGAAGGGGCATGGCAGTTTTCCGCTGGTAAGGGGCACTTCTATGAAGGAAAAATGTAAATTTGTATTGGAACTTTGCAAAGGGCACCACAGCAAAAGCACAGGGCACCACGCCACGTGGGTGCCGTGGGTTAAGGCGATATCTCATAAAAAAACTAAAAAAAAAACAAACTTGAGTGCGATGCACTAGACTGCTCGGCCACAACACTCCAATTCACAGAAAAGTTGCTTTTGCACAACTATCCTTGCATTTTGTTAAATTTAATTTTACTTCAGGCACAAGCAGGTCAACCATGCCCGCAACATCTGGGACAGAGCTATCACCATACTTCCCCGCGCCAAACAGTTCTGGTACAAGTACACCTACATGGAGGAGATGATCGGCAATGTGGCCGGGGCAAGGCAGGTGTTTGAACGCTGGATTCAGTGGGAACCGGAGGAGCAAGCCTGGCTGTCTTACATTAAGATGGAGTTGAGATACAAAGAAATAGACAGAGCGAGGAACATCTATGAAAAATATATCCTTGCAAATATTTATAGATTCTAAGGATCATGTGATTGAATTTGATTTGATTAATTTGGCAAGCTCACAAGGAAAGATAATTAATGATGCTTAAAAATAAGATGACATAAAATTGCGCATATATGTTGTATACCATACCCAATATGTGACAGAGGGAGTCTTCCCCAAGATGTTCCTATACTCTAACACACTCTTCCCTTGTGTTCAGAAGTACATATCTCCCCCCCCCCCCCCGAAAAATCCTCTAAAGAATCTCTGAGAGTACAATGAAGACAAAATGGGAGGAGGTGGTACACTAGCCCATAGCAAGCACCAAATGTAAATTAGTGTTTAAATAGTTGATTGCAGAGGATCGCACAAAAACGTCAAATATTAATTAGTGCATTAAATTGAACAAAAAGTAGGGACATGATGTAAAATGAAACCCGACTTACAAAGAAACACAACAAAGGTTCTCATATTTAGCACAGGGATTTGATGTTGTCTTGTGAGAAAATATGAGTAGGCAATCACCGTGAATTGCAGAACCTCGGCCGTAAGCCACAACCGATAATCTGCCTTGTTATGCTTGAATCTCGGAACGCTCTGATTTACCTTCCTGCATTGAGCCAAATACAATTATAAACAATGGTGGCAGCCTGTCCACTCTTGTATGCCACATTTTGTACAAGACAGGACAAAGGTCTGGAATCTGGGATTACACAATAACCCCCCCCCAAAAAAAGGGACATTATGAGGCTGATTGCCAGTACCTTGTGTCCCCTCTTCGTACGGGTGAAACAAAGCGTAGCACATGCCTGTGCACACTATACAATGGAATTTCTGGGTGGATATTTTCTGGCAGCCCTCATGCTGCCAGCAAAAAATTGAGGGCACTCGAAGTTGTTCCAGTTTAAATAAACCTTCCGACGTAAGCCAAGCCAGAAAGATTTGGCGGATATACAGTCATCCAACGGAAGTGGTTATTTTAAAAGCAAAATGTATATCCCAAAACAAATTTGTGGCAAAAATTGAGATGTTTGATGAATTCTCAGAACCGACTGTTTCTCCTTGACTTATCACACTTGTCATTTGCCACCCGGAGGTGAAGAACTGGATTCGCTTTGCCAGCTTTGAGGAGCACAGCAACTACCACTCCAGTGCTCGTAGGGTATACGAGCGCGCCGTGGAGTTCTTCGGGGAGGAGCATATGGATGAGAAACTCTACGTAGCTTTCTCAAAGTTTGAGGAGAGACAAAAAGAGGTAACATTCTTTTGCATTGAGGTGAACGAACATTTGTTTTGAAAAGGTTTAAGAAGAAGTTCATACGGATTGTAAGTTCAGTAGGAAGGTCCACATAGAAGAGAATCTACATGAGTAGAGATAGCAGAGATAGAGCAGACTGTGGTTACAATAAAGAGTATAGTGCTATGACCAAAATTAACTATTTTATCATGTTAACAATTTTTAGTTTTAAACTTTTATTAAAGCCCACTGTCTGACCATTCAATATCATCGGCTGGTTTGAATGATGGATAAACCACGGAGGTAGAATAAACTATGCCAACTTGCAATTTGATATCATGTGGTGAATGCATCTACACAGTAAACAATCGACCCTCCTATTGTATAACCATTCAATATCATCCACTGTGGTTTTGAATGATAAATCTATTATGCCAGCCTGTGATTTTAATAATAGGGGAGAATGCATCCTATCTATACAGTACACACAGTACAGTACACACATGTACACAGTTCAGTGCGCAAGTTGTCCACAGCCTTTACAGTTGAATAGTATACAAATAATGAATGTTTATGAGTGCAATGGTGCAAATATTTTCATTCGTTGAAAGATGGAATGTTCTTTTCAACGAGGCGGAGCCTAGTTGAATGGAACATTCCATCTTTCAACGAATGAAAATATTCTCACTATTGCTTGAATGAAAAACATTCATTATTTGTTTTATATAACATCCAAGTAGATCTTTGTCATTTTGATTGGAGGATACAACTTGCAAAACAATGAACATTTAGTTGTGACATTGCACCCATTTCATTTGGTTCGGCTTGTTTGGATTCAACAGTGACCAAGTGCAGACACGCGCACGTAATGATGTGGTACGCACCGTGCAATAGAACAAATCGAATGGAACGAAAAATGCACGGTGAATGGAACGAAAAATGCACGATGAATGACGTAGCGTGCAATAGTACGTTTATTTGCTATCACGTGACGGACAATCCTCCAATGAAATGGCAAGGATCTGCTTGGGTGTTATATAATATCAAACAATTTGTCAGCTTGGTCGAACATTTGACCAGTAAGAGGGTACAGCTTAGTTTCCCTTGACCAGATTGATGATTTTTTCAATGAAGCTCATCCAACTCTTTTAACTTTGTCAGAGGTCTGACTCCATTTTGTTTTGTCACTTTTCCTGTGAACAGCATGAGAGGGCCAAAGTGATCTACAAGTACGCCTTGGATAAGATTCCCAAGCAGCATGCGGAGGAACTCTTCAAAGCGTACACAATCCATGAGAAGAGATACGGTGATAGGGCTGGCATCGAGGACGTCATCGTCAGTAAGAGACGCTTTCAGTATGAAGAGGTAAAGTTTCACCCACTGGGGAAATTTTGTGGTGCATGTGGTTTTTTTTCTTCATTAAAGGGTCTTTTTTAAAAGGTCTGAAAATGCCATTAAAGTGGTTGTCTGATATCCTATTCCCCTGACTCGGGAAGTTGTTTGTGTGTACGAGCTCATTATAGTCACCGGGGCCACATTTCATGGCTCTGCTTACGGCAGGATGCAGCGCTTACAGTCACCATTCTCCATGTAATTTGTATTATTTGTGACTGGATCCCTGCTACTTTTTGCTTGGCAGGAAAAAACTTTACTAAGCACCTTTTTCTGTTTAACAGCTTTATGAAATTTAGCTCAGCAAGATTTAAATGGACACATTGCCTTCGGATTGGGCACTTTCGTGCTATATAAACCTTTTTTTATGAAATGAAAAAATGTTGGAAAGATGTTTTACAAGTAGAATATAATGGTTCACACATGTATTCCTCAAAATTGTTTGGTCTTCCTTTACTATGTGAACATTGAAAATTTGACTTTCTTTTTCGGAAACAAATGTCCCCTCCCCCCCCCAAAAAAAACCCCTTTGAATCTGTTCCCTTCAATCATTGTCAATCTTTATTTTCCATACCCATGGACAGGAAGTGAAAGCCAACCCGAGCAACTACGATGCATGGTTTGACTATCTGCGTCTCTTGGAAACGGATAGTAGCGAAGACACGGTGCGTGAGATATACGAGCGAGCTATCGCCAATGTTCCTCCAGCCCCAGAGAAACGCTTATGGAGACGCTACATTTACCTGTGGATTAATTATGCTCTGTATGAAGAGTTGAATGTCAAGGTGTGTTCCCAGCAGCATTGTTTTTTTCCCTCGTTTTTTTTTTTGAATTGCACTTGAAAAATGTTTTTTTGTTTTAAAGGTATTATACAGGATTGGTAGAGCTGACAAAACAGTCGCAAACAAAGTTCATGTTTTGTGTGATTAACATATACATGAAATAACAAACCTCTGAAAATTTGAGCTCAATTGGTCATCGAGGTCACAAGAAAATAGTGAAAAGAGACCTTATGTGTTTTCTGTTTTTCAAACATCGAGTTTATTATCGCGCGCGATAAAAATTAATGTTTTATTTATTTCTCAGAAACGATGGCATTTTAGGCAGAAATATTTAAGGAACCCTTTCTACCATTACTTACTTTAAATCATGTAAGTTATGTGTGAATCTGTGAACATTTGTGTTTTTTTATCTTACCAATAGTGTACAGGGCCTTTAAGACAGAAACAAAATACAATCAATTGGCCAAGTTAAGGTCAATGTATTTGACACCCATTCCACAACCAGGCACTTCCTGCCAAACCTTTGAAACTTGGTTCATTCAGATGTGTCAAATAAATAAGAATAAGAGCTTTCTCATGACACCTAATTTTGGTGACCCACATGCATTCACATACTGACCATATACATGCAATTTGATTTATACAACGGTAGACCATGGACAGACGATAGCCACGTATGCTGTCATTGTGAAGGGTCAATAAACAAGTACATCCTAGACATTTAGCGTCTTGGGAATGATTTTTTTGTGAAGTGTTTTGTGAAGTGTCAAAATGTTAACTCCTTAATTTCTTGCTGTATTTATCAGGACATGGAGAAGACACGGCAAGTGTACAAGGCATGCTTAGACATGATCCCACATAAGAAGTTCACTTTTGCTAAGGTTTGGCTCATGTTTGCTCACTTTGAGATCCGACAGAAGAACCTAAACTTTGCACGAAAGATTCTGGTGAGTTTTTTAATCGTTTTGGAGTTGATGTTGCTTCTTGGGGAGCAAAACTTTGTAAAAGAGAAACCTGTTAATGTGATGTCCTCCCATAAGATGAGAATAACATAAAATAACCCAATACACTCACTTATATTAAGGGGTTTGCCCCAGTGTTTCTGGCATGATAGGCTGCAGGTTGCGTGACATCACCTTGTAAACTCTATATCATAATTATTATGCTATGTAAATGGTTCTACCACTTTTATCACTTTTTTTATCACTTTTATCACTTAAGTCTTATTGTTAATTTTGAACTACTTGTCTTTTGTTTTGACTGCCTTTTGTCTTATTATTTCTTAATAACTTGTAGACTTTTATTTGTAATTCACTTTGTGGTGTCTATGTGACATGGAAATTGTTATTGTTATTCTAGTATTTCAAACATAGCTATGCAAACCTAGTTTTAAAATAAAGTGAGCACTCGAGGTACCTGTCGGGTATAGATAAAGAGCTAATTAATGTAATTATTATCAAATTGGCCTGAACAAAATACGTGACCTAGCACACAACAAACAACCAGCAGTCAACACTGTTTGGGTTTATAAGGCCAAATAAAAAAAACGAACATGTTTAGTGTCCCGCCCGCTTCCTTTTAAGAGGCCACCTCCTTTAAAAAAAAAATTCAAGGATCAACTTTTTTCTGATCTCTGAAAAAAAAAAAATCAATTCTAAAATGAGCACACCAAAAAAACACAAAGAAAAAAAGCTGGCAACCATCTAGAAAAAAATTCCTGCCGTTTATCTTGAAAAATTAATCGAGCGACCATTACAAAAAAGAAAAGGAAAAAAAAAAGGGCCAGCCTCCTCCTTTTTTTCTCGAAAAGGCAGGACGCTTAACATGTTTTTATTTTTGTTTTGCCTAATGGCAAAGCCAAACCCCTTTAACCCTCCTACTGTCAGTGACTCTTGGCAACATTTTCCAGTGAGTTGACCAACAATTTGAAACCATTCGACTGCCAAGGTTGTGGTACGGTGGCACAACTGTGCACAGAACTAACTGTGTACTGTGTACATGCATTCCCTTATGGTATCATATTGCAGGCTGGCATAGTTTATCTATCATTCAAAACCACTTGAATGGTATTGAATGGTCAGACAGCAAGAGGGTTAAAGTACTTTGACAATAACATGATACACTTGGTCTTGTTTCATTGCCAGGGCAACGCCATAGGCAAGTGTCCGAAAGATAAAGTCTTCAAGGGTTACATTGAGTTGGAGCTTCAGCTGAGAGAGTTCGATCGCTGCCGCATTCTGTACCAGAAATTCCTGGAGTTCAACCCGGAGAATTGCACCACGTGGA
The DNA here is from genome assembly GCA_032158295.1 of Pycnopodia helianthoides. Classification (NCBI taxonomy): domain Eukaryota; kingdom Metazoa; phylum Echinodermata; class Asteroidea; order Forcipulatida; family Asteriidae; genus Pycnopodia; species Pycnopodia helianthoides. The sequence continues at coordinate 25,363,219 of CM063243.1, forward strand.
TGAAGGTATCTCGACAGTGATGAGAAATGTTATACTCTCATCTAAATTTAGACCTTTTTTTAATGTTCCAGTCAAGTTTTCTTTGTTCACTCCAAAATTGATTTTGTTAATGGCATATAATAAAATATGATACTATGCTTTTGACAGCTACTATTTCGAATAGACTCCTTTAAATGCTTAACCTTTTTATTTTTCCAATTATCTGTATAAAACCCAAAGAATAAAAAAGGACATTCTCTAAGCCGTAAAGAACTCGTTGAACTTATGAGTGCTAAAGTTGAAATGCTCTTGTCATTTTTCTTTGAAAAAGTTCACCGAACTGGAGAGCATCTTGGGTGATATTGATAGAGCGAGGGCCATATTTGATCTGGCCATCAACCAAACCAAGCTGGACATGCCAGAGGTGTTGTGGAAAGCCTACATCGACTTTGAGATTGAGCAAGAAGAGTATGACAGGACGAGGGCGCTTTACAAGTGCCTCCTACAGAGAACGCAGCATGTCAAGGTAACGCATTGTATGCATTTTTTTTTTTTTAATGATTTGACGGAAAGCTCTGGTATATCATCTTTGATAATCTATTGATTATATCATACTTTGTTTTTTTATTTTCTTTTGTATTCTTCAACTATCCACTACATAAGTTATGGTGTTGTATTGCTTCTAAGTAAGACAATAGAATTAGCTGTTGCAAACTGCATACCAACCAAAAGGACTTGTGCAAAAGCATTGTTAATGGCCTCATGTTTTTACCCCATCAGACTCTTTCTCAAAGGCTTAATGACAACACAACAAACATTAACAAGTATAAGAGTGAAACAGAAGCAGTCAAGTGGAAAGAAGTGAAAAAAAGACGCAGAATGCAGTCAGAAGAAGCAAGGGATGAACAAATAATAATCATAATTATAGTGGCCTCTTATAAAGCGCTCTTATTCGTCACTCAGTGACGCTCTAGGCACTTCAACATTCAGTATTTTCCTGCAAGGTATTTTGGAGCTACGTTTTGAAGTATTAGACCTATTCCTTTACATAGCACCATGTAATGGTTTACAAGGTGCTATTCCAGCTTTGTCCAGGATTTTATACTTTGTATAAATGTCTGTTCTTTTACCAGATTTTGTATCTTGTATTTTTTTTTGTCTTTGGGATAGCTTTTAATCTTAATCAATTCCAGCTTCCATGTTTTTATAAATTAATATGCATGTATGCTCTGTTTTTTAAAACTCTTTTTGGTGTATCTTGTAATTCTTCTTTTTTTAATGATAACTTTCACTTTTGCTCGTTTGTACTTTTATCAAAGTACTGAGGGGTTACTCCTTATAATTATCTGCTTTTTATTTGGTAAGAATGTCATTTTTAGTACTCCTTGTGGTACTACCGACCATGTTTTGTGTCTTTCAACAAAAATTAATACTCATATATATATGTAAATAAATTATTATTAGTATCATTATTGCTATTATCACTGTTATTTCATTTTTGACAGCATGTAAAAGGAAGATCACATTTTCCTTTGTGCTGGTAACTCCTTGAGTTGGGCTATGTCCAGTAGCCTTAGATCCCAAGGGTCTTTCTCAGGATCCTCGCTGTTCCCTAAAAGTGCCGCCCTCTATACTTTTGTTATTGTTATTATTATTATTATCTTAACTTCTCACAAACATTTTAAGTATTGGGCTTTTGTTCCTCAAATTAAAGCTCACATACAACCGTTCTGCCCCATTTTGACTAGGTATGGATAAGTTTTGCTAAGTTTGAGCTGTCTATCGGCTCAGAGGGATGCTTAGAGAGGGCCAGGAGAATCTACAGGGATGCAAACAGGGGACTAAGAGACACTGAAGAGAAGGAAGAGCGTCTGATACTACTGGAGGCCTGGAAAGACTTTCGAGGTATAAACTTGTAACTTTTTTCTCTCCAACTTTTCAAATAAAAGTTAGTGGCCTGACTTTCCCTAGCAGAGTCTTTCTCGACGGCTAACAAATATTTAAAAAACATGTTCTTTATATTTAAAAAAAAGAAAGAAAATAATCAGCACCTTTAGAACAAATGAGTATGAAAGACTGATAAAATTAATTAATGGCAGCTGTACAGTTTATTTCAAGCTGTCTGGTACCTGTTGTTATTGAGTATGTTCGCTTCACTTTGTAGGAGGAGTGTGGTGATGAGGAGACCAATGCCGAGGTCAAGAAACAAATGCCAAACAGAGTCAAGAGGAGACGGAAGATACAAACCGAAGATGGGGTAAGGTTCTGTGCTGATTTTACAAGATTCGTAGTACTGGCATGATCCATTTGTCCATCAACTTACCTCTAAACCAACCACCCACCCCCCTCTGAACTCGGGCCTAGAGAAGAAACATAACGGCTGACAACAAGAGGTTCTAATGATGATGGCAGGTCAAGTCCTGCCAGACCTCAATCTTTTGATTTAAAGGCTTAATGAATACTGTTTCCCTTCCTCTTCCTTATATTTCTTACCCACAGTCGATGCAGGATGGGAGGAGTATTACGATTACATCTTCCCTAATGATGAATCCAACTTGCCTAACCTCAAGCTGCTGGCCATGGCTAAGAAATGGAAGCAGCACCAGCAAGAAGATGCCAGTGATGAGGAAGATGATGCTGATAATGATGAGGATGACGACGGTGAGGATGACGACGACGACGATGAGGATGATGACGATGATAATGATAAAGAGAACTTGCCAGAGAATGCTGATGAGAAACAGGAGGATGGAGCCAAGAAGGAGGCGGCTGATTACAACGATGAGGACTATGATGACAGTGATGAGAGCAGCAGTAGTGGTGGCAGCGATGATGACAAGAAGTCGAGGAGGAGGAAAGGGACTCAGCCCAAAGCGAAATCTAGCGATTCTAGTGACTCTTCAGATTCTGACGGATAATCCAAAGTGCCTGATTTGGAATCTTAAAGATGATCTCGGAATAAAGGAAATATCAGAAGTGCACAGTGAGATCACTACAAGGGAGAGCATCAAGGACAGTATCAACTTGAGGATTTCTTGCTATTTTTACTTGCAGGTGTTTGACATCCTTTTTGGTCAAAATGGACTGTTTTCTCCAGTGAACATCACAGTGACCCCTACCCCACTTGTATTGGGATGTTCCAAGTACAGACCATGTCACCTTGTTGGCCAAAAAAATCTTACCTTGTACATTCCAGAACGAATCTGGTAGGCAAAATACTACACTGGTTATAAAAGAAATGTTTACATTTTTTAAATTGTAGTAACCACATAAAAGCTGATTGAGTTTTGAGATGTTACCCCCCACCTCCGCTTTCCTCATATCTAGAGGGGATAGAAATCATACGGTGAAACCTCCACAGAAAGTATGATTTTGTTTTCTTCCTTTGGGAACAACTTATATCTGCAGAAAGTCAAGACTCTGTTACTCTTTTGTAAACAATTCATGTCACATGTTTTATGGTCTGTACAGGCGAAACAGCTTTAACAGAAACTTTTATCTAATAATAATAGTGTACATTTATAATGCGCCAAACCTGTCATGACACTCCTCATGCTGAATCATCAGATCTGGTGGAGATTGTTAAGAAAAATTTTATGAGACGAAGCAACGATAGTACAACACCTTGATAGGGATACAAGGTGAGGTGGTGCATATTGCTGCCAGACCAAGCCAGAAACACCAATGCACACCCCTTCTTTTTACGACAGGTGCAATGGGTTAGTTTTTGTGAATTACACAACACACGGGACCTGCGACTGTATGTCCCTTCCAAAGGACAAAACAATAATGTTCAAGTGTCTTGCTTAAGGACACAAGGTCAGGACTTGGAACTAAGAACCCACACTCTGCTGATCAGAAACACCAGAGCTTGAGTCCGGTGTGCTTGAGCGCTCAGCCACGATACGCCAATACAACATTTGTTTTTCGCCATTCCAACTTTCTAAACGTACCCACATCCTCTTCAGCTAAAGAGCAGCGATTCTATCAGTATCGTGTGCACAAATTCCTCCAAAGATTACATGTGGGCCTCATGTTTATTCTCCTTGTACTCAGGGGGAAAAAAATCATGCCTTTTTTATCATGACAATAATTATTTTGAATCTTTGAATCTTTGAACATCATTCGTAAGATCAACTTAGCTGCAAATATTGCTTACTAAATTGTTTAGCTTGACGTAAATAAGCACACATATGAGCAACCCCCCTTTTGAGCTCTGCTGACACCTTACCCCTGTGATGTCATGTGCATGGGGGGTCTACTGCCCCATGGCCAATTCACCAAGGTTATGTGTTCTTTAGGGAAACTAGCTAAAGCAGGTACGTGTGAATACATGTAATGTTGAAGAAATATTCTTTCTTGTCAGAGTTGTTTTGGTTTTTGTCTGAAAGATGCATAAAGGAAGATTGTGTCTCTTTCGCTAAGGTTTATGTACATAATAAATATCCATCTTGGTTTCTTTAAAAGAGCTTGTTTTGTCTTTGATGAAAGTGTCATCCATTACGCGTCCGCCTGTCCGTCCACCCCCTCCCCCCCCCCCTTCAATAACTGTCAATAAAAATGCATTGCGACCAATCAGGTCTGATGTCCCTTAAAGCATGTGTACAACATTGTTAATTGTCAAATACCAGTATCCACACTGTGTGTAACCCAACATATCCATTATTTGCCATGAGCGGGCGCATAGAGTGGGTCGGCCACAGGCCTAATTAAAATGTACTGTATTTGAGCACATTTTAATTATTTGAGCAATTCCGATCACCCCTGGGGATGAGGTTGCGCCTTGGCCAACTCGTTCAATCTGCCCGGATTCAGGGCAAATGCCTCGCATACCCGTGTGTGACGTACTTCATTCGCATAAAGTTTATGCACGTAGAACACCTGATGAGTCTTGTACCCCAACGACTTTGACTCTGACTATTGATGATCTTTGTGTAATAGAGTTTTAAAAATGATTATGGCCTTTATTATGTCTGTATATTGACTGCTTCGAGTTGCGTAGTAAAACTAGTCACTCGAGATGATCCCCGGAGCAGCCTATACACAACACCATGCCAATCAACAGATAGAATCAAAGGAAGAGGTGTTATAATACGTGTAGAGAGTTAATCTTGTAGAAAGGCACCGACACGGTGGAAAATTGCAGTATGCTCGATGTAATCGAATCGAATGCAATCGAATCGAGACCGAGGAGGGTAATAAAATGAGGAAGAGTGTAGAAGAGGGAAGTGTAAAAATCATCAAACTTCAGCTGTCCGACATATTGTACAGGGACACGACTTACTCATAAATTTACCAACAGGCTTTGGTAAAAACGGTATATTTGCCAATGGTCAGCTAGTGGTCAGTAGTGGCCATTTCATCACCGACCCCACGAAGTAGCACAGAGGTAGATACCAGTAAAAAGTAATTTATTTTGCCATGTATTTACTGCCGTGACGCGTGACGCTAAAAACTTTAATGAGTCCTATAATATACAATAATTGGATACACGATATGAGTACACTATAGCACTATCTTGGCATTTGATTGGTCGAACAAGCGTCACGTGTCATACTTGCTTTAGCCATGCATACTGTTTCGACACCCACAAATTTAGTAAAGAAGTGCTATATTGATAAATATAGGACACTTGGGGCACTTCGCAGCGTCTTTTCCCAAAATAATCTTTTCCACCCGTTCATCCCAACGAAACAATGTCGTGTCATGGCGGACAAGGTTTGTGTCATTCACGTTGTTTAGGTTTTTTACAAAAAGATTTTTCAGAGTGTGAAGCCGGGCTCACGCTTCACGTGAATGCGAAGCGAATTTTGGTGACGACGTAACAATCGGTACGTGCTGTTTTTCCAATGAGACGCAAGAAAATTCGCAACGCTTTAAGCTTTCGTGTGAAGTAAGAACAGTTAAATAACCGTTATATTAAAAACCGGATGAAATAAATATATATATCCCCATACTTACACTGAAAATATAGTAAAACTTTGGCTTTCAGAACTTCTTCCCTTCGTTATTTGCACCTCTGTGACCCCGGTTCGAATCCCGGACTGGAGCCTTGCATGTGTCACCTGGTATAGACCGTATTGAATATGACGTCACAATGCAAAAACCTGCCCTTCAACATGGCGTCTGTGAGCGTGTGCGTGTACGTGTGCCGTAGAAATCAAACAGGCAACGCTGCGCGCTGCGTGCTTCATTGGTGTACGCGTTTAGACGCGCATACGGATTGCCCTACAAGATGGCCACTTTCATAGCAACAAAGGGTTTATTCAATACGGTCTATTACCTGGAAGATAGGATCCCGTATGTGTGGGCCGGTTCAAGGGTACGACACAATTAAATAAATATGATTCAGTAACGAATATGAGGTCGATGAATAACAGTTTGATCTTATATTTTACCAAAACCACATTTCCAAATAGTATACAGTGGCAAACAACAATTTAAGATGAAAATCAAGAAGAAATAATAGCAAGAATCCAAATTTAAAGGTACACGTTGCCTTGGATCGGCCGAGTTGGTCTATAAAAAGCGTTTGTAAACCGTTTGTTATAAAATGCCTATATGGTTAGACAGATGTTTTAAAAGTAGAATACAATGATCCACACAAATATGCCTCGAAATTGCGTGGTTTTCCTTGATCTTTGCGAACTAACACGGTCGGCCATTTTGTGGAGTCAAAAATTTGACTCCATAAAATGGCCGACTGTGTTAGTTCACGATGTAAAAGGAAAACCACGCAATTTCGAGGCATATTTGTGTGGACCACTGTATTCTTCTTTTAAAACATCTTTCTAACCATAGGCATTTTATAACAAACGGTTTACAAACGCTTTTTATAGACCAACTCGACCGATTCAAGGCAACGTGTACCTTTAAACTCTTTACCATGACTAAAGAACAAAGTAATTGTAACCAAACATCAACTTAAATCAAAACATGAAAATGAAGCAAAAGGGAATATCATCTGAACCTTATGAAACTTTCATCCCAACCATATCCACTGAATAAAATATGATAACTCCTATAAAATTCAATATAAAAAGTCTATCAAAGTCAACTTGTGTTTGACTGTATCAACCAAAACTAGCAAAGAATTGTCTGAACAATGATAAATCCCTTAACTCTCACAGAAATGAAATAATCATTCTGTCTGACAAATCTTAATTTAGCATGTTACAATGATAAAGACAATGAGCATATCAACATCAGCTGTAGTTATGTAAATTAAATAAATGTGACTAAATTTTTCAAAGCAATCCATTATGGAAACTCACTAAAACTTTGCTAAAAATGATATCAAGCGGTTGCAAATAAATTCATGATGTGAAACCGTAAATAATCATCCAAACTCTCAAGATAGAAAGTTAAAACTCATCTTTAACTCATCCTGAAATGCCTTTTCAACCTGTCCTTTCCTCAAGCAACAAGGTAAGCAATTTATAAACCGCCACCATCAAAATACTGGATGTCCTAACTCAAAATCACATTAAACCCTAAGTAGTTGTGAAAACTATAATATGATGAATGCAACATTTTGACTCGATCCGAGCCATTCACTATGAAAGCAAATGTGATAACCACTATAAACAATATAAACCAACAAGGAATAACCCCTAAATATTACTACTTAGGTTCCTAAGAAAGATGGAAGATATCAACTCACCTATGGTTGAAATGAAAAAGTGGTTTGGTCTCGGCAATCAACAGTGGCGATTTTAACTGTATGTCTAATAGCAGTAGGACAGCTCAAGTCAGAATGCCTAGCTGATTGCCAAAAGACCAAATTTAAACCCAAAGTCTTCCAACTTTCAAAGAAACACCCACAACCCACATCCTTCATAGGGGATAAGAAATTTCAAGAACAAGTTAAAACTAGAAAATATGAGATAACCTTGTTTATTCCTGCTTTGGGAGAAAGGCATAAGTCAAAAGAACCCAACACTGTCTTAATGATGGGAATTAGACTAGCTCAAGTCGTACCCTAAAAGGCTCAATTTTAGGAGGTGTGACACATGTACATTAGATTTCCAGTCCCTTCCTAAATGCGCGGGTTTTCCTAGCCCACCTTGTTCGGCTGTTAAAAAATAACAATAACAATAGACTGTGCAAGTCTCGCGCGTATTCGAACATTGGGACACGTTAAAGCGCGTGAGTTTGTTTCCTTCACGCGTTAAAGCAACGTACGTGGTAGACTGGTACGCTGTCCTTATCCGCAAGGATAAGGACAGGCACCGGTCTATTAATCAAAGAGATGGTCACTGCTACTGGTCCCCTGTCTGACTGGTCCCCTATCTGCAAGACCGCAACGGGATGCGAGGTCAAAGGTGCGTTTGTCAGGATTCCTCCAAACGCTCAAATCCTCGAAGTGTGACGTCAGATGTTCGGGCTATGTACGTGAGACCAAAGTGGTCCCAAAATGTTCGAATACGCGTGAGACTTGCACGGTCTATACCTATCTAAAACAAATGTGCTCTCTCTTGCTCAAAGCTAAATTGGAAAGTGAGTCCAAAAGTCGCAGACCTAAACTTAACTTCATATATGTAAATATACTAATTACAAACTAGTTGGATCAGACACTTGAACACTGAGGGCGCACTTGGGTTCACAAAAAAACTAGAAACGTTATATAATAGTACTCATAATAACAACAAACAGAAAGCATACGCACTAATTATAATTTTAATGAATGGGTTATTGCTGGCCCCTATAGAATAATAATTGGTGTTGTGCGTTATGCACAAACGAAGGCGAAAAACATTTTGAGTTCTTGAAATATAACAGGGCCTGGCATGTGAATGTTATTCTCACAGGGATATGCCTGATTCAGATCCCAAACTGGCAGGAACCACACCCCGATTCCACTGAATGTTTCCTGGTTTATCAGTCCGATCTGCCGTAACAGATAATCATTTGAAAAGATAACAGACAGGGAGGTTCTATGCTCCCGGGGGTGCGGCCCCTTAACAACAATGGGCACGTCTGGACACCGCCGCCGTAGACGAATGACGGCGTCTCTTAAGAGTTCGGTTCTTTCAACGTAGCTCTCCCGGGTCCACTGGGCGAAATGTGCCCAAGGGCTGACCACAACGATGTAGTTGCATGCCGGGTCTACGAGACTGTCCAAGACGTCTACTTCGAATTTAACGTCCTTCAGATGGGCCGTGTGGCTGGCTAGAACATGAGGGTGCATGTGATAAACCATGGTAGCGTTCAGTGAGTCGTAAAACCTGCGAAAGTGGCAGCAAGAAACATCAGTTCCCTGGCGCACTCCACTCACACCAATCAAACTGTGGATTTTGTGGAACCATTGACGAGTGGTGGAATCCCCAAGTAGAACTACGGTCTTGTTGCGAACACATCTCTTGACTTGGGGTGCTTTGATCCACTTTTCGTCCACGGCGCATATTCTAGAGTGCCAAATGCCCTCATTCCAGAAACCTTGAAATGCTGGAATGGTTGATCGGGGCGACAGCTTGGGAGTTCTGAGAGTGAATTTTTCCCGACTGAAATGATGAATAGACGGAATAGTAAATGTATCACTGGTAAATCGCGTATGTGGACAGGAGCAGCTTTTGTTTTTACCGGAGTTACCGGTACAAGTCTATGGTAACGCCTGTCCGTTCGCAATTTTTTTTTTATGCAGCACACGTCGGCTAGGGAGTCAACAGTTAAGGGATAGGAAGAACAGCCTATCCCTTAACTGTTGACTCCATAGCCGACGTGTGCTGCAGAAGAAAAAAAAATCGATGTCCGTTCTGATGCCTCAATCCACCGGTTTGAGTCCCTTTATCTCCAACTACTCACTGTAGCGATCATCCTTCCTATCATATTATTTGCACCATTGATTTTTGGAACAATCTGCCCAAACGACATTGGACACGTTCACGCTTTCAACATATTTCAAACTCAAATCAAGAAAGTTTTGTTAATGTTGTCAGGAAATAATATTCAGGGTATTAAATGTAATTTTCCTTAAAGATTTGTAATACTTTGTGGAATCTTGTTCACTAGCGCCTTGAATTAATATGTTGGAAAGTGCGCTTTAGTTTCTATAATTATTATAGTAATAACAATAACGTAGTACACAATCGTGTAATAAAAGACCAATTACCGAGCTTATAAACTAAGACCACAATGTCACAACTTTGAGTCACATAAAGGGTTCCTTCAATATTGTGTTGATGTAAACGCATTGCAGACCTTAAATTCTCACCTTTGATGACAAAAGTAGCGTCAGGTATCCGTACTGGGTTCAAGTAGTTTGGGCTAAAAAATAATATTTGAAAAAAATATGTAAAGGTTTTTCATGCCAATTTCATCAAAACAATAGTTAAATTCAACAACTGGCTCATTTTTTTTTCGTTTAAAAGGAATACTCCGTTGCATTAGCCTTCAACAGAAAAAGAGTAATTAAATTTTGACAGTTTTGCATTCACTGGTCAAATAAGATCATTCAAATTAATCGGGTCGCAAAGATCATTAAATTTCTTAAAAGCCGCAAGCAAGAGGCAAGTCAACCATTTATTTTTATCAATTGCAAATATCAGCGGTGTAGGTCTTGAGACCGGTCTCCCGTCGAGACCGTTCTCGAGACCACTGGTCTTAGTATCACCTCTCGGTCTTGGTATCGGTCTCGGACCTCGAAATTTGATTTCGTTCCCTCAAAATAAAATATCACTTCGGGGGGACGAAATAATATTTCGTATAAGAAAAAATGATTTCGAGGGAGCAAAATAGTATTTCGAGGGGACGAAATATTATTTCGGGGGAACGAAATATTATTTCGAGGAAATTGAACAACATTTCGAGGGAACAAAATCAATGTGATTCTTTTTTTCTTTTGAATTGTTTGTTACCTGTCCCTTTATAGGGTTCCGTAGTCTACGGTTTCCTAATTCTTAAAATAAAATCGGCCGTGTGCTTCAACTTGTATAATAACAGATTTGCAAACAAAATTAGTGCACACTGTATGTTTCGATAATTGTTCATTCCATGGATTTACTCTGTGAAGTAGTAGGAAACTCTTCAGTGACATTAATTAGTATAACGTTTGATGTACAATTGCATTGAAAGGTAAGGTCATACTTTGGTAATGTCCAAAAAGAAATTATGTATTTTTTTTTCCGGAATCATTCTTGTTATATAGAATATAATAATTCGAAAGTATTTTATCTTAAGTGTCCCCGTTGATAAGAAATCAATAAAAAAAATATGTAAAAAATTGGAATCTCCAAAGATCGCCTGCATGTGGCAGTTGGAAAGATCTGTTACGTCTGTTTGATTGCTGCGCTTAATACGGCTAGAGATGCGGTTGAGTACGCTATCCCCTCGCTAAACTTGGATGGGTTCGACATTCTTGATGAAAATACCTTGAAAGCTTTTTTCTCAACTAAGTATGCTCTAGCTGTTTGCAACTGAAACTTTAATAGGTGACTATTATTAAATTTGTAGGATAGTTTTGCCTATAAATAAGCATTACGTTGACAAAAACCAAACGATGACCATACATTTGAATATCGCCTTACATACCTGGTAAAAAGGTAGTGTACGTCCTTGGTCAGTGTTGTGGCGGTGCGTGCAATCGTCGCCGAGTGTGCCCACAAGGAATATAGAGCGTTACACGGTACACCATCGACCTTCTTACATATTAAAGTCGTAGACCCCATCGCCTTCCTGTGTGGATACTCACAATACCCCGACCAGTTGCCTAGACGTCTCAAGTAGCACATACCGGATGGCATTTGTTTTACGTTAGTCTGGTTGTTGTTTGTCTTGTAGTAGCCAGAGAAAGCAAGTCTGTCTTCGGCCGGCCAAACTATATTTCTCAAATGGTTAATAGCCTCACCCGTGTGGACGAGAGTCAGTTCAAATGTGGCATTTCCCGCCCAAGCGGCGGTTACATGCACATCGTATGTGCCATTGCAATGGTCAGTTACCGACCCTACGCAACTTGCCTTTGGTTTCTGCACGGATGTCAATAGAGCATACCAAAAGTTACCGCCCGAAATACATTCGACACTTGGGCTTTCCACTATATTCGATTCAATTCGATAATAGACATCATCCCCGATTTTTATTTTGTCCAATGACGGCGACACTAACGTAACATTTGGGGGAACAAAGCTCATCTTGCACTTATCCCATGGTGTCTTGCTCAGGTTTGAAGCTTTCTGAAAACATGCGTCGTTTTCTGGACTATACTTGGAGTTGTAGGGTCTCTTCTTGGGTTTGGCTGGTACCTCCTTATAGGGAGGAAAATTTACCGATTCCTTCTCTTCAAAAGTCATTCCATTCTCACCAGCATACTGTATTCCAAGAGATAAAAGGAACAACAAACATATTTTATATTTCGGGTCTTACCTACCTGCCTTCAGGCATGGGTAATCAAACAGTTTTGCTGGTTCTGAACTTTTCTTTTGAGTCGAAGGAAGCTCAGTGGTCTACTAAAATACCAGTCATTCTTGAAATAAATGTGGCTATTTTTTTTAAAAGATCTTTGTACATTTAAAACTTATATGTATAGCTATATACATTATTCTTCTTGTGTAATTTTGTGTAATATTTTTAACTGGAATTTTAATTAAATGCGCCCTCGAATAGGCTGGGCCTCGAGAGAGCAGAACTAAATTCAACTAGACATTATAAGTGTTTGTGAACAAACACAAAGCTGTTCCGTGTTGTTTTGCTTGGATTATGTGCTTCAATGACAAAGGAGTCTATAACTGAACAAAAGTTTAAAAATTGTTGTGTAGTTCTTGATCTATGGTCCCACTTCCGGTTGACCCATAAGTAAAGGTCAACTTGGGGTCACGGTTACCCAAGGCTAATCTCATATGCCTAAGGAGTCTATAACTGAAAAAGTTGGAAAATCGGTTGTGTAGTTCTTGAGAAATGATCCCATTTCCGGTTGACCCGGAAGTAGAGGTCAAAATGGGGTCACGGTTTTTCAAAAATAATATTTAATGCCTAAGGAGTGTATAACTGAAATAAGTTTGAAATCTGTTGTGTAATTCTTGAGATATGGTCCCACTTGCGGTTGACCCGGAAGTAAAGGTTAACTCGGGGTCACGGTTACCTAATATCATATGCTTAAGGAGTCTATTACTGGAAAAAAAATTGAAATCGGCTGTGTACTTCTTGAGATATGGTGCTGCAAAGAAAACTCATAAAAGCTTTTAATTACCGTAATTTGACACCCGATGACGTCACAGTAACAAAATTATGTTTTTCATACTAATAAATTTTGATAAGGTACACGATGGTATGTAACTTAATCCCAATCCAATGCCTTGTTCGTTTTAACGAAAACCCTAAACCTACGTAGGAATCTAATGTAGGCCTATTTGTTGTGTACAAATCTAATGGAGTATGTACAAAGTAAGGGGTCCTGAACGCGGTTAGAAAACAAATAAAAAGATGCCAACTTCTTCTCAAATCTGGTGAAAGAACTTAGACTTGTGTAAGTCGGCGACCGTAAGTACTCTATAAGTACTATGCAAAAAGCGCATCAACTCTGGTCGTAAATGGGAGTAGGATTTGATTCAGTTTAGAATTTTAAAAATTTTTGACAATGCAAATCTAATTTTACGCTGTACCCATTCCGTGAAATCTGCCTTGGAATATGGTGTTTTTCCACTGACAATGTTTGATCACATGGGTGGTTGTGTAAACAGGTTTTTTTACTTGAAATTTTGCTTATGACAGAGACAAAAAATTAACCGTGAATGCACAGGCCTACATAATTAGCCTGTGACGGTTCTCTGTTAATTAACAGATCATCCGGTTAAACTTTTACATTGCGGTTCGGATAAACGTTGAAAAGTTCACTCAAAAAGTGTCGCGTAATCTACATTTTCACAGCACAATATCCCAACAATATCCCGTTAAATTTTTACACACACACATATCATTCCCAATTTACAGGCTCGTAGTCTTTGTTATTTCAATACAAGTGCATGCAGCAATATTTGTAAGAAACATTGACACTATAGGGGGCGCTCCACAACAATTTGATTGCGCATGCTTGTTTTTTTTTTGCAGGGTCAATGCGCAACATCAAAATGCTGCAATGAAGAATGAAGACACAATATTTTTGATCACATGTGCGGTTGTGTAAGCAGGTTTTTTTACTTGAAATTGTTTTAATGAAACTGCTCTTAAGCCCAGTTCATACTTTCTGCCAATGCAAAGTGAAAATTGACGACCCAAATTCGCACGATATAATTCGCAGCGGTTGAGCTGGGAAGCAGCAGCCACGGGATCACCTTGAGGGGATGCGACTTTTTCAATTTAAATGTCAAGTAATAAACCGAACAAAGATATTGACAAAATAGGGAGACCGCCAATGTAGGGCTAGATAGCTCAGTTGGTAGAGCGCCGGTACGTTAATCCGGAGGTCGTTGGTTCAAATCCCGCTCTAGTCAATTTTTCTTTGTTCAACCCCCTTACTATTTGAAATTTACCCAGTCAGTTTCCCTTGTGGTTTATTACTTGACACATTTTCAAAAAATAACCTTGAATGTGCAGGCTTATACGTAAGCCGGTAATGGTTACTTGGTTAAGTGACAGACCATCCGGTTAAATTTTTACATTTGTACGGTTCAGATAAACGTTGAAAAATTTATTACATTTGTACGGTTCGGATAAACGTTGAAAAATTTACTTAAAAAGTTCCGCTTAACGCTGACCATAATAACTGTTTTAAACAGAACATATTATAATTCCCAATTTACAGGCTTGCAGTCTTTGTATAATTTCATTACTACTGGTGCGTAAAGCAATATTTTGTAAAAAACAACAAATGCTTGGGGGCGTTCGACAACAATTTGACTGCGCATGCTCGTATATTTTGCAGGGTCATTGCACAAAGTCAAAATGCTGCAATGAAGAATGAAGACACATATGCGCAGTTTTTTAAATAGGTTTTTACTTGAAACTGTGTTAATGAAACTGCTCTTAAGCCCGGTTCATACTTTCTGTGAATGCGAAGCGAAAGTTGACGACACAAATATGCAACGAATAATTTGCAGCGGTTGAGCTGTGCTCAACTCTTGTGAATTATTCGCAGCAAAAACAGAGTGTCATCAATATTCGTTTCGCATTGTATTGGCAGGAAGTATAACCGAGCTTTAAACGGGTCACCAACTGTTTCAGAAACGGTTACGAGTTTACAAAAAATAACCGTGAATGTGCAGGCTTATACGTAAGCCTGTAACGGTTACTTTGTTAAGCGACAGATCATCCGGTTAAATGTTTACATTTGTTACGGATCGAATAAACGTTGAAAAATTTACTTAAAAAGTCCCGCTTAACGCTGACCATAATAACTGCTGTGACCACGATTTTCACAGCACATCTCCCAATTTACAGGCTTGCAGTCTTTGTATGATTTCATTACTACTGTGCGTGAAGCAATATTTGTAAGAAACAACGAATATATATATATTTTTATTTCGTATATTTTGCAAGGTCGAATGCGAAATCAAAGGGCTGCTGTGGAGACGCAATGTTTTTGATCACATGGCTCGGTTGTGTTAACAGTTTTTTTTACTTGAAATTTTGTTCATGGAACAGATGGTTACTCGAGTAACCAACCGTTTCAGAAACGGTTATACGCTTACAAAAATGACATTAAAAGCACAGGCTTATTGTAAAGTCTGGTCAATGCTGTTGTATTAAAATCAAAATTGTAACAAATTTTGTGCCTTTTCATACCGATCGAGTAGGCCTATGTTATTCTTGTTGGGCTAATAAAGTTAATTTATATGGGATATGAGTTGATTGTTATTTTTGGCTCTTCACCCCAAATATAACACTGACCCTATATTAATTTCCTAATCAGGCATCCCCGCCAAATTTGGGTTTGTGCCACATTGTGATTTCCCGAAGAAAATGCGTTTGCACAAGGAACCCCAAAATTTAGGTTTTCCGACGAACGGGTTTTCCCAGCGCAAAGAAAACGCACCGCTGATCGTGCCAAAACCCAGGCGGTCGTTGTCTATACGTTCACGCTGAATCTGAATAACGACCTGAGAGAGCGGTTTTCCTCTCGACGCTGAGATAAAGAAAAATATTCTTCTCGATTCTTGTGAACGTAAACTTGTGTCAGTCGTTGCAGGAACTACTCTATATACTCACATCACGAAACGCAACATTACGGGTCATAAATGAGCCGAGGACTAAATCGAATTGAAATTGACTCCTTTTCGTATATAAACACATATCAAATTGTAGGCAGAGTTTTCATGGCGTTAAATTCGACTGAGAATTGTTTTCTTTTTTCTTTTGACAATGTTTAAATAAGTTTTGATGCTTTTAAACTGACTGTCAATCAAATCTTTCTTGTTTAAAAAAAGATTTGTGTAATCCAGGACATTAATTTGAGCTTTATTGAAAAATTATGTTTCTGGAAGTCGGATTTGTTTTCACTTTATTCTATGTGTTTGTACACAGATACAAAACGCGCAATAACTGACGTCATTGTGACGTCGTCGTAATTTTAGGCCAGAAACGACATGTACAGTATTCCAGAAGTCTAAAACTGAAAAATTTTTGACGATCGGGGATAAACTTCGGGGAGATATGGTGTTAACAGGTTGGCTAATTAAATATTCACCCACTGTTAAGTGGTTAATTAATTAAGAATTTTAATATTTAATACTTTAAAGTAAAGTTTCTGTTCTAAGCTTCAATTTGATATAGGATCTATCTCTTTCATATTTACGCTTTAGGATATTAGGCTTAAACAAAAAACGTGTGCAAATGCAATGGGATTTAGGGAGAAACAAAGAATAATAATAATAACTAGACAAAGTGATTGTAACTAACAATCACAGAGCTGTTCCGTGTTTTACTGTTTGGTTTACTACACATAAATTAAAAACTTAGCTTCTGCTTCCACAGTAAAAATAATTATGACATGTGATTGTTGCAATTTTTGAGCTTCCTGTTTAGACGGAAGTAAAGGTGAAAGTAAGGTCTTCTCCAATGCCCATTAGGAGTCTATAACTGAAAAAAGGTTGAAAATCGGTGTGCAGTTTTTGAGATATGGTCCCACTTTGGTTGACCGGAAGTAAAGGTAAACATGGGGTCACGGTAACTCAAGTTCAATTTTCAATGCTCAAAGGGTTTATAACTGTAAAGAAATTGAAAATCGAGTGTGTACTTCTTGAGATATGGTCTCACCTCGGTTGACCCGGAAGTAAAGGTCAAAATGAGGTCACGGTAACTCAAGTTCAATTTTCAATGCTCAAAGGGTTTATAACTGTAAAAAAAAATGGAAAAATCGAGTGGTGTACTTCTTGAGATATGGTCCCACTTCCGGTTGACCGGAAGTAAAGGTAAACATGGGTCACGGTAACTCAAGTTCAATTTTCAATTCTCAAAGGGTCTTTAACTGAAAAGAAATTGAAAATCGAGTGTGTAGTTCTTGAGATATGGTCCCACTTCCGGTTGACCCAGAAGTAAAGGTCAACATGGGGTCACGGTAACTCAAGTTCAATTTTCAATGCTCAAAGGGTCTATAATTGAAAAGAAATTGAAAATCGAGCGTCTACTTCTTGAGATATGGTCCCACTTACGGTTGACCCGGAAGTAAAGGTCAACATGGGGTCACGGTAATCCAAGTTCAATATTTAATGCTCAAAGGGTATATAACTGAAAAGAAATTGAAAATTGGTTGTGTACTTCTTGAGATATGGTCCCACTTCCGGTTGACCCGGAAGTAAAGGTCAGCATTGGGTCACGGTAACCTATGGTTAATCTCCAATGCCCAAGGGTTCTATAACTGAAAAAAATTGAAAATCGGCTGTGTACTTCTTGAGATATGGTGCTGCAAAGATTAACTAATTAAAGGTTTTAATTACTGTTATTTGACACCTGATGACGTCACAGTAACAAAAATGTGTTTTTCATACTAATAAATTTGATAACGTACAAGATGTTATGTAACTTATCCCAATCAAATGCCTTTAAAAGAAACCACCTTAACTTACCTAGGAAAAACATATGTTGCTCACGCACAAATCCAATGGGGTACGTAGAAACCAATTGGTCCACCTTCGAATAGGAATAAACAGCGAGGCAATCTCCGATGCATTGCCGTGATTGCGCAATACAGAGTTTGTTTCATGGGGTCAGATTTACCAATCTTATATCGTTAATTATCGTGAAACTACATTGTATTTGATTATTTTTAATGGCCTGGAATAACTCTTAGTAAAATCATTTGTGTTTTGAACATGATTTGTGTATTATAAGTAACTAAAATGTAACTTATTCTGAAAAGTTGTGTTTTAAACATGATTTTTATAAAGCCATTGGTTTTGTACACAGATATAAAACGCGCAAAAAGTGACGTCATGATGACGTGACGGAGAATGATAGGCCAGAATTCACATCTACACTACAAGACAAGTCCATAACTGAAATAAGTTTGAGGATCGGATATGTACTTCTAGAGATAGGGTGTTAACCAGATTGGCTAATTAAATATTCACACGGCTGTCACGTGAATAATTAATCAAGTATTTTAATCTAATTACATCTCAAATTTAGGTCAGAGCATAAGCTTTAATATGGTATATGATTTTTCTACTTTTGATAATTTGAAGGGAGACATATGGCTTCTTAAAGAGACACAGGTTAAGTCAATACGATTTTAGGGAAAGAAAGAAGAATAATAATAATAATAATAATAAAAAGAATAAAAATCTCGACGATTACAATAGCTGTTCCGCCCTAACAGGTCGGAACAGCTAAAAATAATAAAAATCTCGACGAAAACAACACCTGTTCCGACAGTAGGTCGGAACAGCTAATAAAAATAATAAAAATCTCGACGAAAACAACACCTGTTCCGACAGTAGGCGGGAACAGCTAATAACTAAATAAATTAATTAACAGTGTGAATAATGTGTCAACTACTAATAAGGAATAATAACCAGTAATTATTATACGGTGATTAACAACTGGCAACACGAATGCCAAACAAGTCGTAAAATATACGGGTACAATTTTGTTTTGCTTATCACACAGGAATAACCGTTTGCACAGGAGAGCATTTTATTACATATCGAATAGGCCTACATGTTATGCGCCGTTGGCCTACACTAATTCTAAACTCCCGTAAATACTTCTGGTATTTGTATGCAATCATGCTGCCAGGTAATTCACCGCAAAGGATACCGGAATATTTCAACGGTATAAGCCTCCCCTACAAGGAACAAGAGAACTATGTTAAGAGAGACATTACACTGAATTTACAACACGCTGAACACAAAATGAATTGTTGTATGGGAAAGTTTGACGCGGTGTGATTTATTTTACTCTTCCGACCAAAAGTCCGTCATCACATCCTTTGTTCAAATTTATAGGCCCAAAATGCCCTCTCGACCAATCAGAAGGCTGCATTTAGGATCACGTGATACACCGTGAGCGTACAATTGAGGAGGGAAATTGTGCATTTATGCATGCTTTATACTATTACATAACACTTCATCGATCCTTCAGTGGACCCTCCATTGTTCAATCATTTCAAGGGAATGCAATTTCATAGGTTGGGAATATAATTATTTGTTTAGTACAGATAAAATACAATAAATAATAAATACATTTTGAAAAGTAATGAAAAATAATTAAATAGAATAAAAATAGTACGTAATAAACAAAATAAAATAACAATGGTACAAAGATTTTCTTAGACGTTTCAAAAATTGAAAATAGTTGCGATGACAGAAGTGAATACAAATGACTCCCTCAAGTGTGCAAGAGTCCATTTGGGACATTATTACATAACCTTACCAGTTGACAGCTGGCAAAGCTTATCTCAATATTCTGGCCATATACATTGGTACAAACTAATTGATAGCAATTCCACATTCTTCCAAATGGTCTAGAGATTGTATTTCACCATTCCAGGGGCGAATCAATAAATATTTGAATGGGGTGGGGTCAGGTTTTTCTTTGTGCTGATAATGGCCCACTTTTATGTTGTTTTTTTAAATATTATTTTTGTTTGTTAAAATTATTACCTCGCTTATCTGCCCCTAATATCCCACACATGCACAGTCTGGAGTAATCTACAACTCACTCATAAAGACTACAACTCATTCATAAAGACACTTAGACCTCTCAACCAAGTCTGTAATGTCTGCCAACAAAAGACTGAATGGGGAGTTCAATTACCCCAATACTAAGGCTTGTTCGTGTAGAAGTCAAGGGGGGGAAATCCCTTAAGTCCAGCCGACCAGTACAAGTTCTAAACAATGTAGTGGGTAAACTACCTTGCCCTGGCCACTCAAACTTTAAATTGTGCTTCTCCAGCGTATTCTCTTAACAGTCAAGGAAAATGGGATTACAACTAAATTATTGCGCAGAGCAATTTTAAAAAAAAATGCTTAATCAGCCAGTTGTCGACTGGTAGGCTTATACGCACTATGGTTAAATTGTTACTTTCTTTTAGACTCTATCGTGTTGCATTACATTATATTAAATCTAAATCTTTGTTTTGGTCCCTACAATTTCAACCCCGCCAACTTATCTGTTATAGAGGCACTCAGGTCGTAATCCAATCCACCATTTTATTCTTTTAAACTGACCCTAAGCGTGACAAAAGAGCCTACTCGTGAGCGTATAAGGCACTGGATGGACCCTTAACCCCTCCAGACACCACCTTCACCTCTCTTAAACGACGTGTGCCGTCGTCTTGCCTTTTAACTATAAACCATAGTTTACAAACAAATAGTGATATTATCATCTTGGAGTTACATAACATTATCGATTACTGACCAGTACCTTGTGGTAACATTAATTAGGCTATGTTCTATGCCCCTGTATATAGAAAATATAACATTGTATCTGAGACCTTTGCCATCTCCGACACAGACACTTATTCTATCAGATAACAAACCGGATGCCTTCCTCCCCCAAACAGTTTCTTCATAACAAGTTCAATAATGCTGACTTCTATGTCTATTCGTTACAACCGGTTAACTTTTAGTTTTCCCGCAGTTCAAACTAATTTGTCGTTAACGTTTTGGGGAAATAAATAACAGGTCAATTTGTCTACATGACAATTGGTAACGAAATAATTAGAACACTCTGTACTATAATAAAATGACGTGCGGACTGTAAATCTATAGCCCCCAAAAGGATATGAAAATTGTTGAGTTGGAGACCTGTAACAACTGAAGAGTTAGGAGCCCAGAAAGACAGCTTCTGAACAAAAGATGAATGGAAGTCTTGACGAGACAAACTATGCGGGAGATGAAAGGGAGGATTTAGGCTAGCGGAACAAATAAAGCGAGCTGAAATTTTTTATCCGACAACTCAATAGAAAAACTATGGACTAACGGTAATAAAGCTGTAGTACTTCAGGGTTTAATATAAGACAACGGACAAAACAACTTGATCTGCGGGTGGGGGGGGGGATAAAGAAAGCATTGCATGTGATTATTGTGCGACTTCGAAAATACCATAAAACATAGAAGTCATCTATAAAAAAGAAGATGAAATTTGTATTTACTGTTAAATTATTTATTGAGGTGTTCGTGCAACAGCGCGAACAACTCATTGTTGAGGTGTTCGTGCAACAGCGCGAACAACTCATTGTTTTTGTTCGGTTTTTTTTTTTGAGGTGTTCGTGCAGCAGCGCGAACAACTCATTGTTTTTGTTCGGTTTTTGTTTGTTGAGGTGTTCGTGCAGCAGCGCGAACAACTCATTGTTTTTGTTCGTTTTTTGTTTTTTGAGGTGTTCGTGCAGCAGCGCGAACAACTCATTGTTTTTGTTCGGTTTTTTTTGTTGAGGTGTTCGTGCAGCAGCGCGAACAACTCATTGTTAGGTGTTCGGAGCGAAGCTCGGAACAGCTCTTTGTTTTTGTTCGGTTTTTTTTTTTAGGTGTTCGTGCAGCAGCGCGAACAACTCATTGTTTTTGTTCGGTTTTTTATTGTAGTAACAGTAGTTTATTGAAAGTTCAAAATGACACAAATTATGCAAGGTAAAACATGTCCAAAGGAATTGAAATAATACTTCTGGTTGAGCCCATTTTCCTTGTAATTCATTGCATTTTTTGTTGGTATGGATAACATGACTTTGCGTAACTAATGCTGTGAGACTTTCTATTCAATGAAGTTACATATTTTTGAAACATTCTTAACATAAGTTATTGTAAATTTGTTCATGCATTTATAATATTTTTTTTTAACTTGATAGGTTATGAAAAAATGTCTGAAGATATTTTCATCAAGTCATACTCTGTTCATTGTTTTTTCTTTATCAGAATACAGCACATCCAGTGACGGAACGGTCTACAGTGAAAATTGTGACACTTGCTGTTATGTTCCATTCCTTATTTCCCTGCCAAGTCACTGTATCATGCACCATGGAGGTAGAAATAGTATTTGACTCAGTTTTGTTAGTAGTCTAACTTCACAAGAGGCTTAGACTTGCATCTTCATGATGTGCCTTTGTATTGCATAACTATTCCAAACAAGTGTCTCCTAAGGTTTAATTTTTTCTCAAGTCTAAATAAACAAAACGTTCTGTACGGAAACCAATATTTAAAAATCAAGCAAGCCATTTATAAATTGCAACTGAAAGCTTACACAATGCTTGGCTTATTTGAAGGTTATCATCATCAAGTGTAATGAACAATCATTGTTCATCCAACGATACGTAATGAGAATCCAAATTTATTTGAAATCCGTTGAACATTTCTAATAATTGTAGCTTAATAATGTCAACTTGAACAACATAGCTTGTGTGAACTTGTGATTTATGATGAACCAATAAAGAATAAGTTTTCATTAAACAATAAATTAGCTTTTAATAGTGAATGGCATACTTGATACAGTTGTGTGTGTATTTCAAAGCCTCTTATCGAGATCTGCATCCAAGATGGAAGGGAACCCACAAAATGTATGCTATGTATTAAATGACAATATTGAATCTCTGCCCTTTCAAATATATATTTGATGACGTCCCTCTTGTGACAAATATTTTTTCATAAAATCGTAACTCTTGTAATGGAAATAAACATGAAATCTTGCACTATTACTTCTGGTTCAAACCGGCAGTTGAAGTTTTACATTGAATAAAACTTCTGACCCAGGCAATATAAAATTTGTTAGTAAGAAAAACACAATTGTTTCATCATAACGTCATCGAATGTCAAGTTACAGTAATTCAAAGCTTAGTACTTCAAAAATCATATCTCCTGAACCGCATGTCATAAAATTGTATTGTTTGTTTTGTCTTGTAGCGTCAGCACTTGTGACATTTTGTTCATACGGAAGACCCAACTCTGACCTTTACTTCCGGTCCAAACAGAAAGCTCAAAAATTCAAATAATCATATCTCCTGAACCATATGTCATAATGTCGAATATTTGTGCTGTCTTGTAGCAAACAACACTTATGACAATTTATTTAGACGCATGACCCCATTTTCACCTTTCCTTCTGGTTGAAACAGGAAGTTCAAATATTAAAAATCATATTTCCCGAATCACATGTCATAAAGTATTAATCTTTGTGCTGCTTGCTAGGTTAAAACACATTGTGACATTTAATTTGAAGCAAGACCCCACTTTGACCTTCCCTTTCGGTCAAAACAGGAAGTTCTAACTATACGAAACTCTAGTCTCTGGTCAAGGTTATGTGTGTCAGTCTTTAAAACAGCCGTCCATGCAAACCTCGCTATCAATCAATTAACGTCAGGCTTTTAATCGTGTGCTTTTTTATAGACTTTTGCTAAATACACTGACTCCATTATAATAGCCGAACACCTCAGTGTTTGTTCGTACAAACACTTAAGCTCTAGTTTTTGTTCGTTTTGTTTTTTTTGTTTTTTGAGGTGTTCGTGCAGCAGCTTGAACAACTCATTGTTTTTGTTCGTTTTTTTGTTGTTGAGGTGTTCGTGCAGCAGCGCGAACAACTCTTTGTTTTTGATCGGTTTTTGAGGTGTTCGTGCAACAGCACGAACAACTCATTGTTTTTGTTCGGTTTTTTTAGGTGTTCGTGCAACAGCACGAACAACTCATTGTTGAGGTGTTCGTGCAACAGCGCGAACAACTCATTGTTTTTGTTCGTTTTTTTTTTTTTTTTTTTAGGTGTTCGGGCATTCCGCCCGGAACACCTCTTGTTTTTGTTTCGTTTTTTTTTAGGTGTTCGGGCAATCCGCCCGGAACACCTCTTGTTTTTGTTCCGTTTTTTTTTTAGGTGTTCGGGCAATCCGCCCGGAACACCTCTTGTTTTTGTTCCGTTTTTTTTTTCTTCTTCTTCATACTTCTTCTTCTTCTTCTTCTGTCCGTCCCTTGTCCGGTAACAAATGAACCTTTCTCAAATTTGTATGAACTTTACATATAGTTAGATATTCATTAGGAGAAGAAACCTTTGAAGTTACGTCATGATGACGTCATCCGTTCAAATCATATCTCAAGAACTACTTATACTTTAGTCACAATTTTTACATCAGGTTATATGTTGTTCTTCCTCCGCAAACTTTTCCACAGAAATGTTACCAATTTGACCCTAACTTCCCGTCGAAATCGGACGTTAACGCTCACGTATTGAAAACAACTGCACTGAATCTAATCCAGCAGCACCTGCTGGAAGAACCACTGAAAACATGCATACTATCCTTATCTATCCAATAGCACGTGGCTGGCTGTGCGCTCCATTGATTACAAGGTCACCAAACCTGCATACTGCTGACATGCAGCCACGTATTGTGTGCAGGTTTAGACGTGTCAAAGTTCATTGAACGTCATAATGTTGTTGTAGTACACACGTACAAATCTCAAATCCTCAAACTCACTCAAAGTTCAGCATGAATTTACTCCCGTTTTGCACGTCTGATGGCGTAGTGGAAACCAAGGAATATAAGATGAGGCTTCACTGAAATGTCCACCTGCTCTAGTGATTCGTATGACTTTTAATAACTGACTGGAATTAAATCTGAAAAATCCGTTATTATACGGATTGCGAATCTGTACTATAAACCGTAATCTGTAACAACGGATAAATAACGGATTGCTAACCCTAACTCATAACCGTGAAACTGGAATTTCTGTAAGACGCTTAGAAAAAAGATTCTTTGATAGCTATTCATTCTGTTTTTCAAGAAGTACATTAGCCATTATTACAATCTATACATCATCGGAGAGGTCATGAAAAATGTAGCAAATATTACACAGAGTCTTACATCATTTGACCTTGACTTCCTGTTCAAACCGGAAGTTGAAAATTTAAAATTTTATACTTGAAGAAATATTCATACTTTTTACACATACACTACTCACAAATATTACACCATGTTGTAGGTCTATAAGCGGTCTCAAACTTTGCCACACAGATGTTACCTATTTGACCTTCACTTTCGGTTGAAATCGGGTATGCATTGACCCGCTGTTAAACCGCGGGAAAATAACTGCACTGAAAACACACACACACTGCGTGATCTATAACGGTTGCATTGTCAGTAGCCTTGTCCAAGGCTCTTAACGTAAGCACCCCGCTTTGAATACTAGCACGGCACTAGAAACTGCACTACATGTACATTTTACATACTGTATTTGATGTACAATGTATGTACAATGTACAGTATACCGTGGGGTCGAAGCATGGTTTTCGAGGTTTTTCAACCTCGTACCAAAAACGAAGCGAAACGAAATTATCAATTTCTAGCTTGTCTGCAGCAGAATTTAAACTTCCATTAAAGGCTTCTTGAGAGTATTCGCGAGTGGAGGACGCCATCTTTTTCTCGTTGTTGATAAACACACATCATTGCGTCATAACGAGAGTTTATGATTGGACGGTTATCCGCCCAGTACAGGAAATGAATATTCAATACCCGATTCCAGCATACGTAATTTGCGCCCGAATCCGGGCGCAATTTTACAGTGGGAACAAGGCTCTGTTTCGGCTTCGTTTTTGGTACGAGGTTGAAAAACCTCGAAAACCGTGCTTCGACCCCACGGTATACTGTACATGTACGTTATACATACATCAAGTACAGTATGTAAAATGTACTGCAGTTTCTAGTATCGTGCTAGTATTCAAAGCGGGGTGCTTGTGTAAAGAGCCTTGGACAAG
This sequence comes from Pycnopodia helianthoides, assembly GCA_032158295.1. Classification (NCBI taxonomy): domain Eukaryota; kingdom Metazoa; phylum Echinodermata; class Asteroidea; order Forcipulatida; family Asteriidae; genus Pycnopodia; species Pycnopodia helianthoides. The sequence goes on from CM063243.1 coordinate 25,389,288, forward strand.
GCTACATTGTCAGCGGCTTTTCGTTCTATTGACGTGCTTGTACATGCTTGTACTCTAGTCTCTGTTCAAGGTTCATGCATCCTGATTTTGGCAATAGTTTGTTAGACTCTAAAACAGCCGTCCATGCAAACCTCGCTTACAATCAAATGCCAGGCTTTTGTTCGTGAGCTTTTTTTTTATACTTTTGCTAAAGTGTGTAGCTTGTTAGGTACGCCACAAAAACAGTAATGGCACTAAATTCAACTAAATGCAATAGCTCAGGCGTTGACACAACCCATTAATAGCCGAACACCTCGGTGTTTGTTCGTACAAACACTTAAGCTCTAGTTTGTTTATCAAATTTGTTTTATGTGGAAAGATATAACTTTGTAAGTATTAGTTTTATTGTTTTATTTTATGTTTCGTTGACTCCGTTTTTGTTCTTTTCTTGGTTTTCCTACATACTCTACTACATGATACAATACTTTATCTGTACTATTTAAATATTAAATATTCTTCCTCTTTTTATAATCCAAACCTATGAAATTGCATTCCCTTGAAATGATTGAACAATGGAGGGTCCACTGAAATATAATTTTGTGTTCCCTGCACTAGAGGTCGACTTTTCTTTTACGGTATAACCTCAACAATACCTGCATGTAGTATACTGACGAAACAAACGTCATGGTGAATGCCATCAGCTGGAGAGTTTTTCTCACAGGAATGAACGGACAGAGTCGATTATTTTTGACATCACGGCGTGGAACTGGTTTCATCATGCGTTGTTGATCGATGTTGTCCGTGTTATGAAGGAAGAAACAGTCATGCAACAATTTCCCTACTCAATTGTACGCTCACGTGTAACACGCGATACTATAAATGCAGCCTTCTGATTGGAGCCTGTTGAAGAGTGCCTTTTTACGTCATTCATTTGGAAAACAGTGTAAGGAAGAAAGTTTAGATAGGTATGTATATATATATGATGTGTGTAAAAAAAATTAACTGTTAGGGGAAATGCACTTTTTTGCATTTTTATAATTAACCATACTTATACATTAACATTATCTCAGTGGAATTAAAGACTTAGACTGACAAGACATCTGCATTAATGAAAATGTCTGCCCCATCCCACCTGCGTATAACGGTAATCTACAGCCCCATGTCAGAAGGGCCCTCTTTCGGCCAAGATATATTTTCTTACTACTGCGCATGCTTTAAGGACTCGGACGAAATATACAACGATTATTTAAAGGCGAAAAACACCTTGAAACTGGCATTTCATTTTTAAATCACCAAACAACTAACGTGTGACCAACATGAACAAAAGGTACCGGTATGTGAATTGTTTGATCGATCCATTTTGCAAGGCTAGTTTGGGGGTAGGCCGGCCTTCTCACTCTATAGTTACTACGTATAAAAATCTTCTAAATCACCGAACAACTAACGTTTGACCAACATGAACAAAAGGTACCGGTAAGTGAATTGTGTGACCGATCCATTTTTCAAGGCTAGTTTTGGATATACTGGGCATGGTTGGCTACCCGCGGGGCACGGGTCCCCTGCCCCCCCCCCCCCTGGATCCGCGCCTGGTCAAGTACAATGACCACAGTTAAACAGTTCCGACGTTGGGCCAAATAAGAACAAAACACCACTTGATCGTCCTGGAGACGGCCTCAAAAAGGTATGCGGGCAGCGACGACCAACTGATACATTCTCCCACACGCCAATATTTACAGTAATGGTTAGGAAATTTCATATTCTTTCTCAAAATAGTTGATTTCTGGCCTAATTTTGTGTAGTCCAGTCAGGGCGCAGCAAATGCTGACGGTAGTCCAAAACGTCGTAACGTAAAAAACCGCCATGATTGCACATGTGATTCCTGCATTCTGATTGGTGGAGACGCGCGGTGAGACCCGGTGTCGCGGTCTCAGATGTCCGGTGTGCTAAAAGCCCCGGACTACCAAATACGGTAGTATTACGTCATGCTATACCTGCGCACAGCAAGCGAAAGTAGTCGGTTTTAGTGCCGGGCTGAGTCGACTGTTTTGCTCGAGCTCATAGCTGTCATGGCGGCGTCCACAAGTAAATTGAGTGGTGAACGAGTTAATCGTCTACCACAGTATTGTGAAAAAAGCAATCACATAATCGAGTATTTGAGGAGCGGGATATACAGACAAGGTTCTTCTGAAAGCGACTGAACAGAAAAGAATCGGAAAAGAAGAAAAAAATAGGTCTCGGAGATTTATTCGCGGCGTCCGCAGATGCAGAGCACGGGAATCCCACGCCCGCAACGACAGCATGCTGAAACGCCCGGCTACGTCATCCGGAAAGCTTGGCTCGCCGGACATCTGAGACCGTGATTACAGCGTGCCGAAATGCCCGGTGACGTCACCCGGAACTTTTAGCACACCGGACATCTGAGACCGCGACACCGGCCCGGATATACAATCACAACGAGTTCAAACATGTGTGAGGATTGGTTTGCCCAACGGTAATTTCTCGTGGTGTACACGCACACAAAACCCGACGACGTCGTGAATATGTCCACGGACAACCTTTAAAATAGCGAAATCACGCAGATAATACTCGCCCGGAAAAGGCTATGCCACATGATGCACAGTGGCTCCCACATCAAAAAAATTATACCAAACGATAGCTTAAACATTTATCTATCTGAATCGTCAGTTTTTCCTGAAAATTTTGTGTAGTCCAGTCAGGGCGCAACGAGTAAAATACCCCCTCAAATTTACCTAGAGATATTACCCTATGTTTGACAGTGAACAAAGTAAGCTAAACTATATCGAAAATGGCAAAAAATTACATCATTCGAAAGATAATTTCACACTTCAAACACTTACTACGCCATCTTTGACACCAATTACTCATGCAAAGCGTCCCGATGCAATAAACAGAAGCTCCTCGAACTCTCGTTGTTTCTCGAAACACTCTCGCGCGCTCGCTGCGGTTTTCTCTGTGCAAAGAAAATTCGTGATTTGACCTCATTAACGCGGGCGCTGCGGACTGACTGTAAATCTTTGAGAAAATGATATTTACACCAATGACATAACCAGTTATCAAATTTATTGTAAACCATTATGTACTTTCGTAAACACTAGTGGCATTCATCAACAATCGCCATTATAAAAGTTGATTTCTGATTATTAAAGGAAGCTCTATTTATACACAAGTCTGAATACAATTGTTCCATCAAAACAATTTCTAAAATTATTTATTATTTTAAGTAAATATAACTTGTAAATGCTGTTTGTATCGAATGCATCGCCATGCCACCGGTGCCAGGTTTATCAATTTTGAATAACTGTGGGATTCTCAAGAATTCCATTACACTAAGTGACATCACAATTGGAAGTGGAGTCGTGCATTCGTACAACAGGAGGGCAAATTTAACTGCTAATAGGTAGTTTTAATCTGTTGATGCGTAGATGTCCACTTTCAAGCTTCTGTTCAAAAAACGTTCGATCCACTTTCTCGGAAGCAGGAAAGCAGGAAAGTGAAATGGTCCAGAGCTTACGATCGGCTTTTCAGTTTGTTAGAACCAGTAAAAGTAGATGTCCACTCTTGTGCCACAGTGTGACAAAACGTCCAATCTGCTTTCTGGCTAGCAGAAAAGTAGAAAAATGCCTTTCTGCTTTTAGGAAACCCAAAAGACAAATGTCCACTTTTCGACCGTCGTGTAAACGAATAAGTAAAACCTGCTTTCATCGAAACTGAAAAGTGAAAAAATAGAAAAATGGAAACTACGAAAATGTTCAATAAATTTTTCAGGGAGAAAAGCAGAAAAATGCTCCAGAAAATACGTTCAATCCGTTGTTTTCATAATTCGAAAGCTGGAAAGCAGATGTCCACTTTTCGACCTCCATAACTCGGGACAGAAACAGGACAACAGGACACTTGATATAATTGGATGTTCGGGCTTCAGCCGAACACCTATTGTTATTGTTCGAGTTTTTTTTTGTTTTTTTTTACTTTTTAGGTGTTCGTGCAATATGAGCACGAACACCTCTTGTTAGGTGTTCGTGCAATATGAGCACGAACACCTCTTGTTATTGTTCTGTTTTTTAGGTGTTCGTGCAATATGAGCACGAACACCTCTTGTTATTGTTCTGTTTTTTTAGGTGTTCGTGCAATATGAGCACGAACACCTCTTGTTATTGTTCTGTTTTTTCTTTTTCTTCTCCTTCTTCCACGCAACTCTTCTCTGGATAATAACTCAATATTGAAACTGAATTGAACCTTGAAACTCATCAGACAATTGAACCTCAATAAGAGGACGGCACAGTTGTCATTACGTCATGATGACGTCATCAGGTGTTGAATTACAGGGTTTTTAAAATTGAAAATGACCTTTTGCTTTTTGCTGTATCTCAGCGAATATAAAAGCTATGATGTTCAAAGTTTTTGCATCTGATAGACCAAGGTTGGGGCAACATTTGAAAAGTTAACGCCAAAATCGTACGACCTAAGCTTCCGGGTCGTTACCCTGGGTCGAAGTTCACCTTCGTTTTTTTTCGTCAAAAAACAACTTTCGAGCTTATCTACGGAATAACTCAAGATTGAGATTGAATTGAATGTTGAAACTCAACAGATAGTTGAACCTCAATATCAAGACAACACATACTTAATTATGTCATGATGACGTCATCGGGCATTGAATTACGTTAGATCAAAGTTTAATATTTGTAAAAATCATAACTCAAAAACTATGATTCGGATTTTGACAATCTACACATCATCGGATAGATCGTTAAAAGTTGGACAAATGCTTCACAGAACCCGTACAATATTTTAACTTACTTCTGATTATAACGCGAGTTGAAAATTTTAGATTATCTTATTTTATTCAAATCTTTAAAACTCTTGATCACTTCAGCATAATTTTTGTATCAGATTGGAGAACAGCAACCCCTCTTAAACTTTTGCACAGAGATAACAACATTTTGATTTTTACATCTGGTCGAAAAACGCGCACGTTTAAGCTAACCCGCATTGACGACGCGTGATGGTGAAAGAACACACGTAAACATAGGCTGTACCTGTACAGCCACACATACATCTCACGTAACAGTTGACCGTCAATAAGACAGTCAATTAGGGTCAACCTCCTCTACACGTGCACTGACACGTGCAGTTTCATTGACGTTCTATGTTAAATGCATGTGTGATTATTTTGCACATAAATGTATTGTGCTGTGGGGACCATGCTGGAATACATTCCGCATCCGTCGGTGTTAGAGCTCATATTGCACCCCAGCGGATCATCCATCTAATTATTTGAAAAATTCTTAACTCCTGAACCACACGTTGGATTTTAACAATTCAAACATCATCTGAAAGGTCTTGTTAGACTTATCACGTGCTACACAATATGCGACCCTGTTTGACCTTGACTTCCAGTTAAAGTCGGAAATTGATATTTAATGTTTCATTAATTACAAATCCTGAACCACATGTTTTATTTTTATCATCTATAAGTCATAAGAAAGGACTCAGAAGACTCCATCAACGCTACCAAGTGTGACCTCATTTGACATTGCCTTCCGGTTCAAAACGGAAGTTGAAACTTTATATTTGAAAAAATCAAAAGTTCTGAACCACATATTAGATGTTTACAATCCATCCATCATCTAAAAGGTCTTCATAAACTAATCACGCGCTACACAAAATGTGACCCTTTTTAACCTCGACTTCCGGTCTAAATCGGAAATTGATGTTTAAATTTTGAAAAATTCATAACTCCTGAAACAGGCATTGGATTTTTTCAATCCATATATCATCTGAAAGGTCATAAAGAAATTGACACGCACTATTCAAAATGTGACCGGTTTGACCTTGACTTCCGGTAAAAACCGCAAGTTGAAATGTCATGTTATAAAAATTCATAACTTCTGAACCACGTATTGGATTTTTACAATCGAAACATCGTTGGGATGATATGTAACAACTTAAGAAACGATACACAAAGTATGATCTCATATGACTTTGACTTCTGGTTCAAACCGGCAGTTGAAGTTTTATATTGAATGAATATAACTCCTGAACCAGAAATTGGATTGATAAGGTAAAATTTTGTCACCAATTCAATCAATCACAACTTTAATGAAATTACTCACGAACACCTTGTTTTTGTAATTGACAAAAACTGAATTTCTAGTCTTTTTCTTCTCCTTCTTCCACGCAACTCTTCTCTGGATAATAACTCAATATTGAAACTGAATTGAACCTTGAAACTCATCAGACAATTGAACCTCAATAAGAGGACGGCACAGTTGTCATTACGTCATGATGACGTCATCAGGTGTTGAATTACAGGGTTTTTAAAATTGAAAATGACCTTTTGCTTTTTGCTGTATCTCAGCGAATATAAAAGCTATGATGTTCAAAGTTTTTGCATCTGATAGACCAAGGTTGGGGCAACATTTGAAAAGTTAACGCCAAAATCGTACGACCTAAGCTTCCGGGTCGTTACCCTGGGTCGAAGTTCACCTTCGTTTTTTTTCGTCAAAAAACAACTTTCGAGCTTATCTACGGAATAACTCAAGATTGAGATTGAATTGAATGTTGAAACTCAACAGATAGTTGAACCTCAATATCAAGACAACACATACTTAATTATGTCATGATGACGTCATCGGGCATTGAATTACGTTAGATCAAAGTTTAATATTTGTAAAAATCATAACTCAAAAACTATGATTCGGATTTTGACAATCTACACATCATCGGATAGATCGTTAAAAGTTGGACAAATGCTTCACACAACCCGTACAATATTTTAACTTACTTCTGATTATAACGCGAGTTGAAAATTTTAGATTATCTTATTTTATTCAAATCTTTAAAACTCTTGATCACTTCAGCATAATTTTTGTATCAGATTGGAGAACAGCAACCCCTCTTAAACTTTTGCACAGAGATAACAACATTATAATCTGATGCATCTAGTTAAAACTAAAAAATGAAGCGCACCGTCCTACTCGTACCCCCCCACCACTTTCATTGAACACGCATTGTACACATAACGTGTAAGAGCTTTCGCATCCATCGGTGTTACAACATATATTGCACCTCATCGGATAATCCATACACGCTAAATCTACAATGCACGTGAGACTCCACATTTGTATACACTGTACATGTACTGTAGGTATTAATCTTGGCCCAAGACGCCAACGATCGATTGTCGCGCCCTATTATGGCTTGAATTAACCAACTTGATTAGAACAAATGAGAGCTAGTAACACAATACGACCTCCGCTAAGTGTAAATAGCGCCCCCAAGCATGGAATTGGAACAACCACGTGTAGCGTACATTGAAGAGAACACTTTAATGGTAGTCTATTCATGTAGTTCATGTAGCAGCCACTTCGTAAGGGAGTTTCAACCTTTCAGAAAGACCAAATAACTTCCAATCAAACCTCAACAAATTGTTATTAAAATGAAATCCTGATTGTTCTAGAAGACAGCTCATACTGTAAACATCTTTTTGTAGCTATTGCTGTTTATTTATTGATAGTTGCTTCTATCAATCAAGTTTTTTTTTTTTTTCTTCTTCATCTTCTTCTTCCGTGGAACTCTTCTCGGCAACATAACTCAAGATTGAAACTGAATTGAACCTTGAAACTCATCAGACAATTGAACCACAATATGAAGACGGCACAGTTTTCATTACGGATTTTTTTGTATTAGGTTGTAGAACGTTAAGCCTGCTCAAACTGTTGCACAGAAATAACAACATTTTGATTTTTACATCTGGTCGAAAAACGCGCACGTTTAAGTTAACCCGCATTGACGACGCGCGATGGTGAAAGAACACACGTAAACATAGGCTGTACCTGTACAGCCACACATATCTCACGTAACAGTTGGCCGTCAATAAGACGGTCAATTAGGGTCAACCTCCTCTACACGTGCACAGACACGTGCAGTTTCATTGACGTTCTATGTTAAATGCATGTGTGATTATTTTGCACGTAAATGTATTGTGCTGTGCGGACCATGCTGGAATACATTTCGCATCCGTCAGTGTTAGAGCTCATATTGCACCCCAGCGGATCATCCATCTAATTATTTGAAAAATTCTTAACTCCTGAACCACACGTTGGATTTTAACAATTCAAACATCATCTGAAAGGTCTTGTTAGACTTATCACGTGCTACACAATATGCGACCCTGTTTGACCTTGACTTCCGGTTAAAGTCGAAAATTGATATTTAATGTTTCATTAATTACAAATCCTGAACCACATGTTTTATTTTTATCATCTATAAGTCATAAGAAAGGACTCAGAAGACTCCATCAACGCTACCAAGTGTGACCTCATTTGACATTGCCTTCCAGTTCAAACCGGAAGTTGAAACTTTATATTTGAAAAAATCAAAAGTTCTGAACCACATATTAGATGTTTACAATCCATCCATCATCTAAAAGGTCTTCATAAACTAATCACGCGCTACACAAAATGTGACCCTTTTTAACCTTGGCTTCCGGTCTAAACCGGAAATTGATGTTTAAATTTTGAAAAATTCATAACTCCTGAAACAGGCATTGGATTTTTTCAATCCATATATCATCTGAAAGGTCATAAATAAATTGACACGCTCTATTCAAAATGTGACCGGTTTGACCTTGACTTCCGGTAAAAACCGGAAGTTGAAATGTCATGTTATAAAAATTCATAACTTCTGAACCACGTATTGGATTTTTACAATCTAAACATCGTTGGGATGATATGTAACAACTTAAGAAACGATACAAAGAGTATGATCTCATTATTATGACATTGACTTCTGGTTCAAACCGGCAGTTGAAGTTTTATATTGAATGAATATAACTCCTGAACCAGAAATTGGATTGATAAGGTAACATTTTGTCACCAATTCAATCAATCACAACTTTGATGAAATTACTCACGAACACCTTGTTTTTGTAATTGACAAAAACTGAATTTCTAGTTCTTTTTCTTCTCCTTCTTCCACGCAACTCTTCTCTGGATAATAACTCAATATTGAAACTGAATTGAACCTTGAAACTCATCAGACAATTGAACCTCAATAAGAGGACGGCACAGTTGTCATTACGTTATGATGACGTCATCAGGTGTTGAATTACAGGGTTTTTAAAATTGAAAATGACCTTTTGCTTTTTGCTGTATCTCAGCGAATATAAAAGCTATGATGTTCAAAGTTTTTGCATCTGATAGACCAAGGTTGGGGCAACATTTGAAAAGTTAACGCCAAAATCGTACGACCTAAGCTTCCGGGTCGTTACCCTGGGTCGAAGTTCACCTTCGTTTTTTTTCGTCAAAAAACAACTTTCGAGCTTATCTACGGAATAACTCAAGATTGAGATTGAATTGAATGTTGAAACTCAACAGATAGTTGAACCTCAATATCAAGACAACACATACTTAATTATGTCATGATGACGTCATCGGGCATTGAATTACGTTAGATCAAAGTTTAATATTTGTAAAAATCATAACTCAAAAACTATGATTCGGATTTTGACAATCTACACATCATCGGATAGATCGTTAAAAGTTGGACAAATGCTTCACAGAACCCGTACAATATTTTAACTTACTTCTGATTATAACGCGAGTTGAAAATTTTAGATTATCTTATTTTATTCAAATCTTTAAAACTCTTGATCACTTCAGCATAATTTTTGTATCAGATTGGAGAACAGCAACCCCTCTTAAACTTTTGCACAGAGATAACAACATTTTGATTTTTACATCTGGTCGAAAAACGCGCACGTTTAAGCTAACCCGCATTGACGACGCGTGATGGTGAAAGAACACACGTAAACATAGGCTGTACCTGTACAGCCACACATACATCTCACGTAACAGTTGACCGTCAATAAGACAGTCAATTAGGGTCAACCTCCTCTACACGTGCACTGACACGTGCAGTTTCATTGACGTTCTATGTTAAATGCATGTGTGATTATTTTGCACATAAATGTATTGTGCTGTGGGGACCATGCTGGAATACATTCCGCATCCGTCGGTGTTAGAGCTCATATTGCACCCCAGCGGATCATCCATCTAATTATTTGAAAAATTCTTAACTCCTGAACCACACGTTGGATTTTAACAATTCAAACATCATCTGAAAGGTCTTGTTAGACTTATCACGTGCTACACAATATGCGACCCTGTTTGACCTTGACTTCCAGTTAAAGTCGGAAATTGATATTTAATGTTTCATTAATTACAAATCCTGAACCACATGTTTTATTTTTATCATCTATAAGTCATAAGAAAGGACTCAGAAGACTCCATCAACGCTACCAAGTGTGACCTCATTTGACATTGCCTTCCGGTTCAAAACGGAAGTTGAAACTTTATATTTGAAAAAATCAAAAGTTCTGAACCACATATTAGATGTTTACAATCCATCCATCATCTAAAAGGTCTTCATAAACTAATCACGCGCTACACAAAATGTGACCCTTTTTAACCTCGACTTCCGGTCTAAATCGGAAATTGATGTTTAAATTTTGAAAAATTCATAACTCCTGAAACAGGCATTGGATTTTTTCAATCCATATATCATCTGAAAGGTCATAAAGAAATTGACACGCACTATTCAAAATGTGACCGGTTTGACCTTGACTTCCGGTAAAAACCGCAAGTTGAAATGTCATGTTATAAAAATTCATAACTTCTGAACCACGTATTGGATTTTTACAATCGAAACATCGTTGGGATGATATGTAACAACTTAAGAAACGATACACAAAGTATGATCTCATATGACTTTGACTTCTGGTTCAAACCGGCAGTTGAAGTTTTATATTGAATGAATATAACTCCTGAACCAGAAATTGGATTGATAAGGTAAAATTTTGTCACCAATTCAATCAATCACAACTTTAATGAAATTACTCACGAACACCTTGTTTTTGTAATTGACAAAAACTGAATTTCTAGTCTTTTTCTTCTCCTTCTTCCACGCAACTCTTCTCTGGATAATAACTCAATATTGAAACTGAATTGAACCTTGAAACTCATCAGACAATTGAACCTCAATAAGAGGACGGCACAGTTGTCATTACGTCATGATGACGTCATCAGGTGTTGAATTACAGGGTTTTTAAAATTGAAAATGACCTTTTGCTTTTTGCTGTATCTCAGCGAATATAAAAGCTATGATGTTCAAAGTTTTTGCATCTGATAGACCAAGGTTGGGGCAACATTTGAAAAGTTAACGCCAAAATCGTACGACCTAAGCTTCCGGGTCGTTACCCTGGGTCGAAGTTCACCTTCGTTTTTTTTTCGTCAAAAAACAACTTTCGAGCTTATCTACGGAATAACTCAAGATTGAGATTGAATTGAATGTTGAAACTCAACAGATAGTTGAACCTCAATATCAAGACAACACATACTTAATTATGTCATGATGACGTCATCGGGCATTGAATTACGTTAGATCAAAGTTTAATATTTGTAAAAATCATAACTCAAAAACTATGATTCGGATTTTGACAATCTACACATCATCGGATAGATCGTTAAAAGTTGGACAAATGCTTCACAGAACCCGTACAATATTTTAACTTACTTCTGATTATAACGCGAGTTGAAAATTTTAGATTATCTTATTTTATTCAAATCTTTAAAACTCTTGATCACTTCAGCATAATTTTTGTATCAGATTGGAGAACAGCAACCCCTCTTAAACTTTTGCACAGAGATAACAACATTTTGATTTTTACATCTGGTCGAAAAACGCGCACGTTTAAGCTAACCCGCATTGACGACGCGTGATGGTGAAAGAACACACGTAAACATAGGCTGTACCTGTACAGCCACACATACATCTCACGTAACAGTTGACCGTCAATAAGACAGTCAATTAGGGTCAACCTCCTCTACACGTGCACTGACACGTGCAGTTTCATTGACGTTCTATGTTAAATGCATGTGTGATTATTTTGCACATAAATGTATTGTGCTGTGGGGACCATGCTGGAATACATTCCGCATCCGTCGGTGTTAGAGCTCATATTGCACCCCAGCGGATCATCCATCTAATTATTTGAAAAATTCTTAACTCCTGAACCACACGTTGGATTTTAACAATTCAAACATCATCTGAAAGGTCTTGTTAGACTTATCACGTGCTACACAATATGCGACCCTGTTTGACCTTGACTTCCAGTTAAAGTCGGAAATTGATATTTAATGTTTCATTAATTACAAATCCTGAACCACATGTTTTATTTTTATCATCTATAAGTCATAAGAAAGGACTCAGAAGACTCCATCAACGCTACCAAGTGTGACCTCATTTGACATTGCCTTCCGGTTCAAAACGGAAGTTGAAACTTTATATTTGAAAAAATCAAAAGTTCTGAACCACATATTAGATGTTTACAATCCATCCATCATCTAAAAGGTCTTCATAAACTAATCACGCGCTACACAAAATGTGACCCTTTTTAACCTCGACTTCCGGTCTAAATCGGAAATTGATGTTTAAATTTTGAAAAATTCATAACTCCTGAAACAGGCATTGGATTTTTTCAATCCATATATCATCTGAAAGGTCATAAAGAAATTGACACGCACTATTCAAAATGTGACCGGTTTGACCTTGACTTCCGGTAAAAACCGCAAGTTGAAATGTCATGTTATAAAAATTCATAACTTCTGAACCACGTATTGGATTTTTACAATCGAAACATCGTTGGGATGATATGTAACAACTTAAGAAACGATACACAAAGTATGATCTCATATGACTTTGACTTCTGGTTCAAACCGGCAGTTGAAGTTTTATATTGAATGAATATAACTCCTGAACCAGAAATTGGATTGATAAGGTAAAATTTTGTCACCAATTCAATCAATCACAACTTTAATGAAATTACTCACGAACACCTTGTTTTTGTAATTGACAAAAACTGAATTTCTAGTTATTGTTCTGTTTTTTCTTTTTCTTCTCCTTCTTCCACGCAACTCTTCTCTGGATAATAACTCAATATTGAAACTGAATTGAACCTTGAAACTCATCAGACAATTGAACCTCAATAAGAGGACGGCACAGTTGTCATTACGTCATGATGACGTCATCAGGTGTTGAATTACAGGGTTTTTAAAATTGAAAATGACCTTTTGCTTTTTGCTGTATCTCAGCGAATATAAAAGCTATGATGTTCAAAGTTTTTGCATCTGATAGACCAAGGTTGGGGCAACATTTGAAAAGTTAACGCCAAAATCGTACGACCTAAGCTTCCGGGTCGTTACCCTGGGTCGAAGTTCACCTTCGTTTTTTTTCGTCAAAAAACAACTTTCGAGCTTATCTACGGAATAACTCAAGATTGAGATTGAATTGAATGTTGAAACTCAACAGATAGTTGAACCTCAATATCAAGACAACACATACTTAATTATGTCATGATGACGTCATCGGGCATTGAATTACGTTAGATCAAAGTTTAATATTTGTAAAAATCATAACTCAAAAACTATGATTCGGATTTTGACAATCTACACATCATCGGATAGATCGTTAAAAGTTGGACAAATGCTTCACAGAACCCGTACAATATTTTAACTTACTTCTGATTATAACGCGAGTTGAAAATTTTAGATTATCTTATTTTATTCAAATCTTTAAAACTCTTGATCACTTCAGCATAATTTTTGTATCAGATTGGAGAACAGCAACCCCTCTTAAACTTTTGCACAGAGATAACAACATTTTGATTTTTACATCTGGTCGAAAAACGCGCACGTTTAAGCTAACCCGCATTGACGACGCGTGATGGTGAAAGAACACACGTAAACATAGGCTGTACCTGTACAGCCACACATACATCTCACGTAACAGTTGACCGTCAATAAGACAGTCAATTAGGGTCAACCTCCTCTACACGTGCACTGACACGTGCAGTTTCATTGACGTTCTATGTTAAATGCATGTGTGATTATTTTGCACATAAATGTATTGTGCTGTGGGGACCATGCTGGAATACATTCCGCATCCGTCGGTGTTAGAGCTCATATTGCACCCCAGCGGATCATCCATCTAATTATTTGAAAAATTCTTAACTCCTGAACCACACGTTGGATTTTAACAATTCAAACATCATCTGAAAGGTCTTGTTAGACTTATCACGTGCTACACAATATGCGACCCTGTTTGACCTTGACTTCCAGTTAAAGTCGGAAATTGATATTTAATGTTTCATTAATTACAAATCCTGAACCACATGTTTTATTTTTATCATCTATAAGTCATAAGAAAGGACTCAGAAGACTCCATCAACGCTACCAAGTGTGACCTCATTTGACATTGCCTTCCGGTTCAAAACGGAAGTTGAAACTTTATATTTGAAAAAATCAAAAGTTCTGAACCACATATTAGATGTTTACAATCCATCCATCATCTAAAAGGTCTTCATAAACTAATCACGCGCTACACAAAATGTGACCCTTTTTAACCTTGACTTCCGGTCTAAATCGGAAATTGATGTTTAAATTTTGAAAAATTCATAACTCCTGAAACAGGCATTGGATTTTTTCAATCCATATATCATCTGAAAGGTCATAAAGAAATTGACACGCACTATTCAAAATGTGACCGGTTTGACCTTGACTTCCGGTAAAAACCGCAAGTTGAAATGTCATGTTATAAAAATTCATAACTTCTGAACCACGTATTGGATTTTTACAATCGAAACATCGTTGGGATGATATGTAACAACTTAAGAAACGATACACAAAGTATGATCTCATATGACTTTGACTTCTGGTTCAAACCGGCAGTTGAAGTTTTATATTGAATGAATATAACTCCTGAACCAGAAATTGGATTGATAAGGTAAAATTTTGTCACCAATTCAATCAATCACAACTTTAATGAAATTACTCACGAACACCTTGTTTTTGTAATTGACAAAAACTGAATTTCTAGTTCTTCTTCATCCCCTCCAACTCTTCTCCAGAAGATAACTCAAGATTAAAATTGAATTGAACCTTCAAACTTGGCACATACTTGAACCTAAATATGAGGACAACACTGAATCAATGACGTCTTTATGACGTCATCGGGTGTCGAATTACAAGGTTTTTAAGCATTAAACAATTAAATCCTTGAAAATCTGTAACAAATCACAAACTAGAGATTCAGTTTTTGTATAATCACAAAAACTAGGTGTTCGGCAAACAAGCATTTGATATAAATATTTGTAAGCACAAACGAGTTATGATGACAAACTGTTGAAAAATCGACAGTCGATATAGGAGCTAGGAATATTGTGTAAAGTTGTTGAATTACAAGTGAGGAGACAAAGCGTTATGGCATCTTTAGATGGATTTATGAAGATTTCTCGAATGATATAGGCCCTTTATATGTGTCAATACCTATTGCCTGGTTGAGGAGATACAACTTAGTCGAACATTAAAACCCACCGTGAAGCCATGGTAGTGTTATCAGGAGTCTACAAACTAATTTTGTTTGCTCCGCCAAATTTTTTTTCAACATTTTCACATTCCCTCTTGAGACCTAGCCAATAGGATAGAAAAATGGAAATTACCCTGGGTTGATCCTTTGACTAAAAAAAAACATGCCATCAATGACAAAGGGGTCATAAACTTATCTGTCGGACTTGGCTATATAGCCACACCTAGCCGTAATCAATTATGTCTTTGCGAGAGGGTTTCCAGATGGCTTGAAATGTGTTTTATTGAGTCCGTCATAGTTGAAGTTCTATGTTTATTCAATACATTCGTGTACAGTGTAAATCCGAACGTGCAAACACCATGGTCTTGGAACCAAGTCAAGGAGACCAAATTGTTTACATAAATACACACAAAAAACGTGTCACTAGAGGGCGTTGTTGTCTTTACAGGACTTTCGTCCTAAGGAGCTTTTTCGATCGCGCGACAAACGGAAACGACACTTTTGTCCCCCCATAGATTACGTTTAACTCTATGGATTTTGTTCCAATCTCTCAAAAACATTTGATGTAATATTACATGGGGTCACATTCTTTTCTAGCGTTCAATTTGGTTTTAAAGACCTTTCTGATAAAGTAGGCCAATAGATTTTAAACACTCAATGTATGGTTCGGGAGTTACGTTTTTTCCTTTACGACTTCAACTTCCGGTTTCAACCGGAAGACTGGGTCAAATGGGGTCACTTTCTGTGTAAAATCTATTAAGTTTTGGAATATCTTCCTGATGATGTATAGATTACAAAAAACAATGTCTGGTTCAGGAGTTAAGATTTTTTTTTCAAATTCTAAACTTTGATTTAATGAAAAATTGTAAAAAAAAATAATATGATGACGTCATCATGACGTCACTTCAAATGTCACTAGCCATGGTCGTTGTCTAATAAAACACCAAGTTCAAACTCAGTCGGCCGTTTGGTTTGGTAGATACTCGGCTTCAAAAAGTGCACCTTTAAGGCCTCACCACGTGACACATGATGACGTCATCAATCTACGACTCCACAAATATGTTGCTTCCATAAAGGTCAATAGGTCTGCCAATTTTGAAAAGATTGCCATAAACTTTGCCACACACAACTGTTAAAAGTAGAGGTCGTCTGAGGTCACGACCCGGACAAAAAATAATGACCTTTATGAACTTTGTATGCTCCCGCAAAAAGCAGCCGCCGGGCTCTTATTTAGGTGTTCGGGCTTCAGCCGAACACCTATTGTTATTGTTCGATTTTTTTAGGTGTTCGTGCAATATGAGCACGAACACCTCTTGTTAGGTGTTCGTGCAATATGAGCACGAACACCTCTTGTTATTGTTCTGTTTTTTTAGGTGTTCGTGCAATATGAGCACGAACACCTCTTGTTATTGTTCTGTTTTTTTAGGTGTTCGTGCAATATGAGCACGAACACCTCTTGTTATTGTTCTGTTTTTTCTTTTTCTTCTCCTTCTTCCACGCAACTCTTCTCTGGATAATAACTCAATATTGAAACTGAATTGAACCTTGAAACTCATCAGACAATTGAACCTCAATAAGAGGACGGCACAGTTGTCATTACGTTATGATGACGTCATCAGGTGTTGAATTACAGGGTTTTTAAAATTGAAAATGACCTTTTGCTTTTTGCTGTATCTCAGCGAATATAAAAGCTATGATGTTCAAAGTTTTTGCATCTGATAGACCAAGGTTGGGGCAACATTTGAAAAGTTAACGCCAAAATCGTACGACCTAAGCTTCCGGGTCGTTACCCTGGGTCGAAGTTCACCTTCGTTTTTTTTCGTCAAAAAACAACTTTCGAGCTTATCTACGGAATAACTCAAGATTGAGATTGAATTGAATGTTGAAACTCAACAGATAGTTGAACCTCAATATCAAGACAACACATACTTAATTATGTCATGATGACGTCATCGGGCATTGAATTACGTTAGATCAAAGTTTAATATTTGTAAAAATCATAACTCAAAAACTATGATTCGGATTTTGACAATCTACACATCATCGGATAGATCGTTAAAAGTTGGACAAATGCTTCACAGAACCCGTACAATATTTTAACTTACTTCTGATTATAACGCGAGTTGAAAATTTTAGATTATCTTATTTTATTCAAATCTTTAAAACTCTTGATCACTTCAGCATAATTTTTGTATCAGATTGGAGAACAGCAACCCCTCTTAAACTTTTGCACAGAGATAACAACATTTTGATTTTTACATCTGGTCGAAAAACGCGCACGTTTAAGCTAACCCGCATTGACGACGCGTGATGGTGAAAGAACACACGTAAACATAGGCTGTACCTGTACAGCCACACATACATCTCACGTAACAGTTGACCGTCAATAAGACAGTCAATTAGGGTCAACCTCCTCTACACGTGCACTGACACGTGCAGTTTCATTGACGTTCTATGTTAAATGCATGTGTGATTATTTTGCACATAAATGTATTGTGCTGTGGGGACCATGCTGGAATACATTCCGCATCCGTCGGTGTTAGAGCTCATATTGCACCCCAGCGGATCATCCATCTAATTATTTGAAAAATTCTTAACTCCTGAACCACACGTTGGATTTTAACAATTCAAACATCATCTGAAAGGTCTTGTTAGACTTATCACGTGCTACACAATATGCGACCCTGTTTGACCTTGACTTCCAGTTAAAGTCGGAAATTGATATTTAATGTTTCATTAATTACAAATCCTGAACCACATGTTTTATTTTTATCATCTATAAGTCATAAGAAAGGACTCAGAAGACTCCATCAACGCTACCAAGTGTGACCTCATTTGACATTGCCTTCCGGTTCAAAACGGAAGTTGAAACTTTATATTTGAAAAAATCAAAAGTTCTGAACCACATATTAGATGTTTACAATCCATCCATCATCTAAAAGGTCTTCATAAACTAATCACGCGCTACACAAAATGTGACCCTTTTTAACCTCGACTTCCGGTCTAAATCGGAAATTGATGTTTAAATTTTGAAAAATTCATAACTCCTGAAACAGGCATTGGATTTTTTCAATCCATATATCATCTGAAAGGTCATAAAGAAATTGACACGCACTATTCAAAATGTGACCGGTTTGACCTTGACTTCCGGTAAAAACCGCAAGTTGAAATGTCATGTTATAAAAATTCATAACTTCTGAACCACGTATTGGATTTTTACAATCGAAACATCGTTGGGATGATATGTAACAACTTAAGAAACGATACACAAAGTATGATCTCATATGACTTTGACTTCTGGTTCAAACCGGCAGTTGAAGTTTTATATTGAATGAATATAACTCCTGAACCAGAAATTGGATTGATAAGGTAAAATTTTGTCACCAATTCAATCAATCACAACTTTAATGAAATTACTCACGAACACCTTGTTTTTGTAATTGACAAAAACTGAATTTCTAGTTTCTTTTTCTTCTCCTTCTTCCACGCAACTCTTCTCTGGATAATAACTCAATATTGAAAGTGAATTGAACCTTGAAACTCATCAGACAATTGAACCTCAATAAGAGGACGGCACAGTTGTCATTACGTCATGATGACGTCATCAGGTGTTGAATTACAGGGTTTTTAAAATTGAAAATGACCTTTTGCTTTTTGCTGTATCTCAGCGAATATAAAAGCTATGATGTTCAAAGTTTTTGCATCTGATAGACCAAGGTTGGGGCAATATTTGAAAAGTTAACGCCAAAATCGTACGACCTAAGCTCCCGGGTCGTTACCCTGGGTCGAAGTTCACCTTCGTTTTTTTTCGTCAAAAAACAACTTTCGAGCTTATCTACGGAATAACTCAAGATTGAGATTGAATTGAATGTTGAAACTCAACAGATAGTTGAACCTCAATATCAAGACAACACATACTTAATTATGTCATGATGACGTCATCGGGCATTGAATTACGTTAGATCAAAGTTTAATATTTGTAAAAATCATAACTCAAAAACTATGATTCGGATTTTGACAATCTACACATCATCGGATAGATCGTTAAAAGTTGGACAAATGCTTCACAGAACCCGTACAATATTTTAACTTACTTCTGATTATAACGCGAGTTGAAAATTTTAGATTATCTTATTTTATTCAAATCTTTAAAACTCTTGATCACTTCAGCATAATTTTTGTATCAGATTGGAGAACAGCAACCCCTCTTAAACTTTTGCACAGAGATAACAACATTATAATCTGATACATCTAGTCAAAACTAAAAAATGAAGCGCACCGTCCTACTCGTACCCCCCCCACCACTTTCATTGAACACGCATTGTACACATAACGTGTAAGAGCTTTCGCATCCATCGGTGTTACAACATATATTGCACCTCATCGGATAATCCATACACGCTAAATCTACAATGCACGTGAGACTCCACATTTGTATACACTGTACATGTACTGTAGGTATTAATCTTGGCCCAAGACGCCAACGATCGATTGTCGCGCCCTATTATGGCTTGAATTAACCAACTTGATTAGAACAAATGAGAGCTAGTAACACAATACGACCTCCGCTAAGTGTGAATAGCGCCCCCAAGCATGGAATTGGAACAACCACGTGTAGCGTACATTGAAGAGAACACTTTAATGGTAGTCTATTCATGTAGTTCATGTAGCAGCCACTTCGTAAGGGAGTTTCAACCTTTCAGAAAGACCAAATAACTTCCAATCAAACCTCAACAAATTGTTATTAAAATGAAATCCTGATTGTTCTAGAAGACAGCTCATACTGTAAACATCTTTTTGTAGCTATTGCTATTTATTTATTGATAGTTGCTTCTATCAATCAAGTTTTTTTTTTTTTTCTTCTTCTTCATCTTCTTCTTCCGTGGAACTCTTCTCGGCAACATAACTCAAGATTGAAACTGAATTGAACCTTGAAACTCATCAGACAATTGAACCACAATATGAAGACGGCACAGTTTTCATTACGGATTTTTTTGTATTAGGTTGTAGAACGTTAAGCCTGCTCAAACTGTTGCACAGAAATAACAACATTTTGATTTTTACATCTGGTCGAAAAACGCGCACGTTTAAGTTAACCCGCATTGACGACGCGCGATGGTGAAAGAACACACGTAAACATAGGCTGTACCTGTACAGCCACACATACATCTCACGTAACAGTTGACCGTCAATAAGACGGTCAATTAGGGTCAACCTCCTCTACACGTGCACTGACACGTGCAGTTTCATTGACGTTCTATGTTAAATGCATGTGTGATTATTTTGCACGTAAATGTATTGTGGTGTAGGGACCATGCTGGAATACATTCCGCATCCATCGGTGTTAGAGCTCATATTGCACCCCAGCGGATCATCCATCTAATTATTTGAAAAATTCTTAACTCCTGAACCACACGTTGGATTTTAACAATTCAAACATCATCTGAAAGGTCTTGTTAGACTTATCACGTGCTACACAATATGCGACCCTGTTTGACCTTGACTTCCGGTTAAAGTCCAAAATTGATATTTAATGTTTCATTAATTACAAATCTTGAACCACATGTTTTATTTTTATCATCTATAAGTCATAAGAAAGGACTCAGAAGACTCCATCAACGCTACCAAGTGTGACCTCATTTGACATTGCCTTCCGGTTCAAAACGGAAGTTGAAACTTTATATTTGAAAAAAAACAAAAGTTCTGAACCACATATTAGATGTTTACAATCCATCCATCATCTAAAAGGTCTTCATAAACTAATCACGCGCTACACAAAATGTGACCCTTTTTAACCTTGACTTCCGGTCTAAACCGGAAATTGATGTTTAAATTTGGAAAAATTCATAACTCCTGAAACAGGCATTGGATTTTTTCAATCCATATATCATCTGAAAGGTCATAAATAAATTGACACGCACTATTCAAAATGTGACCGGTTTGACCTTGACTTCCGGTAAAAACCGCAAGTTGAAATGTCATGTTATAAAAATTCATAACTTCTGAACCACGTATTGGATTTTTACAATCTAAACATCGTTGGGATGATATGTAACAACTTAAGAAACGATACACAAAGTATGATCTCATATGACTTTGACTTCTGGTTCAAACCGGCAGTTGAAGTTTCATATTGAATGAATATAACTCCTGAACCAGAAATTGGATTGATAAGGTAAAATTTTGTCACCAATTCAATCAATCACAACTTTAATGAAATTACTCACGAACACCTTGTTTTTGTAATTGACAAAAACTGAATATCTAGTCTTTTTCTTCTCCTTCTTCCACGCAACTCTTCTCTGGATAATAACTCAATATTGAAACTGAATTGAACCTTGAAACTCATCAGACAATTGAACCTCAATAAGAGGACGGCACAGTTGTCATTACGTCATGATGACGTCATCAGGTGTTGAATTACAGGGTTTTTAAAATTGAAAATGACCTTTTGCTTTTTGCTGTATCTCAGCGAATATAAAAGCTATGATGTTCAAAGTTTTTGCATCTGATAGACCAAGGTTGGGGCAACATTTGAAAAGTTAACGCCAAAATCGTACGACCTAAGCTTCCGGGTCGTTACCCTGGGTCGAAGTTCACCTTCGTTTTTTTTCGTCAAAAAACAACTTTCGAGCTTATCTACGGAATAACTCAAGATTGAGATTGAATTGAATGTTGAAACTCAACAGATAGTTGAACCTCAATATCAAGACAACACATACTTAATTATGTCATGATGACGTCATCGGGCATTGAATTACGTTAGATCAAAGTTTAATATTTGTAAAAATCATAACTCAAAAACTATGATTCGGATTTTGACAATCTACACATCATCGGATAGATCGTTAAAAGTTGGACAAATGCTTCACAGAACCCGTACAATATTTTAACTTACTTCTGATTATAACGCGAGTTGAAAATTTTAGATTATCTTATTTTATTCAAATCTTTAAAACTCTTGATCACTTCAGCATAATTTTTGTATCAGATTGGAGAACAGCAACCCCTCTTAAACTTTTGCACAGAGATAACAACATTTTGATTTTTACATCTGGTCGAAAAACGCGCACGTTTAAGCTAACCCGCATTGACGACGCGTGATGGTGAAAGAACACACGTAAACATAGGCTGTACCTGTACAGCCACACATACATCTCACGTAACAGTTGACCGTCAATAAGACAGTCAATTAGGGTCAACCTCCTCTACACGTGCACTGACACGTGCAGTTTCATTGACGTTCTATGTTAAATGCATGTGTGATTATTTTGCACATAAATGTATTGTGCTGTGGGGACCATGCTGGAATACATTCCGCATCCGTCGGTGTTAGAGCTCATATTGCACCCCAGCGGATCATCCATCTAATTATTTGAAAAATTCTTAACTCCTGAACCACACGTTGGATTTTAACAATTCAAACATCATCTGAAAGGTCTTGTTAGACTTATCACGTGCTACACAATATGCGACCCTGTTTGACCTTGACTTCCAGTTAAAGTCGGAAATTGATATTTAATGTTTCATTAATTACAAATCCTGAACCACATGTTTTATTTTTATCATCTATAAGTCATAAGAAAGGACTCAGAAGACTCCATCAACGCTACCAAGTGTGACCTCATTTGACATTGCCTTCCGGTTCAAAACGGAAGTTGAAACTTTATATTTGAAAAAATCAAAAGTTCTGAACCACATATTAGATGTTTACAATCCATCCATCATCTAAAAGGTCTTCATAAACTAATCACGCGCTACACAAAATGTGACCCTTTTTAACCTCGACTTCCGGTCTAAATCGGAAATTGATGTTTAAATTTTGAAAAATTCATAACTACTGAAACAGGCATTGGATTTTTTCAATCCATATATCATCTGAAAGGTCATAAAGAAATTGACACGCACTATTCAAAATGTGACCGGTTTGACCTTGACTTCCGGTAAAAACCGCAAGTTGAAATGTCATGTTATAAAAATTCATAACTTCTGAACCACGTATTGGATTTTTACAATCGAAACATCGTTGGGATGATATGTAACAACTTAAGAAACGATACACAAAGTATGATCTCATATGACTTTGACTTCTGGTTCAAACCGGCAGTTGAAGTTTTATATTGAATGAATATAACTCCTGAACCAGAAATTGGATTGATAAGGTAAAATTTTGTCACCAATTCAATCAATCACAACTTTAATGAAATTACTCACGAACACCTTGTTTTTGTAATTGACAAAAACTGAATTTCTAGTTTGTTTTTTTTTCACTTTTTCTTCTTCATCCCCTCCAACTCTTCTCCAGAAGATAACTCAAGATTAAAATTGAATTGAACCTTCAAACTTGGCACATACTTGAACCTAAATATGAGGACAACACTGAATCAATGACGTCTTTATGACGTCATCGGGTGTCGAATTACAAGGTTTTTAAGCATTAAACAATTAAATCCTTGAAAATCTGTAACAAATCACAAATAAGAGCCCGGCGGCTGCTTTTTGCGGGAGCATACAAAGTTCATACGAAGCATAATTTTTCCAAAAGGGGAAATTTTGTGAAGCTCCGAAAAGTCCATCTTTAATCGCGCAAGGGACTGAGTACCCCTCGTGCGAACTTAACAGTGTGCACTGTATAGTTTGACTTAAGTTTAACACGCGTGACACTTTGCATTGTGCTGTTATAACTTGATTTGTGAATTTTTCCCCCAACGGCTGTTTTTTCCCAACTCCCCCGGTGGAAACTAGCGTGTGAACACGATTTTGAATTTGAGGTTTTTGAAATAGTTTTTGAAATTAAATTACTGCATTGTCTTGCTCCACAATCTGACTGTCCGTCTGTTTGCTTGAGAAGTGTTGCTGCAAGCCTAGAATAATTTTGCCATTAGGTTTTGTTAAGATGAAATTTAAATTTAGGTATACATAATAGGCTAGTATTAATTCAAATGACAAATTTCAGCATCTGGTGTTGCCTTTGTTACTAGGGAATTAAAGCAAATGAAAACAATTTTTTTCTTATTAAGTGTTCACAGAAGCCATATGGGGTAATTTTTACGGTGGGAAAGTCACTTTGGGGCAAAGCTATTATTTGTACAATTTGTGTATTCTATTTTAACCCCGTACATGTACATGTGAAGTGGTCTGGGTATTATATATTAAACACCATTGATAATTTACGCTCGTTAAGCATTCATGTCAAAATGATATTCTCCATTGTTTTGTTGGAGCCATGATGGTTGGAGTGTGGAAGCCTGAAGTCTCACCGTTATTCGAACAACCGCGCGGGACTTGCATGGTATTTTTGTAACCTTTCAGTTTCGAGGTCAGACTCGCTCAGAAAACTGCTGACGACTGAATGCGCGCTTTCTATGCTGTTTTAGGGTATGGTGTTCCATATCTGCCGTCGCCCGTCGCCCGTCGCGCGACGGACGACGGGCGACGGGCGACGGCCGACGGGCGACGGCAGATGTGGAATTCCATAGCGTATCAGTGTTTTGACACTTATTTGTTAACAAGGCCTCTTTCACGTCATGTTGAGTTTAATTTCCACATAATCCAAACAAAAAATCCTTGCGAATTTGTTCTTGGAAAAATAAGTTAAATTGTGGACATTTTTGGCAGTGGATATTAAGGCACTTCTCTTTTGACTATAAAACCTTTTTTTTTTTTAGTTTTTAGGGAAAAATCAAAAATTGAAAATGATTCATGATGGTATGAGGCTCCCGGATGTCTTTAGTTTGCGTTACTACTATTTCGAGTAGTAGTATTTTACGGTGTTTGACGGTAGCATTTCTACATACAAATAAGGGGAAATAATATGAATTTAATGAGCCATGATAAAACGAATTTAATGTATTTATAGATGGTAATTTTTCACCGGGGATAAAGAACATAATTTTTTTTAACCCTTTCACCAATGTGTGTTAAGCACTGTATAGTCAGTACTTCCCCGAGTTCTGTGAAAAAAAAATCCACAGGCAAATCATTCGGGTGGGCGAATCCCATCCGAGTGATTTGCCTGTGGATTTCTTTCACAGAACTCGGGAAAGTACTGAGTATACAGTGCTTAACACACATCGGTAAAAGGGTAAAAAAAAAAGTATATAAATTGAATGTACTTTGTTATCAGTCTGACTTACAAATTTTCAAAACAAGTTCTCCAACCCTTTTTTTCATAGTTTATTAATTTATCAAGTTATTTACCCCCCCCTTTCCACTGAGCCCTCCCCAACTAACTCCACCTCCACCCTCTCCATACCCCCCCCCCCAATTTCAGTATGTTTTTGTTCTTAATACCTGGCCATGTGTTGCAAATTCTGCCGTTATCCCACCTATTTTATGTAGTTTTGCTTGTCTTTAGTACATGATGGGTGGCAATCCTCTCCATATCCTTTGTGATGGGGGCTGTCAGGGCCTTAGTAAGATTTGTTCAATCTCTGTAGGTTGACAAATTTGCTGCTGGCCTTCCTCGCTTTTTCTTGCATGACCTACTTATGCTTTGATGTGAAAACTCCTGGCAAATTTTACAAGGATTTTCATGTTCAGGCAAGTAGAGACGAGGTATTTCTGGGTATTTGCGTTTTCTGCTGATTTTTGACAAACAGCTTATGCAGATGTGAGAAGGATGCTGCTGAGGGTTATGTTTTATTTTTCAAGACTAAAATATTTTAAAAGGGGTGTTATTTGCGTACAATTTTTTGTCATTTTCGTTAATATTGTCATTGATTAACGTATTATTTCAATTTCGGAGGAGATATGTCCCAAGGGAAATTAACAATAACGGCTATCGCTAAATTTCATTGAGGTTTTATGTCATAAATTTAAAATGAACACAATAGTTTTGTAGACTGTTACCTGGCGTCAACTGCTCATACTGATTAATTGCTAACCATTAGTTTTCGACGGTATCATCATGATGAAAGAAAAAATAGTTTGTAAAAAATGAGCGTGGTTTTGGTTAGAGCTACAGAACTTATCATCATTAGCCTAATTAGAATTGTGAAGGGCGAAAATTAAAAAAATTTCAAACGATTGACATTATCTCGAACAAAGCGTACCAATGACTATTTAGTTTTATTTTGATGTTACTTTTTCCCCCTCTCCAAACACAAGCTGGTGAGAGTTTCCTTCTAACCCATGTTTGTATTGTTTTGGGCAGCTGGGCGGTCCAGTGGCTAATCAAATGACATGTGGCTGGAGTTTAGTTTTTAAAATTTTCCCTTGACTTTATAGGCTGAGCTCATTTGTCTGTTTCCACAGATTCGACAGAGTGCTTCTAGAACAGTAAGATGGTGCTCCATTTTATAGTTTTTAAAATGCCATAAAAAGATAAAAGAAACAATTTTAGTAAGAAAGTGTAAACAAATTTGTAAAATAAAACCGTTCATCTCATGTAAGCAATCTTCCAATTCCAATTCTACGGAAAAACTTATGATTAACTAGGTTTTCCTTTATATACTATGTTTCCTCCCCCCCACCCTCTCCCCGCGTATTTCTCTATTCTCCTCTGCCCAGGTATCTCATTCAATTCAGGCACACGGTTTAATTCCCGGAATGATATAAATTATAATTAGCTGTTCCGACTTAGAAGTCGGAACAGGTTTTGTTTTCGTCGAGATTTTTATTATTTTTATTATTATTATTCTTTGTTTCCGCCTAAACCCCATAGCATTTGTACACATATTTTCTATACGCCTAATCTCCTAATGTTTAAATATTTAAGAGTTAGATCCTATATAAATTTGAAGCTTAGAACATAAACTTAACTCTAAATATAATAAATGTTAAATTTCTAAACTAATTAGCCACTTTACAGCGAGGTGAATATTTAATTAGCCAACCTGGTGAGCACAATATCTCTAAAAGTATACCCCCAATTGTCATACTTTTTTCAGTTTTATACTTCTGGAATACTGTTTATGTGCATCATGGCCTAAAATTACGGACGACGTCACAATGACGTAATTTATCGCGCGTTTTGTATCTATGCACAAAACCAATGGGTCTCAAAAGTAATAGTTAAAAACACAACTTTTCAAAATAAGTTACATTTTAGTTACTTATAATACACAAATCATGTTTAAAACACAAGTGCTTTTACTAAGAGTTATTCCAGGCCAATAAAACTAGCACAATCGTGGAAAGCACAATGTGTTTCCACGATAATAAGCGATTAAGTGACAAAATCGGACATCATGGCTAGCTTGCTGATCGCACAATCACGGCAAGGCGTCGGAGACTAACCTTTCGTGTGTTTCACCGCTCAGTTCCTTATTCAGGTGTCAAACCACATGGTTAGTGTATAGCCTATTCGATTCTGCATGACCAGTATTTGCAATTTCTACGTAGGTTCTATAGGGTTTTCGTTAAAAGGCATTAAATGGGGATGAGTTATATACCATCTTGTACCTTATAAAATGTGTCAAACCACATGGTTAGTGTATGGAGGTAGAAATAGTGTATAGCCTATTCGATTCTGCATGACCAGTATTTGCAATTTCTACGTAGGTTCTATAGGGTTTTCGTTAAAAGGCATTAAATGGGGATGAGTTATATACCATCTTGTACCTTATAAAATGTGTTAGTATGAAAAACACATTTTTAAAAAAGAATTGTTCTTGCTCGCGAAACTCCGCTTGGTTGGAAATGCACGCTGAATGTACACGCTGAGCTGACCGGGATTGCAACGCCGGATGATTCTGTGTAGAGACCTAGACGTGTTTGATGCAATAGCACACTTACCAAATTTTAAATCATCAACCCGAAATAATTGTATGCCAATTAGAACTCAATAATATTCGATATACTCCCGGACACAAGTGTCTCTAACGCAAACGCGAATAACAACAATTTATATAGTGTCAAATACCGTCAGTTGTTGATTATTCATCGTGGTGTGGTGGCTACTGCTCCATTCGAGTATGTAGGGACCCCAGTCCGAAACTTGGGCTGCCAACTTTTTTCTTTTTCTTTTTTTTCCTCATTGCCAAAATTACAGATTACTGTTCTTTTACTAATGTACATTGCTTTCCATAGTTAATGGATATTAAAAACTGTCTTCTTTTTTCTAATATTTCTGATTAATTTTAAGGAAATAAAATTAGCTCATTGGATTTTGTGCATGAACAACAGATGAAATTCCAACGTTCGTTTAGGGTTCTTCTTGACATGAACAACAGATGAAATTCCAACGTTCGTTTAGGGTTCTTCTTGAAAGGCATTACTTGGGGTAACATACCATCTTGTAATAGGGTCAGTGTTGGATTTGGGGTCAATAGCCTCAATAGCCAAAATAAACAATAACTCATTCCCCATTAATTATTTACTATATTAGCCCAAGAACATACATGTACTCAGTAAGACAAAGACACACAAAATTAGGTTTAATGTATTATTATAGAAATGTCTGAATCATTCAATCAAAGTGCAACAAACAGGAACAGCTTCGTGTTTGTTCACAAACACTTAATGTCTAGTTTTAAAAATAATTTAAACCAAATCTTGACAATTTCTGGTCTGAAGAAGACAAGACACGGCTTAAAAGATTGAACATGTTGCCAGTTTTCCTGTCTAGAAGTTCTTTATAACACTAGGTTCCCACTGTCGTGCGATCCGTTATGTACACCACGATTGGCCATTCGTAGCTAATTAGCAGCTGATCGTGGGATTTTTGTTTCCTTTTCTGAAATTCCAGGTTTGGATACAAGTTGATACGAGTCGATACGTTCTGGTAAGATTTGATGCGCTTGCATGCGGTATAGACCCATTGCATACGTCACAATCTCAAAAAGGAGGCAGATCATTGGACGATTGCTGTTCTCTGTGCGTAAAAACGTGCGCGTGACCTCAGCGTACCTAGCCTGTAGCGTTTCGCGTTATGCAAGGGGGAGCTATTACAGAATAATAGATATAGAATATAATCTATATCTATGTTACAGAACGCGCCTCCGAACAATGCGCGTAATTTTGGGTGTCAACTCTCTTTTGTGCATGTTTGTATACGATTTAGACACCCAAAATGACACCCAGGATAGGCACTTATTGTGAGTACGCTGCGCGTTGTGCAAGGGGTCTATAGTATACAAATATAGATAGTTCCCAGTAGACGCCATCTTTACGGGCAAATTGCATTTTGGCTTGCAGGTGCGTCAAACGCTCAACTTATTTAACGCAGCCGCGTTGTTCACTGACCAATCCTGCAATGAGTTTCGTGAAATGCGCGCGTGTTGCACGCCGTTCTCACACGAAACGCACGACTGTTTGTTCTAAACTGCCCGTAAAGATGGCCGACTTACGTCATACTGCAACCTATCTATTGACTGCTTGGAGTGTGCAGTTAAAACTACGACGCCCGATGTGATCCCCGGCGCGTTCTATTTTCTCGAGGCAAAGCCGAGGGAAAATAGATCGCGCCGGGGATCACCGAGGGCGTCGTAGTTTTAACCTTAGCACGAGTAAAAGCAGACAATATTTGTTTTATAACACCCCGTACAAAAGACGTCTAGGTACCATGAAGCTGCTGTTTCTATGGGTTTACTATATTGGTTGCCATGTGATAGTAGATCGGTTGCCATGTGATAGTACATCGGCGGCCGTGTGATAGTACCGCGCGGTTCGCGCGCGGTTTCTAGTAAAACTAAGACATATCATGTGACGCTCTCTAAACCAATCAAAAGGCAGAATATTGGTAAGTGGTGTTATAATCATGATTGGTCAATTTCAGGTGACACGATCTGTCACGATCTGGTCTCCCGTTCAGATATGATCAGATAAGATAATATCGCTACCACCAAATGAAAACATGCGCACTGTCATCGTGACGTGCTTTGGACACTCCGTTCAACCAATCAGGAGACAGAAGCCCTCAATACAATCAGAGAACCTTCCTTCCGATGATGATGTGAACGATGTTACCTCAGTACGCGATGTAGTCAAGTCTCAGTCGACAGCGGGTTTGTAGCAACTGGAGCGAATGTCAGTAATTAGTTGCTCGTTTGGTTTCTAGTATTGATGTATTGGGTACGAATGCGTCGATCAAAAGTGTACTTCAAATAGCTTTGATGCTTTTGGTAAGTACATTTTGAATAAGTGTTGCCGTAGAGCAAATGGTATAAATAGCACATAAAAAATACAACAAAATAAATGCTCTGCCAGAAACACCCTGCTATGGTCGAAACGTGAGGCAATTACATTTTCATTACGCCGTAGGTAATTTTGGCTGGTAAGCATTCTGCAAAAGCTAATTACATTTTGTCTCCTTAAAAGAAACAAGGAAAGCAAAATGCAAATGAATAAGCCCCCAAGTAGGGAAAATCAAACATTTCAAGAATTTTTTTCGCGGTGCCATTGCTTCTACAACAAGTTTTTTTCTTGATTAGGGGCGATTTCAAAAGTGACTTTATACGATAGTGGGGTGTTGTGGCCGAGTGGTCTAGGGCGATTGACTCAAGTTCTGCAACTAACATAATGTGGGTTAGAATTCTGGCGTGTCGGTCGCGACGCTTGAGTCCTTGAGCAAGGCTCTTTATCATAATTGCTTCTCTCCACCCAGGAGTACAAATGGGTACCAGCGAGAGCTGGGGAGTAACATGCGATGGACTGGCATCCTGTTCAGGGGGAATAGAGATATTCTCCGTCGTTTAAAGATCTACTTCAGCAATAACTGCGAAATAAAACAAATTGCTGAATCTTATACATAATGTTATTAAGTATTCTGACCTTGTAGATTGGATTGTTTTAAACATATATTTTTTTCGTAATTTTAACCGGAAAAAATAATCCGATCTTAGGGTTTTTAAAAACTCGCGCGCTTCCATGGCTCCCTCCATAGGCACCATGCATGTCCCATACTGAAGCACGTGTATTTACGCGCACCACGAACCAACTATAAGATACGTGGGTGAACCAGCGAATGATGACGTACTTGTAAGATAGGGGAAACCAGGAAGTAGCGACGTGTCGTGTGTTTACACGGTAACTATGTGTGATGATCTCATTATTCGAAGACATTCACCAAGTTAAGACGTGAGAATTGACCATGCCGAACTCATGTTCTGTTGGTGGATGTACATGTACTCGGAACGCAGATAGGAACCCAGATGTGAGTTTTTATTTCGATTCCCAAGAGATCCTGTCCTGAGAAGGGAATGGGTGCGTTCCGTGACCAACACACGGAAGGGTTTCACGGTGTCAAAATGGACCATGATTTGCAGTGCCCATTTTACGGACGACTGTCGGGTTGCAACATCGCAACTAAAGAGCAGTTTTGGATTAAAAAGCTATAACAGGCTTAAGCTAGGTTCAATCCCAACCATGAAAGCCCCATCTGCAGTGCCATCATCTTTTCAAACAGAGAGTAAAACAGGCACAGCCAAATGAAACTAAGCGATTCAGCCAACACTCGTCTGGCATAAAAGAGAGAAGAGCTGGGTAAGCAACTTTTAAGTTCTAAAACTAAGTTCTATGAGTATGTAGTTGATATTTTACCATCGTTTCTTTTCATTTCAAAACATGCACTTCTCGCAAGAGATTTCAAACTCAATAGTAGGGCTACCACAACCATCAACAATTTTCCTTTTCACTCGATGTGATTGTGAGCATGATTCGAGTTTGAAGTTTAGGAAAGTTTGTAACTAGTTACCAATTCTACTTCACCTCCTTGACCTTGTCATCCCAGTGCACATACATGTGTACAAGACTCCCCTTCAACTTCAAGTACAACCTACAGACTTCATTATTGACCTTACATTGCTTTTCCAGTTTAGTTTGCTTTCAACATCATTGTATCCCTGGGGGAGGAGTACGGGGGAAGGACCATGGTAAAAAATTACTTGTGCCTACAAAGGGCAAAGCCATACATGTGTGTGAATACAATGCCCAAATTATGACATTTGACTTAGAGG
This sequence comes from Pycnopodia helianthoides, assembly GCA_032158295.1. Taxonomy (NCBI): domain Eukaryota; kingdom Metazoa; phylum Echinodermata; class Asteroidea; order Forcipulatida; family Asteriidae; genus Pycnopodia; species Pycnopodia helianthoides. The sequence goes on from CM063243.1 coordinate 25,421,606, forward strand.
TTAAATACAATGTTTGTTTTGATCTTTTGTTCAGGTTTTGCAAGAAGCTTTTGCTGAATATATGCTAAGTATGGTGACAGGAGCCCACTGGTGAACAACTTCTCCCATCTAATGTGATGGAAAGTTCAATCACATCAGAGGAGGTAATGAAACGGTTTACTGGCTTGTTGCAGAAACAACCTTAATTATGTTTAGGGGAGAAATATTCAACCGCGGGGGGTGGGGGTCAGCTTCAAAATGCCTGGACCCGAGTTGGATATAGGGTTATTTTTATTTCATTACACATCAAAATGTGCAGTATCGGAATAATAATTAAATTTACTTTGCATAATCATACACTTGTCAGGCCTGGAATTTCATCTTGGAGAGGGCAAGGCCATTTTCAATTTGTAAAGGGTACTTCCATTGGAAAATCTTAAAGTCTATGGGAGACTTTTGAAGGGGCACCAAGGCCAACACAAGGGCAACGAAGGCCATGGCCTCCGTGGCCTCCTTGTAATTCCAGGCCTGACTTGTGAATATCTTAAAAGTTAACAATTTCCCTCAAGATTTTGAACAAATTTATAAACCCCTCGGTTTGAGATGCATGACTCATGTCTGTCTGCAATTTTGTTTCAAGCAGAATTATTAAAATGAAAGAAAGGTTTATTTTGTCCTCCTATTACATGTATTAAAGAGATACTGTTGACATAGTTTAAACACCTTATTGATAATGCAGAGGATTATTTCTGATGGTAAAATATGATTAATTCATCAAGCCATTGTGGATTTTTTTCTTTATTGATTATACATGTATTGTACATATTTTTTGTACACCATTTATTATCTTATGAGAAGAGTTGTTTTAATGCCCATGTAGCTTTTATTTGACCACAACCACATCTGGTAATTTAAATGTAGGGTTTTATTGAGTACATGTACACATGTGTACCGTACTTATTTGTTATTGTTATTATTATTTGTTAGAAGGGGGATCAACCACAAACTTGTTTGCTACGTAAGATTAATGAGCAGCCCCAGTTTGTGCATATTGCATGGTGAACTAAAGGAGTTTTGGGGGGAGAAAAGGAGGAGTTGGAGTACATGTATTGGGGTTTGCATATTTCATGTGTAATGTGTTTTCAATCTAGGGCAAACACAAAACAATTACACTTCTTTTTGACAATTTGCCAGACAACCTGTCTTTCTAAGCTTTGACTGCAATTTGAAATGTTTGTTTACATTTTCTTAAAAGTCTACAATGAGCTGAACATTTTGATAAGGAGGTCTTTTAGAATGTCTGTAGGCAAGAAGAGTAAGGATCGCATGGAATTAGTTTTGCAACATTCCCTTTTAATTTAGCTGTTTTCTATTTAATTACTCAATGAAAATTAAAACTAGACAGAGAGGTCAACTTTGGTAATACAACTTTTCTTGACATTAAGTATTACATGTACACTGTACTCTTAACTCCAAAAATATTGCTTTTTGTACATAAGGTGGTCATTTACATTACCATGTAGTATATGCAAGAAGGGTAAGGAACCCATAGTTACATTTTCTTTTAATGGCAACGTGTCCCTTTAATTTATTAATTAAGCTGCTTTCTATTTATTTACTTCACTTGAAGAGGGGTAGTTGACTTTGCAAAAACAATTGTTGTTTTATTCTATTTTTCTTGAAATAAAATAATACTCATAAAGACTAAAGACTGATATGTGTATATTATTAAAAGTGTTTATTGTCATTTACTCATGGATCATCTAAAAATGATTGTAACACACTGAAAATTTAGAGTAAATGGAGGCCACCAATCCCACCATGTTTGTATCCTCAATTCTGAAAACTTTTTTGAAAACCATGAACCACTACTAGATTAGCAGAACATGTTTTGATCATAGTATGATTTGAAACTTTGCATGGTGGGATCAGGTTTGCAGTGATGCCATGTATAAAATCTTGTGAGTAGTGGTGGTTTAAAAAAAAAACAGGTGGTTTGACAACTTCCTGAAGAGGATCAGGGCATACTGATCAAAAAATCAAGTTGTGAAACCACTGTTTCTTTTCAGAACCACCACTACTAAAAAGAGATTTTACCTATGGTGTCAGCGCAAACCTCACCTAATTATAGACATTGTTCTTGTAATGACACACATCCCATCTCAGTGAGCCAAATATTAACAGATTTTTATCAAAGATGGTGGTTCTCAAAAAAGTTCGCCTTTTGAAGCCTCTTTGCTATATAACTTCCATGTTTGTAATATGTACATGTAAGTTGAATGCATTTCACTATTTTCCAGTGAGAGACACAACAGCATGAGCTTTATGTTTGACAAATAATTTGTACATCTATTTTTTGAGTCTCATTTACAAACATTTTATCAACTATAGGGGCTAAAAATACCACACTAAATTCGAGTGAGAAGAGGAATTCTTTCAATATGATTGGCAATAAATTTTAGGGTTTTTTAAGTTACTATTAGTCAAGTGGCGGGTAAACCCTTTATATTGTCCATTGGGGTTGGGATATGTCCTTGGAAGTGGCACTCTGTTGAAGGAAGTGGCACTCTGTTGAACCTTCCGAGGTAGCCCGTACACCATCTGACAACTTGCCTGTAAGCAACATGGCGATTTCTTCTGCAAACAAAGTAGTAGAAGAAAATCAAATTAGGTAAACATTTGATATCAATTTTTGTTTAAAAACACAGTTTTCCCATTTTGAAGAAATCATGTACGAGTATGGGTGGAAATATACTCTTCTGATTTGTCCAGTTGAACAACTTGTAGGAGAACCCCCCCCCCCACACACACACACACCCTTACATATGGCAGTTACAGGGGTACTTCCATTGTTGTTCTAATATTCCTTTTTCTGAAGAAATCCTATTTGGGTCACCACCAGAACAAAGAAAACCTTATGGGGTAGCATTGCTCCGTAAGTTGGCATGTGTAAGCTCACACACACACACTCAAGTGTGTCATGAGCTCCAATCGTGGACTCTCCTTTGTTCAACTCTTTGTCCTGACAAACGTGGACCCCATCGTTTTCCTTTGTGATAACAAATGTGGACCTATTGTCCCTTTTGTTGTAAGTCCTCGGTTTGAATGTCACTACAAACTCACACACACACTTTTGGGTTCTTTAAAGAAGTCATAACAAGCTGTAACATACTCAACAATTGTGACAGAGATCAAAGTGTTTAGAAAAAATCTTGTACAGGTTTTATGGTTATTCGTTTTTCTGAGTTGTATAAATCTAATCCAACAGTCAATTATACTCGGGGTCAGGTAAGAGGCATAATAATTTTTTTGGGGGGAGGGTTTGCTCCTTACATTAATTTTACAGTTCAATTAAAAAAAGACACTTACTGGTCTAGAGTCCCTTCAACTGCATCTCTGCCATAGTATTCACCGGTACTGTAAATACGCGGTTTGAAGTACAGCCGGGTGCAGACAGACTGCTTCAAACCAATCATGCACAGCAAGGCTTTGGTTTTCATCCTCTACATCAATGTTCAATGCTGCCATTTGGGCTCTTGTCTTCTGCACTTCCTTACAGCAGATGGAGTTCACTGCCATTGGTTGGACCACACAGTGTCCGCATGAGCACCTGAAAGAAAAATTTAAATAACAGAAAATTAATGGATGAAAGTGTTGCTGTACTGACATAGGATGGACTATGTTCATGACCATTAACTAATTTTACATGAACGGGGGTAATACAAAATGAGTGGGGATTGAAACGATGCGTGTCTCATTTATACATCTAAGTAAAAAATCACGCAATGTTTCGCATTGTTTATCAATGGCCGTTGTTCTTACTTTGTGTCTCTGGGAATTTTTTTATTTTTTTATTTATTTGAAAAGTGGTTTGTAATTGTAGTTCTGTTTTAAAGAATAAACATGACATATCATACTAGCCTAAAAGAAAATTATGAGAAATAATTAGCAAATGAGCTTGACATAAAAACTAATCCAATTAGGCTAGGACCTACCTCAATCATTTGCTAAAAGAAATAAAAAAATAAATGCGGTTCAACAGTGACACTGACAGAAAATACTGCTTGTCAGGATCAGTTCGGTACTGAAAATAAATGTTATCTCCGACACACTGAGATTTGATGATTGTATTGTGAACAAATTAATGGATAAACAAGGAAATACAGAAACAAATAAAACAACATTCATCTATTTTCCTTTCTCCATGGAACCCGGTTCTCCGATAAGGATACCTGCACTAACCCAAAGGGAACAATTTTTGAGTGACACCGATTCAATGTATCATGAAAACGTGAACCATATTGGACAACAGCAACCATTTCGTGAGGAAAAAAAATCAACTTTCTGCTGCTATTTCTATCCATTATAGCGGCCTCATATGCCGCATAGATAAATAAGTACTTCATGACGATAAACAACAGTAAACATAGCATTGTTTGTTCTTCAAAAAACCTGTGGGACTCACCATTCAGTATTGTTTAGTCGACCTCCTGCATCAGGATTCGCACGTTCACGATCATCGGCGGCCAGTGGCTCAAACCTGTATGGTTTGGCACCTCGCACTTCCTCGTCAAGCACTCCCCCAGCTTCATCAACGCCCTCTTCGTCTTCGGAAGAGCTCCCTCCACCGTCAGAGCTATCCTCACTATCAATACTATCATCTGTATTTCCTAATTCTTCTTCGTCCACACTGTGTTCCTCCCACGATCCGCTAAAGTCTGACATTTTGTCCTCGTTTACTGTGTGAGTAGCTATAGACGCGTACAATAAACACACTTCGCTGCGCGGGGGGTAAACAAGCCGTCTCCATTCATGTACGTCATCAGAGTCTATGGTATATTTTCATCACGTGACAGGCTGTTTCCAAAAACTCGGTATGAGGAGCTGCTGAACGCTGGCCTAAATGACCTTTTTTTTTAATTACGCAATTACCGCTAAGTATTTTCCTTAATATATACGTAATCATGAAACACAAATTGATTGGATTTCGCCAAAGTTTAAATTATCTTAGTGCCGTTGAAGTAGATCTTTAATGCCAATGAAACCGGATGTAAACCTATGATGGACTGGCATCCTGTTCAGGGGGAATAGAGATATTCTCCGTCGTTTAATGCCAATGAAACCGGATGTAAACACCGGCCTGATGAGCCACATTGGCTCCGGACAGAGATTTTACTTTACTTTATTTATACGATCATGATAAAACACGTATCCGCATAAACCATATTTTGTTTGAAAAGATAAGGTATGCAATTGGCAACTGTCATCACTTAAACACTGTCGGTTTTTGATCTATGATGTACTTGTAATTAAATCAGTATAATTTGAAACTTTGCTTCGTGGAGAATCACCCTAGCAACGTTTGTTGTAAAACTTGTTTTCCACTATCCCATGTATACAATTGTGTTACCGCAAACCTTACGATTTTTGTAATAAAAAAATTTAAAAATCGAAATAAGCTTAGGGCCGTATCCGAATTGGCGGCTACAGCTACGGCTACAACTGTCGCTAAGGATGTTGCTAAGGACGTCCTTTACTTCATCGCATGATGACGCAGCTATCCAGCTGTAGCCGTAGCTGTAGCCGCCAGTGCGCCGTATTTTTGACCGCTTGAGGGCGCTCTCAAAAACATTTTTATCACTTCCGGGGTATAACTTATCGTCTGCTCAGCTACCTGTGTACAGTTAGTCAGAAGCACTGACTAAACTCTCTCGCGCACAGAAGTGACAGAATGCTGATGTTAAAACTGTACACAGCTACCTGAGCAGACGATAATCGCTTAAGTTAGACCCCCGGAAGAGATTTTTTTCCGTACCACACTAGAGCCAATGCAAACACGCATAAGATATGGGCGCTTTCCCGGATCCCTTCACTGTTGACCCTCTGTCTCTAGTGTGGTACGAAAAAAAAAATTGCCCCCGGAAGTGATACAATTATTTTTGAGAGCGCCCTCACGCGGTCAAAAAATACGGCGCATTCGGACACGGTTTCGAATATCCCTAAACATCTTAATACCGTCTCCAGAGTTCGCAAGACCACACATTGTTGACTTATCATTCAAAGACATCAAAGGCTCGGGGATCGTGTATTTGTGTACACTGCTCCTAAACCATGGGAACATTCTCCATCCTTATACAAAAGTCAAAGTAAAAAATACGTAATTTTTTTAACGATTTGATCCTTTATTTTCTCTGCTTGTCTTTTGTTATTGTCAGTTCGCACTGCGCAGAAAAAATATATTCATATGCGCACTCTAAATGTCCATTACTGTTATTATTGTTATTGAATATTTCTTGCCCTCTATAATTCCTTTCTGATCGAAATATTTGTGGATAAATCATACTTGTAATAGTCTGTCCACTCATTATGTGAGCATTGTAATACGAAAACGTGCCAAAAACCAACCCACGTATTGCAACGAAGTTTTTCGGTTTTTGTTTAGAAGTTTTCCTTTGAAGTACGATTTCTTCATCGTTCTCTCTTCATTAGCCGATGTGTTGCATAACTAGATTTGTCTTTAAGGGACATCGAACATACATTTTGTCGTCAGTGTCCATTGTAGTCGTGAGCATTGGCATCAATATTTACGACTTTTATAGGGGCTCAAGTCGTGAATTTCTTCATGAATGTTGGCGTCAACATTTACGAGGCACATGTACTTGAGGCAAAAGTCGTGAATTTTGTCGGAAACATTAGCGTCAATACTCAAACCTTAGAGCACAAGTCGATGACTTTTCACGACAAATTTCACGACTTGTGCCCAAAGTCGTGAACATGGACGCCAATATTTACAATAAAATTACTATTTGTGCCCCTAGTCGTAAATATTGACACAAATATTTATGCAAAACTTTACGACTTTAAATTGTCTTGATTTGTCTCGAAGCTTTCACTTTGAGTGGCCCTATGGCCTTGTGTTGGGCGATTTTTCATTATATAAAATAAAAAAATTAAAAAAATAACGCTTTTTTGAGTGTCGTGATGATATAATTTTATACATAGGGAATTATCTTTGAGTATTGTTCAATTAAACCACATATATACAAACGATACCTATTTTTCTATCTTTTGAATGTCTTCTTCTTCTTCTTCTTCTTCTTGTAAACTGCTTCGGCGTCTAAGGGCAAGACTTCCAGACTTAACCGAGCTGTCCATTTTATCATTCACTTATCATGTTTTTTTGTTAAATATAGAATAACAATGCAGTCCACTCTGGTAATGTTTGATTCGATTTGCTATGAGTTTGCTACAATAAAATAGTTTTTAAACTATTCAACTCAACATATTTGTCCATGTTGCAAAATGTGCATACGAGTAATTATAGAAAAAAAAATTGAACAAAGATGTATGAAGAACTGCTAGAATCATAAATATATTAGACACGATGAAGCAGAGGCAAACATGAAGGGATCTCATGTCTGCCTATTCCTTTGGTTTTTGAAAGGAAAGTGATGATTATAAATGTCAAAAACGAGAAAAAAATACATTATGAGCAGGTTTAGCTTCCTGACATTCATGAAGTTCACCCCAGTCAGTAGATTCGATATCTACTGTGAAAGAATACAAGGCGTTACTATTGATATTCCTTGTATCAAAGATGTGTATGAGTAGGAGTAGAGTCGAGGAAAGAATAATCGGTGATTTGAAATAGGGGCAGATGATCTGAAAATAATGTCAGTGTTAAGAATACCTGCACAGATACCAGATACCGGCATCATTTTTTGACAACCAGAACTGGCCTACTTTAACCCGAATTTACCTACATTAAGGTAAAGGATTGATATTTGAACCTTGAGAAATAATATTAACTATTTTTGACAAACCAATACTGACATACTTTAACAAGAATTGACCTACATCATGGTAAAGTAACAAAAAGAAGAAGACCTTTCCCAGGTTCTAACTGTTTAATTGAGGGCTAAAACCGTTATACTTGGGGCCATAACTAAACTATTAAATTGATAACAAATCCAGAGGTCGGAGTAAGATAGGAAGAAGATCAGGTCAGATTGTTTTCAGTTCTGTTTACATCTGTTAGTGTTTGCCTCTTTTTGTAACGCTTCAAAGGAAAGTGTGCTTAAATTATCAACCCCTTGGAATGGAATCCTATTATAAAATAAATATATATTGGGAGAGGGGGCAGACGACGGGGAGGTGGGTCAATCGTTTCTTGATTGTCTTTGATTTAAATATTCGTTTTCTGGTTGTTAACTTTTCTTTCATTATCACCATTATGTAAATAAATGTCAAATTTACTTGAATTGAATTGAACATGCATCCTAAAGTCAGTTTACCGTTGGATGCACCGCCCGTAATTGCAAAATCACAGCATATAGAGACTTTAAAAGTAACTCTCAAAAAGGCAGATAATTGTTTTTAAAACTTGTATAATGTCGGTTTGAATCGGTTTTGCATAAGTCTTAAATACCAAGAAAGATACATTTGAGGCTATCATTCGACCAGTGCTCAGTTTGTTTTTTTGCCCCTCAATGCGCCGATGGCACTGGCACAATGGCGATTTAAAATCCTTGCGCGTGAGTTAAGCGAACGCAAATGAAGCAAACATGCCAAAGTAGAAGACGTAGAAATAAAAAAGAAGACGAAGAAGAGGAAGAAGAAGGAAAAGTCGGTTCAAATAAGCTTCAAAATTGACGTCAAACCTGACGAAAATTGAAATGTATTGTGTTTTTGCAAAATATCGAAACCCAATAATAGGTGAGCTCCATTTACATTTTGATCCGGCACGTTATGATGTTTCTTGCAATTTAGATCAAAGTCCGACAATTGGCAAGCCCCAATTACTTTTTGATCTGGCACGTTCTGGTGCTTTTGCAATAATTGCGACATCTCCTCATTATGGAATTTTGTGTACCTCTCTCTCCTCCGCGTGATTTACAGTGATACAAGGTCCCCCAAACACTGGCCCTGGCAAAAAAGGGGTTCTTCATCATCTCCAGTTTAAGGATGACTTCATATACTAATATAAAACTTTATTGTTTTACAGTGACGTGGAAATAATTGTACACTAAGAACAATGAATAGGCCTACTACGGAAGCTGATGCGATGGTGCCTATTGCCGCCGACGTTGATTATACAAAAGACTTCAGCACCAATATTGTGTTTCTCATCTGCACAATAATTATGCTGATCTTGGGTTTGTTTGGTAACATTATTGTGATAGGAGCCGTTTTGGTGCACAAAAGACTGCGGGTTCTCAGCAATGTCTTCGTGATAAACCTCGCAGTTGCGGACATGTGCGTAACCGGCATCGTTGACAGCTTCGGTATTGTAGGAATAGCGAGCGAGGGGACTTTCTTTGACGACAAACGCGTGATTTGTGTAATGGTGGGCGTGTTTTGCGTCACATCGTGCGCTTGCTCCATGTGGAGCATCGCCCACATCAGCTTCAATCGCTACATCCACATATGCCACCATATGGTGTACCCAAAGATCTACAACACGCACACGGTACCCTTCATTTTGGCCGGTACGTGGCTGATTTGCTTTTGCATTGACCTGCCGAATCTGCTGGGGTGGGGAGCTCACAATTTCGATTCTATGACCATGATGTGTACCTATAATTACAAGGAGTCGTATACATACACTTTGTTTTTCGTGAGTCTTGGGTTCGGCGTACCGCTACTTGTTACAAGTTTCTCTTACGTCCGCATTATCTTTGTTGTAAAACGGGCCGAGAGTAAAGCGAGGCGGCCCGCAGAGATTGAAGTACAGACTGTTAGTGGCAATGTGCAGTGGGCGAACTCTGTGAAGGGGACGTCCGACAAACGCAACAAAGTACGAAGTACGGATATCCGTTTGCTGCGCTCCGTTTTCACGATCTGGGTGGTGTTTATTGTGATGTGGTCGCCGTACGTCCTCACCTTCATTGGGGATGTGTACCACGTGTGGCCTCGTAATCTTTACGTCGTAGCAATAATTCTGGCCCATACCAACAGCAGCATCAACGGGATCCTGTATGCTGCCACCAACCGCCACTTCAGGGAGGGGTACTCATACTTGATCTTGCGTTGCTTCAAAGGAAGGAGAGTGTCGGCTGAAATGGTTGACATGGACACCAAAATGGCAGCAAAACAGAGTGGTCGGACCTCCGAAGAAGAAAAAGGACCATAAATTTCCAAAAACGTCGGTAACTGTAGCAAAGAATGATAATGGCGGATATTGGGGGGGGGGAAATGTAGTGCAAAACTAAAACGATACTTGAAGTAAAGGAGCGAGGCAACCGGAGCGAGGCAACCAACTGCACTCCACGCAATAGAAACACTTCAGCAGCACAATAATTGACATTGATGTATAGCAGCATCTTACTATTCCAAAGAAAAGTACGTTTAAATTTAAAAGCAATAGTTTTTTTTTCTTAGAAAACTGAATCAGGATGCCTATTAATTGTCCCGAGGCAGTCAAACCAAGAACCAGCTCTGCGTTGCATTCTTCAACACTTCTTTTGTTCTCGGGTCAACGCTGGTATAACGCTTAACCCTTTAGTCTCCGAACCTCCCGAGTTTGTTGATTTTTTTTTTTTAGTTTTCAAGACTATCTAGGTAATAGAATCGTGGTTTAAAATATTTTAATTCGTCCTTTTCGGTAATATTGTCAGTAATTTACATATTATTTCAATTTCGGAGGAGATAATGTCCCAAAGGAAATTAACAATAACGGCTATCGCTAAATTTCATGGAGGTTATTTTTCATAAAGTTAAAATGAACACAATAGTTTTGAAGGCTGTTACCTGGCGTCAACTGCTCTAACTGATTAATTGCTGACCATTAGTTTTCGACAGTATCATCATGATGATAGAAACAATATTTTGTTAAAAATGAGCGAGGTTTTGGTTAGAGCTACAGAAATTATCATCAATAGCGTAACCTTTTTTACCATTCAACTTTTAACTGTGAAGAGCGAATTTATTTATTTATTTATTTAAATGATGTCTCGACCAACGCGTACCAATGACTATTTAGTTTTACTTTGATGTTACTTTCCCCCCTCTCCAAACACAAACTGGTGAGCGTTTCCTCCTATCCCATGTTACGATGTATTGCGTTGGGCGGCTGGGTTGTCTAGTGGCTAAAAGGTTAAACACGTTCGCTCAAGTTATAAAATAAACTCACACGAACACAACGACAATCCTTTTTTATGATAATAATCTATATTTAAATGTAAGACCGTTTTGTTTCATGGTTTTGATTGAACTCACGTTTAACCAACGTAACCATCATGAAAAACGACGATATGGACATGTAAACAAGAAGAAGACAGAATCAAATAACTGTATGCGAGCTGTATTTTTCGTTTATGTATAGGAGGCTATGAAACTATTAAATTTGATATTTAATTAGCCAATTATCAATTGAAACTTACTATAAATTATCTGTGTATTTTTAACATCCTGTAACAAAAGTATTGAAAAAACAAAAACACCCCCAAAAAATAAAACTAGAAAACGTGAACACGATCACACTGCAAAGTGTATACGATTCACAATTATAACGTGATTTACTTATAAATACAGGAATGATATTAACTATGAAGAAAACAGTTGGGAAAATTCTTTTGAAGGTTTTAAATAATGAACAATCTGCAATCTTATTATTAAATAAGGACGTCCTTCTTCAATGAACCAATTTATTTCTCTCCCAAAAAATAGTGTAAACACCAATGTTGCTGCTCGTTTTATTAATTGGTCTCTGTCTACCAAAAATAATGTGATCAAAATGGTTGAAAATGTTTGTTCGGTGGAATTATCAAGCAATGGCTCCACAGAATGATTAAAACACAAAACAATACTCACAGAGAGCTCTAGGATATTATCCCTCCTAAGTAAACAGTATTCGGAGCATGGCCAGAGCCATATGCTCCCTACAAAATAGAGAGTGAGTCCAAACTTAACGTCTCGTTGTAAATAATGTAAATATGCTTATTGCAAAGTTGAATCAGGCACATGAACACCGAGGGCGTACTTGGGTTCTCTACAGTATTATGTACTAGACTTGCCATAATTTATTATTGTGAAATTAGCGTAGAAACTGTATGAGTTGACCTCGAGAGCGTACGCACTGTGATAGCCAGGGCCCAATTTCATAGAGCTGCTTAATGACAGATAAAACAGGGTGACAAAATGTATAACAGGGTTTCCAGGAAACACCCGGACACCCATCTGAGCCCAATTTCATAGCGCTGCTTAACGGTAAGCAAATTACTAACTGTAGCAGAAACATTTGCTTAAGCATAAGCGTATTTCACAGGTTAGCAAGAAAATAAGGCAGTCATCTTGCGCGTTCACCGTGTATTTGCATTGTTACGTCATTCATTTTCGGGCAGTAAGCACCGGAAGGTTAGCATACCTTTTCGTGTGCTTACGGTTAGCAGGGCTATGAAATAGAAACTCGGACGTAAGCACAGAATCGGCCGTTAAAGGGAAGGTAGACGATTGGTAATCACTCTAAAAATTTATGGCAATAAAAACTTACTTCGTTAGAACACAGAGAAAGGACTTATTTTTAGAAGTACAACAACTTTCGATAGTATAAAGCATTTTGAGATATATTTCAATTCAAAAAAATGTGGATATGGAAAAAGATGTCAGTTTTTGTCCACAAAAATTTGAATTTGAGAAACGTTTCTGTCAGAAACGTATCCAGATTGTGTATTCCTATTAGGGATCATTCTTCATGCGTGGACATAACCGCAGGTTTGTCTTATTGTATATATTAACATCTATAGGATTAAAACAATCGAACGGTTCTAAAAAACCAAAGGTATACTTTGACTTTAAAACCCTCCAAAACAAAATATCAAAAAAGTAGAAAAAAGTAAGCAGGGGAAATATGCATATCTTGCATAAATTTAAAATTGCCGTTTTCGAAAATGTTCAGGAGGTTCCAAACTTTACAAAATTAATATGCCTAGCCCGGTAATGGGGGTTCCAGTATAATTTAATTAAATTTGTTTAATTAAGACTATGTGCGTATTACAATGCACTATGAAATATTTGACTGCCACTTTAAATTATGTTTGACACTTTGGACCGGGCACCACTGGGTCAGAAGATGTTAGGGTTTTGAGAGGCTTTTGCATGCAATTTTTATGTGAAAATTAGATCAATTCTAATACTATCAGGGGGTATGCATACAAACAGTGAAAATAGAGGCGAAAACGGCAATTTTTAATTTGTGCAAATTATGCATATTTCCCCTGCTTACTTTTTCTACTTTTTTAATATGTTGTTTTGGAGGGTTCGAAAAAAATAAAAATAAATAAATTCTGTTGCAATTTTGTCTAGGTCAAACCACAGATTGACTAGACTATTTGGCCACTCAAACTTTAAATTGTGCTTCTCCAGCGTATTATCTTAAAAGTCAAGAAAAATGGGATTACAACTAAATTCATGTGCAGAGCAATTTTAAACAAATGCTTAATCAGCCAGTTGTCGACTGGTAGGCTTATACGCACTATGGTTAAATTGTTACTTTCTTTTAGACACTATCGTGTTGCATTACATTATATTAAATCTAAATCTTTGTTTGGGTCCCTACAATTTCAACCCCTCCAACTTATCTGTTAAAGAGGCACTCGGGTCGGAATCCAATCAACCATTTTAGTATTGTTATGGAGCCCAGAAAGACAGCTTCTGAACAAAAGATGAATGGAAGTCTTGATGAGACAGATTAAAAATTTAAATGCGCGAGATGAAAGGGAGGATTTAGGCTAGCGGAACAAATAAAGCGAGCTGAAAATCTTTATCCGACAACTCAATAGAAAACTATGGACTAACGGTAATAAAGCTGTAGTACTTCAGGGTTTAATATATAAGACAACGGACAAAACAACTTGATCTGCGGGTGGGGGGGGGTAAAGAAAGAATTGCATGTGATTATTGTGCGACTTCGCAAAGACCATAAAACATAGAAGTCATCTATAAAAAGAAGATGAAATTTGTATTTACTGTTAAATTGTATATTTGTTTATCAAATTTCTTTTTGTGGAAAGATATAACTTTGTAAGTATTAGTTTTATTGTTTTATTTTATGTTTCGTTGACTCCGTTTTTGTTCTTTTCTTGGTTTTCCTACATACTCTACTACATGATACAATACTTTATCTGTACTATATAAATATTAAATATTCTTCCTCTTTTTATAATCCAAACCTATGAAATTGCATTCCCTTGCAATGATTGAACAATGGAGGGTCCACTGAAGGATCGATGAAGTGTTATGTAATAGTATAAAGCATGCATAAATGCACAACTTCCCTCCTCAATTGTACGCTCACGGTGTATCACGTGATCTTAAATGCAGCTTTCTGATTGGTTGAGAGGGCATTTGGGGCTTATAAATTTGCATAAATACGACTGAACAGCCGGCCGGGTGTACTACTTACCATATTATTTCGCTTTAGATTGATTTAAAATATAGTTTTGTGTTATCTGCACTAGGGGTCGATTTTTGAGTTACGGTATAACCTCAACAATACCTGCATGTAGTATACTGACGAAACAAACGTCATGGTGAATGCCATCAGCTGGAGAGTTTTTCTCTCAGGAATGAACGGGCAGAGTCGATTATTCTTGACATCACGGCGGGGAACTGGTTTCTTCATCCTGCGTTGTTGATCGATGTTGTCCGTGTTACGAAGGAAGAAACAGTCATGCAACAATTTCCCTACTCAATTGTACGCTCACGGTGTATCACGCGATACTATAAATGTAGCCTTCTGATTGGAGCCTGTTGAAGAGTGTCTTTTTACGTCATTCATTTGGAAACAGTGTAATGAAGAAAGTTTAGATAGGTATATATATATATATATTATATATATATATATATATATATTATATATATATATCCTTTGTTCAACCCAAAATCATTTAAAAAATGTACCAAGTCAGTTTCCCTTGTGGTTTATATGTATATAAAATTTGTAGGGTAGATGGCCTTAGCTTCCGATCCAAACCGGACCTTCGTCAGAGGCATAAACAAGCACAAACGAAAACATATCCATTTATAAATGTTCTGAAAAGCACAGGTGAGGAGTGGGAAAGGATAAAATGGATATGGTTAATAACGAGTAAAAAACAAAGAACAAGCAGCTCAAAGGGATCACCACGAAGGGATACAACAACATTTGTAATACAATTTTCAATATTTAGCATTTTGCACTGTATGCTATATAGGAATTTATTTGGTGGGGTGCACCCCAAAAGCCACAGATGCGCCATACTTTGTACGAAGTCATGAATTTTTGCCTATTTAGTGTGGTGCACCCATAAGCAAGCTGATTTACCACCAAACCCACCAAAGGTGGGAATATATTGATTTTTTTAACATAAGAGTTTATGTATGTAGGGATCTCAAGTGCGCCCTCATTGTTCAACTTGTGGGAAAGTTAACTTTTTGAGTTGTCACGTGACAATCTCTCTCTTTTTCTATAGCTTCGTCTGGAGAGAGCACATTATATTTTTGGCCTCCATTTCTCTCCATTTTGTGTGGAGCATGGCTCTGGCCATGCTCCTAATACTATTTATCTGGGAGGGATAAGGTTATAGAACTCTCTGTGAGTATTATTTTGTCTTTAAATACCTTTTGATTTGAGAAATATTGTGATTTATAGGGCTGTTTCAATCAGTATATTGTAAACTTGTGTGTGTAGCCAGCCTCGTGTTGTGCTGACCTTTTGCCCTTTAGCTGTACATAAGACTGTGTGCATTTGTATTGTATGAGGTATTTTATATTCAATGTGCAGTGTTACATTGGATTTGGATTAAATCCGTACAGGAGATTATCTTTATATTTTGCATGTCATCTATTGCATTTATTATTATTATTGATTGTCTTTTGGTGAATCCTCGTCCTTTTTTAAATAGAGGACCGGCCTCCTTCCCGTGTCTCTACAAATGGCGTCGTAGACAGGATTGAGGATTCGCCATTTGATAAATTTTGTGCATTTGTTCTGTCTACGCCGTGTCTCTACAAATGGCGTCGTAGACAGGATTGAGTTTTCGCCATTTTTTCCTCTATTTTTGATGACGCATTTGTTTCCCGTGGATTATATACCCGGACTTTAGATTTTTCTGCGAGTGAAATGGAGAACGGATTGATGTAATCGTTTTCGCGTATAATCATCGCGATTCTATGGATGTGATGGTCACCATTTAACTTTTTGCCTTCCCTGCATGACTTGAGAACTGAGGACTTCATCAAAGGATATTTTGGTTTACATTTTGTGTTGTGCAACTTTCAATTGTAAAAATTCTATTTGTAGAATTGTTTGTAATTTGACAATTTATATCCAAGCTTTTTAGACCTGTTGTAGTTTAAAGGCAGTTGTGTCTTTTGTGGGTCTTGTAAAGATTCCTTATTTTGAGGAACAGATCATTTTTAGAGCCAGTTGTAGGCCTGTGCTTTGGATCAGTGCTTTCAAGTCAAATCGTTTTATTGTTGCACACATAATATTGTATTAGTTTTTATCCAGTAACTGCATCTTTCTTTTTGCACCTGTGTGAATGGTGTGTACTTAATGACTTCCTGTGTATTTCAGTTATCTTGGCATTGTGTAACTTTTAAAGTCTTTTTTTAGACTGTATGTATGTCAGTTGGAAATTTTTGAGTAGCAATTGTACTTTTGGTCTACAGTGTTGTTAGACAATTTTGGACTTGTATTTATATTGTCTGTTTGTGTGCAGACTGGTTTTGTAGGTCAATGATTTAGGCCTCGTATTGCATTTTGACAAGTCATATTTTGTGCATACATTGCTAGTATTTTACTCCAACCATGTCTTTGCCAGATTCTATTTTGAAGTCGAATAGTGCGTTAGCTAAAACCATAGTCAATTCCTTCACAGATTTTGTATGTGAAGAAGATGAAGATGATTATTATGTCAGCCATATATTATGTAAATGTGCAGAGGATAGCATTCAAGCCATACTAAATAATACATCTGCCATTTTAAAGCTTTTCAAAAAGCCTGTTGTACACAGTGATAAATTGCAGTCACCTGATCCTACTACTTTTTCCCATGCAGTTGAGGTGGTTCATACTATTTTTGTAGAGGCTGAGCCACTAGTTTGTGAGCCAGTTGTTTTTGACGCTGCTAGTTTTTGTTGTGTAGAGGTGGCAGGAGGAGTTTTTGTTTCTCCTACAGTGAGTGTTTTAAGTGATAGCCACCATGCAGTTTCTGAGGTCCTCAGTGTTTTTAGTAGCCACTCATTTTGTTTGCCAGATGGCAAAGCTAAGGAAAAAGTAGGGAAGTCTCCCTTGTATTTAGGGGTTGTAATTTATTTTCATTTGTATGTACCTGTCTTGGCAGTAACGGTGACCATCAGTAGGCCCACAGTACGTTTTGTCTGGGGCCAGTGGCCAAATGCAATAACCTAAATTGTATAAAAAAAATCATGCAAAATTGCTTGCCCATTCTTTGCTTTTGTATAAAGAGCAGAGGCTGCCTGTTCACTTTAGGTGACGGGACAAGGCGTATTGCTACCTCTTTGAGCCAGTGTTGTTTAGGCCTATTTTGTATTTTGTATTTAAAGTGAAGCTTTTTCACCATGCTATCTATATTGTGCCCATGGAGTTATTTGAATCTTGTATTTTGAAATTGGGATCTTCATGTGGAAGAACAGATAATTGAGTTTCTGGTACAGGTTCATATTTTATTGTGATCTTAGAGTGTTCTTGGAGAAATTTAAGTGCTATTTTTATTACGTATCAATCACTATATTTATTGGTTTGGAGTCATTCTGTATACACTTCGATTTGATTTTTGGTTACCCTAAGTACGTATAGTGACGGGTTGTGTTCAGCATTTATTGTCTGGCAAGTCATCAAGATGTGTGTATTTTCATTGACTTCCTATTCCTATTTTTGTGGCCCTGCATACTTTAAGTGGTGGGCGTTGCTCCTCTATTGATAGGCATATTTTCAGTCAGCATGTTTATTATTCCTGTATAAGGATGATTTTGAAGTTGGTGGTGTACCCAGCTCTGTGTTCTCAGTGTGTTTGAGACAGTTTTGCTTGACATTTTGGGGCCTTATACAGTTTAACGAGGAATGTACTGTGATTGTTTGATATTTCGAGAGCCATAATAGTTTATTCTCCAGTTCCTCTGATTTGTGACCTGAATTAGAACTTTGTATAAAGATCACTGTGCTTTTATTGTTTTTTGAACTAAAATACTTCAATTGTATTCACAAGTTTGTGATGTGCTTTGCATAATGGTATAGTGGATTTTGCCATGGTGTATTTTAGGGACAATATGATTATGTATTTTACTGGCTTTTGGATGATTTTTGATATTAAGGCAGATACTTTAAAGATTGGCTCATGGAGTAATTTGTGGCATACTAGGTACTTGTTTTTCACAATTTTAGTGCCTTTCCAGATGTGTACCCTAAGAATTTGTTGTGATGGGAATTCAAATTCCTACTTTAGATGGAAGTGTAGTTGCTAAGTGGAATAATAGTTGTGTCAGCAATTTTGTAGTTTTGTACTACTGTTTTGTACTCACCGTTTTATGGGATATTTTTGTATTACCTTTTGGAGTGAGATTTGTAAGTCTGACCATCTTCCAACATGCATGCTGTCATTTATGGGACCATTTTCAGGAAATTGTTGTTTTGTGCTAAACTCCTACTCCCTTGTTGCCCTAAGCACTGTTCTGCCTTTTGAAATCCAATTATTCATGTTAGAGTATAGATTGCCTAAAGTAAGGTTTGAATGTAATTATTATACTTCATGATTTGTTCATGCAGTTTTAAGACTACTTGTATACCAAGTGTTGTGTATAAGAGTTTTTGTATAGTCTTTAACCACCATTTATTCATGTTATTGTATAGTGTGTGGAGATAAGAAATTTCCCACCATGTATAAGTGTATTGAACTCTGGTTGACCTCAATGTATTACATTGTAACAACTTTGTTATTTGAGATTGGGTTCAAGAATTTGTTGTTTGGACTGTGTGTTCACATGTGGAATTTGCTATACAGGTTTTGTATTGGGAGGTACATGTACCTAAACTTTTAGTTACCCTGTACATAATTTTTGAGCTGACTTATAACACGTTTTTCGAAAAGGATGCTTTATCCATGCATGTGTGTCAGTATATCTTTAGAAACCTGTTGGGTGAATGTTCAGTGGATATTATTTGCAATGTAATTTTTCTGATGTATGAAGGATTCAGAATCCATCTGTACAGTATAGATCTTATATATATATTATTTCCAGATGGATATGGGTTATCTGTGTAAATTGTATTTTCCTAAATAACTTCAGGTCGCACTTGTGTTGTGTTTTAGACCACTCGGGTCGCGTGGTTTTAAAGTAGGGAATCTGTAGGGATCTCAAGTGCGCCCTCATTGTTCAACTTGTGGGAAAGTTAACTTTTTGAGTTGTCACGTGACAATCTCTCTCTTTTTCTATAGCTTCGTCTGGAGAGAGCACATTATATTTTTGGCCTCCATTTCTCTCCATTTTGTGTGGAGCATGGCTCTGGCCATGCTCCTAATACTATTTATCTGGGAGGGATAAGGTTATAGAACTCTCTGTGAGTATTATTTTGTCTTTAAATACCTTTTGATTTGAGAAATATTGTGATTTATAGGGCTGTTTCAATCAGTATATTGTAAACTTGTGTGTGTAGCCAGCCTCGTGTTGTGCTGACCTTTTGCCCTTTAGCTGTACATAAGACTGTGTGCATTTGTATTGTATGAGGTATTTTATATTCAATGTGCAGTGTTACATTGGATTTAAATCCGTACAGGAGATTATCTTTATATTTTGCATGGCATCTATTGCATTTATTATTATTGATTGTCTTTTGGTGAATCCTCGTCCTTTTTTAAATAGAGGACCGGCCTCCTTCCCGTGTCTCTACATGTATATTAACAATAAAACAATTTTTTGAGTAATTGTTAAAAAAAGTAGATAAAGTTGTTCGGGGGTGACTCCGCCCATCCCCTTTTGTGACGTCAATCAAGGCAGACTTCGCCTCGATCGAACATCGACCCCCTCCAATTTGCTTGCGTTTACGTTCAGTCTGCATTTGTTTCCTGCAGATCCCAAGTATAAGCAGTTGTGGGCCGCGAAAGTCAGAATAACGACGTCGTTTTCGCCGCGTTGTGCCATGTATGAATTCCTCGGTTTTCGATTGAGACCGCGCTGAAGCCAGTTAGTATACGCTAGCTAGTACATTTATACTGTGATGTGGGTGACGTCCGCATACGCATCATACCGAACAGGTACCCAGACGTAATGTACGGGGCCAGACTACACTTTTTTTTCTTCAAATATCGTGCCTTGATTGACGTCACGAACAGCGCCACCATGTGTCAAGGTAAAGGGAGGGGGGCTACTCTTAAATTTGTAATTTTTAGAAACCTTAGTTAACTGTTTATTCACATTCCTATGGTGTTCCATATGTGCCACTCCTTTGGAAAAACCCAATTCCGTCGCGTTTTCAAATTTTCCGTCGCCTTTTCAAATTTTTCCGTCGCCTTTTCATTTTTTCCATCGTGGGTCCACGTGACTGTCACATGGCTTCGAAGGAAAATCGACATTAGGGAGGTATACCGCTGAAGCAACGTATACATTTTGGCAACTGCGGTATGCCTTGAGGTCGAAAAGTGGACATCTGCTTTTTAGCTTTCTAAATTATGAAAAACCAGATTGAACGTTGTTTTCTGGTGCATTTTCAACTTTTATGCTTTTCGTCCTCCTGAAAAGGAGATTAAACATTTTCGTAGTATTCATTTTTCTACTTTTTAACTTTTCAGTTTCGAGGAAAGCAGGTTTTACTTATCAACCTACACTTGCGGTCGAAAAGTGGACATTTGCTTTTGGGTTTCCTAGAAGCAGAAAAGCACATGTTGAACGTTTGTGATAAATCTAAGCAGATTGGACGTTTTGACACAGGGGCACAAAAGCGGACGTCTGTTTCCAACAACCCGAATAGCCGATCGTACGTTTTGGACCATTTCATTATTCTGCTTTGCGGCTAGCAGAAAAGTAGAAAACAAAATTTTTCTCAAACGTTCAACCTGCTTTTCTGCTTCTAGGAAACCCACAAGCAGATGTCCACTTTTCGACCTCCATAAGGCATACGGCTGTTGCCAAAATGTATACGTTGCTTCAGCGGTATGCCTCCCTAATGTCGAATTTCCTTCTGAGTCGTGTGATAGTCACGTGGACCCACGATGTAAAAAATTAAAAGGCGACAGAAAATTTGAAGGAAAATTTGAAAACGCGACGGAATTGGGTTTTTCCAAAGGAGTGGCACATATGGAACACCATAAGTTTTATAGGATCAGTGGGAAAACTGACGCAGTACACTATGTAGACAAAATATGAAAACAAAATCAACTTCCCCGAAAACAAGGTAAAATTTAAAATCAAGATACAAGAAAGAATTTATAAATCAAAACAAAAAAGTATTTGCTTTCTTCCCTTAAGTTGTCATCTTGTTAAGATGTTCTTGTTTTCGTTGTTGTCCTTCATGCTATTTGTCGTCGTCGATGTTGCTGCTACAAGCTATGTACAAACGTAATAACGCCGTGGTAATTCTAAGTCACTCTGTCAATTCTAAGACGTACATACAATGGCACACTGGACCATGTCACGGGTGTTTCTGGAGTACTTTGTCCCCGTAAATGACCTTTCAACAATCATACTCATTAAGATCACTCTGAGTCATTTCTGGTGACCCAGGTCCCAGAGTTGAGCGATCTTTGCAAACGGGTGCCTGGTTGACCACTATGGTAGCCCCGATACCAAGGCATGCAGGTTTGATCTCAATCAGAATTAGAAATTGTGAAAACTTACATTATGTCTTGGACATAGTACTATCAAAGTTAAACGTAGACGGGTTTAGGATGTTCTATGACTGGAAATACCAGTTTTCTGTCAAAGCTTTGTGTCTCGGCAAAACATCGTCCTCAACTTTTAACAATAAATTTCGTTCTGTTGCGAATTCTCTTTGTTGTCTTTCAATCGCATGATACTAGCGGCAGAAAGCTCCTATAGCGGCCGCAATATACCAAGTTGTCCCCGCTGTGGCAAAAGATTCTGTTCCCTGGAGATTCTGCCAGCGAACTGTGTGCAAATTTCTTCTGATAGTGCCCTCTTTTGAATCAACCTCATTCAACCAGTGTTAATTTCCCATATCGTGGACCGAATCTTCGCCGGGGAAAAAAATCCTTGTGACACTGCAACTAATCTTTCTGGCCGCAACTTAATTATCTTGTGGCCGCCCATTACTGCAGCCAGAACTAGTTCAACTACCTTGTGGTCGCCACTATCTTGTCAATAAATCCCATTCCATATCGAAAGGTGTTAGTTGTGACCCACAAGTTTATAAATTGCTGCAGCAGGTTAATCAGTTGCAACCGCATGATGGTTAAGTTGCGGCCGCAAGTTAACAAGTTTAGGCTTCAAGATAATGAGTTGCGCCCGCAACCTAATGAGTGGCGGTGTCATAGGGAAATTTGTCCCCAGGAGATTCTGTCCCCCACGCAAATTTATTTTCTGCAGCACACGTTGGCTATGGAGTCAACAGTTAAGGGATAGGGAAGAACAGCCTATCTCTTAACTGTTGACTGTATTGACGAAGTATGCTGCAGAAAAAAAAATCGCGTCCCCCACGGGGAAATTATCATGGGCTGATGAAGGATTCAAGAGAGGGCGCTATAAGAATCTAATGGGGGACAGGATCTCCCACCAAAGCGGCTGCAAGATGAATAACTTGCTGCCGCAAGATGAATTTGCGGCTGCAAGATACTAGTTGGCGGCCGCGAGATATAAACGTGACGATGCTGTGAAATCGTATGGTAAAACATAATGCACTAGTCAAGTGGCACGAATGGGGCGTCACATGCAATCAGCGTTAGGATCCTTTGGTAAAATAACTTTGACAGTATAATGTAGTAGGTATGTATAAAGAAAAGACGATGAAGAATATTATTTCAGTTTCAGATGTGGGAGGAAACCGACGTAATCAGGTAGGGTCCGAAACTCAAACCACTTGTGAGGCTCTGTCCGAGGTGAAATTTGAACCTGTGTCAAGAGGGGATTTTGTCACCTGGATGATTGTTTCGCTCGGCCCCAGCGGCCTATCCAGGACCGCTGGGATGGGCCAGCTAATCAGCTTGCACAGATTCTTGTTCAGGAAGTACGTCATGCGTGCAGTGCTTGCAGTGTGAGTGTGATGCATGATGGGACTGAGCATGGGACTGAGCATTAACGTTAACGATACGTTTGCCCATCCCAGCGCCTTTGGTTTTAAGGCAAGGCGCTGGGGACGAGCGGAGATGATTGTGTCCCCCCATACGGTTATTAACATGGGTTGAAAGAAGTTTATTCAAAAGAGGGCGCTATAGCGAACGATTTTTTACACGATTCGCTGTAAGGGGGGGGGGGGTAAATAGAATCCTGCCAACAGGTCCGCATAGGCTTCGGGGAGATTTCACCCCCCCCCCCCTAATAAGTTTTTTTCGCGGGATTTTCGCCAACACCTTACTCAGCAACCCAGCAACTAGTTACTGCCCTAAGTAAGTATTGTTTTAATGCCTATGATAATAATACTGAGTTCTTATGTAGCGCTTATCACACACCGATTGGCATCTCAAAGTGCTCAGTATTTTTTCCTGAAAGTGAAAGGTATGCGGAGCTCAGTGCGTTTTGAAGTATGAGACCTTTTTTTCTTTACATATCGCCATGTGATGGTTTACAAGGTGCTTTGGTGCAATATGCTGCCGATCAAACCAGGAACACTTGGGCAAACCCCTTCTCTTTATACGATAAGTGTAACTGTGTTCTTTTACGTGCATTACACAACACGCGGGACCAGTACGGCTTTACGGCGTCCCATCCGAAGGACGCAGCAATAACGGTTAATTGTTGGACACATGTGTCACGACCGGGAATCTGGAGCAGATATCTTACCACTCACCACCGAGATTGCCCGTACTGTTGTTTTCATGCTTCGCTTTTGTTTTTTTGTTTTTATGTAATTTTTTAAAAATCTCCACTTGAGTTTATTTTTTATGAAATAAAAACGTATTTTTTCAATGATTACAAACTTCTTATGTACGATTGAAAGGAGTCTCCCCTTATTATCCAATTCGTTGTTTGCAACGACAACGTACGAGGAGTTTCGGTGTTCCGGCCAGCCACTGCCGAAGCCGTCGAATCAGAAAGTTCGCAGTTCGTACATGTACACCGAGTCCCCCCCCCCCCCCACACGCCCTACCCCCTAGCCCTGCCCTGCGCGCACACGCTGGTAACAAGAACAGCGCCCTCTCTTGATGTCGATCCGTGAAGATCATGGATTCATCATGCGCTTGGCCTATCTATGCCCTAAAAAGTCGTAACATAATATTAATCTTACAAGTTACGTAACAAAATAGTTATTAACTCAGGTATGGACCAAGGTTTTTATTCCCCTGCCTCCAATAATGCAGGATTAGTATACGAAATGTGTTGCCGCGACTGCACCTTTTACGTCCGTATGTTGGTAACAGTTCATGCAGATCATGCAGTAGTTAGCGAACTTTCACTTTCTATCCAAGTCTGAAGTTTCTAAATAGTATTTTGAATACTTGGTTGAAAATACTTGTTTGCGAACAAATAATTATATTTACAAGTACAGACAGGACACACAAACCATCTAACTGTTGCACATGCTAGCCTTTCAGTGTTTATTCCATGCAATTCTAAGTTTCGGTGTGGAATGCATGTTTTAACACAATTTTTCTCGTTTAAAATTAATTAGTTTCCCATGGTCACGTGACCACTCCGCCATATTTTTCCCTTGGAGTTATGCATTAAATAGAAATGGCAGCGGGCATCAGTGCCGATCGGACTACCGTAGTACCGGGACAGGACAGCGAAAATTTACACGACGTTGCTTCTGTTTAACAGCAAGACACTGCTGAAGTCGCTCCCAGTGTTCAAAGAGGGGGAATTGTCCGTTCAGAAAGGTGCACAGCCATCACGAAAAGGTTACTCAATTTTGTGGATTCATCGCCAGAAAATGGGAGACGAGGTGACGAGTAAAACGTCGAATGCGGGCAGTTCGGTGCCCTGCTTCTCCATTCAGATTGGTTTTGTGAGGGATACGTTTTCAATACCGGACGATGTTGGCGAAACCAGGTCAACCATCATCAAGGAGAAAGTCTATGACATGGTCAGAAAGAGAGTAAGTGAACATCCTGACAATCGCACTGTCTTCTTAAAAATAGGACAAAGTTTATTTTAAACATAAACATGTTACAATATTAAAAAGTTTACATGTAAATGTATAGAATGTCAGTTTGGTTATTTGTTATTGATTGATTGTTTTGTTATGTTATGGAGGTAGAATTAGACACCTCCATGGTTTTGTCTAACATTTTGTGTTTGTTTTTTTAACAAAATGAAGATTTAATTTGTTTGTTTATTTACAAACTATGGCCTGATGATATGTACAAGTACAACTTATTCTGCAAAACACAATTTTTGTAACTTGCAACAAATTTGAAAATAATTGTCACTATGACTATAATTATTAATCCCCGTAATAAATTGGAAATTATGGTTGCTTTAAGTTAACACAGTAAACATTCTACAAGTAGGTAAGAACAGCAGCTGCTTGTAATTTAAAAAAAAAATTCAAGTTTGAATTGTTAAAAACAAGTTCAAGTTAAACGAAGCTTGACTAATTAAAAACACACAGTAATAATCAAACATGGAGCCAAAGTTAGTTTCCAACAGCCCTGGGCCTGGGGAGGACTCTTCCTCTGTGCTGTACACACCAGTCGCAGTAAACCAAACATTTTTGTTTAGGGGGGGGGGGGCAAGCAGGGGTAGAGACATAATTTGGGGGCTACATGTATGAATTTAATGTATGGAACAATTCAATTGTTTATTTTTTCAATCTCATTGCGATGGGGCAAGGGCTCTTAAGAGAAAATTTACATTAATTTCCACACATACTTTTGGCAATTTAAGGGGCACCAAGGCAATGACCAGGGGGCCAGGCAAGTGCTTCTGTTGCCTCCTGGACTTATCACTAAATCAGGCCTGTAAGATACTCGATCAATCAACCCCAACATTATAGGGTTAGTATGTGATATCTCATGACTATAAATATGATATCATTTTACGAATCATTCTAAAAGATTGATCATGAGTTCAATCTTTATGTTGTTTTATAACCGTCCCTAAAAATAAAAGAAAGATGAAACAACATTTCTGATTATCATTCAAACATATGTACATGTACATTACATTCCCTGTTTGATGGATTTTTGCAGTGGGCGGGGCAAGTCAATGATAACCCATGCCAATGTAAACGCAACTTTTACAGTCAAAATTATCAAATCATCGACAGACCTAAAAGATATTCCAAAACATTACTTTTCAATGTAGCTCAGATAATATCAACATCTTTTATAATGCATGTGTCCAGCTGCTGGTGGAAGCTTATCATAAAATCTGATAATATTACTAATATTATTATTATGTAAAGGTGTCGTATTTGATCAACCGCGAATCAATGACCACAGATCTCTAAAGGTCAATTGGGAAGGGAACCACTGTGTGACTCATGAGTTTGACTGTACACAGAGCCCAAACTTCCCATTATGCATTTTGGAGCCGTGTGGGTGCATCTGTGTTCCTTTCATTAGGCCTATGTGTACAATGCGTACAGTTCCCTAAAAATCCAGGGGGGAAAAACGAGTTCTCATTTTTGTCTCGACACTCTTCTTTAGTACAGAAGGCCAAGTAAAAAAACAAACACCAGTTGATTGTCCCCACCCTCATCTTTTTTTGAGCCACATCCTTAACAAAATTGTAAGTTATGATTGTAATTGTTTCCAATTAGACAACACTTTTCATTTATTTTCGCTTCATCTTGGCACAATTCTTTAAAAGATTTCTTTAATTTACTCATCATATTTTAGACTTCTACATGTAAGTTCTTCAAAGCCAGTTAATTTGAAAAGAAAAGGCCTTCATCCTCCCCTTTCTGTTAAAAAAACAGAATGATCAACTGGTATATTTCTTTACTTGGCCTAAATTGGCAGCGCACATGGAGCACTACTACTATGGTTGTCATTTTGACAGTCTAATAACTGACCGTATCCGAGTTATAATATTCATTTTGTAGATCCTCTAATTCTATGGTCAGTCTAACCATAGAGAAAGGTTCTAACTCTCAATAATGTGTCTTTACTTACTAGGAGCTGTCCCAAAACCACAAAAAATACTTTGCTTTGCAGTAGCTTAACACACAAAGGTTTGGACACTGAAAACATAGGTACTGAATGCGTGCCATCATGCTAAATGTGGGTGATTTCAGAGTCAGTTTGAAGAAAACCATGAGATGGCGTTTGGAGGAAATTGGGGTTTGTGTTAATCAGGGATAAGATATTTCAGACTTCTTTATGTCTGCTCAGTGAATCTTCAGATATAAAGAAAACCTGCTCTTTGATACTTCACTGGCACTGAGAATACTGAACATTCCCAGAAGTTCCTTGAAATCGTGAACTCTACAGGGGTTGCCACAAGGTAGAAATCCCATAATTTCACCATACTTCTTAACATTTAGCTCCTACATGTAGGCCTACATGTACTTTCCTTATTTAAAATTTAACCAGTCAGTTCGCCTTGTGGTTTATTTCTTGATATTTAAAAGAAAAGTTGCAACCCCTTAAGGGTTAACTCCGCTGCCACTTCTTAGGTTGTATCGTAAACTTGCGTGTGATCCCTGGCTACATCATCATAGTATGGCAGTTACAGGTTGATTGGCTACTGACTGGCACCCTGAACAAAGAGCATAGGGAGACTGTTAAAGGCAGTGGACACTATTGGTAATTACTCAAAATAATTATTAGCATAAAACCTTACTTGGTAACGAGTAATGGAGAGAGGTTGACGGTATAAAACATTGTGAGAAACGGCTCCCTCTGAAGTGACATAGTTTTCGAGAAAGAAGTAATTTTCTACGAATTTGATTTCAAGACCTCAGAATTAGATTTTGAGGTTTCGAAATCAACCATCTGAAAGCACACAACTTCGTGTGACAAGGGTGTTTTTTCTTTCATAATTATCTCGCAACTTCGACGACCAATTGAGCTCAAGTTTTTACAGGTTTGTTATTTTATCCATATGTTGAGATACACCAAGTGAGAAGACTGGTCTTTAACAATTACCAATAGATAGGTTGCATTATGACTTAAATCGGCCATCTTTACGGGGCAGTTTAGAACAAACAGTCGTGCGTTTCAGGCAACACGAAACTCATTGCAGGATTGGTCAGTGAACAACGCGGCTGCGTTAATAAGTTGAGCGTTTGACGCACCTGCAAGCCAAAATGCAATTTGCCCATAAAGATGGCATCTACTGGGAACTATCTATAGTGTCCAGTGTCTTTAACATTAGGGCTAGATAGCTAAGTTGGTAGAGCGCCAGCACATTCATTAATAGGGAGGTCGCAGGTTCAAATCCCGCCCAATTCTATTTTTCTTTGTTCAACCCCAAATTATTTAAAATTTACCCAGTCAGTTGCCCTTGTGGTTTATTACTTGATAACATCTTAGACATTCCATAAAAGTGTTGAGAATCACTTATCATAAAAGGTCATCCATATAGTCGTGATAGTATTCGATGAGCAAATAAACCAAAATTGGAGTATTTTTGTCAGGAAGTGCCTAGATTTGGCATCAGAATGTCACATTATGGTGGGATGCCTTGGAAAATGTCTCATATCAAATGTTATCAAACGCTATAGGGCGTACATGTATGGCAGCACACAAACCAGATTCAAATCAAAATGTGTGAGTAAAGCTCTCTCGTCCATCATGGTTTTTAAAAGGCCCTCATGGATTGGTTATTGCATTGCAGCCATTTTTTGATTCCGTGAATGCAATTAGACCATTTTGGGAGGAATATCAACTGACGTGAACAAGCGATCACAGAGCTTGGTTTTTGATTGGCTCCCAAATTCTATCACAACTTTAACGTAACATTTAGTAGGGAACTGCATGTTTCTCAATTAAACCACTTAAAATGAGTCTTGTTATATTTTAGGCTACAAAAGCCAACAGTTTTTTAAATACAAATTCCACATACTGCGTCTCCATTGTTTCATGGCCATTTTGCTGTGAAGATGTGTCAATGCATAAGTACATGTAAGGTCTATTAATTTTTTTTTTAAATAGAGCATGTTGCTTCTTGTGTGTACATGTATACTGCTTTGCTCTATTGATTTGGGAACATTGCAAAAGAAGTGAACATGTACACCGTTCAAATGTGTCGATCAAGAATGACTGGCATCCCTCAATGTTAACACATTAACATCCTGTATGTCCAAGCGATGGATAGTGAAAGGTCACCCATGACATTGCAGATCATGAATACATGGTTCATCGACCAGAGATTTAGCCCATGGGGTGCGTAGTCATACAGCATGACCATTTCAGAATTATCACAGTGTATAGATTGTTTAACAATGTAATCAAGTTTCCATATTTTCTAAAATATAGTGTACATGTACATTACATGTACATCTGGATCATAATTACATTGCATTCAATTAACGATCCTTGTTTCATACGAAACATCTGGGCTCAATTTCATAGCACTGCTTACTAAGGAATTCTGCGAATCACATTCTTCAGGCCGTTATTGAGCCGTTATTAAGCATTTGTGTGTATTCCATAAAAAGTATCAACTGTTTAAAGAAAAGCATCGAATGAGATTCAGTGCATGCCCATTTATGTACATATGTACTTGTTAATCTTACATAAAATGTAAAATGTATAGTGCTTTTCACACCCAAAAAAGCGCCCCGAAGCGCTCTTTTTTTCCCCTACCAAGTACATGTATGCAGCTAGCTATGTTTGGAAATATAAGACCCTACGTTTGTACAGTAGCTTTTTGTAACGGTTTATACAGGGTGCTGTCTTGTGATTTGAAAGTTATGTTGAAAAACTCTTTGTAGTCCTGAACATGGCACTGACATACATGTACATGTAGTGTTTTCCTGTAGAGCAAAACACGTTGTTCATAACAGTTTAGTGTCCGGAGTCCTCCAAAATCCTAATCAGGAAGCCGTCTGACTTTTCAGGATGGTACCAATTTCATAGAGCTTCTTAAACACAAAAAAGTAGCTGCAGAGCATAAAACAATTTTGCTTACCAGAAAAAGGTTACCGGCAAAAATACCATGTAACATGTACCATATTTGACTGGTATCCTGCTCATTTACGCTTGCAGAAACATGTTAAGCAGTTTTGTCTGCTTAAGCAGCTTTATGAAATTTGGGACCTGTACTGTACATTTGCAATTAGGTCCATCATTGGGCTAGGTAATAAATACAGTGTTCTGTTACCAAGTTCACGACTGTCTCCAGCAAAAGACATGGTCCTTGCGCTATGCATGGAGGAAGGCTCTATGGTTACATGTACATGTAGGTTCAGTGTGCCAGTGTACAGTACATGGTAGATGTACATATGTACATGTACACTGTACAATGCATGGAGGAAGAAACTAGTCATTACATACATTCATTTATGCAGGGAGGTTAAATTGTAACAGAAATTTCTCTCTTTTTTCGTGGTGAAGCCTTTATTTTTTTATATTTTAAAATCACTTTAATCAAAATAGTTGATGACCTCTTTATTAGAATCAGGCTTTTTTGTGTAAATACTAAATTACAACCAGGGAAGAAAAGCCAGAGTTGCATCATAAACCAAGGTCTAAATTGGTTTAAATTGCAAGCTACTTACAAGCCCTGTATTAGTCTTCATGGACTTAACCCAAACCATGGTTGTTCAACTGCAAGATGCAAGAAAAGTTTAGTTTGGAAGGGGGTCTCAAGCAAGCCCCCTGCCTCCCTGAAGTTATTTTGGACTCGGCGTTCCACCAGTTGCTCTGAGCAATTGACTTTGTCCAATCCAATGTTACCTTGCTGGTTGTAATCTGAATCTTTTCATTTTGTATACCCCAATTTGTTTCTACATACATGTACTTCTCCTGTGGTAGTTGTGCAAACACCCTTGAGGAACAAGGTGCTGTTAACCCTAAAGAACCCAAGTCCTACAATATCCTCATTGCCAAAGTGCAGGATTGTGAAGGACTTGGGCTATTAGGGATCTGCAACACAGGAGGATTTCGAAGGCTTTGGGCTAAAATGAGTTTTTGTTAGGGTAGGATTTCGCAGGACTTGCGCTACCGGGCTGTTTTTACATAGGAGGATTTTGAAGGTTTTATGTATTATGCAGCTTAGCCAAAATAGGATTCTGAAGGTTTTGGGCTTTTTTGACATTTTTTGACTCCCTAACTTCCGTCTCAAAAGGATTTTGAAGGATTGGGCTAATATGTATACTTACAATAACTTGAAGGATATTGAAGGATTTGGGCACTTTAGGTTTATTACCACTTTAATCCGAAGGATATTGAAGGATTTGGGCAGTATGTTTACCCAAGGGTCTAGTCTGTTAGGGTTAATGTGTGTGACACTTGACAAAACGTACAATCTGTAATGTACACTTGTATAGCTGTACTACATGTATGGTACATGACTATGGGTAGTGCATGGAGGAAGGTAGAGCCCAGTCAATGAGTGAGTGCTACCTCCATGGTTTTAAACAAAACACACTTTACAATTCTTTAATTTTTCTGTTCGTTTGTCTGTACACTTTGTTTGTCTGTTTTAGTGTTAACCAAACGAAATACATCACCAGTCTGTTTGCCTTCAACAGTAACATACACTGTAAACAAATCAAACAGTCGATGAGATAAATTTATGTGTAAAACGTATTATTACACTTGCCATTTATACAGTAACATCCATAACATGTGTTTGTTATTGATCTTTAACCCAAGAAAATATGTTAGCGATTAATCATATCAAACAGTAATTGTAAGTCCATGAAGTTTACAATTTACCAAAAGGGTAATTTTAGGAAAGGACTCTCAAATTATTTAGGAAGAGGATATTTATCTGAGCCATATTTTGCTGATTGCCCTTGGATTGGATTCACCACGATGGAATTTTGTGTACATTATAATTTGACCAAGCACAACAGAACGCAATAGTTTTTAGGATTGAGTGTGCATACCTGCTGGGGACATAATGTTCAACATGTTAATACGCCGTACTGGGAATAGAATGTGCCATTTCTACTGGCCCATAAACTGATGATCTGTATGGCCTGTGAGAGAGAGAGAGAGAGCATCTGCGAGTTCACTCAGCCCAACTTGTGTTATCATAATATGACATAAATTTAACTGTACATTGTACATGTAACACACCAAGGTCATGCTTGGTAGAGATGGAAGATGACTCATTAGATCCAGCACTCTTACACAGGGGTGGTACAATTTAACGTTGGCCTATTTTCATTAAAGGGGGCAACAGTGATTCCGAATGCGCTCTAGAAATATCTAATTAGTCTCGGTTGAACTCAGATGGGAGTCAAGTACTCGAGGGGTTCTCTCTTAGTTTTTCTCTTTGAAGACAAATCTGGATTGGGACACAATGCGGTTGTTTTCTTTTTCTTTTTCTTTCTTTTTTTAACAGGATTTGTTGTTCGCTTTTTTTTACAATGTGTTTACAAAATAATTGCTCACTTTGCAGAATGCAGATTCGCACTAATTACTGAATTTCTCAAATGTCAACTTTGTAGTCATCACACTAGGATCGTGGGGTTGTATTTGTGTGAGATTCGTAACGTTTACTATACATTTTAGTATTTTTAAAGTGATGTATTGTTTCTGAATCAACATTAGTATTTTCTTAATACTACTTCGCACATTCTACAAATTTGTTGTGATGGTTTTCGTGTGAAATGAATTATAATTTTTTTTTCTGTGCACAAATACATGCAGGCTGTTACATGTGTATTGTACATGATGCAATTAAACATCAGCTTAATTGAATCAAACAGTTATTTTCAGCCCACTCATGAAAACAAAATGCGTAATTCAATAATACTTTATTTTGTTTTAAATGTAATTATTTATAATTATGATGTCAATCTAGCTCTCAAATTTTATTGGTTTTGGATACTGAGCAGAGAGACAAAAATCATTGAAAGAAAGATTGATAATGGCCCAAATCAAAAGTGTGTTTCTTTTCCTCCTTATTTTTTAATTTTTTTTATATTCAGTTATTATAATCTTTTGTTTCAAAGAGCTTAAAGGAACATAACAGAATTGGTAAGAAAAAAACTTGTAAAATATACTTTTTTATCACAGATTTACATAAAACTTACACGGGTCTAATGATGATGATAGTAGAAAACATCCCTTGAAATATTTCTGTCTGAAATGCCATATTTGATGAGAAATGAATAAACTAATTTTCCGATTGGAGTTTATCGCTCAGTGAGCAATTTATTCATTTGTTGAATCTATATGATTTCATGCAAATGTGTAATCGGCTTTTCACTATTTTTTCTCGTGACCCAGATGGCCGATCGATCTCAAACTTCTACAGGTTTGTCAGTTTATGTATATGGTGGATTACATAAAGTACTTACACTGCCAGCAACTGTTTTGTTAGCAACAACCAATTCTGTAATGTTCCTTTAAATTTTCTGACTTTCAAGTGAAAGAGTAGTTTGACTGTTATTGTTTGTAAGTTTATCTATCAAATATACTCACTATCTGTCCCAGTCTGATCTGTTCACATTACAGTTTCACCCAAACAAAAAACCAAAAACTATGCTGGCCGTGAAGGGACATCGCATTTAACGCAAATAAGTGCACACGTACAGTATGCAATGTCGTGAAATTTCTCTCAAATATATGCGCATACATATGCGAGGTAGAAAATGTTTCCGCGAATATATACGCCTAATTATATATATGCAATGTCGTGAATTTGTTCGCATACTGGGTCGCATACCTTTGAATAAAATTTCTAATGATCTGGGGAGTTTCTTGCATCCAGTTAAGATCTGCAGTAGTCATTGTAGCGGTAGTTATTGTTATGAGGCAGGCGAGGTAAGGTGGTCTTCCATATGGCGAAACTTAGCCTTGTGCCAAGTTCCTGGGTACACACATTGTATAGTATGCTTACAGGGGCCCGGACTACTTTCTTGCTGAAGTGCCACGTACTGCGTAGTCCCTAGGCAGCTAGGTCACCAACAAATTCCCTGCAACAATGACATCATCCCAAAGGTATTTGACAAAGTATGCAATAAAATTCAGGACATTGCAAGTATATTCGCATACGTATGTGCACATATTCACGAATAATGTCTCGCATCGCATACAAATGCACACATATTTACGAATAATGTCACGCATCGCATACAAATGCGCACGTATTCACGAATAATGTCTCGCATCGCATACGAATGCGCACATATTTACGAATAATGTCACGCATGCATATGAATGCGCACTTATTCACGAATAATGTCACGCATCGCATATGAATGCGCACATAATTTGCGATATATGCGATGTCTCTTCCGGGCCACCAAATAAACCCACAAAACTCCCATACCCACTACTTTCAATCTCTAGAGAAAGAGTCCATGGCATGTATGTACATGTACATGTACTCAAGTATACACGTAGCATAGCAAAATGATACCCTAAATGTAAATTCTCTACTCAAAATTGATTTCAGAATGTCTATCTAAAGTGGTTAAACATACATCAGGGCTCGAATTTGACACTGGACCGCAGGCCCGAGGCCAGTGATTTTAGCATCGGGCCAGTAAACTCATGTTCGGACAAGTCCGGCGGTCTTGTGTTTGCGTTCAAATGTTGACTTTCAGTCTGATAAATACAATTCTGTTGATTATCAAAGACTTCATACCCATAATATACAAAAGAGATCAATCTTCTCTTAGTGCTTTTTCAAATTCAAACAGTTCAAATATTAACCTGTTTAGGCATTTTTCTTCTAACTTCAATTCTGGTCTTGTACTCAAAATTCCGGTCCAGTAAATATTTTTAGCTACAAGCCCTGCGGTCTTGTGGGTTTTCCCCCCAAATTCTAGCCCTGATACATGTACAATGTGCATACACCACACATTTACGAAGATCAAGGAGTGGTTTGGAAGGTTCATCTGGTTTCAGAAACGGATTCATTTGAAATAGTTTCTTTTTTAAATGTCTGGTAACATTTCATTGAAGTTGATGTACTTACTTGTAGGTTGTTTTAAATTTCCATTTTTAGGAAACAATCTAAAAGGATGTTTTTTATGACATTCAAAATGCCTACATGTATGTAGGAAGGGCAATTAAACAGCTAGAGATTCAGGCAAAAGTAACCGGCATCAATTTATTTTTGTGTGAGAACACCAGGCCGTGGTGCCCCTCGAAAAAATACTCTTTTCACAGCCATAATGCCATGCCCGTTTCCCCCATTGGCCGTCAAACCCTTTCCCCCGTTGGCCGTCGTGCCCTTTCCCCCGTTGGCCATCGTGCCCTTTTAATGAAGGTTAAATATTTACATGTTTTAGTTTTCAGCCGATGTTGTATCTTGAAGTTGTAGCGTAAATTGTTTACGTTCACGCTATTGCGACCGTCTATCGGTTTCAAACACTGTATGCACCCGTTGTTCATGAACACCCAACGTCCTTAAACAAAGGACCAGTCTATTTCAAAAAACCACTGACCAACAGAGGGCAATCTGTTGTTTCGGACGCCCTCTTCTGGTGGACACTTATTCAATAAAGAGGCCTGTTTAATGAATCAACAAAGTAGTTCGCCGTTGGTTGTTTTTTGTTTTATAACTTTCATTATAACTTAGTGGCCTTTGTGCCTTTTTTATTTTCACATTTTGGCTTTGGTGCCCTTTCTACTGGCCTTGGTGCCCTCCCAAATTGTGAATACTCCAAAGCCAAAGTGGACTTGCCCTAAAAAAAAATTGTAATTCCAGGCCTGGAACACATCCATTTTCGACAGATTTCCATCAAAAAGTAATCAAGAGCACAAGACCGAAGGGGTACAGTTTTGTCAAGGTAGTCGTCCTTGCGTAGACTAAGTGCGTTTGCATTTACTGTTTTATGACTTTGTGCCGTGGACTATCTTGCAATACTGGGATAGCTGCAAAATTATAGACTCTGTGTGCAGAGTATTGGGCAAAGAGATGGCACAAGACAGGCAAAGGGATGGCGCAAGACAGCCTTCTATCAAGGCTAGAAAATCACAGGCATCAATTTTGTTGCTTGTGAGAACACATGTAGAACCAATCCCTACTATACTGTACATAGCACTGTACCCTTTTTTCTGGTTCACTGTTGTGAACATCCTCAAATGTTGTGTAATTTTTGTGTACATCAACTGACTTTATACATGTTTGTTGTGTATGTACTGTACATCCACTACATCCATGTTGTGCACAAACATACAGGTGTATTCTACATCCACTAACGTTGTGTACTGTACATGTACATGTATGTGAGTATAACATGTACATCCACTGTGTTGTGTACTTTACATCCACTAATGTTGTGTACTGTGCATAGTGTACGTATCCACTAATGCTGTGTACATGACTTTACATACATGTACATGTACTATGTAGGTACATACGTGTAAATGTACTAACTCTTTAAATTTAAGTGCAGTATTCCTTATTTTCAATTTGAATGAGTTTTGTTTTAATCAGTTAGGGCTACATCAGCTTGAATGTCCATCTTGTTTCATTACATTGTGAGCAGAAAGAACAAAGTTGTGTGGAATGCATGCCCCCCCCCCCTGCTACATGTATGCTACAGTAATTTAAATCTAATCACAGACTCTCGCTATGATGACATATGTACATGTAGGTAATTAAGTGTGTGTACACACAATCTTTGTTGTCCTGCACACAATTTTTTTTCTGCAGCACACGTCGGCTATGGAGTCAATAGTTAAGGGATAGGCTGTTCTTCCCTATCCCTTGACTGTTGACTCCATAGCCGACGTGTGAACATAAATTTGCGTCCTGCACATACACAATGATGAGAGACTTCATGTTACAATTCCTGTTCGAAGGCCCTTTTCGAAGCCTTGGCTTCGGCTTTGACTCCATCTAAGGCTTCATTAGCTATTTTGAAAGCATGCCATTTCTATCACACTCGCAGCTCCACACAGCTCTGTGTTACATACCCTCTGTGGACATTCCTTTTTTCTGTACACTTAAGGACATTTCTGTTCATCAATACTGTAAAAAACACTGTGTGGACATGTGTAAGTCCACATATTCAAAACTCTGCCTTGTGTGGACCTCTGCTGTTCTCAGGTCCACACTTGGTATGTAATGCTTACTCTCGACCCATGGGCAGTTTGGGACCCTCAAATGGCAAACACGAAGAACAAAAATAGGAACCAGCCTGACAGTACGACCTTGCTGCTTTGCAAACGTTAGGACCAAAACTTGATGACCTTTCTCCCATGTACATGTAACACTGCAAAAATGATCTCTCCTGAACAAACTGTAGAGGGCGCACTGTAATGCAAAATTGCCTGTATTTAATCCAAACTGAGGCTGGAAGGCAGAATTCATGTACTATGCATGTACAGATGTTTACCGTTGTACATGTACATGTATACTGTACAACTGTACATATGGTACATTATGCAATTGTTTCATGTTGTGATGGGGTCCATGGTGTTTTGTACTACCAGAAGGGGCATTTGCACCCCAAGCGATGCCGAGGAGTTGTCCCCCGAGGGTGTACAAAACCCATGGACCCCATCACACAGCATTGCAACAATTGTTTTGTTATACCATGGTCATAGATTGGTTGGAGGTGACCTGCTGTCAACTTCCAACATTATTACATGTACGACAAAATTGGCACACCAAAAATGCAGACAAACAGTGCCAAATTGTTTTGTTTCACTGTTCCTTGCGGCATATCGCATAGGAGTGTCAATTTTGTTTACCTAGTATCAGGGTAAATACAACATTATAGCCTACACGGGGCTATTTCTAATTATTGTACATGTACATGGTGTACATGGTAATAGAAACAACCAACAGTGAACATGAGCAAGGTAATGTACCCCATGGGATACACCACTCGTGTACACTAAAGCCATGTACATGTACACATGTACAATGCTGTCGTCTTTGCCTAACATGTACATTGTACATGCCTCTTTGTCGTACATCAATTGGTTAATTCTCAACCAATAAAATTAACAATCTATTAATTTGGTATAACAATGTAGTTTGGTCCCCTGTGTAGTAGTTTCTGATTATTTCTGTTCAATAAAGGGAGCGTGAAACTTTTTGCCTTTTAAAAAGTTGTATTGCCATGGGTGCCTGTAAAGACCTTGATGATACTCGTCACAACATGTATTCCCTCGTATTTATTTACTTTTTCAATTCAAGAGTTGTGCACTGTTTGAGTGTGCTTTGTTGTGTTCACAATGTACACAAGAATGACACAAGTACCTACTCCTACCAATGCTTAAAATTCATGTGTGGGAATGTTTGTCATGTGGTTATCAAAAAGAGAATGGCCCATTGTCAAGCATCTAACCTTGGCAGTAGTCTGCACGTTCATGTTTGTCACTCTTCAACTTTGCATTGTGATGATCCCAAAGAGACCCTCAGCAAAGCAGCCATGTCATGAGGGCAAATTTAAACAAGTGGCATGAACTGAACAGTTACTGTAACACATGTAATTATCTTCCCCAAAAATCATTTCATGAGATTTTGGCTGGAAACCTGTTTTGCTTAGCAAGATGTGTGCTAAGCAAGCATATTGTGCTTCAGAGCTCTATGAAATGAATCTCTGGCCTTTCCTTAGAGTGACTATCTATAGGGTGTTTTCAAAAATACGGCTTTGATGTGGGCATGGGCGTGGGCTTGGGCGTGGGCTCAGGCTTCATCAGTTTTTTAGAAAACGTGCCCCTTCCTTACAGGGCTTCCCAAGCCCAAGCCGTGGTTTTGAAAAGGGCATATTATCCAAGGCAAGAAAACATTATTCATACAATTTACTAGTAGGTAGGGAGAGACTATTGGTTTGTAATGACAAGCACTTTTCATCAACCCTGACGCCTTAAAAGCCTTCACAGAAACCTTCTTAAAATTCGCCAGAATTTCACAACATCTCATCACCCAACAAACCTTGGATTGCACAGATGTATGGCAGATGGGTCTGTAAAGTGCAAGTATAAGATCAGTGCATCTGATTGCATGGTACTGTGTCACTCACATTAGATGCTGGCTGGGCTGGGGGTAGTACTGAGTCTATGAAATCAGGCATTTAACTGTGGAGAAGTTTGGGGGAGTTTTACCAACTGTGTTTGCCATGTACAGGTACACCAAGAATAAAGTTGATTGATATCTTAATTTTAATGAGTATCAAGGTTTGCACTGTATGTAGTGCTACTAATAACATGTATCTTGAAATGGCTACATCCATTGGTTTCTGTACACATCAGCTTGGGGTCAGGGTATAAGCTGGATTTGTAAATTTAAGGCCACCCCAAATGTGCTGTCCGTTACGAAGTGTACAGTGGTCATATGCGTACAATAATAATAAGAGTGGCTTCTTATATAGCGCTCATATCCGCCACTCAGTGACGCTCAAGGAGCTTCAACATTCAGTATTTTCCTACAAGGTATTATGGAGCTACGTTTTGAAGTATTAGACTCATTCCTTTACATAGCATTATGTAATGGTTTACAAGGTGCTGTGGCGCAATATGCTGCCAATCAAACCAGGAACACCGGGGCGAAGCCCTTATCTTTTTGATAAGTGCACTGTTTTTTTTAACGTGCATTACACAACACACGGAACCTACGGCTTTACGTCCCATCCGAAGAGCGCAGCAATATAATGGTTGAGTGTCTTGCTTAGGGACACAAGTGTCACGACCGGGACTCGAACCCACACTCTGCTGAACAGAAACACCAGAGCTTAAGTCTGGTGCTCTTATCCGCTCGGCCACGACACGCCACAATGGGGTCTTCAAATTCAAAACACAGCGTTTAAAAGAAACATCATCAGTCAGTGTTTTCAGTAACCCAAAACATGGCCTCATCACAAACTGTCAAAATCTATCAATTTATGCAATCAAAATGACGGGAATGATTCACTTTGATTCAAACTATAAGTCCTTTTTTAATGTTCATTCCTGTTGGATGTATGAATAATTATTTACTTATCTTAAAATACCTTTTAGTTTGACGAACTCAAACCTGTGTACATGTACCCACTGTTGCGTGTATGAACAATTATTTACTTTACTTATAGTATTGACAAAATCAAACCCAGATGTGCCCATTGGTATGTACATACACGTATTATGAACAACTAGGCCTATAAAACTTTTAGCTTTGACAAAATAATACCTGTGTTCCTGATTGTGCATGTTGTAAGTTTATGGTTTAATAAGCTGACCTTGAACGCACCTGAAGTGGAAAGAAGTTGCTGTACAAAATGCAGGTGGAAGTGCTGGTTTAGTTTTCATATACACAGAATTTAAAATGGTTTTTTATCTGACATCAAAACATGTTCACGTTCTTGTTCTTACTTTTGAATTGGTTCAATCTATTCCGGATCATTAACTCAAATCTGATGGTGTTGCTGAAGGACAGCAAAATTAATTCAAGAGGACTAATTATATGCGAAAAAACAATTCATAATCTAGAACGGGAAAAATTCTTTCAGAAGATGTGAAATATTTATCCACCATTCTGAAAAACAAAATTCTCCGCACATTGAAAACATGATTA
This sequence comes from Pycnopodia helianthoides, assembly GCA_032158295.1. Taxonomy (NCBI): domain Eukaryota; kingdom Metazoa; phylum Echinodermata; class Asteroidea; order Forcipulatida; family Asteriidae; genus Pycnopodia; species Pycnopodia helianthoides. Next base: position 25,462,280 of record CM063243.1, read on the forward strand.
TTCTAGAAGCTTTGGATTTTTACAATCTTCCCTAGTTTTTTCATTGTGTGGCATTTTTCACGGCCGTCATTTCTTTTTTTTTTTGCTTTTGACATTTTTATCCAAGTTGATGTTAGTCAAATATCAATTGCTGCTCAGAGGTAGAAGAAGCTTGGAGGAAAATTACAGGCTGGTGAGAGGAATAGTTTATCCTCACACGAGCGAGGTTATATATTTGTCTATTTATATTGAATGAATATTTGACGTGACGGCGATTCGGAACAGCGAAACGATCCAGAACTAGGACAGTAAATGTTCAGTGCATCAAATTGCTAGTCAAAGATGATTGCTGTGGACATGGAAGGAGGCAAACTTGCCATCACAGATATGAAAAGACTTGCCTTTGTTATGACCAGACTTTCAGTACATGTATGTAATTTTGAGAAGTCTAACATGGAACTTGCTGTACACTCAGGGAACTTCGTTTCCACACCAAGAGAAGTTTGGATTGTTCATTTTCATACAAACTCATCCCTGGTACCCTTGTACAATGTGCATCAGCTAACACATACTGGGAGGTGTTGCCATTGTCTTGATGGTAGTTTGAATGGGAACCTGTTGACCCTTACATACATTTGGCCATGGTGATGTACCACATCATTGCTTTGTGTGGTCCTTTAAGAATAATCAATGTTTAAAAATTTTGACTTTTTGAAATTGTGAGTGGGTGGGTCAAAGGAAATAACTGAGAATCAAAAAATTAAATTTTCAATTAAAGAAGAAAAAAGGGGGGTTATTAGAATTTGAAACATCCAATGGCGGCCTCTTTCAGATTGTCTGTGCTGTTCCATTGTCATCTGTCAATCCTGTCTGCACAGTCCACCTTGTTCCAACAGTAGATAGAAAAACATTGTACGTTGTGTGTGCTTGACAATTTCCCCCCCTTTTTTTTTTTAATCAACTGCAAAGTTCCATGTCTGATAATAGTTCTTCAAAACTGTAGCTGATGAAAGCCTGGAAAAACCATTGAACTGTTTTGAGCTGGGAGAGCAGTGATCTGAAATGTCTGCTTCATTTGAGGCATCACTTTGTCCTTCAGTATGTAGGATACATTGAATAGTCAGTCAATATTAATGTGCTTCTCCTTGATACCTGACAGTGCATGCTGTATGTATGGCAACACGTACATTATGTGCATATATGTAATAGTGGTGAGGTTCACTTAAAAAGCACACAGGTGAAATACATTAGGTAGCATTTTGTCACTATTTGATGAGTGTCAACGCTTGCATTATTTATTCCACCAATGATCAATGTCAAACATTCTACAATAGATGCAGAGAGAAACAGAACACACTCAGGATTTAAAACATGACATGTACAGTACAATGGAAACTAAACAGTCCGAGGTAGATTATGGAGCATGTAGCACATTTCACGTATGGTACAAGTTGTTCCTTGAAGTTGTAATTAGTGCACGAAGTGAATTTGCACAATAATGTATTTGAGTGTTAAAAAATTTGAAAAATAAACTTCTGGATGTAACATGGACATGGTGTCCGTGTTACATCCATATCACACATTTTTCATAATAATTTCCATTAAAATGCATTAAAACAGTTTATACTTCATCAAACTTGTTCACACTCAAAGGAGAATGTTACATTAAATAATTGGGTCAAAAATAAATGATTTCTTTTCATAATATGGACAAATATTGCACAAAAATCACACTGTGTCCCAACTTGTTGGAATGACCCCCATCTATTATTGCTATTTAGGGGCCATCCAGAATGAAACATTTTGTTGATTTTTTATTTTATTTAAAAAACAATTATAACAAATTGTTATTTTTAAGTACTGACAGACATTTTAGACCAATGCCCTCCAACAGCTCAGGAGTTTTCAATTGCTTTTTCCAGTGTACTTGTAGCATGCAACTTTGAAATTGAAACAACAGATGAAAGTGCCAAACACACAAAGCGTTTAAATTTGTTTGTAACAGTTTAATTAAAAAGTGGATTTTGATTTTCAGTTGTTTCTTTCCAAAAAGAGATTGAAATGTTTAAATGCTGATTTTTTTTTAATGGCCCCTTAGCATTTTTATCATTGGTTCTTCTTTAAAGGTATTATACAGGTTTGGTAGAGCTGACAAAACATTTTAAAACAATGTTCACGTTTTCATCCATACATGGTATTAACAAACCTGTGAAAATTTGGGCTTAATCCGTTATGTGAGTCAAGAGAAAATAGTGAAAAACCATGCACAATTTTCAGCATGTAAACACATAGTCCTTAATCTTGGTTGTAACAACCCAAATCAGCTGTTGTTTTTATTGTAGGTTTTCTGAAACAGTTTTCTCAAATAGGACTTCATTTCAGATGGAAATATTTCACAGACAAAAATGGTTCTATTATGAACTTCATAATCAGTAAGCTTTCAGACTAAAATGTAAAACAGAGATGTTTGTTAATCCTTACCAATCCTGTATAATACCTTAAGGTCTATTCAACTGGTCATGTATAGGATATGGTTATTGCAGGTGACAGGACGTCTTTTGTAGTGGTATCTTGCTCTGTCTTCCACCTCTGTGGACCCTAGTTTGGTTTCCGCCTTGGGCGGAGCCTTGCATTATGGATTGGGTTTCCAGTCGCTACTGGGGTTTTCCTTCCCATAACTTTAACATTTCTTCATCGTCTCCTCTGACATCTTGGTATCTTCAGGCCTACAAGTTCTGTGCTCGTGACTTTGTGGATTTATTGGTTTTATTACTGAAAGATGGAGCAAAACAATAAAAATTAAGTAGAATTGGAAATCTTCCCGAGACGAAATAAATTTGATGGAATAAACTGACAGAGTATCGATTGCAATTGCATCAATCCAAGTGAAGTCACACCTTACTTAACTCTCCCACAAACTAGATAAAGTTTGTACATGTAGACAAGATAATGCTGATAAAAAATGTTTTTAACATAATTCAAAGTGGAAAGGTTGATTGTGACAGAAACAGACCAGCAAAAGTTTCAGGTGTTAATTGTAGTGTCCTGTCTGTTGAGTGTAGACAAACCATCCGTGAACAAGTTCAACCAATTTTGGATTTAAACAAAGGAGATTTTGCCTAAGGTTTGAGGTCACCTGCCACCAAGCTTCACACTCTCCAAGACCTCGTGATGATAGCACCCTCCCGCGGGGGAAAATGTGACAAATCAGAACAAGATGGTCTTACACCAAGACTATGGAGACATTTGCCCCCAGTCATTGCCTTGGTGCCTATTGATGTGTAGTGCGTCAGTAGAAAGAAACATTGCCCTGCGGAGATGCCCTTCACCAACCATGGAGTTTTGGGCCCGATGTGTCAAGCAATGAGCTAATTTAGTGTACCTCATCGTGTCTTAAATATTTTCAGCTAGAAATATTAAACCAGACCATACTAAATAATTGTGATGTAATAAATCACGAGGGATAGCCTTCTGACTGGCACCCCGAACAAAGATGTTGACAAAATAGGGAGACCGCCAACATCAGGGCTGGATAGCTCTGTTGGTAGAGCGCTGGCATGTTAATCCGGAGGTTGCAGCTCCCAGCTCGCAGGTTCAAATCCTGTTCTAGTCAAATTTTCTTTTGGTTGGGCTCTGTGAATTACTTCTCTAGTGCTGAGGATACTGTTCCCTAAAGCTCCTTGGAATGTACAACTCTAGGGGTTTCCAAAAGGTAAAATTGCCATCATTATTTCAATGTACTTCCTGAGATCTGGATCTCAGTTTCAGATTTTTTTGGTCAGAAATGACTCTGATTGTTTCATACAAAGTCTTCCACTGCGAAAAAGAAATCCTGGAGGTTCATTTATATATATTTGAAGACGCATGTAGACATCCAAGTTCAAGTGGAGTGCTGCTTATATGGGCAATTAGTGCCTGCACGCACTTTGTACCCAATCTTTCCATATGCTGCCCATTTATCTCGCAATCGATGTGCAGTAATTGTGTTCCTCTTATTATTCTGGTGGCATCTTGTACTGTACATGGGTGCCACACTGAAAATTGTCCAAGTGGTTAACTCCTAAGGGGTGTGCTTCAGAAAAAGATTTTTTCGCCGAAATTCTGTAGTTTTCAAGAAAGTTGTACTTCTATATATTTTACTTCTCTTATCTGGAAAGGCCGGAGAGATAGTATAAAAAATACCAAGTTCCAAGCTGTGAAAACACATTTCTATGAAATGTTCACAGGTTAACTTGAATGCAAACATTTCTCACAGGTCATTTTGGTTGGTTAGCAGTTTGCAACAGCAAGTTATTCTTCTTTTTGTGGCTAATTGTTTAAGGGAGCCCGCCAACATAGGGCTAGATAGCTCAGTTGGTAGAGCCCCGTTAATTCGTAGAGGCACCGTAGAGGCACGTTAATCCAGAGGTATTTGACTGAAATTTTAATGTTCTTCTATATTTTTAATTGTAATAATCTTGCGATTCTGCCGCTGGCTGCTGAGAACAATTTTATTAAATTAAACCAATAATAATAATATTAATGCAGACTTGAAAGAATGTTCAGACTTGGGCAGTGCACCGCACCCTTTTTTACTTGAGTATCGCTCAACAGACATGTTGAGTGCAGCATGGTTTACGGAATGCCTACAATGCTTGCCCCCATGCTGTAGAAGTAGGCCTTGGTGAATGCTGTCTGGACCTGAAGGGAACATACTGTACACACACACACTCACACACGCACACACTACCTCCGCTCAGATGCTGAGCCGTCTCATTATGACTGACCCCCTTTCAAAATATTTGTACTTGTAAGGGAATCCCAGTGAACTTGAAGAGAGGATGCATGGGTCTTGTGGTTGCGGGCTGCTGGAGAGCTCTTGGGTTTGTTTGTGTAGCGTTGGTAGGACGATGATACATCATTTAGCTGTAGATTCCCAGTATCACCGCGGGAATCTAAGCGGGAAATTAAGGAAAGGTCGTGTCTACGATAATTCTCGTCAGCGAATTTTTGGTGGACAGTCCGCCTTGGCGTCTGAAAATAAGCACAATGCACATGCTGTAGTGTAGGGTATCCCCTCAAATTTCTGTATCAAATTGACTTGTAGTTTTTGTACATGTACAATGTAGACATTCACAAAATGACATTTTTATAAGGTTTTTTGAAGTTAATTGTTTAGGAGTGTGTGTTGTCGTGCTAAATGTCTGTATTAATAGTGGACACTGAGTTGCTTCTGTGTTTGATCTGATACACACTTTTCATGAATACATCTGTGCTGCTCAGTGTACAGTATGACAGTTATGTGTACTCCAGTTGGCTCATGTTGTTCAATATGTGAGCTTAAAGATGCTGGGTCCAATATTTTGGCAGATTAGACCTGAAAATGTTGATTTAGTAGCTATTTTGTTTAGATTTGAGAATGATAAATCATTTAAGGTATTGCATGAACAAAATCCGCCAACGATGAGTGGTACATGAAGTTAACTAAAAACTAAAATAAATTATTGTTGGGATCCCTACATTATCTCAAGTCCATTGGACATGTGTACAAACAATTTTGCATGATGTATTGAAACAGCAACATCTGTCAACCTTCGTTTAGCTAGAGAAAAAAAAAACACTTCAGGCCAAGCAACTTAAATGCCTTCACATCAAGTTTTCAATGTTTTCTAAATAAAAATCTTAAGAATCGAAATTCTTCATGATTTTTTTTACATTTTTGCAAAAGAAAAGTTAGCACCCGCCTAATTAGAGTGAACAAATAGATCAGTACATGTACATGTATGTACAGTACTGGGTGATACATGTACATTGTAGGTTGGATGATTTCTGACTGGGGAACCCCTGACTCCGCCAATGTTGTTGACAAAATAAGTAGACCGCCAACATAGGGCTTAGTCAGGTCGGTTGCGGTTGGCAGAGCAACGTCACGTAAACCTGACTTTCAAATCCCACTCTAGTTAATATTTCTTTGTTCACCACAAAATTGGTACTGGTATTAATCATAAACCTTGTGCGTTAAGCTTTTGATGTATAGTAGTGATCTCCAAAATTGTATCGTTATGAATTATGTTCTTAGTTCATAATGCACCAAAAGGTCAATCATCTTTTAAACCACTTCATGTCCAATGACATGTTTTTCCGCCAAATTGTTTGTACCTGACTTAAGGCGGACGTTTTTTTAACGGGACAATGTCAGATTTTTCCTGAATTTTTCGCTGGCAGCAGATGGCTGACCTGACGTTTATATCCACCCGGATGTTCCAGTGTGTACCGTGCACAGGTATGCACCCACAATGCTGCGCTTCATTTAACCTGTACAAAGAGGGACTTGCAGGTTCCAGAAGATATGCCTTGTTAAAAAAACTTTCCAGGGGTTATTGTGTAACCCCCATTTCCAGACCTTTGTCCTGTTGTACAAATGTGGCATATAAGAATGGACAGGCTGCCACCATCGTTCGTCATCATTTTCGGCTCAATGGGGGGTAAGTCTGAGCTTCCGAGATTCCAGCATACCTTGGCTCACGGCCGAGGTTCTTTGAATCACGGTGAGTTTCTACTCAAGTTTCTCACACGACAACATCAAATCCCAGAGCTAATTATGAGAATCTTTGTTGTCTTTCCTTTTCTCAAGTCAGGGTTTCATTGTGGCAGCGATGTTTTCAAAGGAAAAGGATTAGTACTCAAGAAACTCCAAAAGTTTTTGGGAAAAAAATGCACTGCAGTCGGGGCACAGAATTTGTTTTTCAGAGTATCAACGTGAAGTTGTTAAAGATGCAGAAGAACGAACTTCGTGGAAATCAATGTGGGTACAGCTTGCACACAATTTTTGAAATACATGCTTTACATGTAATGGATTTGCCCATCTCGTTTCCAGACAGAATGTTGAACTCTCCCACTAATACTCTGATGAGCATACCTGAGTACCAGTGGGAGGTATCCAAGGAATGAATACGTCTTGAAAATTTATGGCACAATAATATATCATTCACTTCACCGAGTGAGACGACTCGGTGGCACTTGTACTCTCCAGCATTCTTTACTTCAAGTGTATATACCTGTATCTAATGAGTACAATAATACGACCAAGGCGAGATCTTGTCGTCCATCATTTCATACAAATGTCCTTACTCGTGAATATTTACATGCCAGATATTAATTATTAAGATTGCGAGGGCACTTAGTCATGTTGAGGGGAGTATACGCCGGGAGTAGTCGTCGTCGAGGCTTTAGAGCAATGGGAAGAATTCCACTTGGAATCAGTGAGATTCCAGGGTGTAGGTACGATGAGATATTGCCGGTCACCTTGAGTTCATGGGGTTACAGGGGTTGGGCGAAAGTGAAAAAAATTCTGTTAGACCTGTTAGTCTTCTCGGGTGTACATGTTTGTACTTCGGAGTGAATATCCAGGTCTGCTACTTCTTTTCTTCATTAACAGTTTCTGTTTATTTATGAAAAACTTAAGTGCTTTCTGTTGGAGACAATGGCTGATACATAACTGATTTCCGCTAAATTGTTATCATGCTGATCGAAATGTATTCAATACCTACATGTACTGCTGTGCAGTTTGTCCTTGTCCTTTTGTCTCCTGTTTTGTTGAACAAATTTCAGTAATCTTATACTTCATTAATGTTTTTTATGCCCGGCGGTTGGCGAAGCCACCAAAGGGGCATACTGTTTCCGATGTCTTTCCTTGGGTGTGTGGGTGTGCAATCATTGTACAGACGATAACTCAAGAAGGACTTGGCATGTCAACTCCAAACTTTGAGGATTGGTCTTGGGATCCTCAGAAACGTATTGGGTGTGGACCCCCTTGTTCAAATGTCCAGGTCATTATGGGTAAAACAAAAGAAATGTTGTCCGAGCAATAACTCGAGAAGGACTTGTCATATAAACTCCAAACTTGGTGTTTAGATTGGTCTTGGGATCCAAAAGAAGCCTCCTTTTTTGGACCACCTACATGTAGGCCAAATGGCAAGAAACAGACTGGCTTTGATTGATTTATGTTCTGATATTGAAGCACTTGTGGATGTATGTGTATATATGTCAGCTGTCATGGCTGTGAGAAAGTATTACATTGTACTGTACCTGCACTGAAGGAATAGGTTTTAATGTTCTGTTTCATGAACTTGAATGTGAATATCACTTGGAGTTGGTTTGCATCATCATCTATTTACGTTTAAAGGAACATTACAGAATTGGTAAGAAAAAAACTTGTAAAATATACTTTTGATCACAGATTTACACAAAACTTACACGGTCTAATGATGATGATAGTAGAAAACATCCCTTGATATATTTCTGCCTGAAATGTCATATTTGATGAGAAATAAATAATCAATTTTCCGATTGGAGTTTATCGCTCAGTGAGCATTTTATTCATTTGTTGAATGCCAGCAATTGTTTTGTTAGCAAAAACCAATTCTGTAATGTTCCTATATCAAACTACTTTATAGACTAAGAAGGTCAGATATCGGGCTCAATTTAGTTAAATGTTGCTTAGCGAATTTTAGAAGATGATGCTCACCAAATTTGTTTGCTTAGCAAAAAGTAACAGCTCAAACCCAGTCACCCTGTTGCAGTTGAGCACCCTGATTTCTTTTAGTATACTTTTGGTTTTTGGAACCATTGGATTGTTTTAATCCTTTACAATAAAACTAACCTGTTAAAATTTCATTTTAAAAGGTGGTGTGGCGCTTTTGACATGTTTGAGATATTGCCGAAAGTCTGGAGTGGTTATGTCCACGCAGGAAGAATAATCCGTAATTGGAATACACAATCTGAGAAACGTTTGTGCATGAAACCTTTCTCAGATTGAAATGTTTTTGAATCCCTCTCTCTAAAACCACATTCCTTTGAAGGGAAACGTTTCTCAAAATGTTATACAATATCACCAGTTGCAGTGCTTCTTACCAAGTAAGTTTTTCACGGTCATACATTTTTGGAGTAATTACAAAAGGTTACCCTCACCTTAAGAGCTTTATGAGTTTGGCTTCTGATATGTGTTCAAGCATTGCTTGCTTGTGCATTGCCTATACATTTTTAATTTTAGCGACTCTAAAATCTCTTTTATGTTTATAACTTTGTACTATAATTTAAACAGTTTGTGGACATGACAATTTTCGTTAGTGGCTAAAACTGATGTTCCTTCCTATTTTGTAGCCCAGTGGTCTGTGTACTGGAGAGAAGAATGTTGAGAGAATGTTGCTTAGCGAATTTTAGAAAATGATGCTCAGCAAATTTGTTTGCTTAGCAAAAAGTAACAGCTCGAACCCAGTCACCCTGTTGCAGTCTCTCTTTAAGAAATGTTATACATATACAGTGTATGTTGCACATAAATTGTGAAGAAATGTGAAAGAGCACTTAGCGTTGGAAGTGCATTAGATTTGAAGATACATCTGCAGTGTTTCGTCAGGAAACGGGCAGCTTTTCACCAAGTCCCACGGAGAGTTCCACATGAAGGAGCAACAACAGTACACCCTGGATGCAACTTAACCAAGACCCCTTCCAGCAATGAGTAATAATAGCGGGAGTACATGTATACTGTCGTGTCAGCCCAAGATAGCATTGGAGTCATTAATCAGTATGTGAGAAAGTCGGGTGCCACCAATCTCGCACTCGGGGCTGGGCTGCCTCGTTATGTGTGCAACAGGATGCTAGACCTTGACTCTTTATTGGAAATAACCACAATTAATAGAAAGATTTTCAGAACATTAAAGTGACATACAAATATGTGTACATCTATGTGTATTTTTTATACAAGTACAGTTTCAGTTATGTACCTGTTTTGTTTTGATGTGCATGTACAGTGTACATGTAATTCACATCAACATATATAATACTTTCATAATGTTATACTTTAGGTATACATTCATTGTAATTTTTGGAACATGCAGCTTTGTTGGCCTACATGTACATAGAGGATCTTGTGTACTTTGTATTTCCATCATATAGGCCTATCAGGATGGAACTAAATTTACCCATAACAACATGAACAACATTATACCAAAGGTACATATTTGTTTTCATCAATCCAGACACAAATGAGCGAGCGGGGAAAAAAAACAATTTCAAAAATTTTCAACACTGGATATGAATCAGAGAGTGTTTGCCGCCTACACACTGTCGGGAAAAACCAGCACTAAACCTGTGTTATTCCCATCTCAATTTCAAAAAGTGAAGAAAAAAAAACGCTAAAATCATCTGAAGAAATCTTAAGATTTTTTGCCTCTGATAGCATCAACATACCCGTTCTTTTTTTACCCAAGACCACTTTACATCTAGGGCTCTAAAAGCTGGTGCTGTTATGCTGTACACCTGATCTTGTTATAAGGACGTAAACACAATACAATACTGGCCGGCTGGAGCACTTTTTTGTCACATCGAGAAGGGCTAGCTGCAACCACGCTAGGTAACTGACCTTGCATCAGTCTTCAACATCGACCAATCATGGTGCTCGTCACCTATCACTTGATCACCGAAATCTTAGACAAACAGAAGAACATGACGGATTTGTTTATTGTCCTTTTTGATACAAGAAATCATGTAACGTTTGACAAGAAATACATAATGCGCAACATGTACTGTATACTGTGAACATGTACGCAAAGGTTTTAAATATTGTAAAATACCAGTTAAACAAGCACTCATGTTTATCAAGTAGAATTTTTGGTTGGGTAAAAAATATGTAACAGAACTGAAGTCAGTTTTGATGTTCATAATCCTGATCAGACTGATGCGCTTGTAATGCACAGTAAACAATGCCAAATGTGAATAACTGACAAGAAGTTGTCTTAGACTTAGAGGTGTGGATCGAATGGAAAATTGCTGAAGGTTAAATATAATGCCCAGTTGTCTACACAAGTTTGTGGATATTTGTACATGATACCATTCGGCCTCTATGTGTACCGTAGTTGGTTTTATTTGGTTAATTACATGCACCCATACATGCAGCTATCAGACATGTTATCAAAATATGATTGTTGACAATACACCCGCAATGCAATTGGCTAAAAGGACTAGAAATAGCATGCCATTCAGGTCCAACCATGGATCCATTACAAAGGATGCTCTGCTGCTATGTATATTAAGCAACAATAAAGCATTTTGTTGTCTTAAAGGTATTATACAGGATTGGTAGAGCTGACAAAACAGTCGCAAACAAAGTTCATGTTTTGTGTGATTAACCATATACATGAAATGAAAAACCTGTTGAAAATTTGAGCTCAACTGGTCATCGAGGTCATGAGAAAATAGTGAAAAGAGACCTTATGTGTTTTCTGTTTTTCAAACATCGAGTTTATTATCGCGCGCGATAAAAACTATTGTTTTATTCATTTCTCAGAAACGATAGCATTTTAGGCAGAAATATTTCAAGGAACCCTTTCTATCATTACTTACTTTAAATCATGTAAGTTATGTGTGAATCTGTGAACATTTGTGTTTTTCGATCTTACCAATAGTGTACAGGGCCTTTAAAATGTCTTTTCTGGAACACTTTATCGCCACAACGATAGACCGATCCATTAAGCTCCGCCCCTTACGTGTTGACCAATCAAAACCTTGGCTATACGCCACCGAAAGTCCGACAAAGTCCGACACGCTAAAAACCCATTAGAAAAGTAAACATGCGTGCGCGCGTACTTAAAGCGCGAACGTTCATGTCGCGAGTATGGCATTGGAGAGACGCACATGTGCTGCACACGTGTGCAGTGGTGAGGCAGCCAATGCTGTGATTGGTCAATATGCTAAAGGGGTGGGGCTTAATGGATCGGTCTATTGGAACCAGTACTGGAAGTTTCTTGCTAAATCAGAACACTGTTTCTCAACAAAAGACACATGAACACTGTTACTCAACAAGAAGACAATATACGTGGTATATAACAGTGGTTTCAAAAATTTTGAAGACATATTTTGTGGGGACTGGGAAGCAAGTGTGAAGTCATAATGGTGTGGGGTCCAGAGCCAGCCCACATGTAGATCCCCAAGAAGTGTAAGAGCTGCACAGTACAATGCATGCTAATCAGGTTCAATCTGAGCATTTCCTGCTAAAGGTTTTTCATGGTTACAATAAAGTACTGAAGCTGGTACAGAAGTTGGTAGTAGCTAGTCAAACTCCCCAGCTACTGTCTTTATGTAGAAACCTGCCAATGTAACACGCGTACAATGTAACATCCTTGGTACATAGTGTGTGCAATTAAATAATTGTGTGTACAACAGAGTATTGACCCATTTTTCGAATTTTGCGCAGCACTGTTACAGGTGCCTATCCTATCCAACATTTTCATTTTTCGGGAGTCAAAATGTACGCAAAGGAATTGTCTCAAAAAATGGCAGAAGTGACATACGCGCATCGGGCAAGGGGTCAATACCTTCACAAAATAATTGCCAGTTTCCCCACACTGTTGTATTTACTTGCATTGTACATTGTATCTGGTATACCTTAGTTACACTTCAACCTACAAGTCACAAATAGGATGTCATGTACATTCCCCTAATCCATAGTAAAACAGTTGAGTTAAAACATACTTAGTCAGTTTCTATATCTGAACCCAATACTTTTTGCCGCTATGTTCTAATGCTTACAGGGTTAGCTTTCTAATGCTTACAGAGTAAGCTTTCTAATGCTTACAGGGTTGGCTTTCTAATGCTTACAGGGTTAGTTTTCTAATGCTTTCAGGGTTAGCTTTCTAATGCTTACAGAGTTAGCTTTCTAATGCTTACAGGGTTAGCTTTCTTATGCTTACAGAGTTAGCTTTCTAGTGCTTACAGGGTTAGCTTTCTAATGCTTACAGGGTTAGCTTTCTAATGCTTACAGGGTTAGCTTTCTTATGCTTACAGGGTTAGCTTTCTAATGCTTACAGGGTTAGTTTTCTAATGCTTACAGAGTTAGCTTTCTAATGCTTACAGGGTTAGCTTTCTAATGCTTACAGAGTTAACTTTCTAATGCTTACAGGGTTAGCTTTCTAATGCTTACAGGGTTAGCTTTCTAATGCTTACAGAGTTAGCTGTACAGAAGAAACACAACTGTTTTTCCTCCTACGATTAGCAGCATCATTATGCTGGCAGCAGATCTCTGGTTTTCAGGAGTCGGGATGGGTCAGAAAATTTTCAATGGGCTGATCAAGGTGATGATCAGACACATGACGTCCTCCGTCACTTCTTGAACTTTAATCAATAAAAGTCATACAGTGTAGTATTGTCAATCTTTGTGAATGTGTTGTCATAATGGACAAAATTAGGTTTTTAAACAACAAGTGCATCATGAAAATGGCTGAGGTGATGGCGACCTCCAGGCTCCCTGGCCGCTGGTAATGATATGTGTGTAATGTTTGACTTGATTGAATATGATTAAGGTGTTATGTGTGGTTATGTCTGATGCCCAGCTGCTGGATTACTCATCTGAGACAGATAACAAGGTTGCATCCTGCTCTGTGAAAACATGCCGTTCACACTAAACACTCCCTCACCACTAGGGGGGGGGGGTAGGGACACCCCCAAACCATCTCTAAGGAGTCCATGGGGTGAGTCACTTTTTCACATGTGCATGGCACCCTCATCACAAGATCTTCTCGTCCAACTTTCTTAGTCAGTTTTGTTTGAAAGAGGAAGTCCTAAGAACTCCTTCAGTGGCGGAAACTGCAATGGCACTATTGTGGGGGCGGGAATCTCCACTATCTATTGGGCCTTGGACACGTGATAGAACTATGCACAATGGTCCCTGGCAGTTTCTATCTTTTAAGCATTTGATACTTTACTCTACAAAAAATATAATAAAACAGGGTAATCTAGTAATAGAAATAACATTTTAAAAAAGAGTGGAAGCCTGCTTCCACGTTGATAAAGAAGTTGAAGCAATCACTGTTGCGGTACAATACAGGATGATTTAGTTTTATGCCATTTGAATTTGGCAGTATAAAATGTACATGACACTATGTACATGACATGTAGGTAAACTCAACATACATGTAAACATTTGTGCCTTCTAATTAGGAAACAAAATCGGGGAATGGTTCTGTTTGGGTATACTGAGCAAACTGTGTACTGGACCAAAGGCCTGGAATTACATGGAGGCTACTAGAGGCTTTGGCCTTTGTTGCCCCTGGTCTTGGCCTTGGTGTCCCTTCAACAGTTTCCCATAGACTTTATTATTTTCCATGGAAGTGCCCTTAGTGCAACATGAAAGTGGCCTTGCCCTCTCAAAGCTGAAATTCCAGGCCTGAACAAGTACAGTAAGACAGATGAGCTATGTACACTGTGTACAGCGGTTGCTTTGTCAGAGGTTTGTGTAAGAGCACTGGCTTCTGGACATTTTAGGACACATGATCTTTTTATATTTGGATTCCCTGGTTAATCTGTCATTCAGACACCCTTTTTTCTTTCTTTCTTTCTTTTTTCCAAGTTTTCAGCAAATGCGGATGCCCTGCATTTCCAGATCCTTTGTAACATTTTGCTTGGTTACGTGTTCGTGTAGAATTTTTCCTTCGTCAGTCATCATAAAAATACATAGCAATAATTTAGTCTTTAACCTGTATTATACATTATGTGTACGTAGGCTTATATGTACCATAGAGACAAGACTCGTGGATGTACAGGTTTAACCCTCCTACTCTCAGTGACTCTTGGCAACATTTTCAGTGAGTTGACCAACCATTTGAAACCATTCGACTGCCAAGGTTGTGTACGGTGGCACAACTGTGCACAGAACTAACTGTGTACTGTGAATGATTCACTCATGGTATCATATTGCAGGCTGGCATAATTTATCTATCATTCAAAACCACAGTGAATGGTATTGAATGGTCAGACAGCAAGAGGGTTAAAGTGTCCACATCAGAAGCTAATTAGCTGAATACCATACGTGTAGGCTACGTGTACACATACCATGGTGTAATTGTGCCTTTTGACATCTTGTGCTTTAATACTCGAGGCAGGGTTACTAGTGAGTTGACTACATTGTACATGTACCTTCAGGATAGTGCGGGCTGCATTAGTCAGCATGCACTTGTTTCTGTTGCCAAGGCATTGACCTTGGTGCATAAAAATTAAAAAATGTAATTTAAATTGAAGGAGCATGTTCCACAGAATGTAAGAGGTGAGAGGGAGCTGCATGTTGGATCTTTTCTTGCATCTTTTGAAGACCCCATCGCAACCTCATATTGATTTTGAGAGACTTCATTCTTGCATGGAGAGTAGGAACATTCAATGTGGTGTGCCCTTTACAGATGTAGAGTTAAAGACACTGGACACCTTTGGTAATTGTCAAAGACCAGTCTTCTCACTTGGTGTATCTCAACATATATGCACAAAATAACAAACCTGTGAAAATTTGAACTCAATTGGTCGTCGCAGTTGCGAGATAATAATGGAAGAAAAAAACCCTTGTCACACGAAGTTGTGCGCGTTCAGATGCTTGATTTCGAGACCTCGCGCGTGAGGTCTCAAAATCAATTCAAATAAATGACTTCTTTCTCAAAAACTACATTACTTCAGAGGGAGCCGTTTCTCACAATGTTTTATACTATCAACAGCTCTCCATTGCTTGTTACCAAGTCAGTTTTTATGCTAACAATTATTTTGAGTAATTACCAATAGTGTCCAGTGCCTTTAAGGCTCTGTATGTCCAGCAAAATGAAAAGGGGGAGAGAGAGAGAGAGAGTGGTGGTGGAGAGAGGGGAACCTCTAAAAAAAATATTATTAAGTTTAGATCAAGATTCTTCTTCAGCAAATAGATGCAAATGACGATAACTTCACAGTCACATAGTTGTAGCTAACGGCGAGCTGGAATGTCACTTGGTGTAAATATGGTACAGGTTAAAATCATTCTGTTCTGAGAAATTGACTTTTTTGCATGATTTTCCAGTAAGTAGGGAGTTGTTACTTAAAATTTTAGAGCCGAAACGCATAAAAAAGTCCTGATCCATGTTGTATTGAGTCTAATATTGTTTATGTCTGCAGATGTCAATGTTTTCTGAAAACTCTCTGGCCTGTGATTCATAAACTTTTTTTTGTGATTATGAGTATTTTTCAAATTTTTCACTTCCACCCTGATGGGATTACTTTTTCAAAATTGCCGTAATAGTTTTTTTTGCGAGAGTACCGCTCGCACAAAGAATCCATGACTTAACAAAGCCAAGAGAACAAAGATTCTGTTTGAAGCACTGGGAGTTTCTATTTCTCTTTTCGAGAAACAGTTGTATTTACGCATTGTGAATCGCAAAACATCAGCCATGAGACACAGCCACCAGTTGGGTTCATGGCAGAGACCAAGGCTGGAATCTCAGTCCACTCGGAATTACCTCCATTGAGCTGAAAAAACAATGAAATACAATGGTGGATTAGCCTCTGGATGCCACGTAATCCTCTTCATGCAACAGAAGGACAAAGTCCTGGAACAGGGGATTACACAATGACCCTCACACAAAAGGAAGAACTGTACTGTACTCAACTGTACTCTTTGTCTGGGTCAAGTGCGGGCAAACTTTATTGCTGTCATCCAATGTGACACAAAAATACCCCCCAAAAAGTCACATCCCCACCCCATCCCCTTCCCCCCGCACGCAACCGGGGAAAAATTGACTCGTCAACAAAATTGAACTTGGGTAATCTTTGTTTCAGTTTTTCCAAAGTTTGGTGTAAAAATTGAAATGGAAAATGGTAACAGCTTTACACTGTATGTGTACCTTAAAAGAACCCCATCTTTCTGGTTCACCTTTAAATTATAGCTATTGAAATCAAATAAACCTTTGCAGAAATAATGAATAATTACAACTCCACATAAGTACTAAATTATGCATGTACATTTCTTGGAATTTGATTGTAAATTATCAATTTCCAAGGATCTGCGGCAGCAATTAGCACCACGAACCCTTTTATGATTACAGGAGAGGTTCTCGAAATTGTCAACCCATGGTGGCGTCTATCTCGGCAGGACCAAAGTTTCCTGTCATGTTTTTTTTTGTTGTATTCACAAGCAAATGGCACAAATAAAATTAATGATAACATTAAAATGAGGAACCAGTTGCAAGGGAAATTCATAATCTCAACAGGAAGACGTTTTGTTTCACTTCACCTGCAGAAATGTATTAAATAATGGAGAAAAAAACATTATTTGCGGAAAGAATAAAGTCATCTGAAGGTGACAGTGAGTACCGGTAGTCCTTTGTTTATGTATCTTGATTGCTGCTTTTATGCTTGTGGAGCTTGTGGTTGCCAAAATCGTTTCACAAACTGTACAGTTAAAAACTGAAGCATCTCTCGTAGTGATGGTTTTTGAATTGTAAATCTTTTCAATTGTTTACTAATGAATAGTACAAACATTTATTAGGTGCAACAGCTTGTAAATAAAAGCACTGAGGCACTTTAGGAAATTCATATTGGACAGATTACAATTGTACCTTCTGAAAAATGTACAGGAACTGCATAAAATACTTTAAAACTATACATTTCCTTGCTGAGTAAAGCATTCTATTGCCCTCCCTTTCATGAAAATTAAATAAATATTGTAGAAATGAAAAACTTAATAATGTTGGTTATCGATCATATGAAATACAGAGTTTATAAATACCTGTTACGTTATGAGGAATAAGAAAAGCAAAAGATTACTTGAAATTATGCTCATTTGTGACAACTTCATGTACAGCAGGTCATTTGAAACGTACATTACATGTACATGATTTGTACAATACAGTCAAATCAAACAAATAGTGGCTTATATTGATAAGTTCAAACAAATGTTGTACTTACATCAACTATACATTAAGTTAAAACAAAAAATATATGTATATATGAAAAAGAATGAAAAAAGCACAATAACTTGCATAAATGTAACACACACAGAAAGTCTGATATAGGCTAGGAGTATCGCTACAGAACAGTATGATTGCAAAGTCATGTCTGCCACAGAAGGTTTTATAACTTTCCGTGGGTAGGGATACATGTAAATAGTGAGCGTACAAGATGCACAGACTTGCAAAGTAATTCATCAATTTGTCTTACAGACGACGGACCGAATTGTCCATATGAAATGTCTCTTGCGCTACACGATATACTTAGGGAGTTGTTACCAGTGAGTTCGGTGTGATAAACTTACACGTGTAGGTCACCTTGACTCAAGAGATACCTTACACGTTACCTGGTATTCATCTGCCATGGGTTGCATGCCTGGTGTTAACATTACATATCGTAACTGTACACAAAATTGCAAAGTGGGATTGGTTTAGTAATGTCACATAATCTGCCCCAAGTGTTTGGTTTCCCTGAAGCAGTCTAATGGTTCATACTCTACACTCGCAGGGCCTTATGGGATTCACACAGTGTTCCCCCTCAGTCCAAAAAGCTCTGCTCGCTCTTGTTATGTTTTTAAATACATTTTTTCAGGGGGGATGGATTGGGTAACATGATGATGATTAAATTGAAGTAAAATGCTGTGGTGTTCTTTATAAGGGTACATGTTGTTGTTAAACTTGTGGGGTGGGGGGGGGGAGGTTGAGTAACAATTCTAGGTTGCATCAGTCCAAGTTTTACAGGTAAAAGCAATCTGCATCAGATGTGAAATTTCATGCCGTCAAAACTTTGGTCGCGCTTTTGTTGTCAACAGACTTTGTTAATTTCTGAAATGCATCTTTGGCATCAGGGAGAAAGCATAAGTGAGTGAAGTTTGAGGAGATGAATGTGGATACTAATGCCGTTGGCTGTTGGTGACAACATGTGTGTGTGTGTGTGGGCATATGCATGGGTCCTTGTGGGACCCAAAACAAACCGGAGTATGGACCCCACAAGGTATTCTTCAGAAAAGGGAACAATAGAACAACATTAGCAGGACTCCATAAGCCACCATCTGAAAGGTTGCGTGTGCATGTGGGTGTGGGTACATGTAGTTATACACATTCAAACTGGGTACAGTACCTTAGGGTCCCTAGTTGGGTGAAGCTAGTTTGGAGAGTGTGTACAAAACCAATGGGAGCTGTTGCCATAAGAAGTACAAACAAAGGAGGGACATTTTACACACTTGGGTGTGTGTGTCCAGCACTGCCCATGTTTACACACTTGGGGTGTGTGTGTCCAGCACTGCCCATTTTGCTGGTGGTAATTTACACACCCATTCTATTTTTTGCATCCCTGTGGAGACATCTTTTGTTCTTTCCTTTGTCCCTGTAGTTAAGAATCTCCCGTAGACTTTTTTGTACACAAAATTCCTTGTGGAGCAACCCAGTCTTTAGAATTTCCCTATGGAGACCCTTTGTTATCTCTTTTCTGTTTTGTTCTCGGTCTCCATAAGGTAGTGAAAATGAAATCACATCATCTCACATTTCTTATCCACTATGGGAGTGGACTAATATTATAGTTTGATTTTTCAAACTTTCTGCATTGTGATTTTGATACTTGGAGGTTAAACAATTGTCAGTGTATATACTTAAGAGAGGCATTGTATTTTAGTAAAGCATGCAGAATTATTTTTGGACGTTTAGAATGGTTTAATAGTTTGCCAAATCTAGACCATGTTTATTTTTAAAGAGGGACTCCAAAGCCAAATTCAGTTTTTGTGAGGCACTTATTTTCCAATGGATAGAGTTCTAATAAAAGTTACAAATCTCCAACCTCACGCTAAAATGATGTAAACGGTCGTTTTATTTTAATACTCTTTCAGACTGAAATTTAAACCATGACGTCATTTGACATTAACGGCAAATGGGTGCGTACATTCCGAAGAGGATTTCGTGCATCAGTCAAAAGGTCAAAATCACTTTCGTTTTGATTGAATGTCATAAAAAATCCACTACAAAAATGTAGCCCCATGTATTTGAAATGTGACATTATTATGATAAAATTCACACTGGAAGGGTATCGAACGCAATGGCATTTTTACACCGTTTTAACTCGACTCTTTTTGCCCACATTCATAATGACTCTATCTATTGGAAAAGGGTTGCATCACAAAACTAAAGTAAACCTTGGAGCCCCTCGTAAGTAGACAACTACATACTTTTTAAATGTTCATATGATGTTGATGTCCACGCTATGCATGCTTTTTGCAATACCTTCTTTCCTCCATGTCCTCCCCAAAAAGGAAATTTAGGGCAGTTTATAAAACAAATTGTGTCAATAAATTTAGGGCAGTTTATAAAACAAACTGTGTCAACAAATTTCCTTTTCCATATATTCTTCTGCATATACATTTACACCTTGTTACAGGGTCTACATTTTAAACGGGAAAACAAGTCATGATATCTTTTCATTTGAATGTCAACCACCCACATTTATGCCTTCAACAAAAGTCCTTACGCATATGGTCGGCTGTCTATGGTTTTAAGTTTCATTGCAGAGTTGTGAAAATTGTCGGGAAAATCTATCAATCAATTAGCACTCTGTTAACAAATTTGAACACCTTCTCTGTGTGATGCGATACAGAAATAAAACATTAATAATAATAGTAATAATAATAACAGTCTATTTTTTAAGGCATTTGTTGGGTGCTTTTAAATGGTGTATGGAAGCGCCTGACACAGTTACTATCCTTGATCACTGGGCCCTAAGCATTGCCGAAACCATCTCCATCTTCTTAGGAGTATGCAGCACCGGCAGCCAAATTGGCGCACGGGTTGCTAATCATTCACTCCCCCCATCTCCACTATCGCAGGTACCCATTTACCCCTGGGTGATGAGAAGCAATTTTAGTTAAGTGGCTTGCCCAACAACACAAATGCCATGACCAAGATTCAAACCCACACTCTGACGACTTGGCCATCAGAACTTGAGTTTGATGCTCTAGACCACTCGGCCATGACAAGCTAAAAAAAAATATTAAAAAAAGCACACTCATTTTTCCTGAAATTCTAGACAGTTAATGAAATGTATACATGTACACCCTTTCAAAATGTACTGCACCAACCTATTCAAGACCATTTCAATCAAGAGCTACAAAGATGCTATGTTTTATCATGGAGCTGCCCAATCTTTTGTAATTGCCTTACCTAGGATTAATCAAGTTTTTTTTAATTGGATTTGAATTTGAAATGAATGTACTTTACTCAGAGAATGAAAAACTTGAAAACTTCAGCTCATTAGTAAGAATGAAAATATACATGTTCACAGATTTGCACAATTGTCATCATGGTGAAAAACTTTCCTTTGGAATATTTGTGCTTGAAATTGCTTCAATTTTTGAGAAATGAGTCCAACAATAAGTTTTGATCTCGCGAGTCCAAAATCCTATGTTTGAAAAACAGTGAAACCATGTAATGGGGTTGTCCACTAATTTCCTGGTGACTCTGATGGCCGATTGAGCTTTTAGCTTTCACAGGCTTGGTATTTCATGTACGTTTAACATGGATGTTGGGTCACATAAATTGCGGATACTGCACTGACATTTGCCAATGTCGTCTGCATGCCTCAACAAGAAATTAATAAGAAGTAACTATATAAACAAATAGTAAACTTGCGGGTTTGCAACCATGTATTAAATCTCTTTTGTGGGAGTGTTGGCTCTGAAAAGAGCCAGTGGTGTGGTCTCGACGTTTCAAACAGTATACTCTGCTTGTCTTCAGGACAAGAGATCCCACACAAAGAGATCCATTACATGGTTGTACCCGCTAGTTTACTATTTATTTGTAGTTATTTCTTATTTTTCACACCATGCAAAGCTTCAAATTCCACTTAATAAATTAATAAGTAAAAACAGAACATACATCCAATAAACCTAACTCATTAATGTTGTACTTCAAGTTCCACTACATAATACAATCTATCGAAACATTGTCGTTTTTTGTACATGCTGCCTTGATTTTTGTTTCCTCTGTGTTTATGACAATATTTGATTGTTATCTTTCAATCGTTGTGATACGGGACTACTGAAAGTGTTCAGTAATGGACTATTACCAAACTAGACACCTGTTTTCTAGAGACGTAGACAAATGTTTATGCACATTTATGAACAAACAACGTTTTTTTGTTTTTTTACTGAAGGTCTATCTCAATATATGTATTTCAAACTTTACTCTTTACCTGCACCAGGTAACTTACCTTATAATAAGATAATTTATGTTTTTCCTAAAAAATACTTCCATATTTGTAATATGTGCCTGTTTTCCGACGAAAGTTCACTTGACGATTTTTCTTTTGAAATCTGGATAATTGGATTAGTTGTTGTTTTTCTGAACTAAGATTGTTCCCTTTCCTTCCCTGCAATGTTTTAACATGAATGGTGTAAAGTTGCCCGCCCAAGAAATTTAGAGATTAAAAATGCAGCCTTCTTTGAAAGTTACAGCATCTGAAAAAAAAAAGCTTTTGCAAGGATTTCTTCTTGTACCAAGCGAGCTTTCAGAGTAGAAAAATTTGTAACTTAACATTCTGATAGTTAACAAATTCAATAGGCTAACTAGTGTACAACAGGTGTATAGGCTATTGGCCTTTGGCTTGTTTTTTAATATTTAAATACCCCCCTTTGGTCACAAGGTAGTTTTAATGTAATACGGGGCAGTTAACAGATGATGTGACAGCTGATGTCACTTGGCCAATAGTCATCCATCGTCATTTCCACAGCACCTTGCCACTTGCAATTTCCCACAATTTCTCGTTGACGGAGTCGGCGGTGCATGAGACATGTGGGGCCCAATTGCACAACAGCTGTGATTAAATGTATCTATTTATTCCCTAATTTTGTCCCTCTCTCTTTCTTTCTCTCTCTCTCTTTCTTTTGACCCCCTGTGGCAGTTCCCTGAACATGATTTCTACGGAGTGTCTGACAAGATTTTACTGTTCAAGCATACCCCAGGCGACACCTATGCGCTGCAACCCATCACCTGCACCAGTGATATCCCAGATGGCTCACTCATCGAAGCCGTTCTATCAGGTACATGTATGACCAATATCAACCTCATATTTTCAACCACAAATAAATAAAATGCGGTTAACATGGAAAGGGAGGGGGTGTAGTAGGACACATGTACATGTTACCTCTTTTTAGATGAAATAGGGGTCTTTGTATGGTGTATTAATGTTGACCTACTTTTTCCTTTGCTCCTCCATTTTGGGAGTTGATTACGGAGGCATTTTTTCCCGAGAAAGCTTGGTGATGCCTGATGTGCGCCTAGTAGTTTTATCTCCTTCAATTTTGACCCTTTTGGGCAGTCTAAAGTTTCACGGGCGTGCTTTTAAATGATTGGTAAAAATGGAAGTGTTTTCAGTCTATTCATCTCTTTGGTTTTACCTAATGAACTATATGTAGGTGGAATTCATGAATTTAACATCAGACAATTTTCTTTCCTTTTAATGTACACAAACCTACGAAAACAAGCTCAGCATTATCTTCCTGTGGTTTTCCATAAACTTACTTATTTATCTATTGGAATTTGAGAAAATTGTGTATAAACTAACGTGTACAGGTGTTTTAACATTTATACGTAAGTACCTAAAGTAAAGGTTGCACACCCTTCGGAGGTCATGCTCCGATCCAAAAATTCTTGAGGAAAAAGTCAGCCACATGAAAAAACGAAAGGCCATATCCTTACAACTCTTCTTAGATCTATAAATTTCTCTCTCTTGTCGGAAGATGAACATTTAGCATTTAGAAATATTTACAATATTATTCCCCGAGTTCGTGTTATTGACGTCTGAATTGAGAATCGTACCATGGGATGTATTGCTCAACTGCACTCGAGGCGAGTTGGAACACTGTTGGAGAGGTAGATCTTCTGTTGAGAAAGGCTTCTAAGGTCGCTAAGGCGGCGGAGGAAACGAAATGCTACTTCCACAGGGAGGAGACTCTGACATTTTAACCCGTTTGATCTGGCATGGTGTAAATAGAGACCTTGTGGACGGCTGTTTAAATTGGGGACCATTTTGGAGTGATTCTTGTCTCTATTCGTTAAATGTGCAGTACACAATTAGTTCAATGACAGAGTGATTTGTTCATCTAGTTTTTTAAGAAATATCTCCGAACACTTACCAGTAAAATTTCATTGACATGGATGCTAACTTGTGGGTAAGCATACTTATAGTATTTGTCTACTTTAAATAATATGCGACATGTGCCCGGTTGCACTTTTTTTATTCTCTTGTTTTGTGAGGAAGTAAAAAAAAAAAAAAAACAGTTAAGAAATTCAGGTTTCTCACTTCAAGTGTAGGGAAGGATTACAGTAAATTTGACACCCTCGAACAAAGATATTGATAATAGGGAGACTGCCAGCATAAGGGCTAGATAGCTCAGTTAGTAGAGCGACAGCACGCTAATTCGGAGGTCACAGGTTCAAATCTCAACCTAGTCAATCTTTTGCTGAAACTGTTGAATTTTTTTCATTTTTAAGCTTTCCAAATTATTACTTGTTACCTGAATATATCAAGCCTTGCAAAAAAACTTACTTAAAAGGTTTTTTCTAAGAAAATTGATAGTGGCTACCAAAAATGCCTCATATTTATACAGACAGATCTGTAAAACAGAGTCAAATCCAACAAAGAAATGTCATCTGATCTTAACCTAATATGATTTGAAAATGAATTACTTTCTTGATTTTTAGTCCCCCCAAAAAAAATTATGCTCTTTTTGCGTTATTTTAAAATAATTGCTATGTTTTTACGAAAACTTACTTGTACAGGAATTCAACTTTTCAGATCAGCTGATTTTTTCCTTTTTATTTTATTTTAAGAAGTGCCATTAAAAAACCCTGAAAAACACTGTACAAAGTTATCTGTGCTTGGCCATTTTCTCTTGTGACAAGGCTGCAGATCTAAATGTAACATAGAGAACCCAACCTTTTGACTGTCATGAATGAATTTTCAAACAAATGCTGTGCATTTTAGGTCATTTTGTGAACACTTGTCATGAATTGAGGAAATCTTGCCGCTGTAGAAGAGGGACTGTTGAAAGGGACGACTGCAAAATATCTATCGAAGATAGTATAGAACCTTTAGGCACAAGGCAGGGTGTCATCAAAAATTTGCTGTGAATTGAAAAAAAAAGATGTACAAATTGCTGACCTACAAATACAATACTTTTATAATTGTGACGCCTTATTTCAAAACCAGGCACTTCCTACCAAAACTTAAATCTGAGTTTATTATTTGCTCATCAAATTATGAGCAAGTAAACAAGTTATGTATTTTTATTACTTTGGGTCAGTATTAAAAAATAGATTCTGTGCTTCTGTGTGGTTTCATTTTGTTTTTTGAACTTTTTGGAGCTTCCCAAGTAAACATTTTCCTTATGAAAATATCGTTGGCACAATAAAAACCTGACATGACAGAGGAAATTATTTCATCGATGAATACCAGCTGTTCACCTCGCATTACAAAGTGACAAATTCAATTTCAAGTTGTGGGTGTAGCGAACACCCCCAATCCCAATCCAGGGATTGCCGGGGTACCCCAAAGTGGGTGTTTGGGTTAAGGGCAGTGGGAGTTTTTAGGGGGGTGGGGGGTGTTTAATGTCAGTCTTTTGAAACTTTTAGGTATACAAGTCTTTATGATTGTATTTATTCAAATAATTACCTTCAAATACAGAGGAAAAGGGCTTCATTATCAGGGGGCCGGTGGAATGTTTAATTTCTTCCTGGAAGCCTTCACCTCTCTAAAGAAATCCACAGATTTAACTCTTGCAAAAATTGTTACTGGCCTGATGTTTTGACTAGAGTCTTTCCCCAAGGCTTGTCGGCCTCTGCTTGGACGGAAACGTCCGGCCTTGATAACAATTTTATGCATATGTACTAGGGGCCGTTTGGCTTGGTAAGTGGTTTGTAGAACTGCTGATAATTATTTCCAGACTTGACATGCTCCCAATGTACACAAAGGGAAAGAAAACTTTTTCAACAAGTTATGCTGTACATATACATCCAACACTACATATTAATCAGTACAGAAACATGCACACTTTTGCCTCAATGGCCCCCTGGTATTTGCCTTGGTACCCCCATGTTCCAGTGGAAATTTATTATTTTCTCATGGGAGTGTTCTTCTTTGCTGAAAAAGCCTGGTACCCGAGCGTTAACCCGTTGGAATCTTGCTGCACATATAACTCACCGAACCAGAGCTGACACACAAATATTTACTTGATGCTGACGATGAAGTGCCTTGGCTTGGGATCATGTGTGCACTGTGTTCACATAACGTCATAGTTCATTAGGTGTACTGCACATCTATATGCAGCTAAGGGTATTAATCGTCCTCACGTGGGTCTACATTATACCACAATGTCTAGCAATATGAGGGCAGTGTGGAGAACCTCTTGGAGGACTTGGCTTTGTAGATTGGCACACAACCACCTGGGCCCAATTTCATCGAGCTGCTTAAGCACAAAAAGTAGCTAAGCAAAACAAAATTATTATTCAAGAATAAGGTTACCAGCCAAACTACCGTGTCACATGTACAATTTGTGACTGGTAGCCTGCTGATTTCTGCTTAGCAGAAAATTGTTAAGCAATATTTGTTTTGCTTAAGCAGCTCTATGAAATTGGTCCCTGTGTTATTTCTGGATGGGTGAGTGCCTCTGTGGGTGGATGTGATGCTATTTTTATTAAAAATGACATCAACCAGGGAGACTTACTCATCTATAATAGCATAAGAGTGACTGTTTTGTGGATTGGTGGTTTTGATTGTGTTTACTGTTCATTATGATTCAATCGTGCATGGCAATGATACTGTGATTACTTTGTGCATGGCAACTTTGAAGATAACATCGTCACCAGTACTGTGTTGTATGTAATGCTCCACCTACATGTTATGAGATCGTATCCACAAGCAGGGCCGATGATATGTTTACTGCACACTGTTATTGCCTGGGTGCCCTTTGATATGTTCCAGCATAAAGAGCACAAGAATATTGGCAGCTCTAAACCTCAGATATTACCTCACTCACATTTTCAGAAGCTTGAATGACTCAAGTCAAAAATCTTTTAACTAATTGCTTTTATTCCTAAATTTACCCCCCCCCCCCAAATAATATTTTTTTTTAAAGTATAGGAGGGGAAATTGTATGTAAACCTGACCAACATGGACAAGCTTCATCAGCAGTCCTTGCACTGGCTTATAGATTCTATTCTTCCATTCATTCAGCCCATGAGTTGTCATCTGGAAATACTTTTAAAAGTAAACCTGTTCATAAGAACTTTGCTCCAGATGAGCATTTACTGATGACAAAGGATTGGGAATTGCATCAAGAAGAACAGAGAAAAGAAGAAAAAATAGACATAACTTTTTGTTGAAACAGAAACAAGGTGTTCGGTGTAGACGTGTCAAAATCAGCAGAGCTGGTGAAAAGTAAAGAGAAAATTTGGTAAACTTGTCTTTGTAGGAAATATTGATAATATGTAAAGTCAATTGTGGTTCTAAAGATTTGCATTTTTGAAATAAGAAACTTGAATCAAACCAAATTTGAAAACTGATGACGTCGTCATGACGTCATAGATATATTTTTTATCCAGACATCAAGACAAGTGCTAAGTTTTAAACTGTTTTGAAATTGCAACAGGTTTTGTAAAAAGTTGCAGTTTCATCTACACACTAAGGTCTAGGTACATATGTAAAGTTTCAAGTCTGTATGACCTTTACTTTTAGCGAAAAGAGGAAAATGCCCACAGCCCACACACATCCAACCCTCTGATGAAGTGGAACCATTCCAGTTATATATTTATTGTATCAGGTGATGCCATTAATGTCTAGCAGGCACTCTGAGCAGCACTGGTATGTTCACACCAGTAGCTAACTTGACTGCTATCTTTTCTGCGAAATATTCACAGCGGGGGTTCCCTTCACAAAACAACTTACTAAAAATTTACCTTGCATTCACAAAGGGCATGGTCGCAGTTAGCCAGCAAAGAGTGTTACGGCTTCCAGTAGTTTTTTCTTGCCAGGATGGTAGTTTTGTGAGAAGTAAAATTTACGTGTCGGCTGGAACAATAGCTCACACAATATACACGTGAAATTTCATATTTTTGTTCGCAGTGATTTGATTATTTAAATTCACAGCGTTTCAGAATGAGAAACATCTTTTATTTTGGTCTGTTCTTGTCACTAAATACATTACGTCATCGGCTCAGTTAAATGCTAAATTTTCATCCTTACTAGTGGGCGATGTCACCGTCCACGGGAAGGAGGTTGATTGCTTCATGTGGCCAGCCATAGAAACATTTGTGGACTCTTCAGATAATGTTTATGAACATGGATCCTAACAATACATGTTCGATTCTTTCCTCTTGATTCTCTTTCCATGATACGAGTTTGATTTAGCTGTTATAGGGAATACAGATGCTGTCAACCTAATTTAATTTAAAGAATTTTTGTGGCAACTGTGGAGAAAACTGTATTCATGCAACTCGACCGGGAGAAAAGCTATGCATAGCTTCGTAACATCAAGCTGAAATCGTGTTTACAGCTGCGGTCAGTAACATTCACAAGAGAAAAATAACACTACAAAATACCTTCCTCTGTGGCTTAAGTATCAAATTTTACTGCTAAGTTGAGTCAGCAGTGGAAATTTCCACCGCTAACTTTTTGACTTTTTTAGCGAAGTTAGCCTACTTTTGCTAGCTAGCAGCAAGGTTAGCAACGAAGTTAGCTACTTGTGTGAACATACCCTCTGTGGTTTCCATCAACCCCACATACCACCAATAAAAAGGGCACTGTAACCAGAGGACACGCACAACATTGGTGTGATTTTTGGTAGGTGGTACTCAGTAAAGGGTTAACCGTTAAAAGTGCGGGAGTAACTCCATCAAGTACACAAATGCAGGAAAGTTCCACTAGTTACTGGCTCCCCAGTAAGCCAAAAAGTTTGACTTGCGGGGAGAGGGGTGTTGAAAACCTCAGAACTTTGAACAGGCTGTCAGCAAGAAATCTGGAAGCCTGCTACAAAGAACAAAATGTAGCTAAATGTAGCTAAGCACATAAAAATTATGCTTACCAGATGTCACATGTACCAACTGTAGCAGGTGTCCTGCTTATTTTTACTCAGTAGAAATGTGTACAGCAATATTTTCTGCTTATTCAGCCTTATGAAATTGGACCCAGATGGCTCCACTATCAGAGGGTTTGATCTTGGTACATGTAGGTCTGTAAATGTCTGTACAATTTTGTGCACAAAGTATATGGGTAAAAATACTTTTCAGCCCCTCAAAAAAAAACTACATAACTCTGGGATCTGATTCTCCTCTTAGAATATGTGGAATGGTCCAGTCTAGTATTTCAAGGACTGTTACTCCCTCAGGGCATTGCACTTTGGAGAAAACAGTGAAACAAATAAAATGTGTCATTACTTAGTGTTACCAGCGCTCACTTAAGGGTTGGAAAGTCACAGATCAAAGAAGCTTATCATGGGAAGTTCAAGTGAAATCCTGAGATGATTTTGGATCATCCAGTAGTTTAATTGTTGTGTCAAGATTATTAAAATCATATCACTATCAGGCAGTTGACAGGAGCAGCGAGGAAATCGGCTCATCTTGACAGCTCTGACTCATTTTTGTTTGCCATTCCTGATCCCGCCATCAGACTCTGTCCCAAATGGGATCAAAGTAGTAATACGTCAAGCTAAATTCGGTAAAATAAAAACAAGTGTACGGACTAATAGTGACTAATGGAAGGTGTGCAAGCTGTTATTGATAGGAAACCTCTTTCAAAACTTTATTGTAGGGTCTTAAAATTGTCACACAAAGTGAATTATTCCCATCACAAAGAAAAATGGTTGCCATTCTTTATAGATGTGTCTTACACCATACAGTATATGTGGGTGTGTACATGCAAGCCTATATGTATGTACGTGTACCTTTGTGAACACTTTCATCAAAACTGATGGAGCCAACATTAACAATCATACCATGATCGTACATGTTCCTTACTGATACAATTGTCACCATTTTGCAAGTAACGGACTAAGGAGCAATATCGATCCCGTTGTTGAAACAAAGCTTACCATTTTAATCACCATGTTACAAAGAAATATTCTGTCGGTCTAAAAAATGCTTGGGGTCTCACGTCGATCCTCACGACATGAATCTCAGTGTTTGATCAGAATCGAACCAATGTTGATCATTTTCCGATTCAATTTTCTCTGTTATTGAAAGTCGGGCTAATCACTAAACCAGGTGCACATCTCAGCAAGAACCGCCTCTTCTATCCCTGATTCACCATCAATCTATTAGAAGGGTAATAAAGGAAACAGTATCACATTAAACTTGACATAGGTTTGAGACAAGTTCATTTCCGCCATCGTTGATACAACGATGTTATGAACTTTGACAGCCTGCAGTTTCACACAACACATGCTTCCCTTACCACAAAGTATACAGCTTTTAAGCTTGAAAGCACTATGAGTTATCCCCTTCAATGTTAATTTTTTTTTAGGGATTTTGGACTTTGGGTAGGATTTGTAGTGTTACTCTAAATAAAGAGGCAATATCTTGTATTATAACACACCTCTTGCTAGTTCTGTATTCTGGTTGGCTGAAACTCAATCATGTGGGGTTAACTAATATAGGCTAGTACATGAGATTTGCCCCACCGTGAACTAGATGCGCGTCAAGGCATCGCGCACGCGTAATTTTCGAAAATAGTTCCCGAAGCGGGCAATAGACTTAAATTTTTTGACTGGTTGCAGCGCCCTCAAGAAAAGTTTCTTTTCTTATTTCATATTTTGGACCGAGGTGTGTTATAAAACACATATGGACTGGCATGATTCGGTCACTAGAGTACGTCTACCCCCCCCCCCCCTCGGGCCTGGAGTGACCAGAAGGGGGGGACCTATTTCCCGAGGCCGAAGGTCCCCCTTCTGGTCACTCACAGTCCTTTGGGGGAATAGACATGCTCTATATATGGACATGCCAGTCCATATAGTCAACAAATGACTTTTCATATGTGTTACAATCATTAGCCTATAAGATCACTTTTTACTTCCATTGTGCTGGAATTTTTTTTGACAAACATGCATTTAAGTGCCATTCTCATTGTCGTATCTTAAGTTTTGGTAACGTAATTAAGATGAAACTGTCCAGTTGTCTTCATATTTACATGGAATGTCAATTCTAAATTTGACAAAATTCCGACCTATAATTTTTGAGATAGCAAAGAATTTTTAGTTTTACCTATGGTAGTTTTACTTGTAGTGATTACATCATTGATCTTAGTTTTAATATGTTTACATTTCAAAAAATATTTCATCCAACGAAACCATGTTCAAATTTACTACCACCTTGCTCCAGGGCTCAAAGCAAAGCTGGGAAACAAGTTTTTCACTTCAACTTCTGGTTTCACCCAGAAGACAAGGTCAAATTGGATTCATCTGAGTGTGACTTTTGTTAAGCTTTCAAAGATCTTTCATATGACATATAGATCGATTGTGAAAATAGTTTATGCAGTTCAGGAGTTATAATTTTTTGAACAAACAAGTTTTGCTTTACGTGTAATGTATTTGAACACCAGATGTCATCATCATGACATCACAACTTACTCAGCATATGTACAAGTTATATAAAAAACCTATAAAAAGGACTAAAAGTTCAGAGTTTGTCTTACAACAAACTCATCTGGGCATTAAAAGTTAAGTATGCCAAGTTTTAAAATTTTAACAGGTGTTCAGCAAAACTTTTCATAAGAGTTCCTTATAAATGGAAGGCCTTGGGGTCAAATGTTATTTCATACACAGACACAGTGTCCAAATTTCAGTTCGTATTGTCAGACCTCGAATTGGATCATGTCACTGCAACTTTTACATTGTATGATGCATATTATTTTATACATAGATTTTGAAAATAGCTTTTGTAGGTCAAGAGATATGACTTTCTGAAATGTTAAACTTCAAACTCATGTAAATCAACACCTGATGATGTCATGATGACGTCACAGTGATCTCACTACAGCGCCTACAAGTGCAGTTCTAGCTATGTGTAAAGTTTAAAGGATATGTATGCATGGGAAGTGTGTCTTTGTCAGCGACAAAAATGCTCACATTTGATCAATCTTTTTTTTTTACTTGGATGGCTGTATTAAAGACTAATAAAGCGAAATTTCAAATCTGGTTGCTTGCTCCTTGAGTGGAGGCTGTATCTACCGTGTGGTCATGGTCGAATGCATCCATACGCGCAAGGAACACGTACCGTAATTTTCCTACGTACAAGACGCGGCTTATCTAACTTTCAAAGGCCCCCAAAAATCGCTGTGTCTTATCTAACGGTTTGCCTTATCTGATATAACTCAAGTTCATTGCGATGATCACTGTGTGAATTCTTACATTTTATTAAAATCAAACCTATACCGTACGCTCTTTTTGTAATTTGTGTAACAGGCTTTGACGAAACTTACCGAAGAACAAAGTCACTGGCCATGCTGCTGCCCACAATAATAATAATAATACCGTCACGAACCAGCGATGACCAGGCTTGTACAGGGCTATAGCGCTCACACCAGTGACATACAGTCTAAAATCAAGTCATTTTTGTGTGTTATCGTGTATTGCACTGTTAAGATTTGGCCAACAGAGGGTGTACGTTCTTATTGTGAAAGCGTCCTTTTAATGTTCAGTATTTCTTGCATTTATTGTAGTGTGAAAAAAAAGAGATAAACATTGGGTAATGTTAGGATAATGTATGTGTGTGTGCGCTTGTTGTATAAAAAGAAAAGCCATAAAGCTATGTTTTGGGGGGAAATTAAAACAGAAGCTATGTTTTACTTGTGACTTACACAATTTTTCAATCCCTTTATGTTATGGTGAGTGTCATTAAACCAACACAATGACCCCCATATGTACAGTGTAGTGATGTACCAATTGTGAATGGGCTGGCGAGCCTGTGTTTAAAGTGATGTTGCGTCTTATACAGTAACACTTGAATTATATTTTTGGATATTTTGGGGTACTGCACCTTATACACAGGAAATTACAGTACAGTGATATTATAGTGCAGTGATTTTACATCTACTATAAAATTCCTTCAGCGAAAAATCAGGCCATGAAACTTTAACAGAACTGCAAAACAGTTTTAGTCTATATTTGCATTCATCACATGACGGTTTCCTGTTTGAAACATTTGTTGGTTGTTTTGTTTTTTTCCTGGAACTGCAAAATTGTTTGCAAACACCAGACTAGTCTCAAAAATTCTTTGCACAGTGAACGTAGTGTGGAATATAATAACGTAGATAATAATGGATGACCGTTTTTTTACGCATTCTGTTTTCAGCCACTGCGACTGTGGAAGATAGACAAATTCGGCCTCACACCCTCTATGTGCACTCTTACAAGAGTCCAACCTTCTGTGACTTTTGTGGACAGATGCTCTTTGGCCTTGTCAGACAGGGCCTGAAGTGCCACGGTAAGTTATCAATAAAATACAGATTTTTGAAACTAATACTTCCGGGGAGAATATCACAATTTGTCCGCTCGTTTGCTTGTGTGTTGTTGTTAGACTTCCAAGTATTCTGGGACAATATCAGCCCAATTTTCAGACTGTGTGTTTGCAGGGTTGATTATTTAGCTCCTTTTTTTACACTTTGTATTTGTTACTAAGACATCACGTGTGAACTTAAAATGACCTTTGTGAAAGTTCAAGATGTGACCCCCCAAAAATTGGAATATCAGCTTTGAACTCAAGTGTGCCTAGACAGCGCGCGTTTGTTGGCAATTTCATTTTTTTTTTTTAAATATAGTTTTACAGCTTAAAATGCATGGCATTAGACATATTTTTGGGCACTTTTGAGCACTTCTGTTGGGTTAAACTTCAAGCAAATTCATAGCTTTACTTGAGTCCATAATAGAACGATCCATGTAACACGTTGACTGCCGGTCATAGATTCGTAGGGCGTTCCCATTTGCCAAGTGCGGTGCGCATGCGCGCATACAAAATACGTACTATACCCCCCAAAAATTGACTAAACACAATCTAAGGATGTATGTCACCACTGCCAGAAGCGTATTTGTTGCATTCTCAGTGATGCCAGTGTATTCAATTAACAATACAAAGCCCTTTCATTCTCTACGAGTATACTCGTAGTGGCAGAAATCGTTACACCTGTTACTACGAATATACTCATAGGCGGCAGTCAACGTGTTAAGCTCCGCCCTGTTACGCATGGACCAAACATAACTGCTGCTGCCTCTCTTGCTAGGCAGTGGCTTTGTTAGGCGGAGCTTAAAGGATCAGGTGTCGATTTCACAAAACTCTTCCTAACTTAGGACTAGTCCTAGGCAATGCTAAGAGATAGGACTAGTCCTAAGTACTGGTCCTAACTTAGGACTAGTCCTATCTCTTAGCATTGCCTAGGACTAGTCCTAAGTTAGGAAGAGTTTTGTGAAATCGACCCCAGGCTATTGAAGGGGGCACTTTCTGTTCATCTTCATAAATAAAGTTTTAATTTGCCAGGAGTCTGTGATAGGCTCTATGCATGTTTGACAGCTAAAGCTGGGCCAATGAAAGTGGTGTGTAATAATAGTTTCTCATCAGCCCATCACTGGAAGTTGTTAGAGACATTTTTCAGTGTTCTTTTTTCAATATTTTTCAACCACGTCAAAATTCTTGCATGCCCGTTTAATTTTGAGATGGTTAATTTTCCTGATTTTCAAAACAAGGACTACAGATTAAAGATAATTTTTTGTGGTCTTTGTATTGCGTCATCCGCTGGAAAATAAGCACCTAGACTGAAAAACAAATATTTTCAGCCGACCTTTGGGAATTTTTCTTGATTTTATGAATTTTGTGAAAGATAATGATTGAAGAAAATGCAGGGACAAAATATCATACGAGTGCTGAAGAAAAAACTGTTTATAAACTGTCTCTGGTCTTAATGACAACTATAGAGCTGCTTAAGCAGAAAATATTGCTTAACAATTTTCTGCTAAGCGGAAATGAGCAGGATACCAGTCAGAAATTGTACTTGTGACATGGTAGTTTGGCTGGTAACCTTATTCTGGTAAGCATAATTGTGTTTTACTGTGTTTGTCTTGTCTGTGTTTATGCATTGTCATCTGCTTATGTCAACTTCTAACAATGGACAAGCTATGAAAAGTTATTTCTCTGTCAGTTTTAATGCCCAGGAGATAAATATAGGTAGTTATTATTTGGTTTCTTTCATTTTCCATTTCTTGACAATCAATAGGCAAGCCATTTCATTAAGTAGGTCCCTGGAAACTGGAATTAATTCAAAGTGTATGTGAAACTGATATCATCAATTGCCTCCAATGTCATCATTTGGTGGGCAGGGCACACTCACTCTGAAATTGTAAACACGTGCGGTTAGTATCTAAGCATAGGATCTGCTTCTTTCATTCAGCACACAGCGCATCTATTTCCTTGTACCGCACACCCAGCAAGTCTGGTCAGAAATGTGCAAGGTCTGAACTTCTGCAACTGTTGAGTGTTTTTTGTATTGTTTACCTTCTCATGTTACTCTGTGTGTCAGGCAGGTAGACCTCAAAGTCATTGGTCCCTGTAATTAGCCGCAAAAGTGCACACACGGACTTGTGTTCAATTACAAGGATTTTAAAGTGCAAATGCATGAGCCAGACAGGTTGTTGCTCAATCATAAGAAACACTTCATGGCCTCTGTTGCCCTGGTCTTGAGCACTAAGGTTAATCCAATAAAAATGCCCTTTGCAAAATGAGAATTGGCCTTGCAAAGTTTGTAGTTTGTCTGCTCTTGTCTTTTATACAAGCAAAACAAATTGTCTGGTGGCCTTTCGTTAGAAACTCACCATTAATGTCTGGTGAATAGAGATATTTTAGATTCTTAAAAAAAACCATTGCTGCTACAATTTTGTTTTTACATTTTGAGAGGTATTAAAGCTTCTGGCTAAATGTGGTAGATTATTGGGCTGTTTACCGGCCATTCATGGCATCCCTAAAATGTGTTGGTTGTACCAGCCCTGGTGTGTTTTGTTTTATGCTTGTTTGTGCCTCTTGCTTTTGTTTTAATCTAGTTTGTTATGCTTTTTTTTAATAAGCCGCAGCACTGAAAAATATCTCTGGGAAAAAAAAATCAGAGGTCAGTGTATAAGCCGCCCGGAGTATAAGCCGCATCAGAAAGTGCCAAATTTTCATATCACACACAGAAGACAGGGTTTGAGACAGGGACGGTTGAGTCAAAATCCTTCCCTCAAAGTTGCCAAAGCTTACTTTACATGTCTGTGTATAAGCCGCCCGGAATATAAGCCGCGGAGCACGTTGAAGGCCTGAAAATCAATTCATAAGCTGCAGCTTATGGTAAAAAAATTAGGGTAAATAATATACACGAATAAAGTACACACACACTGAAGGGTTTGCAAATACACAGGCAGGCTGATGAGTTCAAGTTTCTAGTGAAATTAAAAGGATGATGGCATTTCTAGTCTCACTCATTTCGTTTAAAGAATTTCGTTTGAATTGTCATGCAAACATCTTTTTGAGCTGTATTTATGATTGTGCAACAAATTTTTTTAACATGTATATATATCAAACAAACAAAAATGCTGCGAATGTCTGTTTCAAGTTTACCAGCAAAGTTCAGTTTGTTTTTAAATCTTTAGTGATGAATTTCTTACTGCTGCTTTGCAAGAAAAAGTTTGAAAAAGAAAGAAGTGTTAGCAGCCGAAATGGCATGACTTGTAAATGTTGCTTGGACTGTGAGTGGGTCCCCGCTTGTTACTGCTTGGCCTTTTTAAGTAAGAATTTTCTGCTTAACGGATTAGTAACATTGGGCACAATTTTTGTATAGGCAGGTTCTCTATTGAATATTTGAGACCAAGTCATTGATTATATTTTTAACCCCAACACTCTCTGTTTCTCTCTTTCTCTCTGTAAGGTTGTGGCGGTAATTATCATAAACGCTGTGCATTTAAGATTCCTAATGATTGTACCCTATCCAAGAGGCGTCCTTCCTCGGTGGCCTATAGCTCAGCCAGTCTGCCTTGGTCGTCATCGGAGATGAGCCTCTCAAGTGAGACTGGTGATCCCATGGTAAACAAAATTGTTTCTATATCCCCGATTTACACTTCTCATTAATTTTGCAACATTTTAAAAAGTTTTTGTCAGCTCAATGCTTTATTTATAGGCAAAATTATCAAGAAAGACACAATAAAAGGCACAAGTGTGAGTTTCAGCTGAATACAGACAGTGTCTACTTGCTGAGAAAACAGCAAAAAACTGTCACATTATTTTCATAAAAACGTCAAAGCCATCCATGTAATTTGCGAGGTGTCAGCGGGTACCAACTGCTCCTCTGGCCTCAGCATTCGAACAAACAGCAACTTTCAGAAATCTGAGAAACAATTCATGCACGAGTTGTTTCTCAGATTCAAATGTTTGTGGGTGAAAAAATATCCAACCACACTACTTGGAAGGGAATCCTTTCTCAAAATAGTTTATACTATCAACAGCTGCAGTGCTTCTCACCAGGTAAGTTTTTATGGTCATTAATTGTTTGAGTATTTACCAATCTATGACCCTATCTTTAAGCCCCTTTCACCCAAGATGAGTTTCCTTGAGAAACTCCTAGGTAGAATTTGGTTGACCTTTTCTCATTGCTAACCCCCGGGAAAACTCCTGAGAAATCTTGGGGGCGGGGGGAGCTACCCCTGCTTGGGAGAAGGGTAAAGGGAGTTAACTCTGGGGTTAGCATTCTGAGTGCTTGTTTTTTTCCAGGAAGATTTCAGTGCACATGGGGGTAGCAGTGGGGCTAACCCCCCCCCCCCCCCGGAATTTCATGGGGTTTTATTCCCTGGGAATTGGCTCTGTAATGTAAACAGGGCTTCGGGTGTGTGAAGAAAGGGATACATTTCAACTTCCCCCATATATCTGTTTTCAGCAGGGCTTCTTTGACATGTCATTGAAGTTGTAAAAATGAAACCGATTGTTTAGTTGGTCTTGTTGAGTCTCTTACTCTTTGTTTTTACATGTGCTCTTTTATCAGTCAAATGCCTCTTTTAGGTAATTTCAAGGTAATTCAAAGAAAAACAAATGTTTTTCAGCTGAGTTTTTACAACTTCTCTTTGATATTGTAAATGCAATTTGAATGATTTTAGGTAAATAAGTTATGAACAATAATTAGTATAACAATAACAATGAACACTTTAATATTTTCTTGTTCTGAAACCGAAACAGTCATGGAAGCGCTATGTTTGACATTTTTTAAAAAGAAAGAAAAGAATTGTTCACATTCCTTAGTTATCAGATCAAATGCATTCAGTGCTTTCCAAAATCTTAAAACAACAATAAAATAATGGAAATCTGCTGGCGTGTTTTTCCTTCAGGTTTCAGAAGCCACTGAGTATACAGTGAGTGCTCTGCGATAGATCAGTGCTGGATGATAACTAAACTTGCCATTGTTCAAATTTGCTTCAACACAGTAAATACAGTACAAGCCACCTTTACTTTCTGTAAAGCTGTTCAGTTCCTGGTTAGAGGACACAGCACAAGCATTATGCATTTTGTTATTCTAAGGTGTGTTACACGTTTATAAAGATCGTCACAATAGATGATACAATGGGAGTAGGTTGTAAAAAGAACAATTCAGCAAAAAGGATCTAGAGAGTCGAAACATCATCGATGTATTGACAAGTATCTTGTTTAGTTTAAGACAAGCACTGGGTTTTGTAAGACTGCATTGAGCGCAAATCCGTATGAGGAAGTGATACTACATGTACATGTGGTATGAAAGAACTTTGGCCAACAAACTAATCCCATTTATCAACAGAAAGTTGAGTGGTAAACAATGCTGGACTTATACCCAGGTGGTAAATAACGCAAATGTAGGAAGCAAGGAAATATGTATTTAAAAAAAATGGAGCAGTGAACATTTTGAAGAAATGTTCGTAAAAATTGTGTGTAAGGTTTCATTTCACTAAATATTATTTACTCTGGGTTTGAAATTCAAAAAATATGAGATGAATTTAACTATGCATTTCTGTATAAGTATCGCCGTATGACCAGACATGTCTCATTTCCCTGATTTTTGAACATATTCTTTAACAGTAAGTAATATGGAACAGAAGTTTTTGTTTGCTTTTAGACATCTATTAGGTTAGTGTGTTAACTTGTGAAACATACGCCCTTTCGAATCCACGCTTCGCTCCGGATTGGGCTTCAGCCCAGTTTTCTTGTCTGAAACCTGACTACAAAGCATGCGTAAGTTAAAATAATTGAGGGAGCCTAGCTAGCCTGAGCCGATTTTGGAGCCGAAGCCGTGAATTGAAAAGGGCCATAGAAAACTTTTCAGTTCAGGGCGCGACCTTTTATTTGACCTTTTTTATTGAATAGAAGTAAGTCAAACTTGGCTGCCACTTTTCAGACCACTGCATGCATGGTCGCAGAAGGGTTGAACAGTTGGAACAGTTTTCCAACCCATGAAGAAAATATTTATATGTATCTCAGTAAAACGTATATGAATACAATTAACAATTTGTTTATTGCAAATTACACTAAATTGACAGTGTACATGAACTGCGTCATGATCAAAGCATCTCTGTGGCTGTACATGGAGTTCTGAACTGTCACCTAGTTTACTGCAGGCACGCGCCGCGATGGGAGTGGATGGGAGTTCATAATTCCATGTACAGCCACAGGCCCGCTTTGATCATGACGACATGGCCCCTTAAATTGGATCAGGGGATTGAAGGCTGCTATTCAATGCTTCAATTAAACTTGTTGCAGGATGTGTTTCCTTTTTAACTGATTGCCAACCCCCCCCCCCCCCGAAAATTGCTACCAGCAAGAATTCGTCATCAATTTTTTATTCTTTTATTTTGTCAACAAATTGTCAGACAGCGTTCAACAAAAACATGATACCTATAACTGAAAAAAAAACGTTAAAATAATGATGAACATAACAGGTTTTTCCCGATATCCTTCACACCATTATAATCTTCAGTTATATGTGTTCTCTATCAAAGTGGCTAGAGTATGGATACAAATATAAACTCTTTTGTTCTAACAAATTATGTAATCAGCCATGACCCTTTGGGTAGTCTGGAGGCCAAATGCCAGTCAAAACACCCCAGTTTTTTGTTCCAATTGGTCCTGGCTAGTTAATTACTTCCTGAAGCAACATTTTTACAGCCTAATCCTGTGTTTTAAAAATTTGGGTCTCATACAAATAAGAATATAGACCAGAGAAAAAGCTCGAAGACAAGCTATTCTGCTCCTGCTGGCTAGTTTACTGAACAAGTTCAGGGCAAAACTGGTGTAAACTGACTTCACACAGCAAACATTGACATGTAGTTACAGGGATCTTTTAATGTATAGGTGGGTGGAGAAACTGGTCAAGGTCGAGCGCTAGATAACAAAAATAGAGTAGAAGCCTTATAAGAGGCACCTGCTGCAGATGTTGTTAAGAGGAATGAATGATCTATTAGGCAAACATATAGTACAGTTTCCAAAAAGGAAAAAAAACAAAAACCTACGTAATTCCTGTCATTTAATTTTCTTCAGTAGCACATCAAATTTGTGGGTTAGGAATGATTTTTTAATACGTTTTTAAAGGGAGGGTATACCTTTGGTAATTACTCCAACAATTAATAGTCATGAAAACTTACTTGGTAAGAAGCACTGCAGCTGTTGATATTTGTATAACGTGTTAAGAAACGATTCCCTTCTAAGGAATATGGTTTAAGAGAGAGGGATTCAAAAACATTTCAATCTGATGATGGAACGTTTCTCATGTGTATTCCA
The DNA here is from genome assembly GCA_032158295.1 of Pycnopodia helianthoides. Classification (NCBI taxonomy): domain Eukaryota; kingdom Metazoa; phylum Echinodermata; class Asteroidea; order Forcipulatida; family Asteriidae; genus Pycnopodia; species Pycnopodia helianthoides. The sequence continues at coordinate 25,502,842 of CM063243.1, forward strand.
ACTACGGATTATTCTTCCTGTGTGGACTTATAACTGCTCCAGATATTCAACGATATCTCAAAAACGCTAGCACCTTTTTATATGAAATTTTCACAGGTTAGTTTAATTGTATATATCTACATTTATAATAGGATTAAAACAATCGAACGGTTCTAAAAACCAAAGGTATACTTTGCCTTTGGATTGAAAAAATTTGTATTCACCAGATTTAAATCATTATTCTTGCTTTCTGAAAACTTACATCTCACCTGGTGTAATATCAAACTTCTTGGGTTTTTTGGTGAACAGTCTCTTGCTCCCATCTACAAAATCAGACAATTTGTGGTAGCTCAACTCCCTCCCAAACTCTTTGTTAAAGAATTTTTACTTTACAAAAAAAATTCAAATTTGTATATATTAATTTTCGATAAAATCTCACATCAAACTGATTATTTTTACATCCTTACTCCCTCCCCCCCACCTTCAGACGTTGCTTCTATCAAAGACAGACAGCTATAAAGACAAGCGGTCGCCGTCGTGTGGAGGGCGCCCTCTATGGGTAGAGAAAGCAGTCGCAAGCCGGATCAAGGTGCCGCACACTTTTGTGGTGCACAGCTACACCAAGCCAACAATATGCCAGTACTGCAGGAGGCTCTTGGTTGGGTTATTTAGGCAGGGAATCCAATGCAAAGGTGAGTCACCAGGTTTGTCAGTCGTGATTCCGAGACACAAAGTATGAACTCGGACACAAAGATTAATTTTGACCCTTGGACTCGGACTTCAATGAATTACTCGGGCATGCAACTGTTCAGGCTGATCAGCTGATTTCCTCGGGTGTGCCATTGAAAATTTAAAAAACAGCACAAAGTCTTGTTGTGCCTGGCACTTTCCTCTCTCTTTTGGCTTGCATTCTTGATTACTGATGGTCACTCAGATGCAACATAAGCCCTAGTCTGTCTTGAGTCTTTCAAAATAAACCGGAATATTATCAGAATTTTAGAGGATCGATGCATGTTTGACATTTACCTACATGAAGGTACAGGGAACTCTACACAAACTCATATCGGTTGATTTTGGAGGACTGAGGCATCAGGCACCCTACATAAACTTATGTCAGTTGACTTTGGTAGCAGGATTTGTACACAGCTCATATCAGTTAATTTTGGAGGATTTGAGGCAGCAGGTTTCCTACATATTAATCTCACATTGGTTGGTTTTGGACGATTGAGGCTGTTTCCAGTCAGGAGTGTCTATGAGATTGTCTGGGGGATTAGGGTTAATGACTTGTGACATGGATATGGACCTGCGGATCTTGAAGGCTCAAACTTTAGTCACTCATGCATTCCGTCCCCTCCCCCCCCCCCCCTTTGGGGTAAAAACAAAGCTGCTCCCCTGGGGGAAAAAACAAAACCTCAAAACCTGAAAATCACAAGTTGTTTTTTAACTGAATAGCGCCAAGCTACTGAATTTACAACAATACATGACAAATAATTGAGCACTCTGCAGAGTGGATTTGGCACATTATAAATCATATTTATTATTATTATAATAATAAACCATGTTCTACTTACATTAATCACTTGTTTTTGACAAGCATTATCTGCATAATGTTGTCAGCATACGGTTTAGTATGTAAGAGATCACGCAAGCCTTCTCGATGAACCCAAACAAGTGCAGAAGTTAGAAATTGAACCGCTGTTTAATATTGACTTGTTTTGAATTTAACTGTAAGTCTCACACCTCAGAAACGGGCTTTGGAAGTTCTGTGGGAAACCAAAGTGATGCTGTGAAGTTGGAAATCAAAAACGTCTATAAACAGAATGATCTACTCTTATTCTCAGTCTTAGGTTTGACTTGTTGTGGTCTTAGACTTTCTTTTCTGTGCCTTTTTTTTAAAGAGCCTTTTCAAGATTTCTTTCCTAGGCCTTCTAGGTTTCTAATTTAGTCTTGGACCCAGACTACAACCCATTTTCATGCTCTCTGATGATCATTTTGTAATGAGAGGGGGCTTCAACATTTTTTTTGGGGGGGGGGGGTTTGTTGTTTTGTAAAAACGTTGTGTATGATGCTGTAAGTTTCTTCACATTTGCATCAACTTTACACTGAGCAGAACTGTTGATATTCATGTATAAATGATGTGCCTTTTATTGTTGTCATTTCCAGATTGCAAATTCAATTGTCACAAAAAATGTGCAGAGAAGGTTCCAAAAGACTGCTTAGGGGAAGCTCCGCTACATGAACGTAAGTAATAAAAAAAAAGGAGATAGCCGAGGAGTTAAAAATTATCTACAATTTAGAGGAAACATAATATCCAGTCTTACTAACGTGTCATTCAATAATATAGCACTGGCAGTTGGGGAATTTCTTCCACTAAAATATTGTATCCTATGTCATAGACAGCGCCAGTTCAGTCTAGCGCCCTCTTGCGATCGCTCTTACCTCACTTCCTGTTTTGTTTACTCTATTGGATTATGTTTATACTTGAACTGTTTGCAGTATTAAAAGCCGTAGTTTCTCATGAAAGCAAGTTCTATTTTGATGTGTATGTTTGGACATCCAACTACTACTACCATTGTGGCGCAGGATATGTTTTCACCATTGAATGTGAAGATTCTCAACAAGTAATAAACACCTTGGAGAGTTAATGCACTCTGATTGGTTTAAGATTAGTCATGTGGGGGTGGGGGGTGTATTAAGGTGGTATAAAGACCGGCTCTGTGAACTAGCGAATAAATGGCCCTTAAAGAAGCACATTGTTGATGTGTGAATGCTCTGCACGCAATATGTGCTTGTTGTGCAAGAACTATTACATCAAACGGTTTTCTTTGTGCTTATTTTTGGGGGTTATTTTGGCAAGGACAGATGGTGCCGTGTGCACTTGCATACATGTACTATGTGTAGGCATAAATACGCAAACACTGTATTAATTTAAGGTGGCTGGTACGTGCTTAAAACCATCATAATAAAAGCATAAAGCCGAACACCAACCAAAGTGTTTCTATTTTTGGTGCGGTTAATTCTCAAAGCTTATAGTCTGGTTCTTGAAAATATGTGTAAGAGACTAGGTGCCACACAAACGTTGAACAGCCTAAGTAATGGTCTTTGAACATGAGTAGAATATTTCTGAAAAATAACAGCAAAAGAAAAATTACAAATTCTGATGTTTTTTACAGTTTGTTTTCGTTAAAGTTATTTATTAATGGGAATAACAGTGTGATGACCTGCATGGTTGATATACCTCACCTTCAGCTTAGTCCATTAACAGTGGCCAGCCACCAACCTAGTCATTAGCATGCAGTGAAGACTGGGACATAAAACTGTTGTTCCCTTAATAAAAATAAAAAAACACACAACTCATTTTGCAAGATATATTGTAAAGGCATTATCCAAAAGATGGTTTGTCACCCAGCTTTCATGATGAAGTTATACCGGGGTCTTGTATAGCAGTGTCACATAGCGCAGGTATCTACCAATAAGGCACTCAAGAATGTACTGTAAATGTTGTTTAAGGTTTAGGAGATCAGGTTGGCTAGCAGTTTCTTTCCCCGCATTTCACTTCTGTGGACCCCGGTTCGAGTCCCTCCTCGACCGGAGCCTTGCATGTAGATTGCTAGGGTTTTTTCCTATTTTTTTTTTTTTTTTTCTCCGACATATAAAACTGCACGTTACTTCTTGTCTCCTATTCATCCTGTTTTGGCTGACGCTGTGGGATGTGTAATGAAGTAAATAAAACAAAATAGATAAGGAACTCCCTGATGTATTTTTTGTCGATGATCATTTTCTCAGGTGAGAAGGAAGACCAGGAGAAGCTGAACGAGAGCGATGAGAACGAGCCAGAAGACAACGACACGTCTTCAAATCGAGACAGTCTAGGAGACAATCCAGATGAAGATGTGGGAGCCGAGGCTGACAGCCCCCCTGGCCCAGATAACCCACTCAGGTTGGGATATTATCAATAACATTTGTTCTCCTGATGGGACGTTAAAACCCTAAAGGGCTTAGGTAGTCCCTATCACTTTCAAGGGAGCAGAGAGAGCCGCCTTTTCAAGGCCTTCCCTTTCATGAATAGGTGTTTTCAATATCAATTGCCATGGCCTTCCATTCTTTGCCCCCCCCCCCCCGAAAAAAAAACAACAAACAACAACAAACAACAACCAAAAATGTCTAAAAGAGGTTCAAGTCAGTACCAACCGTAGTATATATATATTGACTGCTACAGAGCTTGGTTAAAACTACGACTCCTGAGGTGACCCCGGCGATGAGTGAATTCCTGGGGAAAATAGTGTGGTCCGGTGATCATCCTATCGTATTCGCCATATCTCAAAAAGGCTAATGGATTGCATTGTTAAGTTTGTAAAATAGTTCTTTTGATAATGACACTGGTTCCCCTTTAACGCATTGAAAAGAGGTGTCAAAAAAATCTTTGAAAGTGAGCATGAATAAATTGTAAATAACTCTTTGGATGGATTCTTTGACAGCCCCGTACAGAGTAATAACATTCCACTGATGCGTATTGTTCAGTCCGTCAAACACACCAAGCGGAGAAGCTCACAGGTCCTGAAGGAAGGGTGGATGGTCCACTGTACAGATAAAGACAGTATGGTAAGATTTCAAAATTGTTTATGGGAGGAGAGATTCACGTACAGCAGGGTTTCTCCCCAGGATCTTTCAAAACTGCGGGGCATTCTGGACCCAAATTTTTGAGGTTTGGCCTAAGCATGCTGAGTTGAAACGAGGTCCCTGGAATGCGAGCAAGACACTTAACAATTATTGCTCTGTCCTTTTGTCCTTTGGATGTGACGTATAGCTGTTGGTTTCCCTGTGTTGTGCAATGCACGTAAAAGAACCCAGTACACTTATTGCTAAGAGAAGGGGTTTGCCTCGGTGTTTTCTGGCTGCAGATTGCAGATTGGCTGCAGAAGGCACCACAGCACCTTGTGAACTGTTACTTGGTGCTATGTAAATAAATGGCTCATTTATTTCAAACATAGCTCCACATACCTTGTAGAAAGAAAAAAAAGTACTTTGATAAGGGGCAAGAACTGCATATTATTATTTGTATTACTATCATACTTTGCCTTTGTATTCTTGCAGCGTAAGCGGCATTTCTGGAGAATAGACACCAAGTCTATCACCTTGTATCAGAGTGATAGTAGTACCAGGTATTATAAGGTCAGTACCATTAATGAGTGTGTACCCCTTAGGTTACTAAGGCCAAATAAAAAAACAAACGTGTTTAGCGTCCCCGCTGCTTCCTTTTTAGAGGCCGCCTACCCTTTTTTTTTTTTTTTTTTTTAAGGATAATTTTTTACATCTCTGACAACAAAAATCTATTCTTAAATACATAAACATCGTATTTGATGGCAACCATCTTTAAAAAAAAGCCCGGCGGTTGTCTTAAAAAATGTATTGAACGGCCATTAAAAAAAAGAATAATAATAATAAAAAAGGGCCCGCCTCCTCCTCTTTTTCAAAAAGGCAGGACGCTAAACATGTTTGTTTTTTTATTTTGCCTAATAGTTTTGCTCTCTACATTGTTCAGAGGTATGAGAGGCCGGAGGGGATCCCGTTAACAAAGTAGTAAGATTCATCTTAAGATAGAGTTGCCCATCTCGCCGTGGTCATCTGTATTTGTGACCTAACTTTTTTGATTAGTAATTAGGATTGATTCAGCAGCTGAGGTGAATCGTGGTGCTTTGTGAAATGGAATCCCGGTCTTCCTTTATGTTGGTCGCCTCCATAAATATTTTGGAAAATTTGAAAGTCTTTTCTTTGTTTGTACCAGAACTTAAAATCCAGGGTGTGGAATATAATCTACACGGTTATCTGTCACCATTTTCATTCTTCTCACCTCTGTGAGTTTCCACAACACTGTCAATAGTGTGAGTTTGACCTGATGTTCAATTTCGTTCTTTCTTTTTAAGGGAAAGAATGTTGTACAGAGAAACTCATGTGTGATTCTTGATTAAAACAAATGTACGCAAAGCAGTGTGCCTGTTTTTTTTTGTGCTAAAAGGTACAATGAGAGAATAACATGCATATGATTCTCAGGATATTTCTTGAGTTCAGGATTTACTTAAAATATCCTTGAGCATTCATACTTTCTTGAAGAAGTAAAACATCAACAAAGGGAGAAAGAAATAGTCCACATTGTGTCCAAACCTTTAGTTATGTATTTTCTGGTGGTGCACAGAGTCTGTAGACCTCCTGAATTGTAACATCTGGGAGGTTCCGGGGACCCAGGCCTACTCGCCATTTTCAGGCATTTTCACGTTCTGCGAATCTTATCCCTGGAATAAGGCTGTGTCCTGAACTTAAGCAGCTTTGGCTTCAGCTATGGTCATTGGCTGCAGTGGCAACGTTGAAGCATATGACTTTACAGCGATCTGACCGTAGCCACTGCCAACGTCGTCAATTGGATTATGCCTTAATTCACTCACTGGAATCTCTGTAGATTCTGTATCTCAAATTAAATTTGTACAGCTTTTCTAATCTTTTGTTCGCAAAAGATTTGTAGCATGCAGTAACTCGTTAAAATGCTTCGTTTCTACCAACTAGGAAATTCCTCTTTCTGAGATCCTTGCCGTCAAGACCGTCTCCAGCGATGACGAGAAGTCCATGCACTGCTTTGAGGTCCAGACAGCGCGGACCACCTACTTCGTCGGTGAGAAGAAAGAGGTCACCATGGCGACGCTAACCGTGGATGGGGAGGAGTCGCCGACAGAGAGCGGGATCGGGACAGAGGTCGCCAAGATCTGGGAGAAGAAGATCCGACAGGCACTGATGCCTGTTACTCCTCAACAGAGCACAACGAGTGTGACCAGTAGCTCTAGCCCGAGTAAGTTCCCATCTCCTTACCTCATTACAGTGACTAAAGTTACTACAATGAAGGCACAATTTATTTTAAAAGCTAATCGCTTAATGCTTGAGAATCCAACAAATACTTGCAAGACTTCAAAGCCATCTATACTTTTATTTATAAGAATTTTGCCTGTGAGTCCTTGAACCTTGTTGGCCCCGGTGGAATTATTCGATGGAAAATCTACTTATTTTCCACCTGCAACAAAATAAAATGTTTGATCTAAACTGATGCTTTATGAGTTACACAAGGTGCTAAGATAAACATGTTAGATTTTGTTTTTCCTAAGATTGCATCTACAGGGCTGCTCCGTACAATGTATTCACTCTGATAGTCTATTTTGTTGTCTGGTTTATTTTTTTGTTTTTGTTTTTTGGCTGGGTAGACGATGACATGAAATGTTGTGGCTGCATCCAATGCATTTAAGCGGTACAGTAAACTTGATTGAAAACGATTACAAGTAGCCACAAGGAGTAGCAGGCCTGGTACTTTGCGGAGGTAATGGAGGGAAGTTGCCTCCATGCACCTGGTCATTGCCTTGGTGCCCCTTGAAACGGTCCAGTAGAAATTTAGATTGACCTCATTGAGCTGCCCTGTACTAAGGGATAAAACCTGCCTTGCCGCCCCCTACAATAATGAAGTATCAGGCCTGAAGAAGAGAGTGCATGAACAAGTTCTTCATCCACAGCGACTGTTTAGTTTGCTATTTTGTAACAGCTTCTTCATGAATTCTTGGAGCCGTATTAACATAAAAACCTAAATTTTGACATTTATAACACATTAATATTTCATTCCTGCTGTAAACCAGACTGACTTAGATTAGAAACACCTTCTTTTTAAACGAAAGAAAATGTGTTCGATACTAAATTAAAATTGGCAAAAAAATTCCATTACAAATTCCTGGTTGGCATTCCATGTATACAAATGGAGATGTATTTAACGTTGTTTTTTTTAAAGAACTGTTCAGCTATGTTGAAACAATCTAAAGTATTGCTTTATAAAAATATATATATAACCAGTAAGTAAAAGGCTTATATTAGCAACATTTTTTTGCCATCTCGTTGGACTGAATAAGTTGAATTTCCAACCGTTCTCTGGGGTGTCGAACCTTGTTCTGTCACGCCTCCAATGTAGGACTGAAAACAAACAGAGGATACTTCCATGCTCTAAATCTACCTGCAGTCAGATTAGTTGTAATTGCTCGGCTTTTTGTCACCCTCTCTTCTTTGGAGCTTTTGTTATGGCATGAAGTAAAAAACTAGTTGTGGATGGGTACAGTTGCTCAATTCGTCTTTAATTTTCTTTTTTATTACTTTTTTTTTCTTAAGTTTTGCACTGTTGGCTACTCTATTTTTCTTATTTTTTAAATATTTTTTACCTTAAGTTTTGAAATCACCCTGCTGCATTCGTTAGTGCAGGTCATCACAAGTAATTGTGCCCGTATTTTTCTTTGGTATTGTTTGTTTATTTATTTTTTTATTTTTATTTATTTATATATTTATTTATTTATTTATTTATCTTTTTATCTATTTACTTGTTTATTTATTTGTTTTAATTTGTTGAGTGCTTTAGAAAATGCTGATCGGTTAATTACTGTACATGTAGGTCAAATGTCAAGGTGAGTTTAAGTTATTTTAGTTCAGAGCAGATTTCTTGAAGACGATGGCATTGTGTGTAATACATACCATTAACTGAGTTACACTGAGTTAAAATGAGAAGTGCGCACAAAATATACCTTGCCAAAACCAGACTTGTCCCACGAAAGATTATTTATGATGATTACCTTGTCCATATTTTGACTCGTAAATGAAACAAAGTTGTAAAACACATATGAACAGATTGATTCAGTTTTGGTGTAGAAATCGTCAGGATATTTCTTCCTGTTGTATTTTTTTTAAGTAGCCATGGCTAATCTGCGTAGAGGCCAGTAACTCATTAATGATGATGGTAAATTGTCATGCTTCTGAAACAGATAAGAGAATTAGTTGAATTGTGCAGAATTAGCTGCAGTGTAACTTAGCAGATGGTGAGTCCTCATAAATATTTTGACACTAGTGATATCCACCCTCATCTTCTTTTCCATATGCCTGCCTTCTTCCCCCCTCCTTACCCTCTCCCTAATCTCCCTAAAAAAACACTCCTGATGACCACTGACGCCGACTACTATTGATGTCAATAGTGGAGCCATCGTCCGAGTGCAACAACCGGTCCCCACACTGCTACACCCATCACCCCCATCGTTCCTCTTCTTCCTCGTCCATTCCTCGCAACGTGCCTTTCATGCCCGGCGCCCCACACAAGAGCCAATCCATGGGTCACCGCTACATGGTCATGCAGCTGTCCCCCCCGGTCGAATCACCTGGGGCGGGCAGCGAGCAAAAGCCACCCCGGGTAACATCTGGAACGAAGGCCATGGAGAAATACCAGCAGAAGGGGTACACGCCCCCGAAGAGGACGAGCCAAGGGAGCTATACAACAGTTGGTACATAATCTCATCCTCCTACTCCTCCTTCTTCCTTTTTTTCACACATCACCACCTGTTGTCCTCTCTGACCCCTGACCCCCCCATCCCCCTCACCACTAGCCAACTAACACAGTCAGAATGCTACTGTCACTGTCTCCGTATCACAGCTTTCTAATTCATAATAGCAAGCAGCTCTAACCTCCAGACACTAACCCCAGTTTAGAGACTACTAATAGTCCATGGCGTTTGTTAAGTTTTTTTTACCTTGAGATGTTTTAAACACTGTAGCCTTTTTGACTAAGCGGTCTTTCTGTTGCCGGCAACTGACTCTAACAACCATTCTTTAGATAATTAACTCTTGTCAATGTGTGTGATCTTCGTTTGATACGCCTTTTAGCAAATTATCTTCGCCTGTAGTTGAGTGGACAAACCAAATCCCCTATAAACTCCCATAACTATTTTCTGCTGTAAAGTAGTATTTTTTCATCTGTTAAAGTTTAAATCGTAGGTTACAAATCTCCCTTAGTAAATTAATATAAGTTTGCAAAATGTCTACTGTTAAAAAATTTCTGTCTTACTGCTGATAAACATTTGGATGATTCTGACTGTGACATTGGCCCGTGTGTATTCGGGAAAACAATAGTATGAAATCTACGCACAGTGAAAAATATGCAAGAAAAAAACAACAGGAAAATGGCTGATAACGCAACTGCTTCTGTCGTCAGATTCATCTTAACATGGCCTGCTGGACATGGGTTTTTGTTTCCTTAACAATGTGGAAATATGCTTGAAGAATGGTTAAACTACACTTCTATCTGAAGCTTGTGGATTTTAACCGAAACAAATAAGATCGCTACTGGAATTATTATGAGGAAGCTCAAAAGGCAACTGATAAAAATGGAGACTCTGATTTAAGTCCAGTGAGGATTTGAATCTTTGATGATCTTAATAGACCTTGGTACTGATATGCCACAGTTTATTGACCACTTTGCACTAGAATGGGAAACTATTGCGCCTCTGCACATGCTGTCGGAAACGCAGTACCCAGTTACAGCATTTGAGCAATGTAAACAAACTGTGACTTCATCAGTACAGGGGGTCTAATTATTTGTGCTTGTTTCTAAAACAACCCTAATAAGTTTGGATATTTTGAGTCCATTGTGTCTGGTCGGGTTTCCGGTGGGACGTAATGAAACAGCGGCCTGTTGAGTTGAAGCTGAGCTCATTATGCACTCACGCATGCTTCTGCAACACATCAATGCCATTTTGAAGTACAAAGCTTTGCCATTTCTTATTGACTTTTTACATGTACTATGCAGCTCATTAACATGCTTGAACAACCAGCAGTGCTTGTGAAGCAAATTGACCTTCGCTGTGTGTACAAATTAATATAGAATGTTGTTTCAATTGCTTTTCTTTAATAGGATGTCTCTCTCACACACACACACACACATTCAAATCTGCTTGCCCATGATGTGAGGGGTGGAGCCACCCCCTGTCCACCATGCACTTATGTCAACAATCTGATTGTCCATGTAGGGAAGTGGATGGAATTAGGGGGGTGTCAGAAAGAATCTTTGTTCTATTAATGTATCTCTTTCAAAAGCAATACATTAATTACATTAGTAAAATATGATGTGGTCACTTTTCATCCACTCAGTTCCAACGTGGAGAGATGGTTAAACTTCGGTAAAAATTTCATCTCAGAGTTTTGTTCAATGCCTCTCGCCCCGAGAAAACATGAATTTTTAAACCTTTTAGTTACTCCAAAAGATGAAACGACCTGAAGAATGGGAAAGGGTGTACATTTTCATGAGCCAATGTCGTTCCATTCTTAATGCTTTACTTGTTACATGTACATGTGGCGATGTTCACAATTATATTTGTTTGTGTTCACTTTATAACTCTTTGCGTTTTATTGTTGTAGCTCAGTGTAAATCATTTTAACATACTAGAAATATACAGAATGAGTTTGATTGCAAAGTACATGTTTTGGGGAACTTGGAGGAAAGTAGTTTGAGAAGAGAAAAAAAGTAAGACTATGCTTTGTAGGGGAATGGTTTGAAGGAAAACTACTGGACTGGCGTTTTCTGTCCTGACGACGTTAGGAACATTTTATGGACCGGTTTAATTTGGTTCATTTATAGTTTTTATCGATCATAAATAACTGAGAAGAAAATAGACAAAACTGCCATAAAAGAATGATTTAATTTTGTTCAGCATTATTTGTGGAAAACTTTATGGATGATAAATTTTGTTTATTATGACAAAAAAAACACCTGTTTTTAGGAAATGCTTAACTAACGATCATCACCTACTAATACATCTACTTTTTTATTTGCAAAACTGACGATTCGATCACAATAACACTCATTAACACTCTCTATGGTCATTTTTCAGAGACTGAAAACACTTATTGTCCAGTATTTCATGCAGTGAATTTGGTGTAGTTGACTACTTTCACAAAATTGCTATATTCTGAAAATTTGTGCAAAAATATTTATGTGTAGATAGTAGCACATTTTATATTTTTTTTATTTGTTTGCATAAGGCACATGTCAGAGTAGATTTGGTCACTCACAGATGTTGAACCTTTGTTTTCTGGTACTTTGTTTAGCATTTATTTATTTTTTTGTGCAAGGAGAAGAAAAATAATCAAAATTATTTAAGAGAGGCTTGATTAAAAAAAGGATTGGTTAGTAATGAGGAACTGGAATGATTGGGAGACTCTTAGGACACTAGGTGGCAGCAGACTTACCAGGTAAATCCATCGGTTCTAGGAAATGTGCACATGCTCACAATTGTTATTTATTAATTTGTTAGTTATCCAAACATCGCTTGGCTCGCTGGCGTCTGGCTTGGGCTCGGCTTGGGCTCGGGCTAGGCTCAGCTTGGCTCGCTTGGGCTCGGCAGTCTTGGGCTCGGGCTTGGGCTCAGGCTTGGCTCGGGCTTGGGCTCAGGCTTGGCTCGGCTTGGGCTCGGGCTTGGGCTCAGGCTTGGGCTCATCGGGCTTGGGCTCAGGCTTGGGCTCGGGCTTGGCTTGGCTCAGGCTTGGGCTCAGACTTGGGCTCGGGCTTGGGCTCGCTGGGCTCGGGCTTGGGCTCAGGCTTGGGCTCGCTTGGGCTTGGGCTCGGGCTTGGGCTCGGGCTTGGGCTCGGCTTGGGCTCAGGCTTGGGCTCAGGACTTGGGCTCGGGCTCGGGCTTGGGCTCGGGCTTGGGCTCAGTCTCTGGGCTTGGCTCGGCTCTGGCTCGGGCTCGGCTCTGGCTTGGGCTCGGGCTCGGGCTCAGGCTTGGGCTCAGACTTGGGCTCGGCTCGGGCTCGGGCTTGGGCTCGGGCTCGGGCTCGGGCTCGGGCTGGGGCTCCTTCGTCTATTTTGGAGGAGTGTACATTTTTCATGGTGTTCCCCAACATCAAACGGAGCTGGAGCGTAAGTCAAGATTTGCAAAAAGCCCTCTAGTGTCCAAAGTCTCCCATTGTTTTTTTTACTTTTCACAAATACATTTTGATATGACTTTCTGCTATTTGGCAAAAGTAATGCCTCCCTGAACTATTGTTTTTTTATTGGATTTTTTTAAGTCTTGTGCCAAAGTTGATTTGTTGTTACAGCAAAAGAATCAAAATGGGTTAAGTGAAACAAACCGTAATGATTGTTTTTTTTAATATTTTTTATTCTATGTAATAAAACGCAAACACTTATGTTGTACGGATTATTTTTGTGGACATTGTGGACAGGTTCTAGTGCAACGAACGAGAACGGAGATCATAGCATCTTGGATGAGACGGTGAAGCAAGAGAAGAATGACATCAGTCAATACTACCAGATTTTCCCAGATGAGATCTTGGGGTCGGGTCAGTTTGGCATCGTCTATGGAGGTAGGTTGACTTGGTCGGCTGTTCTTATATAGCGCTTTATCACACCTGACGGGCGTCTGAAAGCGCCCTTTTTTACAACAGATATGCAGAGCTTTGTTTGAGGTATGCAGAGCTTTGAAAGGGTTGACTAGGTGGCACAGTCTGCAGCCAATTGCCAGAAATGCCGGGGCAAACCCCATCTCTAAATACTAAGTACATTGGGTTCTTTTTTGTGCTCAACGTCCCATTTTTGAAAGACAAAGCAATTCTGGATATGTCTTGCTCAAGGTCACAAGTGGCATGTCTGGGACAGAAGCCACACTCTGACAACACCAGAACACTGTGTCTGGTGCATTAGACCACACTCGGCCATGACATTGCATGATAGAAATTAAACCCACAAAATTTAACCTAAGAAATTTATCAAGGCATAACTGCACTGGGATTACATGTTAATAGTTGAGGGCTGCTATATCAAAACAGCCAAAAATCTGCCACTACAAGACTGTGATTGTATGAAATTGACTCGTATTTAATTGTTTTTTGTTGTTTTCAACATTGTTTTGTGTGACAGGTGTCCATCGAACCTCAGCCAGACAGGTTGCAATCAAAGTGATTGACAAGTTACGCTTTCCTACAAAACAAGAAACACAACTCAAGAATGAGGTCTCCATCCTACATGTAAGTCTGTAATTCCAGTGAGTCTGAAGAAATTGTATTCTGACTAAAGCCTGGCTCATACTCAAGTCGAAAGCATATGCATATTATAATTAATAAAAAGTTTTAAGTTTTTACAAAAAAGGGCAGGTTTTTGCCGGACAAGTTCCGACATATTTTTGCTATTGAAGGCCTCCCTTGCCAAATGGTGGTCACTGTTTGTAAACAAAAGAAAGGTCTATACTAGATGTGACATGCCAGATCAACCAAACCTGAAATGTGTCACACAGCTATTAAAAGGGGCGGCGCGCATGTATTGCCTCAATATGCACATATTACTACACACATTCTCTGGGTTCTAGGTTCTATTGAATCTCAAAATGGTGGCGCCTACCTGATGAGCAGTTTCAACACTTCCTCTTGTGCATGTAGCAAAGTGTTGTATAAATGGCTGTACCCTTATGCCTGCTTTGCTCTCCTTCTCTGTGCAGAAAGTACGACATCCAGGCGTAGTCAACCTGGAGAGAATGTTTGAGACTCCAGAGCGTGTCTTTGTCGTCATGGAGAAGCTAAAAGGAGACATGTTAGAGATGATTCTATCAAGCGTCAACGGAAGGCTAGATGAACGAGTTACAAGATTCCTTATCTCCCAGGTGAGCCCGATTTTTGAAGTTGGGTAAACTTGTAATTTTTTTTATCTAGTTCATAAGCATTGCAGCGAGTCATGGCTGAGCGGTCTAGAGCATATGTTCTGATAGTAGAGTAATCAGGGTGTGGGTTTCAATCCTCGTCATGACACTTCTGTTCTTTGGCAAGACACTTCAATAAAATGGCTTCTCATCACCCAGGAGTAAATTGGTACCTGCAAGGGTAGAGATTGTGAATGATAAGCAGCCTGTGTGCCAATTTGGATGCCGATGCTGCATACTCCAAAGGAGTTGAGATGGTTTTCAGGAATGGTTTAAGGCCCAATGAACTGGGATAATAATAGTGTAAGGTGCTTTAATACAGTGTTTAAAAATGCTCTAATAGATGCTTTTTAAAAAGAAAAACAAAAATAATGATCAACCTTTCTGGTAGAGAATAGCGCCCTCTGTGTATTTTAGCATAGCTTGAGTGATTTGTTTTTACCGCACTGGACTCTTTTCTTGTCTTCATCCTGTGAATGATTTTGTACATGTATAGAATAAGTCAGGTTGTATCCTTTGATAATTTCTTGGTGGTTATTCCACCAAATCATGCACTGGCATTGTTTGGATCCAACCAAGATCAGAGGTTGATTTAGAGCACCGGTGCTTAAATCCAGAGGTCGTTCACAGTTTCAAACCCGGCTCTTGTCAACTTTTTCTTTGTTCACCCCCGAATCGATATAAAATAATTGTCCGTAAAGCATCATTTTGAATTTTCTTGTTGTGTTTTGTTTCTCCTTGCACAGATTTTGATTGCACTGAAATACCTTCACATAAAAAATGTTGTCCACTGTGACCTTAAACCAGAAAACGTTCTCCTCTCATCAGAGGGGGATTTCCCGCAGGTGAGTTGCCTAGTAGTATAGACCTTTATCATACTGCCACCATCTTGGTCATGTTCCCTGTATCCAATAGCAGTAATGAATGCTAGTATTCATTGCACTGAAATAGGAACCAGACTATTTTTTTCTTCTCGCCTCGGTTTGGTTACATAGTTTAGAATGGAGAAAATCAAGATGGCCACACCGTGATAAAGGTCTATTGTGTTGAGTACGCAGAGTCTGAGATGTCCCTCAAGTAGCCTAGAGATGCTTTAGCAGAAAATAGTTGCTTTTATTTTATTTATTTTATTTTAGTTAGATTACTAACACATGTAAGCAAGTTTTTAGATCACAGACCATTAACACATGTATTGCCCATGCTTTTAAAAATCTGGGCAAAAACATTGAACATTTTTGACCTTGTTGCTTCTTTTTCCCCAGGTGAAACTATGTGATTTTGGGTTTGCTCGGATCATTGGTGAGAAGTCATTCCGGCGGTCTGTTGTAGGCACGCCAGCTTACCTTGCACCTGAAGTGCTGCGCAGTAAAGGATACAATCGTTCCCTGGATATGTGGTCTGTTGGTGTTATAATCTATGTCAGGTATGTCAAGTTAGTAGTGAGAACAAGCAAGCCATACAAACAATGGTTATCCTTACCCCCCCCCCCCCACACACACACACCTAGACCCTCCCCCCACACCTAGACCCCCCCCCCCTTGCATCCCCCACACCAACTACAGGTTCTTGTTAAATCATTCACTGTATTAGGGTTTTATTTGCTACATTATTGACATTATTTGATATTTAAGTGGCGATAGTTTTGTTATTTCTGAAGTGACATTTTGGAAATCAAGCGTTATCATAGATTTTCTTGGTCATTGTTCGGCAAATAAGCAGCCAATTTAAACGTTGCGATATTCTATTTCGCACTAAGTTGAAAGCTCCTCAAAACAGTCATTCAAGTTCACTTAATGTGTAAGCAATTGGTCTAACAGCATTCAGAAGTCTCTACATGTAGTTGTGCCTACTCTGCTAGATTGAATGCTGATTTCGCATGGCCTTATAAGTTTCAGTTGAATATAACGCATATAAATTCAAAGTGAAATTGAATGACGGTTTTAACTGAAGAGGCAAAATCATTTTAATACAAATGCATGAAAGTGAAAGAGGCTGGGGGAGTGCCAAAAAAATGACTGGGAAAATCTATATTTAAAGTGCCTTTTGCTTCTTTTTCAATGAATTTTGTATGATTGTATTTGCTGTGATCTGCCCTATTGCATTTTTCACAAATTTTGTCTCAATTGATCGTAGTATTTATTCCTTTTATGACTGTGCTTTCTCTATTCATTATTTAATGTTCGGCTGCCCACAGTGTCATTATGAAGATTTGATTGGCCTTGTTTTAAAGAGGGGCTCTAAGGTCAAAAGGTCAAGTTCAGTTTTGTGATTCGCTCATTTTCCAATAGAAAGAGTCCTTATGAAAGTGGAAAAATGTTACAAGTCTCTAACCTCATGTTAACCCTCTTGCTGTCTGACCATTCAATACCATTCACTGTGGTTTTGAATGATAGATAAACTATGCCAGCCTGCAATATGATACCATGAGGGAATGCATGTACACAGTACACAGTTAGTTCTGTGCACAGTTGTGCCACCGTACACAACCTTGGCAGTCGAATGGTTTCAACTCACTGGAAAATGTTGGCAAGAGTCACTGACAGTAGGAGGGTTAAAACGGCGCGTAATTACTATCGTATTAAATGCCCTTCCAGTGGGAAATGTGTAACGTCCCAAAACATCCAATGATATTTTTTTAATGGAATTTTTTAGATCTCTCCTGAATTTCCATGATATTTAATCAAAACAGCGTTGGATTCGATCTTTTGACTAATGAAAAAGTATTGTTGACATCCAATGACGTCATGTTTCAAATTTCGCTCCGAAAGAGTACCATAGTAACCAAATGAAATGACATTTTTACACCATTTTAACATGAGATTACAGACTAGGAATTTTTCCCCCCATTTTTCTAAGGGCTCAAATGGTTGAAAAACGAGAGCATCACAAAACTGAACTGGACCTTACAGCCCCCAAGTTTTTAACTTGTTTTAATACTGTGAAGCACCTTTGCAGATGGATTTTGGTGCGATAATTCATTTTTGTGAATATTATTATTATGATTTTGGTTTTACCCTTAAGATTATTACACCAATTAAAGTATTTTTATCACTTATTATTATTATAATAGATGTTTATATATTATATTATTTATCCCCAGTGCAAATTTAACATCTATTTAATTGTTGTGGTAACCACTGCAAAAACGTTGAATTTGACACGACTCTAGCTATCGGGCAAGCTTGGTGGTCTAGTGGTAAGACATCTGCTCTAGAATGGCAAAAGTCGTGGGTTTGAATCCCACCCAAGTAATATGCTGGTGGATTTTGTTCTCACATGATTCTTGAAATTACTGAGTAAACAGTGTTCTACACATATCTATGTTCAGGTAAAACACAAATAATATTTGTATAATGGGAAAAAAGGTCTTAAACGGACGTCTAAAACTGGCAGGGTCATGGTCATGTGATAAAGGACCAAGCCAAAGCGGAGGATTAGAGGAAAATCTGTAAAACTTTTCTGTTTTGTAAGTTTTCAATTCCTGTCAGGAATAGTCAAATTGAATGCCATGCTCAATGGTTGTGCGTATGCACGTGTGCCAGTAGATTTTACATGGAGTACCAATATGCATTGATTGCGTTACTCGTAAATAAGAGCCAGCACAAGCTTGCACACCAGTACGCATATGTTTTTTACCGTGTGTTTACTACACAAAGAAACATGGCCACATGATCCACTCTTGACCAATCAGAATTTGTGAACTGTTGGGTGTATACTATTTGGTTTTACCCGTACACCGACCCGTGTTAAGCACTGTATACTCAGTACTTTCCCGAGTCCTGTGAAAAAGAAATTCCACATTTTATTTGGGTGGGATTCGAACCCACGACCTTTGCCATTCTAGAGCAGATGTCTTACATGTCTCACCACTAGACCGTCAAGATTGCCCAGATCGTCTTGGGGTACATGTATTGCCACCAAGATTGTTTCGCTGTACTTGTGAAGTATTGATAACAGCCTCAACTATTTTGGTGCATATTTTCTTTTTTAAAAACAAATATCTTCCTGTCCTTATTTTTTGATGACAATATTAATTTGTTGCAGTCTAAGTGGGACTTTCCCCTTCAATGAGGATGAAGAGATCACGGATCAAATCCACAATGCAGCCTTTATGTTTCCACCCAATCCATGGGATGAGATCTCAGATGATGGTAAGGGTTTTGTTTGCAAAAAATAGTTAGTGGCAGTTTCGACCTCAGCAGAGTCTTTCTCGAAGGCTAAATGACAAGACAACACACATAACATAAACAAGTATACTGGTGTAACAGAAGCAGTCGGGTGGAAAGAGATGAATAGAAAGAGATGAATAGAAAGAGAGAGAGGCAGAAAGTACATGGAATTTGTGAGCATGTCTACTCGTTGAAACTGAGGACTTTAACAAAAGGGTTCCGGGTGTTTTGACAGAGCGAGGATTGCAGGTGTTTACACACTTGTGTGTGTGTGTGTGTGTGTGTGTGTGTGTGTGAAGAGCAGTTTGCCTAAATGTTGCAGGTCATTCTTGTTAGCTCCTTAAAGTAACATTTGTGAGGCTTAACCCTCCAACTGTTCGACCATTCAATCTCATCCACTGTGGTTTGGAATGATAGATAAATTATGCCCGCTTGCAATATGATATCATGTGGGAAATTTTCCTTCTCCGTTCTTTCTTCTTGCAGCTGTTGACTTGATCAAGAATCTACTGCAGGTGAAACTGCGGAAACGATACACGGCAGACAAATCATTGGCACATCCCTGGCTACAGGTAAGTTATATAATTGCTGATCAAGTACGTATGATAGAATAAAGTAATGGATTAGGAATTAGTCACCTACAAACCAAAAGTGCATTCGCTGAAAAATTAATTGAGAAGCTTACAAAATCAAGCATTAACATCAGTGAGAAACATAATAGCCTGTTTGTAAGCAGAAAGCATCTGCTAATAGCTGCTTAAGCAGACAATAGCCCTTAACAAGTTTCTGCTGGTCTTACAAAGTAGGTGCTACACGGTGTTTTGGCTGGTAACCTTATTTGGGTAAGCATCATTGTTTTGTGCTTAGTTATTTTGGGGGCTTAAAAGTGGCTCTATGACATTGCCCCATGTCTTCTAATAACAAATTGAACAAAGCTAATCCTAATGACATTTACAACTCATCTGATAATAAGAATACAATGCAGTTCTTACATAGCGCTTTGTCACACTCAAGGGCTTCTCAAAGCGCTCCTTACCTTTTCTACAAGGTATGTGGAGCTATGTTCAAAATATAAGACCCATTTATTTACATAGCACAGTGTATTATGGTTTACAAGATGCCATGGCGCAATCTGCTGCCAACAATACCAGAAAGTACTGGGGCAAACCCCTTTTCTTAATGATAGGTGTACTGGGTTCTTTTACGTGCATTACTCAACACACAGGAACTACGGCTTCACATCCCATCTAAAGGATCAAGCAATAAATGGTCAAGTGTTATGCCTAAAGACGCAAGTGACAAGAGCGGGACTCAAACCCACACTCTGCTGTTCCAGAAATACCAGAGTTTTGAGTCGAGTGCGCTTGAGCGTTCGGCCACGACACGCCATCTATCAGCACATGAACCATAACAGACATTCACATTTCTGGCATCCATCACACAAGGTCACTGGTTAATATATCCTGGTTGAATGGAACCTCATAGTCCAGACCCAGGAAGTCATCAGGATATCATATGCAACCATGCAGGATGTAGTATAGGTGATCCTTCATTACACGCCAGTTTTTATACCAGGCTGGAAATCCTGGAGAGAAAAAAAAACATGGGGGGAAACTTATGTCATGTTGGAATCAACTTGGAACATCCGCCATCTGTCAAAAAAGATCACTTAACAGCCACACTGATTACTAATAACTATTAGGTTTTACCATACGCTGATGTGTTAAGCACTGTGTTACTGCAGGGGGAAAAAAAACACAGGTCTTTTCAGAATTAAAATTTGGTGTCATAAGAAATGCTTTAAAGCGATGGAAGGTGATGTTTTTTTTGTAAAATTACACAAAAACGAATGCCAACTTCGGAGTTGGAAGAAGCGGAAACTTTGAGTGTGCAGCAGATATGCATGCGTGTGACACTATTACTTACCATGAGGATCAGACCTAATGAAGCTTAAAATCTTGCTCAACAAACTAAAAAAAAATTCTTAGCCCCCAAAAAATACATGGTTAAGTCACTAACAATGTACATAACACAGAATATTTTATATGGCAGACTGTTTCCTCTTTATTTTTGTGTTTTATTTTATTTTATTTATTTTTTTTTTGTGGTGCTTGGCCACTTCATCTAGAAATGCGCTATGGCCGATGACTGGGGCGAGGTGCAAAACCGATGTATGAACCCAAATGTATTGTTCTTTTGATACAGAAAACACATGCTGGTTAAACGGACCCATTAGAATTCTCTGCAAAGGCAGTTGTATTAGTTGAATGAACAAAACTGGCACTAAAAATAAAACAAAGTAGGCCGTTTTGAGAGCTTATCTTGGGGGAATCCTCCAGGTCCCATACCACTCATCATTCCACAACACCTGTTTACATACACTAACTGAAGTGTGATGTTTTTTTCACAGGACTACAAGACATGGCTAGACCTGAGAGAGCTGGAGACCCAAGTAGGAGAACGCTATCTCACCCATGAGAGCGACGACGAACGCTGGGAGGAATACCGTCGGGATCACAGCGAGGGCGGTAACAAGAGCTCAGGCCACGGCTGCAACAAAGCCAGTAATTCCCCGATTCATCTCAGCCCAGGGCGCCACATGGAGCGCGTCAGCACCCTGTGAGACTAAACAAATGATCTCCTGATCTGTTTCCCACCTCTATCGGAGGCCGATGATGCACAAACTACTCCCCCAGCCTCCTCCCCAGTCTATCTTCTAACCTTTCCCTCCTGTCTTTTTCTCGATCTCCATCCATGGTGTTTTGTTTTTTTTAAGTACCAGACTATTTATATGATGTACATGTACATGTTTTGGAAACTCCAGGTTTTCATGTGGTCTTTTTTATTTTCATGGTTGTCCCATCATGGGATAGACAGAAAGCTCTTCTGCCATTGTGTCCCCTTCGGTGGGAATGCAAACCTTTCAGTTATATCTAAGTCATACATATTCTCTTGGAGAGATTGTATTGCAGGGATGAGGAATTGCAGACCTTTCTCTGAATTCAGACCTTTTTTTATGTCGGCCTGGTGGAAAAAAAAGTAGCAGTTAGTTTCTTCAGATATGAATAAATCCTACTCTATGATCTACTTCTCTGGCACTGAGGATACTGTTCTCAGAAGCTCCTTAAAATCCGTAACTCCAGGGGTTACCAAAAGGTGCAAAATGCCATCAATACAACCTACCTCCTAAAATTAGGATTCTAGTTTCATATATTTGTGTTAGCATTGACTCTCACCTCTGGACTATTGTGAATTCTTATTACTTAATCCCTTTTGGCAAGATTGGTTTTAGTTTCCTTTCATTGAAATTCCTCTAAAACAATATTTTCCCTGCCCCCAACCAAAACAATCCGGGAAAGTATTCCTTGCTCCTTCCATATAAAAAAAGGAAACAACAACAACAGCAACACACAAAAGGAACTTGTCAAGCCTCACAGTGTTTTTTTGTTTCTCTCGAAAAAGCATTAAAACCCCCCAAAAAGTTTTCAAAGGTGTTTTATTTACTGCTTTTTTATATAATGCTGCAGGGATCACCTTTCGAGACTAGTTTTCTTCTTTTTATTTTTTATTTTTTCCAGACCGTTGTTAGAATGGTTTGAATCGAATTCTTCTCAATTAAACTTTACTCTTGCCATATCTCATCACTCAGTGCAATATTGGGGTTTTATTTTTTGTTTATGCAACCCAAGCAAAGCTTTGGATCAAAATTATGAAGAAACTGATCATGTGTTGACAATTAAGCAATTTCATTTCTGTAAACCAGAAACTTAAGAAAACTGTCCAGATTTCAGACCTTATGGAAACATTCAGAAGTTATTGTTCCATTTCATAGAAAATTGTAAATTGGAATTCGTTGAGGCAAAGTCAAACCTTACCATATTTTTAGTCGGGAGTCTGCAATATTGTCAAACGCTCAAATACCCGTCAACAGTGGAGACTTACTTATCTGTCAGTCGGTTGTTTCAAAAAAAATGCTTTGGATAAGACAATGGCTTCTGATTGTGAGCTACCTTAGCAAATATTTGTTACAGAAAGTTCAAATGATGTTAGGCGTAATTGGAATGCAAGCAACTGCCGCGCTGGCACTATACGTGATCAGCAATGACTGAAAAAATAACAATGAATTTATGATTTTTAAGTCTTTTTATTAAAATTGGAACCAGTAACAAATGTCCAGAGAAATGATTCAGTCTGAAATAGTAAATGTGCAAGAAAAGTCCCCCCCCCCCAAAAAAAAAAGACCCAAACAACCGACAAATAATATAGGTTTCTCCAGTTTGGGGTGTTTTTTTTGCTGCAAATAAGCGGCAAATTTAACTGTCCCATTATTCTATTTCATGCGAAATTGAAGGCTCCTCAAAACAGTCATTCAATTTTACTTATGTGTTTTTTTTTTTTTTTCTTCTTTTCTTTTGCGTCATGCAATTAAAAGAGGTAACCATTCAATATCAAAATCCCGTCGTACAGCATTCAGATTTGCCTTTCACAGAAATTTGTAGTTGTGCCAGCTAAATTGTTATCACAAGCTCAAACAGCGCCCACACTGATGTCAAAGAAAGACCGCTCAGTCATTGGTTGGTAGTTGGCATTTGACCTCAGCGATGGCGGCCTGAAAAGTATTTGAATGTACTCTTCCAATAGCCAATGATGTATCATCCCTTTAATCAATATAAATGAGCAGGGGGACCAGTTGCAAACAGTTATTACTATTTTTTTTTTTTTAAGACCAAATTTTTGCTAGTGACCCAGGAGTAGTCTTCTTCAAAAGTTCTCAAAATCAACTCTTAATTGAATGCAGAGGATCTAGAAACTTGTAATTTTGAATCCAACCTCACACAGTGATAAGCGCTGTCTACTCAGTGCATTCCTAGCCCTGCAGGGGGTAAAAAAAACATCCACAGGCTACGGAATTGGAACCCACAATCGCCCGAATTCTAGAGCAGATGTCTGAAACTGCTTGACGACCTGAGCATGCCCTGGTGAAGAGAGGCAAGTTGGAGTTCTGTAATCCTTGTCACACATCGGTGTTAGAGTAAACTTGAATGTTTTTATCACCGATGCAATTATGACAAAAATTATATCAAGAAACTTCTTTTCTTTCCTTGTTTCTCTATTGAATGATGGCAGTATGACCCTGATTGGTTAATTGCAAATATTGGGTTTTTTGTTTTGTTTTTCCTTCTATTAACATATAAATATGCAGGTACAGGTGTTTCGCTTAAAAAAAAGGAGTATATTTTGTGTTTATATAACTGTCAAACTTCCACGATGGATCAGGTATAATATTTTAACCAGTACAGAACATTTAAAGCAGAGATTTGAAGAATGTAGGCTCTTTGATGACCTTTTGCTATTGGATTGGAAATAATGTGAAGAGAGAGAAACACCGATGTGTAAAGCCGTTGTAAATTTTGTCAATAAAGTGATTTCCTAACTGTGATATGCATACCATCATTGGTAATATGCATATCAGTTTTCATACTAAGTCAATAATGCAAATGGAAAGAGTAACATTTGAAAGTTTGTTTCTTCTTCTTTCTTCTGAGGATTGCTTTTTTACTTTTCTTGAGATTCCTCCTGATGTGGTTTGAGAAAGGGGGTACGTTTTGGTTTTAATTTTGTTTTAAATCTTAACTACCAAATGTCCGTTTATTAATATTTACAATTTGTTATTGAATTATTTGTCATTTCTATCATTTTATTACTCTTAATTCACAATAGAACAGACGGGATGTTAAATGTAAATTACAGTGATTTTTGTTTTATATTAAATCCTTTCAAAATTAAATTGATTTTGAAACACATCAAACTAACTTCCACTTTTAAAAGACTGTACCACCCATACACCAATAACAAGCCTGCTGAAAGACAAATACCTCACAGATGTTAGTTTTGTGTATGTGGGGTTGTTTGACTTATTCCTTCAGTGAAGTGCATGCTGAGGGAGCCCCTTTATGCAAATGAGTAGCATAATCTTTTTAAAACACTTGGTGGCAGCAGACTTATTAGGGGCATGGTTTAGGAACATGATTTGAGATCTGATTATCGGTTAAGTGTTCTCGTGTTTGATTGCGTGGGGATGTAGCTGTTCTGACCATACCATAACCGAGTTGTTGGTTTGGTCTCAAGATTTACAAACGAACATCGTCTGAAGAATTTATTTGAAAACGAGTAATGCTGAAGCATACCAATCCAATAATGTTAATAAAATTCTAAAGACTTGGGTTGATTATGTGAAAATAAAATAAACTTTTAAGAGATGTACCTACATCATGTACTCCCGTTTTCGTGGAGCTCTCGGAGCTCGTTTCTGGTCAGGGTCGCCAAAAACGCATCCTAGGTAGTATCTATGAATGATGCTTTTAAACGAAGATAATTTATCCAGTCTTCTGCTTCCACCTTGCTTATTTAAAAGCCCTATTGGAGTAGAAATATTGTGAGTATAACTAGTAAATATGCGGGTACAACCCTGTGTAGATCTTTTGGGTGTTGGCTCTGAAAACAACTGTTGTGGTCTTGAAGTTTCAGACAGTGTACTCTCCTCATCTTCAAGGGAATGATTTCAGAGCCAACACTCCTCCCAAAAGAGATCGATACATGATTGTACCCCCAAGTTTACTCTTGCAATAGTCGCTTTCTACAAGCATC
This sequence comes from Pycnopodia helianthoides, assembly GCA_032158295.1. Taxonomy (NCBI): domain Eukaryota; kingdom Metazoa; phylum Echinodermata; class Asteroidea; order Forcipulatida; family Asteriidae; genus Pycnopodia; species Pycnopodia helianthoides. The sequence continues at coordinate 25,528,160 of CM063243.1, forward strand.
ACTCCCTTCTGGAGGCTTTATGCATTACCTTCTTAAAAGAAATTAAGATGCGCCGCCATAGTAAACTGCTCATCCCAGCTGTTCCTTTGAATTCCGCAAACTGAATGACAATTGTAGGTTTGGTAACTATTATTTGTTTTAAAACAGATTTTAAGTAGTTTTTTTTTTTACCATGCCTGTTTTGAGGGTTTTTTTTAATCAAGAGAGGCGAACAGTAATAGTATGAACTTACTGTTGTTTTGTCAGCTGTTGTTATATTTTTTTTAACATATTTTAAAAACCACACTTCAGCTTCACCTTGTCTCTATTTTGCATTTTAAAGATATTTTTTTTTTCATTTTATGGTTTCTTTGTCAGGGTAATTAGGTATGTATTTTTATGTGTACAAAATCTACATTTTTATCTCAATTTGACACAAAGTGCTTTGTGTTGAAGGAGAAAGCAAATACGCAAGAGCACTTCAGTCCAACATAGTATTCTGAATGTTTTTTTGTTTTTTGTTTATACATAACTGTATATATATAAAAGGATATGTACAAAGAATAAGGCATTGTCACAGATTGCCTGTTAAGCTTGTGTTCTTTTCTGTCTCAATGTTAGTTTGTTCCTTTTTTAATTTTTTTTTTATTTGATGTTTGCTGTCGTATGTGCATGATTCTTTATTTTAAAAGGAGAATGCAATCTTACGCTCTTTCAGAAAACTAATACAAATTTTATTAACCTTTTATTTTGGCGCAATTTTCTAGAGCAAGTATTCAGAAATGGAGCTAAGGGGAGTTGTAGCTGTGAGCATTTAAAAAAAATATTAAAAAAAGAGTTGTTTAAAAGAAAACTTTTTGGGCCATGATTCCTTGCAGTGTGGGGGTTTGGAGTGGCATGTGGGTCGTGATGCTGTTTGTATTTATGTTCGACTAAAAACACAAGTTCCATGGTAGAGAACATGCTAGGACAACAACAAAAATGTATCGCTATCTGAAACTTCATAAAATACTTCTAACTAATCCCTACAACTTGAAACATTAGCTAACTAGCTAGCTATCCTCTTCGTTGCCACCTGGCACATAAAGAGCTATTCTCTTCGTTGCCACCTGGCACATAAAGAGCTATTCTCTTCGTTGCCACCTGGCACATAAATACCTCCATGCTATTTGTCCATCTCTACCTGCCCTACGCTTAAGTCCAGGTATTCTCAACCAATTTTCTTCGTTTCCTTTTCAACAGGGTTGGCATAGGTGGCTACTGGCTAGTACATAAAGCACTCGCCTCTCACCACTGTGGCCCTGGTTCGATACTCGGCTAGGGCCATATATGTGAGTTGAGTTGGTTCTCTCCTGTGGCACGAGGTTTTTTTTTCTTGGCCCTTCGGTTTTCCTCCCTCTTGAAAAAAAACCCCAAATACTTTCCATCTCTGCCTGTGCTCTGTGGTCATTTATGGATCGACATGGCTGGCTGCCAAAAGGCGCCTTTTTATATGCCTGGGGCTCGACCATGTTGTAGCCACACCCCTTTGCGATTCAGCTTCTCAGCTGTAAGGATGATTACCCTCCTAAATTATTATCAGTGTATAACAACTCTGCTCCATTTGTTTCAGCCTTCAAAACTTTTCCCCTGCCCTTTCGACACCTCTGATAACCAGTAGTACCCAAAATCCTCTCTTTCATCTGTCAGTGTTACAACAACCCTGAACATTGTCATGTTTCATTTGCCTTTCATTGTGAAAAAGTAAACATGTTACTTTTTTTCTAATAAATACATGGTGCTGAGCTAGAAGTGATTTGAGCTGGGGATAATTCAACTTAGGGGGGAGGGGGGCAGAAAGTTACAAACTAAGTATGAAGTAGATGGGAATGTAGACATCTGGTCTGAAACACATTTTTTATGTGATTATACAAAGTTGTGAGGGGGTCATTTTTACATTTCTTCTGAGTTGGTGTTGGGGTAAACATAAGGAATTTCAAAGGTAAGAGTTATAAGTAGATTTGGGAATTTTTTCATTTACAATGTGCTGAGCAGAAGCACAATAGTGTCGGCAAGTTTGGAGTTGTGTTGATTAAAATGCATTATAACTCTTTGCACAATTTCTAAGGTCGTGATTTGGTGAAGTGATCACCCTAAAGTTGTTTACTTTCTACACTTTCATAATGACGTTTTGATATCTCTAATTAATTTGTGAAGTAGTGTGTGCCATATTTATATTGGCAAAATTATTTATGCAGAGAATTTATGTTAAGTCGATGTTGCATTCATTATTGCACACCCCTGCAATTACTAACCTCGGAGAATCATCGTGGTCAAACATTGACAGAGGAGACTGATATGGAAGTCTACCTTTGTCCTTTTGTAAGAAGTAAGGTCTTTATATCGCTATAAATTCCTCAGTTTGTAGAGACAGTTGCTATATCATATGATTTTACATAGTTTTTGTCAGATTTTACAAAGTTACAGAAGAGACGGCAAAAACCCATACAAAATTTTGAAAATGGCACAATGGTACCAGGGTATGCTCTACTGGAGGTTGCTATACAAAAGCTTTCCCCAAACTATTTGACATAGTAACTGTCTCTATAGTCTGAGGAATTCAAATTTCAGCGTTAACTTGTGACTACGCATGTCATTGTACCAGATATTATTCTAACTAGCAGATGGCTTATTGGGACACGGCCAAACAGTTTCAGAATCAACAAGCTTTCCTTAAATTTGATCACAGTTCCAACAACCATGTCGTGGCAAATTTCATACACTCTTTTAACAGATATACCTGTGCAACTGTCAACAATTGTTTTCTCCGGGAAAACATGAAACTTCTGTCAGTAGGTTCTTTAGAAAATGTCAAGTTTTGGTTACTGAATGGTGGGAAATTTTGATGTTTGTATTTGGAAGTCGATCATGTCGTAGGTTAAAAATGGAAAAAAATATGTGTGCCCTTTGTTTGTGTTTTCAACTGTAGGACTTGAAAGAGTAATCAATACTTTGTGATAGGTAAGAATAGGGTACCAATTATGCCTGGAAAATTGCCCTTTTTGTGACGCTTTATTTCCTGTGATGTTGGTGGGTTATCAGTGGTTGTATTTTTTGAACGATTATTAGATGACCTCTTTTTCGTGGAGAATATACGGCTATCGTTCAAGCATCGTCTTTTTGAAGACAACAACAATTTTAGACACCGAAGAGGGTACTCTATCATTTGTTTATAACACTGGATCAAATTTTATTTAAGATAAGTGCATCATGGGATTGAATAAACAGAAAATAAACTGAATAGATGATCATCGTTCATCATGTAATTCTTACTGACATATTTGTGTATCTAAGTTGGGGGAACATGCAGAAGTTACAATGTGGTCGGAGGAAGATAATTAAAATGCCCTTCAATATCAGGCAGTCTGACTAAAAATTACTTAACTTCATATGAAATGTGGAGTGCATTAACTGTTTTAAGTTAATTTTTTTTTTAAAGTTGGCGACTTCTTGGTCAAAAATATTAACAGTAACGTGTACTTTGGATATTTTTTTGTTGTTGGTATTTATTAATTTCATTTGCTGATATGCAGCAAAAAACGTGTATTGTTATGTGTATTATTATTATCATTATTGTTATTATTGTTATTAATAATACTATAAATACAAGGGATTATTATTGTACATAGTCTTTCCCCCAAACAGAAGCTGTAGGAACAAAGGTATACAGTAAACATAAAGTCAGAATGGAAGTGGAGGGTAATATTATAAATACAATTCTTATTAAGATCACCAGGTTATTGGTGGCTACTTTGACAAATAAAATGCACTATTACAAAGACATGGTTTCAGACTCTTCATTTTTGAGGGGGGGGGGAGACCCACATTTTGGGGTACAGACCCTTCTTAGATGATGTCACTATATTATCGCTGACATGCCAGAGTAATTGTATGTGCTCGCCAGGCACTCACTTTACTAGAACCTGCTCAAACATGTGTTATGAAAACGCAACGCTGGATGGCGCTGGATGGCCCTACGTGGTACTCCAGCCTGGCACTTGGCAGACTTCCCTCATTGCTATAGAAATGTGAGGTTGGTGAGAAGGGTCTGCAACTCAAGTTCTGGACAATGCTAAGGCTTGAGGGTTCACGCTTGGGCCCTGATACTTTACTCTTGTAAGGGCAGAGCAATTTTTCTCATGTAGAGGGCATCTTTATGGGGTTAATATTAAACTTCTACTAGAAAATTTCAAGGAGAAACCTAGACTGGTATTCTGTCTTTATCTGTAAGGATTAAAGACAGGCACTAGTCTTTTCATTGGATACACATATACATGCAATGGAGCACACACAGCATAACTATCAGACTGATACTACACACCAAGCATTAAGGCATGCAAAGTTTTAACTGGGTCAAAGTAACATCAGCCAGGCAACCAGCAGGTTCTAAAGGTTGATATATGGCGTTGTTCATGCACCTCGAAGTGTGATGTCGGATGTTCGGGCTAGGGGAAACCGAAGCACGTAACATTTCAGCGAATCAGCTGATTTTCTTTTTTGGCTTTTTGTTTTAGTGCCGTAGCAATTTGTCGTTTTCTTCTTGAGCTGTGTACAAATCAAGCCTGCAGGAAGTCTAGGGCTCTGTGGCTCGTTTGTAATCATGTGATGTCACAGGTCACATGGTCTATACAGCTTGCTATATGCAACGGGTTCTTCCTGCTGAAGGGTTGTCATCAACTTCACCTCGTGACATCGACCAATGTTTCATTGAAACCTCTTAACGACTGCGAAGGACGTATTGATGAAACAACCCACGATCCTACGTAATGCAATAGCTTGCCAGAAGAAAGTACATCCAATGCGGCTCAGAAGACGTGCTGCTCAAGAAAGGATGTGTTCGAGTACTCCTTGTCTGATCAGTTGCTCACATTGAGATCTCTGAAGAAAATGCTGTCATGATCAAGAAACGGTCAATCAGCTTAAATATCTCTTAGGAAGTGTTAATTGTGTTTCATGCTTTAAATGGGTGGCTGTTGTGCCACACAGTAGTGCATAACAATTTCACAAATTTAAAATATGTATTTACCCAATGTTACGCTCCCACTTGACTATGAACACAATCCAACAACTGAAAATGGGATGCCACTGTGTTATGCCCCAACTTTAGTAAATGTCCCAACTATTGGGACTGTGCAACACAATCCAACAACTGAAAATGGGATGCCACTGTGTTATGCCCCAACTTTAGTAAATGTCCCAATTATGGTTGGGACTGTGCAACACAATCCAACAACTGAAAATGGGATGCTTCTATGTTACGCCCCAACTTTAGTAAATGTCCCAACTATGGTTGGGACTGTGCAACACAATCCAACAACTGAAAATGGGATGCCCCTATGTTACGCCCCAACTTTAGTAAATGTCCCAACTATGGTTGGGACTGTGCAACACAATCCAACAACTGAAAATGGGATGCTTCTATGTTACGCCCCAACTTTAGTAAATGTCCCAACTATTGGGACTGTGCAACACAATCTAACAACTGAAACATGTGCAACCTTTTGATTGCACCGAGCTCAAATATCACTCTCTCTATTGAGTTCTACAAGAGTCAATAAGGTTGACCATTTGGTGAAGCTCACTGTGTCCAGTGTGGACATAAAAAGACTTGCTTTCTCAAAAGCAAAATGCATATTTCAATTTAAATAGGACTTTAACGAATGAAGAATTCAAAGCGAAATGGTTAGTCCTAAATAATAGCTATTATTGCTAAATACCCTTTCTATTCAGTTTACCTGACTGTTTTTCTTGAGTACGATGACGGTCCCATCTTCTGTTTCAAACTCTCCGTGATCCACTAAACACCGAACCTATACACGCAAAACAAATTATTATTTCCCCTGAATGATTTGGAGAAGAATTTCGGAGATTCGTGTTGGTAAGGGAGTGTGTCAAAAGTCATGCACGTTCTTAACGACAAAAAATGTTTCTGTAGGTATATGCGCCTCGCAATCCCATGGACTGCCAGAACGTTCTGCTGGACTGCACATTGTGCCACAACTATGGGAAAAATCCTACATGAAGGAGTATGTGCCTTAGAATTTTGAACCTTCCATTGCCTCTGAAATAGCAGGCCTGCTCATTAACACTGAGATTAACACGGTGTAACAAAACACAAAAACTTGAAATGGTTTTTTCCTTTTCAAAGTTCATTTTTTATTTCAATTTTTTTTCTGCTGGAAAACCAAAGGAAGTGTACATCCTTCATTCAACTGCCTCATAAGTGATCCTACTCTGTGATAGTAACGTAAAATAATCTTACCTCAATGTACAAGCTTTTTGGTGGTTTACGATCCTGAAATAACAAAATTGAATTTTTTATTTTAAGAGATTGATTTCAACTGATAGCTTTCATAAGAATACTGTGTTTTTATATAGTGCTTTATCACACCCCTAGGGTGATCAAAGCACTCATTATTTGTTTTTACAAGCTTTGTATTTGAAACTATGAGACCCATATACAAATAGCACCTTCTAATGGTTTACAAGGTACTGCAGCGCAATCTGTTGCCAATTATGCCAGAAACACTGCGGCAAACACCCTTCTTTTAGCAATAAGTTTACATGATTCTTTCATGTGCATAACAAAAGACACGGGACCTCCGAATTCAAGTCCCAACTGAAGGATGAAGCATTTATGGTTAAGTGTCTTGCTCAAGGTCACAAGAGCCAAGACCAGGGCCCAAACCCACTCACTCTGCACATAACACCAGAGCTGGAGTCCAGTGCGCTAGACCGCTCGGCAAGGACGCACCATTATTTAAACATTTTGCTCAGTGATAATTTTGCTTTTTTATATCGTAAAAACAATGCCAAGAAACATTTGCAGTTTTTTTGCCAATAGCATATAATCATCTCTGGATCCTGAAAAAAATGAGGAAATCCAGTCACCAAGGAAGAAAGGGCATTTCAACTTCATTATTTCAGTTTTGGTTTCAACTTTTGAGTAAAATGAAAAGTTCAACTATGCATTGGAAAGCTGATTACCTGGGTCAAGTCTAATCCATCGTTGCCTAGTGACCTCATATACGTTGCTAAGGACTTGTTGTATTTAGTAGACCATTGCACCTACATTGTAAACAAAACAACATCTAATGTAAATATATATTTTGTCGGCTTACTGCTGTAAGTTCGTTAATTGCAATTTCACATCCGTAATGATCAAAAGGGCTTTAAGTAAACAATTTGTACACGATTTAAAAAAAAAATAATCAAAACCCCAAAATAAGTGGGTTTTTTTAGAAACTGAAAGTTTATTTTTTTCAAACAATTATTTTGGAGACCACTCTTGATCAATGCACTTCATTTACAAGCTCAAAATTATGCAAAATCCATTTTATGAAATCCATACAAACTGCACTAACGACCTTATAGTCCTGAGCTGACGTTTTGAAAGTTGAAATTTTGAATGTAAATGTTCAAAAGTTAAAAGAATATGGCAAAATAACCCAAAGAAAAAAAAGGATATCAGTGGATCCTCGCTGAAGAGTTGCGTGCCTACAAAGCATACATATCTTTTGATTTGCATGGAGTACAAATGTGTTTACAGATCTGATTTGTAACTGTGAAAATATATTTCCTTCTGAGGAACAACAGAAAGAGGCACTCAATTTTTAGAAAATATTCATGAACCTGGCAATAAATTACCTTTTGAGAAAATGCTGTGAAACTTGGCAACTGTTTCATTTTTGAAGAGAGGTGGTGAACCAGATGAAATGCCAAAACTAGACCGTTTTGCATCAATGCATTGTCACACAAGCACGCCTGGAATTTCATCTTTGAGAGGGCAGGGCCATGTTCAGTTTGCAAAGGGCACTTCCATTGGAAAATCCTACAGTCTATGGGAAACTTTTGAAGGGGCACCAAGGCCAAGAATAGGGGCCATGGCCTCTGTGGCCTTTATGTTATTCCAGACCTACTCAAGCTAGCTTAATGAGTTTGTAGTAGAAACCAGAAACTGAGAATCAGTATTCCTTTGGAATAAACGACAATTGACTATTCCGAAGCTGCTGGAAATGCAACAATCTTCTTTAGACCTGAATCTTCTCACCTCTTGTTCTGAAAGGTTCTGTCTGACGTCTGCTGGAAGCACGCTGCCAAATTCCCATCTCATATTACGAATAACGACAAGTCGATTACATCTGCAAAGTACAAACATCTTGTCCTTAACCCTCTCATTGTTTGACTATTCAATGTCGTCCATGATATCTTGTGATGAATTCATCTACACAGTACACAGTCAACCCTCCTACTGTCTGACAATTCAATACAATCTGTGGTTTTTGATTAGATAGATAAACTATGCCAGCCTTCAACAGGATAGCTTGTGGTGAATGCATCTACACAGTACACTCATATATACACTTCAGTTCTATACACAGGTTGTGCAACCATTCACAACCCATTTCGTTGAATGGTTTTGAATTGGTCGGAAAATAGCTGGAAAATGTTACCACGTAGAAGGGTTAATGAGGAAAAGGTTATGTTTGAAAGCAATTCCACACCCCATCCTCAACAATTGATTTGTTTTATGTTTCAAAGAAGGTATTGTTCTGTGACTGATAACTGCATAATATATCTCAGAATAACTCTCCTATAATCAGTACTGTTCAAAATCTAATTTATTCCACAGTACAGAACTTCACAGAGTTGTAACTTTGTGGAATTTTGAAGAACATGTATATTGCTGTATTAATCAATGTATTGCTCTTCCACACAATTCCCTAGGAGATTGTGGAATTTGTTAAGAACATGTGTGCCAAAAAACCCACTTCCACCAACATGACCAAGGGCAGCTGTGAAAGATGATCTTACAAGTAGGCCAGAAGACATCTTTTATTCCTCTCCAGACAGGTGTGACGAAACTGTACCCCAGAGAACAGACCACGTTCCCCCTCTACCGTTGCACTCCTGCAAAAATAACAACAAAACCGTCTCAAGTCCCCAATACGTTTCTTCTGGTTTTGCGAGAGTTTTAGGTGGAATTGGCTCTTTGTTCTACATTTCAGCAAAGCGAGAGTATATACTTGTCTGTATTCCATGAGCGATGACCAATTTATATTCAAGCAAACTCGACAGGGTGTGATATGTGTAATAATACTATATCGGTAGACTTGTATTATGGAGTCAAATGTAATGGTTTATTACTGATAACAAGACGTAACTGAATCTTACAAGATTACTGTTAAGACTAGAGTACATGGAATGACCTAGTGACGTATTGAGGTCACGGTGTATTAATGCGCTGTGCATATAAAGTAGTACCTTCACATCCTCCCTTTTCGAGGAAACAATATAATAAAATGACTTGCTCAATGAAGGACTAATCGGCATATTAAAATCAAACAATTTGAGAACACTAGTATATGTATAGAATACTTCAATATGCGAGATTCAATGATATACATTTTGTCACTTATATGCAAAAGCAGTAAACATCATTTTGAGTTGTTTGGGGTTAAGTGGACTCCAGATTTTTGCAACATGCAATATAAACAGTTTCTAACTACTTGTTCAACAACAATTAAGAGTGACAAACATCAACAGTAGTAACTTTGTCAACAAAATAGCAGTATAACATCAATAGTAATATCTGAGTTTGGCAACGTCTTTTTGAAATGTCACTGTTTCAGACTTTCCTTCTTTAGGATTCGATAAGCCGTTTTGGCTTTATCACAGCACGACCAGTGCGTGTATGATAAGTTTGATCAGAGTTATTGTCTGTTTTCTCCGAGTTGTTTTGTCCATGGGAAAGTTTGTTTTCCTGCTGTTTGGGAGTGGGTGTTAGTTGAAGGAGTTCAACTGGCGGTGTGTCGGCGAAGCGGACTTGTTTCTTCTCCGTTTCGCGAGGGCGTAATTGTCTCCTGTTACGACGTAGTGATTGTCCGATTGGTGTTTCGACCATGTACGATCGTGGCTCTGTACATTTGTCTTTCACGACAGCGGGTAACCAATTGCCAGTCTGCTGATCTTGTACGCTGACACGCTGGCCTACAGTGAGAGGGGGTAGGGCACGTACACCATGCTTGTCATGGCTATCTTTCTGACTAGCCTGACGGGCGACGAGGCGTTGATGGATCTCTTCCTTTTGGGGTACAGTGTTGCGAATTTTGATAGGAAGGTTGCTCCTAAGTTTGCGTCCATATAGTAGTTCCGCTGGTGAGGGAATAACATTGTCCACTGGAGTGGTGCGTAGGCAAAGTAGAGCGAGATCGATGTCCATGTCGGACTGTTGGGCTTTTGTCAATGTAGCTTTGACAGTTTGGATGGCTCTTTCAATAAAACCATTGCTTTGCGGATATCTGGGGCTTGATGTCACATGGTCAAATCCCCAGTCATGAGCGAATTTGCGATATTCATGGCTGTCGTAGTGTGGGCCATTGTCGCTGATTACTTTCGTGGGAATGCCTTGTTCACTGAAAATCTGTTTTGTGAGGCGTATGACTGCGGCACTTGTGCATCGTCCACTGACCTGTCTGATAAATGGGCACTTTGAATAGTAGTCCGCTACTATCAGGTATTCGGCGTTGTTGAAGTGGAACATGTCTGTCCCCACGGTTTGCCATGGTCGCTGCGGAATGTCGTGAGGAATAAGTGGTTCGGCGGGTTGGCTTTTTTGGTGTTGTTGGCATGTACTGCATGCGCTTACCAATTGTTCAATGTCTTTGTTGATGCCAGGCCAGAAAATGCATGTTTTGGCCCTGAGCTGGCATTTGTTGATGCCTTGGTGTCCCGCGTGAATCTTTTGCAATGCTTCGCTTTGCATTGTCTCAGGTATGACGATTCGTTCGCCTTTGATGACAAGACCGTCATCAACCGACAGTTCATCGCGGTTGGACCAGTAGTGGCGGATGCACTTGGGTAGTTGTTTTGGGTCATTCGGCCACCCAGTGACGATAGTTTCAGTGAGAAGACGTAGTGTTTTGTCACTTTGTGTCTGGCGTTGTATTTCTGCTAGCTTGTCTGTAGAGAACTGTACAGCGTATATGGTCGTATCGAGGTCAATCTGTGGACCGCGTGTTGGGCCAAGCCTCGATAGTGCGTCTGCGAGTACCATTTCGCGTCCAGGACGGTAGACTATGTTGTAGTCGTATGGTTGCAGGCGTAACATCATTCGCTGAAGTCGTGGCGGAGTGTTGGCCATGCTTTTGTGTTGTATGTTCTCTAGCGGTTTGTGGTCTGACTCGACAGTGAACGTTGATCCATATATGTAAGTATGGAAACGAGTGCAACCAAACACCACAGCCAGCAGTTCACGTTCGATGTTCGCGTAGCGTTTCTCGGCGTCGGTGAGAGCCTTGCTTGCGAATGCGACAGGTTTGTTGTCCTGTAGAAGAGCTGCACCGAGCCCTTTGAGCGAGGCGTCAACTTGGATGACTGTTGGTTTCCGAGTGTTGAAGTATGTCAGTGTACATTCGGTGCTGATCATGGATTTCACTTTCTCAAACGCTTTCTGGTGTGACGCTGACCATTGCCAATCGCTATCTTTGCGTACAAGTGCGCGTATGGTATCAGTGTGGTCTGCAAGGTTCGGTATGAATGGTGCCATGTATTGGACCAAACCGAGGAATTGTTGCAGCTCGTTGACGTTGGTTGGCGATGGTAGAGAGTGAATGTCACTAACTTTCGCTGGGTCAGGGTGTACACCCTGAGCGTCGTAGTAGCACCCAAAAAATTTGATGCTGGGAATGTTAATATCACACTTGTCCAAGTTGAAGATCAGACCGTATTTGCGAGCTACGTGCATGAGGTTATGAAGGTTGTTGTTGTGTTCCTCCATATCATGCCCAAACACTGCAATGTCGTCGGCTATGCCGATGGTACCGGGGCATTGCTCCAGTATCATATCCATTTTCTCTTGGAAAATATCTTGCGAGACCTTGAGTCCAAAAGGTAGTCTTTTGAAGCGATAGCGTCCGAAAGGCGAATTGAATGTGGTCAGGTAACTGGACTCTGAATCCAACTCTATGGACCAGTATCCGTGACGTGCGTCAAGTTTGCTGAAGACTCGTGCACCACTGAACTTGTGGGTAATCTCCTCAAGCGTTGGCGTTTTGTGATAAGTGCGCTTGGAGGCTCGATTGAGGTCTTTCGGATCAAGGCAGATCCGAAGTTGGCCGTTGGCTTTCCTGCTGAATGCAAGTGACGACACCCAGTCCGTGGGCTCTGTTACCTTGGTTATTACATTTAACGCTGACATCCTGTCAAGTGCGGCTTTCATTTCATCCTTGAGCTGGATGGGGTATTTGCGAGGTGGTTGTACGGAAGGTTGCGCGTCCTCGTGCAGCGTAATGTGAAATTGACCAGGAAACTTGCCAATCCCAGTAAATCGATCCGGATATTGGGCTTTGAGGTCCTCCTTGTTGCGTATGGGCCCCAAGTTTGCGACGTTGGTCGTTGGCGGAGGCGTTGCGGGTGTGCGTATGGCACAGTTCAGCGTGACGAGTTTTAGTGCGCGTGAACTTGGTAGTCCAATAATTGCAGGTCCTGTCGCGTCAGCAATGAAGAACTCTGCATCTATCCACTCACCACTGTTGAATTTGCATGGAATTGTTATACTGCCATGCTGCAGTATTTGTGTGCCATTGTAAGCTGTGAGGATTCCCTTTTGCGGGGTTGTAGTACCAGGTTTGGGAAATCCTTCCGCATCCAACAACGTGGTGAACATGCGGCGAAATAAGCGGAGAGGGATGATATTTCCCTGTGCACCCGTGTCAACTTTTGCTGTGAGCGTGTGATTGCCTGGCCGTTGTTTGAGCTTGATGTTGAGCGTCGTGAACACTTGGTCGCGATTGTCTACGTGCTTGTCGTTGGTATTGTTTATACCGTCGATCTGTTGCGTGATTGTGACTGTTTCAAAGCTCATGTTCTCAAAATCATTGGATATGTCATCCATGTCCTGTTGCTGGACGTAGTGAACCTCACTTTGACGTTTGTGCGGTTTCGGAGTGTTGCTTCTCCTGTATGATCCACGAGGTCGACTGTGCGATCTGGGTCGTGGTTTGCGTCGCTGTTGTGGGCTGTGTCTTTTGCCAGCAGAACTGAGGCATACCTGTTGCCAATGTCCAGTTTTACCACATTTTTTGCATGTAGTGCCGTATGCTGGGCACCTTTCTCTCGGCTTGTATGGATGACTGCCCCCGCAGTTTTTGCATTGACCGCGAAGTTGTACCATATCCACCTTGGCATCGTGTCCGATGTTGCCGAGTTGAGCCATATGATTAACACTAGCTTCCTGGGTACGGCATACGTCGAGAGCATCTTGCAGCGACAACTTGTCATCCTTGCCTAGCAATTTTTTCTGCGTCTGCGTGTATTTGATACCTGAAATCAGTACCTCAATGATGCGTTCCTCGAGTGCAGAATTTTCCTTGAACTGGCATTTCATGGCCTTTGCCTTGCAACGTGTATAGAAATCATCCACAGACTCTGAATCGCTCTGTTTGTACCGCTGAAATTCAAGCCTGTGTATTCTAAAGTTCTCATGAGGTTGTACATGCTTCGAAAACTTATCCCATATGTTTTTGGGATCTTGTAGCTGCTCATCTGTGAGGCCCCAGGTGTTAAAAATCCTGAGCCCCTCGCGACCTGCACACAAAATTATGTAGTTGTGCTGTTTATCAGGTATAATGTTCTTGACCTGAAACCACATATTTGATGTCTGCTTAAACTCTTTATAAGCCTGAGGGCGATCTGGATGGCTCCAGTCCATCTTTGGATGAGGTATTGTATCAGCCATTGCGATAAAAATACAGTGATAATGTCCGTATCAATAATATGCGAAGATCGGTCGGCGTGTAGTTGTATTTGCACTGTTCAATGCGGTCTACACGGTACGTGGTACATGTGATGTATATGTTGCTTTACATGTACTGTACTCACGTGTCGAGATGGCGGAGTGTGTCCGGCCAGCAGTGCCGTTCGTTGGATTTGTTCTATCCAATCGGATCAAATTCTGTACACAGTTATTGCCTAAAACTTGATGAGACACTTGCCTGATCCTGCGCTGCCACCATGTAATAATACTATATCGGTAGACTTGTATTATGGAGTCAAATGTAATGGTTTATTACTGATAACAAGACGTAACTGAATCTTACAAGATTACTGTTAAGACTAGAGTACATGGAATGACCTAGTGACGTATTGAGGTCACGGTGTATTAATGCGCTGTGCATATAAAGTAGTACCTTCACAATATGGGCCATGCAATATAGGTTGATAATATTACACTCTTGTTGGTATGGATTGACCAATCAGAATCAAAGATTCCAATCAGAATCGAGGGTACAAAATTTACTTGAAGACTACATTTTAAAGTATGGAGTACAGACAGCGCAACAAATGTGTCCATCTTCTTTAACTTACACATCCGTTTGATTCTGATCATACAGAGCTTTCATCTCCTCCAAAACTTGCCTCACACCATCTTCCTGTAACAGTCAATCCAAGCCAAAAAAGACAAAACTAAGTGTAGCTAAGCATTGTAAATGTAACTTAAACAGTGTGAATGAAATTCAATGTTTCCACATCGGAAAATGGCGTAAACTGATCATGATAAGTTGCGAATCGCATAGACATTTCCGGAGCATTTTCCAGTACAACCTATGCATATCATGTTCACTATTGAACCATAGAGGAAGGAATTGAATTACAGCATCAAAATAATATTAATAACAACAATTAGACCCCCAGACCCCCCTCCCCCACCACTCCATACAAGTTTAATCACTTCCACTATAATTTATGACCATATGGTCTATCACAAATACCGCCGGGTTGATTATGCGCAATGGTTGAAATGCACTGTGGGAAGGAAAAAGGTGCAAAAATTTCCCTTCCTTCCAACAACACAATTATTACAACGCCTATCGATCATTGTGTGATAGACGTTATGACAATGATCCTTGGTAACTAAATGTCCTTTACTTTTAAGACATGTAAGAGCCTTTATAAAAATATTGCGACCATTTTGCATTTGTTTATTTGAAAATTAAATACCAGCTCAAAAACACTGACTGTGTAATGCCTGGAGGTAGATTGCCATGACTGCCTAAGTCAGTGTCTTGTGAGACAATATTTACTCAGCTCAGGTGTACTGTGTCTGTGACTCGTGAGTCAGAGTGTGTGTGAGTCAATTCAACCATGGAAGTAGAATCAGATTCAATTCTCAAGCATATCGATTGAGTTGTGTCAACGTCACTGATTGTCAGTGTCACACAACCTGACAACGTCAATGACTCAGTGTCTCCATGGAGGAAGGAAACACTGTCAATTGTCAATATTATTGTTGTTGTTTGTACAACTCCGTGAGTCCGAGTCCATGACCATGTTCTTGTAGGTATGTGGCAATCTCTATACAACGGCAATGTAGACTTCGTGCACAGCCTCGTTTTCGGTTTTTTTCGCCGGGCAGAAATTCGGAAGCGTTGCCCGCGGATGGGAAAATACCCACTTCTAAAAATAGGCCTAAACGTATCGGGAGCCCCCGTTGACGGGTATTTTTTGCGCAGAAGTGAGCGCATGTATTTATGACGTCATAAAAAGTTGCCATCTTAAAAAAAAAAAAAAAAGTTGGTGAAGTTGGAATCGGAGAAACTTGCGCTAAAAATTGTTAAATTTGCCCGCCCAAAAAGTCATCAAAATCGTCATAAATTTCATAAAAGGTGAGTAAAGACATTCTTTTTACTATCATAGGATGATTCTTTGATTATTTGTGAGTTAAATTGTGAAGTTTGATGGAAATCCATCGACGCCCACATTGTTTTGTTGGGCCCCCAAATACACTCACCTATTGTGTAAAATGCTGTGTAGGCCGATCTGAAGCAGAAAATCACACACGATTAACATGATATTTCGCCTGGACGATGACGGTATTTAAGTTGTTTTTATTCTTTCTAACTTGACTCAAATGATTTTCTTATATGTCAAGATGTATTTTCACTTGATATTTTGATTAAAGGGACATTCATATTTACGATGATTTAAGATAGAAAAAATCCCATCGCCGCAATTACAATCCAGTGAATCCAAGCTGTCAGCTAACTTTTGGTCACATGACAGTAGTGGTGCTTCCTGATTGGCTACATCCCGTATTCACTATTCAGTCTGAACTTAATGTTTTAAAATGGAAAGTTGCATCAAGTCAAGTGTTGTATCAAAGCTCACGTAAGTTAATTATTTATCTATTTGATTATTTATTTATCTATTTGTATATTTAATTATTTATTATTTATTTTATTAATTTATTTATTTTTTTATTAAATTTTTTTTTTAGTAAAAATTATAATATTTTGGATATTTCTATTTCATCATTTTTATATTCCTAACTTATTTTCTAGGCCTAGGCTAGGCCCTATTTATTTATTTCTCTATTTATTTCTTTATTTCCATTTTAGTTATGTATTTTCGTGATTTACTTGTCAACTTTTTATTATTGTTGATGGTTATATTTATCATTAGGCTTACGTTCCCTTTTTATTTTTTAAATTTATTTTATTTATTTCTGTTTGTATTCATGTTTGTTTTTCTTTGTTTTCTTTCAGTTGAATAGTATGAAGAAGAAGAGATCTGCTCCTCCAGCAAAGCCTGGAAGAATTCATCAGCATCTGCTTGATCTGTACAGTACCACCTCAAATGATGGAAACCTGAAGATTGGACACATATTGTATATCTTTTGTGAATGGGATTGTAATTTGTGACAATTCGTCAAAGTTAATGCTAATTTAAACTGAATAGTGTAAATTGTATCTCGTCACGATTAGACGGCAATGGTTAAAAGTCACACAAGGCAGCCATTGCAAATATGTATTCAAAAGGTTGGTGACCTTTAACATTAAGCCTCATATATAGTACACTGGAAACACATGGTTTAATATACTTTATTAATCTTTGAGGTCAATATATGTATCACAAAAAATGTCAGTTACAACTTTTTTGCATTAACATGACGGTATTACCAACTTATTAATTTATTTATTCATTCAAGTTCATCCACCTCACCAGGTAATTAAAATATGATTAATCAACATTATTACTGTTTTAATGTTATTGAGCCTTTTCTTAGCTTTCCAATTGTACAAAATTCATGAAAATTGAACAAGAAATAAGAAAACAACATTTGTTTTGGTAGAGCTATTAAATATGTCATTTCGGTCACAAAGTCGGTCATTTCGGTCACAAAGTCGGATCCACAGGTGTGTTGTATTGAATGGAAGTCCAGTGGACGCAAATTAGGCTAATTGGACGCACAAAAATTACCATAACTTCCTTATTATTTGTCATAGAAAGATGATCTTGGTGTCATTTGAAAGGTGTATTCAAGAGCTTTCCAGCAATAGTAGTTAAATTGAAATCCATGGACTTTTGATTTTTTTGCCACATACCTAGTTCTTGGCACAAATATTGAATTTGAAATAAGCCTATGAATTGATTAAACATATAGTCATAAGGCATGGTGGATGCCAAGATAAGTTGCATCATAGGTACAATGACTTACATTAAACGGTAACAACGTTCCATCAAGGGACCTTTTTAATTCGCGAATCAGTTCTAAAACCTTTTCACAAAACATTTTGACGACACTTGCACATTACTCGCAGCGGCCGGCCGTCTGCTGTTTACTGCTGAAATTTGCCGCGTACAATAAATTAGCCAGGTTCAGAATAACCATACCCTAATCTATGTGCAAACACGAGTCAGGGAACCTGACTTTTTAGTTTCTCGCATGCAGAACGAGGCATAACCAACACGACGTATGAAGCTAAACCACGAATGGTTGTTATTAAAATGCGCATGCGCAAAGCTTTGCTAGTCTTCTGCAGTCGTATGTTGTGTTTATTTTTGAGCAAATACTATTTACTGTATTAAGCTAATTAACTTCCAACCCAGTCATATTCTGTCATGTAAATGCTTTGGGGTAATTATTAAGCGGTTTAGTAAACTGTTTGTACGGTTGGGTCACTCCTGGAGGTTTTTCACCCTGTGCTTGCATTATTTCCCATTTATAAACAGTGTGATTTAAATAATCTGAGGTGGGTTGACATTACTAATGAATATGCATTTTTGCGGAAGTTGAACGCAGTGTTTTGCATCTCTATTTTTTAACACGAGAGGGCGCTAAACCTATCTGGGTGCACCACACTATTAACTCCCACAGCAACCAATCAATGCTAAATTGTTTGCTAAAATAATATTCAAAAATACTCAAAAAATATTTCAAAGTCTCTCAGCCTCTTGAAAACCAATCATTAACTTGTGGCAGTCAGCCGTTTGGAATTTTTGCTAATTACCCCAGAAAAAACACCCCGAATGTGTGCTTTTTCCCAAACCGACTTGCTGCCAGTTTTCATGAGGCACTCCTCCACAGAAACACAGAACCCCAGGTTGTGATAGATTCTTATAATTACACAATCTATTAATTGCATGACCCCCAAAACGTTACAATTCAAAAGTAACTGTGGGTTTACAAATTATGATAATCAGCTAGCGCATGAATTGTTGCCTATTTAGTGTGGTGCACCCCTCTGAACTATGGGGCTTCATCTTTCGTCACCACTGGGCTACTGCAGATTATATTATTATATCACAGACAAGTAATTTGTTTTAATATTTTTTTTAAGAAGACAACAATAATAACTAGAAACAAATACTGCTAACAAAAACACGACATATTCAGCAATTTTTAATCTTTTGGTCCGCTCTGGCCACGCCCTTCTATGCTCATTTTTTTTGATATAATTATTTTTTGCTTGAACCCGAGCAAGTTCAAAATGGGAACAATACTTTTTATACCGAACCTACTTTTTAGATGTTGGGGCTTCGAAGAGAGGGAGAGGACATACAATCATAGTTAGACTTATATATCTCAGAATTATGAGTTAGCATTAATCATAACTATGAAATACCGGTATATCTCATATTATGATCTACAACAGTGATTGTTACTTGTGCCAATTAACTCATATTTATATGCAAGATAATAAGTCGTAACATACTGTAAAACTATGCCATAATTGTGAGATATCGGTCATAATGATTATTACGTTCAATTAAATGTTCTTTCTCTTTCAATGTCCATTTGGCGCATCCGGTAGAAACAACAAACAAAGCAAAACAAATCGAAAACACAGTTTTCGCTCAATGCACTAAGTCATTATTTTGTTAAAATGAAACAATATTTGTAGACCTACAGTTTAGCTCTAGTAAATAATAAAATGTCATGTCCAGGCAACAACTCAACTGCGACTTTTGCAGGACTGCCACTTCAGTGTGACCATCTTTGACGATTTGTCTCGTAGTATCTCAAATGGTAGTTGACTGAAGGAATAGGCCGGTCTACAAAATTATTTAAATCAACTTTCGATACTATCACAATGACGAAAAGATTATGCATTTTCACGTTGATGAGTTTTATTGTTTTAAGAGTCTTATAATTTGTAGGTTAATGTATACAACATCGATTAAAAAGAAAAGAATGTTTTGGATTGTTTAACAATTATTTTTTACTGTAGTGTCATAATACCAATGAAGATAGGGCATACTACATTTGGCTAGTTTAAATCCATTTACTATTGTTTTGAATGTTTGTGACTGAAAACTTGTTACAAGTTGTTTGTGAAGCAATTTAATTGAAATCACGCAACTATTTACCGCCATCGCACCCGTCAGTTTGTTCTTTTTACAATAATTCTTACCGATCCATGGCTTTATATGGATGATAACTTGTATACTTTTTAAAATTTAAAGTTTTCAACAAATGCAGAAAAGCTTAATAAGTTATATATCACGGTTGAAGGAATTTTTTAGGCTTTCTTCTTTTTTATGTCTTTGCAGAAGTTGCATTTTCCATCCCCAACCTGGCAAACGGAACAAAAATCTAATATTAAACATCAAAATATATACGGGCACAAAATAATACGCGTGGAAGCACGTTCTCCAATGGTTTTCATCAAAGTTTGTATCACAACTTAGACGTGATTATGACCAATTAATGTCCATGGCCAAATTTATTCAAAATTATAAAACATAGGGTGTCATTATGCTCCACACTCTTCCCGATCTCATGCAGAATACATATATTGAGAACGGATGCCCAATAATTATTTACAATAAATCCCGTCCGACGTACGGTTAATTCTAGAACCAATTTGAAATTGGAAAACACCTTTTTAATTAAAAACCAAAAGGTGCATCTTACAAATGTACGGAGGCGAACAGAATGAACCACATCTCCATATTCACAAATTGCCAACAGACTATTGTTGGGTCAATTATATTGACGCAGAATGAATGCACAATACAACATGATTTGCAACCTGTTTGTGGCTTGTATTTTGAAGAACACATAATAAACAAACCCAATTTTGTTTAAAAGGCTTTGAGAATTGAAAACAAAATTAAAAACGCACGATCCGTTTTCGTCTTGATCTTGTATGTTTTTCACCAGGACCATCGCAATAGCATGTAAAAACGACTGCATCGGATGCCATCTTGAATGTCGCACTAATTTGATCAAGTTGTTATTAATTCCCCCCCCCCCCCCCCCCATAGCCTAACCTATCAATCATCAGAAATAATTGAAAACTCGATGTACCGGGTATACAAAAACGGCTACCATAGAAAGATTATTGCCCATTTTCATGAAAACCACAATAAGTGTTCTGTGTGCTAGGCGTTTATGCGGGGGTCCCTCACCCTTCCAACAACCAGTTGACTTTATTCGAGGTCTATATAAAACAAACAATACACTGTACATGGAGATCAATTAGGCAAAAATTTGTATTGGAAAATGTCATTCATAACTTTTATTGCAAGTTATCTCCTTCCTCCACCGTTGACAATAATCTTTGCCCAAGAAACTTAACTCTAGAATGTAAATATGAAATGAAGATAAACACATAAAGCAGTTGAAACTATTACTGCATTCGGTGCATCTTTTTGCACAATCTTTATTTCTTTAATGATAGGCAAGTACTGTCTTATTCCATTATTGTTTCAATAAACATTGTTAAAGGAAAATTACAGAACCTGTTTTTGCTAACAAAACAGTTGCTGGCAGTGTAAGCACTTTATGTAATCCACCATATACATAATCTGACAAACCTGTAGAAGTTTGAGATCGATCGGCCATCTGGGTCACGAGAAAAAAGTGAAAAACAAATCAACATTTGCATGAAATCATATAGATTCAACAAATGAATAAAACGCTCACTGAGCGATAAACTCCAAACGGAAATTTAGTTTATTCATTTCTCATCAAATATGGCATTTCAGACAGAAATATTTCAAGAGATGTTTTCTACTATCATCATCATTAGACCGTGTAAGTTTTATGTAAATCTGTGATAAAAAAGTATATTTTACAAGTTTTTTTCTTACCAATTCTGTAATGTTCCTTTAAGTTGCAGTTGGAAATATATTGTACAAAGGTTTTGAATAATGCAAAGTAGCAATAGAGTTGTAGTTGTTTTCATTTTAATTACTATTTCTGTAATGTGGAATTTTGATAATGAGGATTATAAAACCATACTATATTTATGATCAATCTTTGATGATGAGTTGTTTTATTTGTTACTTACAAGTAGTTTACAAAATTGAATGTGGTACCCAATCTCCATAGATGCAATGTTTACATCTAACGTTTTTTAAAGATCCAAAATTCTTACATCATAAAAGTATGGAACTTTAACCTAAAATTTAGAAACAATGTGAGTACATTTGTACATTTTGTCTTGGCAATGATACATAACACACATTGTCCGTGTCCAACTTGTACAACAGAAAAAAAATTGCTCCTTGGATTTAGGAAGATTCAAGTGAATAATACTACAGAGACTGCTCGGTATCTTTAAATTATCTTTAAAAACAACCTTGCTTTTTAATTAATTTATTTTCCACAAATAAAAAACGATAATGCCACCCAAACTTGTCTTGAGCCACTTGAGAACTTTGATGCATTGGAGGGACGAATTCATCTGCTCTGCAACTTGGCTACTTATGGCCTTGTATCTTGAACACCCATCTGTTTGTATCCAATGGAACAGGCTGATGAAAGAAAACAAAACAGAAATACATAGTTAGTTGAAATCAATAAAATCATCTAGAAAATATGAAATGAAAGTGGATGTGGGAAATTATTTGGGGCAGGGTAACACAAGTATACCAGAAGACACATTCATTTCCCCAAGTATTTATTTTCACTAAAGAAAAAACAACTGTTAACAAAATTATTGTTGGTATAACCAAGCGGTCCTTAAGTGCCTGTAAACTTGCCTCAAAGTTGGTAGTTGTAATTTTCTTGTTAAGCTGTTTCATGATACAGATCTATTTGTTCATGAATGTATGTCTTGTTTTTTCATCAGGTTTTTAGTTGAATTTGTATTAAAAATTGAATTTAGGCAAGTACTCACCATGGAAACAAAAATCTCAAAATACTCCAGGCATCATTCGCATATGTTTAGAATTCTTCCTGCAACTGGCCCCTGTGCTCTTTTAGCTGTCCATTGCATAATTTTCCCTCTGAAAAAGTTGACAGCTCAAAATGGGGCTACTGCCAGCCAAAGCATCCCACGAAAGATAGAACACATCGTCAAGCCCTTCCTCAGACTCAACCAGGTCAGCTACTAAAGGACACTGTGAACAAAATAAATGGAAGAATAGTCAAGACAAAAAACAACTACATACACAATGGAGGTTTCATACATGTAGGTGTGGTTTATCTAGATGATCAAAGGATCAGACCTGAAGCTGACACTGATGATCAATGTGTTGTTGTCACTAATGTCAGTTAATGGGCAAAGCGCTTAGACAAGACAAGTGAATGAGCAACACTCTTTATTTTCTACACTTTAATCCCATTCTAAAAGTATTGTTCTAAAAGCATTGTATATAACATACTTCTTCTCATCTTCCATTGTATAGACCAACCTAAAATAACCCAAACTAACCAGTGTCTCTAGCTTTGCTAGTAAGTTTTCCTGTTGTCTGTTCTGGGCATTTTTTTCTGTAATCTTTTTAATCTTTTCCCAATAGTTTCTGTCACTCCAGTATGCTTGCATTGATTGTGTTGCATTCTTTTAACCTCTGAGAATGACTCTGAGAAGCCTTGTGTATGGTTGCAGTTAGCTTAACATCAGTTGTGTATGGTTGTTACACTACATCACGTATGAAGCGTTGTGCATGGTTGTAGTTTCCCATTGAATTGTGTATGGTTGTTACACTACACATTGTATGAAGCCTAGTGCATGGTTGTAGTTTCCCATTGAGTTGTGTACACTACACAACGTATGAAGCCTAGTGCATGGTTGTAGTTTCCCATTGAGTTGTGTATGGTTGTTACACTACACAACGTATGAAGCGTTGTGCATGGTTGTACTTTCCCATCGTCCATGAGTTGTGTATGGTTGTTACACTACACAACGTATGAAGCCTAGTGCATGGTTGTAGTTTCCCATTGAGTTGTGTATGGTTGTTACACTACACAACGTATGAAGCATAGTGCATGGTTGTAGTTTCCCATTGAGTTGTGTATGGTTGTTACACTACACAACGTATGAAGCGTTGTGCATGGTTGTACTTTCCCATCGTCCATGAGTTGTGTATGGTTGTTACACTACACAACGTATGAAGCCTAGTGCATGGTTGTAGTTTCCCATTGAGTTGTGTATGGTTGTTACACTACACAACGTATGAAGCATAGTGCATGGTTGTAGTTTCCCATTGAGTTGTGTATGGTTGTTACACTACACAACGTATGAAGCGTTGTGCATGGTTTTAGTTTCCCATTGAATTGTGTATGGTTGTTACACTACACAACGTATGAAGCGTTGTGCATGGTTGTAGTTTCCCATTGAGTTGTGTATGGTTGTTACACTACACAACGTATGAAGCGTTGTGCATGGTTGTAGTTTCCCATTATTGAGTTGTGTATGGTTGTTACACTACACATCGTATGAAGCATAGTGCATGGTTGTAGTTTCCCATTGAGTTGTGTACACTACACAACGTATGAAGCCATGTGCATGGTTGGTTGGAACAATGGTTTATGGGGCCAACAATTACAATGAGGCCTAACCATGATCATGCCATGATTCACTTATGATAGCACACCACCTGGAAATACTTGAATCCCTCTTTTACTTAATACTAATACTATAGTTTTAGTTTTAGTATTTTTAATTTTTTTTTTTTTAGTACATCACCACAATCACAAACTTGCCACTCTGCAAGTCCAATTGTCACAACAAAAATTAACTTAAATTAAGTCAATTGTAAACTAAAAACACATAAAACTATTGTATTTTAGTTAAATGTATTTTCAGAAGCAATAATTACTACACTGAAACTTACTAACCTACTTCATTACTCAGTAGTTTGCTGACTGATCCAGCCATTTCTTTGTTGATACTCACGGTCGTCTCTCTACAGCCCTGCCATTTTTAATTATGCACAGTCTAGTCTGGTTACACTTTCCAATGGCACGTTTTCACGCGCGTACTACGTTGTGGGGTCAGAATTATAATAATAACATTAATATTCATGATTCTCATCATCACTACAGAGAAAACGACACGGGTAAGAGACTAACCAAAACGCTGGCTCCAACAGCACACACGTCATTAGTACATCTGCTGAGAAACAGGGAACCAGTGGCAGCTACCATAGAACGTGCATGGTTGTGGTTCGTGGTTTAGCTTCATATGTCTGTTTGGTTATATATCTCGTCTGCAGAACACATAACCGAGCTGAAGCTAGCACAGTATTGGGCCCAAGATAGCCAGCCGCGTATTCGCGGAAATAGAACACATGCAGTACAGGGAGGTGACAAAATGGCCCATTTCTTTCTGTGAGTCCGTTATTTTATCCGAACGAATACTGAAATATTAGCCATAACTTGCAGATTTTCATTAGATAGTATTGAAATGTTATAGCTAAATCTCATTGAAAAGCAAAACACAAAGAAAATAAAAGTAACTAAATAACAAAAAATAAGCCGCAAACACGGAGACAATGTCCGTGTGTTATGTCATTTTTACGCTGTTTAAATACTATTTTAATATTTTGAAAAGAGTTTGTACCCTTCGTTATGAGTAAAAATGGCAGTTTTAGTCCAGAATCTTGAAAACTAATACACTGTGCATATCAAATTTTTGAGCTGGCTAATTTGGTCCACTAATTAGTGGTTAATTAACCACAGTTTACGTACGCCTTTTCCATATAAAACACGCACAATTGCATAGCGGTTGAGTCAACTACCTCTTGTAATGTATTTGTACCCTTCATTATGAATAAAAGTAGAATTTTTAGTCCATAATCCTTAAGACTGATACACTGGGCATACCAAATTTTTGAGCTGGCTAATTTGGTCCACTAATTAGTGGTTAATTAACCACAGATGACTAAAAGTGGAATATTTAGTCTAGAATCTTGAAGACTGATACACTGTGCATATCAAATTTTTGAGCTGGCTAACTCGGTCCACTAATTAGTGGTAAATTAACCACAGTTAAACAGACGCCATTTCCATCTAAAACACGTACAATTGCATATGCGGTAAAGTCAACTACCTCTTGTAAAGAATTTGAGCCTTCGTTATAAATAAAAGTGGCAGTTTTAGTCCAGAATCTTGAAAACTGATACACTGGGCATGCATACCAAATTTTGAGCTGGCTAATTTGGTCCACTAATTAGTGGTTAATTAACCACAGTTTAGGTACGCCTTTTTCCATATAAAACACGCACAATTGCATAGCGGTTGAGTCAACTACCTCTTGTAATGTATTTGTACCCTTCACCTTCATTATGAATAAAGTGGAATTTTTAGTCCAGAATCCAAAAGACTGATACACTGGGCATACCAAATTTTTGAGCTGGCTAATTTGGTCCACTAATTAGTGGTTAATTAACCACAGATGAGTAAAAGTGGAATATTTAGTCCAGAATCTTGAAGACTGATAATACACTGGGCATATCAATTTTTTGAGCTGGCTAATTCGGTCAACTAATTAGTGGTAAATTAACCACAGTTAAACATCAGACGCCATTTCCATCTAAAACACGTACAATTGCATATGCGGTAAAGTCAACTACCTCTTGTAAAGAATTTGAGCCTTCGTTATAAATAAAAGTGGCAGTTTTAGTCCAGAATCTTGAAAACTGATACACTATATCAAATTTTTTAGCTGGCTAATTTGGTCCACTAATTACTGGTTAATTAACCACAGTTATACGTACGCCTTTTTCCATATAAAACACGCACACTTGCATATGCGGTAAAGTCAACTACCTCTTGTAAAGAATTTGTACCCTTCATTATAATTAAAAGTGGAATTTTTAGTCCAGAATCTTGAAGACTGATACACTGGGCATATCAAATTTTTGAGCTGGCTAACTCGGTCCACTAATTAGTGGTAAATTAACCACAGTTAAACAGACGCCATTTCCATCTAAAACACGTACAATTGCATATGCGGTAAAGTCAACTACCTATTGTAAAGAATTTGAGCCTTCGTTATAGATAAAAGTGGCAGTTTTAGTCCAGAATCTTGAAAACTGATACACTGGGCATGCATACCAAATTTTGAGCTGGCTAATTTGGTCCACTAATTAGTGGTTAATTAACCACAGTTTAGGTACGCCTTTTTCCATATAAAACACGCACAATTGCATAGCGGTTAAGTCAACTACCTCTTGTAAGAAATTTGTACCCTTCACTATGAGTAAAAGTGGAATATTTAGTCCAGAATTTATAAGCCTGATACATACACTGGGTATATCAAATTTTTGAGCTGGCTAATTTGGGCCACTAATTAGTGGTCACTTATCACAGTTATACAGACGCAATTTTCCATCTAAAACACGTACAATTGCATACGCGGTAAAGTCAACTACCTATTGTAAAGCATTTGTACCCTTCATTTAAAATAAAAGTGGAATTTTTAGTCCAGAATCTTGTAGACTGATACACTTTGGGCATTTCAAATTTTTTAGCTCGCTAATATTTTTTCCACTAATTAGTGGTCAATAGTTAACGACCCCAGGTAGCAAGCCCATATTGAACCCATAATGGGAAACATCTGGGAAATATCTGGGCCATTATGTGCGGCCGGAAAGTTTTTAGCCGGCCAATGCATGGCACCGGGGAAACTGTTTACCCGACCCGAGGAGCTGGGGAAAGTTTTTACCCGGCCCACGGCACAGGGGAAATGTTTTACCCGGCCCGAGAAGCCTAACCCACGGCACCCGGGAAATTTCATATCGGGCCCGAGTAGTAGGGGGAAAGTTTTTAGCCGGCCCACGGCACCCGGGAAATTTCTTACCTGGCACGAGTAGCCGGGGAAAGTTTTTAACTGGCCCACGGCACCCCGGAAATTTCTTATCGGGCCCGAGTAGCAGGGGAAAGTTTTTACCTGGCCCACGTCACCCGGGAAATTTCTTATCGGGCCCGAGTAGCAGGGGAAAGTTTTTAAATGGCCCACGGCTACCCGGGAAATTTCTTACCCGGCCCGAGTAGCCGGGGAAAGTTTTTACCCGGCCCGAGTAGCCGGGAAAGTTTTAACCGACTTGTCCACAAGTCTACGCTTTTGCCAATAAAGGTGCGTACTGACAACGTAAACAAGACTAACAATGCGCACGCATCCACACGAAACACCACGCAATGTTATCTCCGAGACAAACATTAAACGACTTGTCCACAAGTCTACGCTTTTACCAATAAAGGTGCGTACTGACAACGTAAACAAGACTAACAATGCGCACGCATCCACACGAAACACCCTGCAATGTTATCTCCGAGACAAACATTAAATGACTTGTCGACAAGTCTACGCTTTTACCAATGTATATTAAGAAAAGAAAAGCGTCTTTTACGAGTGGACAAGTTAGCGCAATTAGATAGTTCATGGTAACTCTAATAGCGGGGTCCTTGGTTCGAATCACCTAGAAGCAACAAACTTTCTTTTTTCTTATTAGAAAACAAATTGTTACTATATATTGAACAAAAAATAGGGTGGTGGTGGGCAGTAATTTAGGGCAAACGGTAGAGTCACTGACTAGAAGAGGAAAGGTTAGTAGTTCGAATCCCCCAGCTCCCCGGTGCCTCGGGCCGGGTAAAAACTTTCTCCGGGCCCTGGGGCCCGGGTAAAGGTTTTCCCCGGTGCCTCGGGCCGGGTAAAAACTTTCTCCGGGCCCTGGGGCCCGGGTAAAGGTTTTCCCCGGTGCCTCGGGCCGGGTAAAAACTTTCTCCGGGCCCTGGGGCCCGGGTAAAGGTTTTCCCCGGTGCCTCGGGCCGGGTAAAAACTTTCTCCGGGCCCTGGGGCCCGGGTAAAGGTTTTCCCCGGTGCCTCGGGCCGGGTAAAAACTTTCTCCGGGCCCTGGGGCCCGGGTAAAGGTTTTCCCCGGTGCCTCGGGCCGGGTAAAAACTTTCTCCGGGCCCTGGGGCCCGGGTAAAGGTTTTCCCCGGTGCCTCGGGCCGGGTAAAAACTTTCTCCGGGCCCTGGGGCCCGGGTAAAGGTTTTCCCCGGTGCCTCGGGCCGGGTAAAAACTTTCTCCGGGCCCTGGGGCCCGGGTAAAGGTTTTCCCCGGTGCCTCGGGCCGGGTAAAAACTTTCCCCGGGCCCTGGGGCCCGGGTAAAGGTTTTCCCCGGTGCCTCGGGCCGGGTAAAAACTTTCTCCGGGCCCTGGGGCCCGGGTAAAGGTTTTCCCCGGTGCCTCGGGCCGGGTAAAAACTTTCTCCGGGCCCTGGGGCCCGGGTAAAGGTTTTCCCCGGTGCCTCGGGCCGGGTAAAAACTTTCTCCGGGCCCTGGGGCCCGGGTAAAGGTTTTCCCCGGTGCCTCGGGCCGGGTAAAAAACTTTCTCCGGGCCCTGGGGCCCGGGTAAAGGTTTTCCCCGGTGCCTCGGGCCGGGTAAAAACTTTCTCCGGGCCCTGGGGCCCGGGTAAAGGTTTTCCCCGGTGCCTCGGGCCGGGTAAAAACTTTCTCTCGGGCCCTGGGGCCCGGGTAAAGGTTTTCCCCGGTGCCTCGGGCCGGGTAAAAACTTTCTCCGGGCCCTGGGGCCCGGGTAAAGGTTTTCCCCGGTGCCTCGGGCCGGGTAAACTTTCTCGGCCTGGGGCCGGTAAGTTTTCCCGGCCCGGGCGGGTAAAAACTTTCTCCGGGCCCTGGGGCCGGGTAAGGTTTTCCCGGTGCCTCGGGGGTAAAAACTTTCTCCGGCCGGGCCGGGTAAAGTTTTCCCGGTGCCTCGGGCCGGGTAAAAATTTCTCCGGGCCCGGGGCCGGGTAAGGTTTTCCCGTGCCCGGGCCGGGTAAAAACTTCTCCGGCCTGGCCCGGTAAAGGTTTTCCCGGTGCCTCGGGCCGGGTAAAAACTTTCTCCGGGCCCTGGGGCCGGTAAAGGTTTTCCCGGTGCCTCGGGCCGGGTAAAACTTTCTCGGGCCTGGGCCGGGTAAAGGTTTTCCCGTGCCTCGGGCCGGTAAAAACTTTCTCCGGGCCCTGGGGCCGGGTAAAGGTTTTCCCCGGTGCCTCGGGCCGGGTAAAAACTTTCTCCGGCCCTGGGGCCGGTAAAGGTTTCCCCGGTGCCTCGGCGGGTAAAAACTTTCTCCGGGCCCTGGGGCCCGGGTAAAGGTTTTCCCCGGTGCCTGGGCCGGTAAAAACTTTCTCCGGCCCCCCCCCCCCCGGTAAAGGTTTTCCCCGGTGCTCGGCCGGGTAAAAACTTTCTCGGGCTGGCCGGTAAAGGTTTCCCGTGCCGGGCGGGTAAACTTCCGGGCCCTGGGGCCGGGTAAAGGTTTTCCCCGGTCCTGGCCGGGTAAAAACTTTCTCCGGGCCCTGGGCCCGGTAAAGGTTTTCCCCGTGCCTCGGGCCGGTAAAAACTTCTCCGGCCTGGGCCGGGTAAGGTTTTCCCCGTGCCTCGGGCCGGTAAAACTTTCTCCGGCCTGGGGCCCGGGTAAAGGTTTTCCCCGGTGCCTCGGGCCGGTAAAAACTTTCTCCGGGCCTGGGCCCGGGTAAAGGTTTCCCCGGCCTCGGGCCGGTAAAACTTTCTCCGGGCCTGGGGCCCGGGTAAAGGTTTTCCCCGTGCCTCGGGCCGGTAAAACTTTCTCCGGGCCCTGGGCCCGGTAAAGGTTTTCCCCGGTGCCTCGGGCCGGTAAAAACTTTCTCCGGGCCCTGGCCCGGGTAAAGGTTTTCCCCGGTGCCTCGGCGGTAAAAACTTCCGGCCCTGGGGCCCGGTAAAGGTTTCCCCGGTGCTGGGGGGTAAAACTTTTCCGGGCCCTGGGGCCCGGGTAAAGGTTTCCCGGTCCTCGGGCCGGTAAAAACTTTCTCCGGGCCCTGGGCCCGGGTAAAGGTTTTCCCGTGCCTCGGGCCGGGTAAAACTTTCTCCGGCCTGGGGCCCGGGTAAAGGTTTCCCCGGTGCCTCGGGCCGGGTAAAAACTTCTCCGGCCCTGGGGCCCGGTAAAGGTTTTCCCCGGTGCCTCGGGCCGGGTAAAAACTTTCTCCGGGCCCTGGGGCCCGGGTAAAGGTTTTCCCCGGTGCCTCGGCCGGGTAAAAACTTTCTCCGGGCCCTGGGGCCCGGTAAAGGTTTTCCCCGGTGCTCGGGCCGGGTAAAAACTTTCTCCGGGCCCTGGGCCCGGGTAAAGGTTTTCCCGGTGCCTCGGGCCGGTAAAAACTTTCTCCGGGCCCTGGGCCCGGGTAAAGGTTTTCCCCGGTGCCTCGGGCCGGGTAAAAACTTTCTCCGGGCCCTGGGGCCCGGTAAGGTTTTCCCCGTGCCTCGGGCCGGGTAAAAACTTTCTCCGGGCCCTGGGGCCCGGGTAAAGGTTTTCCCCGGTGCCTCGGGCCGGGTAAAAACTTTCTCCGGGCCCTGGGGCCCGGGTAAAGGTTTTCCCCGGTGCCTCGGGCCGGGTAAAAACTTTCTCCGGGCCCTGGGGCCCGGGTAAAGGTTTTCCCCGGTGCCTCGGGCCGGGTAAAAACTTTCTCCGGGCCCTGGGGCCCGGGTAAAGGTTTTCCCCGGTGCCTCGGGCCGGGTAAAAACTTTCTCCGGGCCCTGGGGCCCGGGTAAAGGTTTTCCCCGGTGCCTCGGGCCGGGTAAAAACTTTCTCCGGGCCCTGGGGCCCGGGGTAAAGGTTTTCCCCGGGGGAAGTTTCAGGTGGAAGACTGATTGTGTGATCCTGGTAGGTTATAATGAGTTTCAGACGGGATAATTTCTGATCCAAAAACCTGTGCTGGCTGTGATGATACAGTAGATAGGTGAATTAAATCACCCAGATTAAGCAGCTTGTTTCGTGATTATACCTGGTTATTGTGAAAATATAATCATTAAGGGCATTTGGGGCTTTAACACCTGTATGTGGTCTAGGTTACAAGAATAATTATACAAGTATAAGGTGAATCAGGGGAAACGAAGGAGATCATCTAAAGACGATTTTGTGTCAGTCTTTCGACGTAGGGTGAAGGACCCGCGTACCGTATTGTGAATTAAGTGATATTTTAAGACCCGGTGTGTTTTCCTTCTGTGAAACCGTGCTGTTAAAAACTTTCTCGAGGACCCTGTGAAGTATTATGGGTTAAAAGGTAATTTTTTCCGGTGCCTCGGGCCGGGTAAAAACTTTCTCCGGGCCCTGGGCCCGGGTAAAGGTTTTCCCCGGTGCTCTCGGGCCGGGTAAAAACTTTCTCCGGGCCCTGGGGCCCGGGTAAAGGTTTTCCCCGGTGCCTCGGGCCGGGTAAAAACTTTCTCCGGCCCTGGGCCCGGTAAAGGTTTTCCCCGTGCCTCGGGCGGTAAAAACTTTCTCCGGGCCCTGGGCCCGGTAAAGGTTTTCCCCGGTGCCTCGGGCCGGGTAAAAACTTTCTCCGGGCCCTGGGGCCCGGGTAAAGGTTTTCCCCGGTGCCTCGGGCCGGGTAAAAACTTTCTCCGGGCCCTGGGCCCGGGTAAAGGTTTTCCCCGGTGCTCGGGCCGGGTAAAAAACTTTCTCCGGGCCCTGGGGCCCGGGTAAAGGTTTTCCCCGGTGGGGAAAATGTTTCAATGAGAGTGGAAGATGATTGTGTGATCCTGGTAGGTTTATTAATGAGTATGCAAGACGAGGATTATATTTCTGATCCAAAACACCCTGTTGCTGGCTGTGATGATTACAGTAGATAAGGTTGAGATTAAAATCACCAGAAATTAAGCAAGACTTGTTTTCGTTGATTATACAATGGATTATTTTGTGGAAGCAAGTAATAAAATCATTAAAATGGGCATTTTGGGGCTTATAAACAACACCTGCTATGATAGTCTAGTGTTTACAAGAAATAATTTATACAAATGTAATTAAGGTGAAATCCAGGGGGAAATAAACGAAAATAGGAAGATCATTCCTCTATCAAAGACGGGGAAAGTTATGTTGTCAGTCTTTCGACGTCAGAGGTGAGAGTGACCCTCCGACGCTAACCGGTATAGTGGGTGAATTAAGTGAATAATTTATAAAGAACCCGGATGTGTTTTCTTTTAACTGTTACATTAAGACAAAATTTGAAATAAATATACAACTATTTATTTTGATGCTTGTTAAACTGTCCAGAAATTAAATAAAATTCATGAGATTTAAAAGTTAATCTTATTTGTATGCGT
This sequence comes from Pycnopodia helianthoides, assembly GCA_032158295.1. NCBI lineage: Eukaryota > Metazoa > Echinodermata > Asteroidea > Forcipulatida > Asteriidae > Pycnopodia > Pycnopodia helianthoides. The sequence continues at coordinate 25,560,763 of CM063243.1, forward strand.
TGTTCTAAGTTGAACACTAACCTTTTCGTAATTTTGATTGGGGGAATAAAAGGGAGTAATAACATTTTTATTCACGGTGCCTCGGGCCGGGTAAAAACTTTCTCCGGGCCCTGGGGCCCGGGTAAAGGTTTTCCCCGGTGCCTCGGGCCGGGTAAAAACTTTCTCCGGGCCCTGGGGCCCGGGTAAAGGTTTTCCCCGGTGCCTCGGGCCGGGTAAAAACTTTCTCCGGGCCCTGGGGCCCGGGTAAAGGTTTTCCCCGGTGCCTCGGGCCGGGTAAAAACTTTCTCCGGGCCCTGGGGCCCGGGTAAAGGTTTTCCCCGGTGCCTCGGGCCGGGTAAAAACTTTCTCCGGGCCCTGGGGCCCGGGTAAAGGTTTTCCCCGGTGCCTCGGGCCGGGTAAAAACTTTCTCCGGGCCCTGGGGCCCGGGTAAAGGTTTTCCCCGGTGGGGAAAATGTTTCAATGAGAGTGGAAGATGATTGTGTGATCCTGGTAGGTTTATTAATGAGTATGCAAGACGAGGATTATATTTCTGATCCAAAACACCCTGTTGCTGGCTGTGATGATTACAGTAGATAAGGTTGAGATTAAAATCACCAGAAATTAAGCAAGACTTGTTTTCGTTGATTATACAATGGATTATTTTGTGGAAGCAAGTAATAAAATCATTAAAATGGGCATTTTGGGGCTTATAAACAACACCTGCTATGATAGTCTAGTGTTTACAAGAAATAATTTATACAAATGTAATTAAGGTGAAATCCAGGGGAAATAAACGAAAATAGGAAGATCATTCCTCTATCAAAGACGGGGAAAGTTATGTTGTCAGTCTTTCGACGTCAGAGGTGAGAGTGACCCTCCGACGCTAACCGGTATAGTGGGTGAATTAAGTGAATAATTTATAAAGAACCCGGATGTGTTTTCTTTTAACTGTTACATTAAGACAAAATTTGAAATAAATATACAACTATTTATTTTGATGCTTGTTAAACTGTCCAGAAATTAAATAAAATTCATGAGATTTAAAAGTTAATCTTATTTGTATGCGTTGTTCTAAGTTGAACACTAACCTTTTCGTAATTTTGATTGGGGGAATAAAAGGGAGTAATAACATTTTTATTCACGGCAAATTGTAATTGTAATTTAAATAGCTAGTTTACTCAGCCGCATAGGCAATTGTGAGTATTATAGGAGAAAATGGCGTCTATATATAATTTGGATAAATTAACCACTAATTAGTGGACCAAATTAACCAGCTCAAAAATTTGGTATGCCCAGTATAATAGTCTTCAGGATTCCGGGCTAAAAATCACAAAAAGATTAATAATGAAGGGTACAAATTCTTTACAACTACGAGGTAGTTGACTCAACCGCGTATGCAACTGTGCGTGTTTTATGGAAAATGGCGTTTGTATAACTGTGGTTAATTAACCACTAATTAGTGGACCAAATTAGCCAGCTCAAAAATTTGGTATGCCCAGTGTATCAGTCTTCAAGATTCTGGACTAAAAATTCCACTTTTATTTATAATGAAGGGTACAAATGTTTTACAATAGGATAGTTGACTTTACCGCAAATGCAATTGTGCGTGTTTTCGATGGAATAGGCGTCTGTATAACTGTGGTTAATTGACTACTAATTAGTGGACCAAATTAGCCAGCTCAAAAATTTGATATACCCATTGATCAGTCTTCAAGATTCTGGACGAAAACTTCCACTTTTACTCAGTAACGAAGGGTACAAACTCTTGTACAAAATATGTTTCAGTATTTAAACAGCGTAAAAATATTATGACATAATACACGCACATTGTCTCCGTGTTTGCCGCTTTTTTGTTATTTAGTGACTTTTTTCTTTGTTTATTACTTTCCAATACTTTATAGCTATAACTTTTCAATATTATTTAATGAAAATATGTTAGTTATGGCTAATGTTTCAGTATTCGTTCGGATAAAATAACGGTTTCGCCGACAGAAAATGAGCCATTTTGTCACCTCCCTGTACTGCATGTGTTTTATTTTCGTGAATACGCGGCTGGCTGTTCCGCGAATATGCGGCTTGCTATTTTTGGGCCCAATACTGTGCTAGCTTCAGCTCGGTGAACACATGCAGTACAATTATCAATTTTAATACGGTTTCTCATAAGTGCCATTTATTTTGGTTTAATTTCATTCAATGATAATCGACTAAGCCCATAAAATTGAAATAATTAGGCAAATAAAAAGGTAGATTTTGTGGTTTCAACAGAAACCCTGTCCTATAATAATCCCAGTATTTGACCATTGATTGGCTTATCATATACGGTGGATGCAACAAGTTTTCAAAGGGGCTTGTCTTATCCAAGACAATAGACCCTAGACAATAGACCCTTCCCATGAAATAATGTAAATTGAACATCGCGCCTGCGCACACTCCCTACTGGTTGGCAAAATGAGTGAACATCGCGCCTTTATGTATGGGACTGATGGTGGCGTGACACACACGCGTTTGTGCGTCTGCCTAGTGCACAACTCTATGGCGTTTGCCAACCAATACTATGTCTGTACGCATGCGTTAATGTAATTTACATATATCTACGGCATGGGGCCCGGGCCCGCTAAAGGGCCCCGGAAGCTTTTGGTTTCTAGATGCTCTGTCGTGCAACCTTAAACGCTATTTGGCACTTGTATCTCTTTTTTAGGCGGGATATTATTATTAATGTGATTTGCAAAAATAATGATTACTCCACAAAGATTTGTGTTCACGAGGCGAAGCTGGGTGACATGGAAAAGCCAGATTTCACTGAGGGAATGAATGTAATGTTTGACAATGCACGACGAACGGAACGCATTCAATGTTATTTTTATGTATTCCTCCATGTAGAAACCAACGCTCAAAATGTACGCTCGTGGACATCGTAGTTAATCTTGTACTGCATGTATTCTGGTAAATGTTGCCATAATTTCATCACTCTCATCATATCGTCACATGTTGGCGTTTGTGCATCACACATTTCGTGCTGAGGAGAGGCTAGTGCTGGACTGAAGGGTTAAGGGCTAGGATTCTGGTGCTCGTTTTGCCGATTGGTAAGACTAACAATTTAATAATAAATTCCTGTTTCGAATGCGAATTTTGTTTAGTCGTGATGAACACAACATAGATAGATTAGAGGTCCCCTTCCTGGGTCACTTCATTTATAAACAACTACTTTCTAAATCCAAGTAAAAGTACTAGTACTAGTAGTACTACTACTAGTACTAGTAGTTAGTAGTACTGGTAGTAGTAAGTTAGTCCATGTCCATGTCTACTCGGTCTTACCGCGGGGTCCTTGGAGCCGGCCTGTGGAGGGGTGGGGGTGGCTGGGGGAATGTGGGATGGGCTGGCCCAGTTTTAGCTGTTTAGTGTTTAAACTGTTATTAGTTGGCACATGGAGGAAGGAAAAGAAAATACTGCTTGGTAAATTTCTCTGTTAAGCAAAAAATGAGTGAGGCACCAGTGGCAGTGCAGTTGCAACCATGTTCGTTGCAACAACATTTAATTGTGAATGTCGACTGGTTTTAATTATATAATTGGGCCCTGGACGCACATATTATACTAATATTTTTTTCTGATTATGGAATTTTTTGAGCCTAAATTAATAAGATCATCTAACTGTCTAACTGCTGTAATGTTTAATCATTAATATATCAGTATTTTTCCTTTGGGTTGCTTTTCTTCAGATTTTTATTTCTTGAAAATGTTCAAATTGAAACCTTTTTCACTTTTGGAATGCACAGTGAAGTAAAAAACTATATTTAAAACATGGATTTTCAATGTTCTTAGTCATTTTCTTTTTGTATTGTAGCTGCTGGGCACCTCTGACAAATGGTGTTTTGCTGAGAGGTCTTTCCAGGGTAAAAAAGAATTAAACTAGGCCACTTCTATTATTCAAACATTAGTTGCATTATTGGACTTACCTCCCATTATCCGATTTACAGTGTTAAAACATGGTGGTAAACTCTAATTGATCTCTCTAGTCTTAATCCTCATTTGTACAACAAAAGGAAGGACTGGAATTGGGGATTACACAATTATACAGTAATCCCAGAGAAAAGGGAGATTTTGAGCGAGATTCCCAGGACTCTTTGTCCCTCTTTGTACAGGGGAAACGAATTGTATGCTGGACCGGGTTATTTGGACCAAGATCACTGGGCAGGCTCGAGATGATGTAATCAATATCTTAAAGTTGTAGCCCTGGTTCATTTGTATGTGTTTTTCTCTATGTATCTGCAAAATTGTAAGGGTCCATGATATACTGTCTTAACACTCTTTAACATTTTTTTTTATTTACACAGATTTGTTTCAGCTTGAAGACTGTACTCTGTCAAAAGTTACGAAATGAATGGTAGTTGAAGCTGAACATTCTCACTTGAAAAATCACAATGGCATTTCTGCCAAATCAACAACAACAGCAGCAGCAGATGCAAATTAAGGAGGTTGGTTTGTATTTTATCTGTATTGTATAACTTCTGTTTTGATTAAACCTCCTGTGACATATTCAAGCTAGTTGACCAACCATTTGAAACCATTGAACTGCACAGAAACTGTGCACAGACCTAACTGCAATGTGTGTACTGTGTATGCAATGCATTTACCACAAGATATCATATTGCAGGCTGGCATTTATCTGTCATTCAAAACCACAGTGGATAATATTGAATGATCAGACAGTAGGAGGGTTGGCGGTTGACTGTGTACTGTGTAGATGCATTCACCACAAGATATGATATGATATTGCAGGCTGGTAATAGTTTATCTATCATTCAACACCAGTGTACACCACAGTGAATGATATTGAATAGTCAGACAGTAGGTTTAAACATTAATTTTCTCTTGGCTTATGACAAATAAGATCAGTTGGATTAATACATTTATTTTTTTCAACGATTGATCTCGGAACTGGGCAAGTTCTTGATAATCCTCAAAATAAGATGTATCAAAATGGTAACCGGTCACTTCGGCACCTTGCAAACTCGGCACCCACAAACTCGGCACCTTGCAATCTCGGCACAACAAACTCGGCACCTTGCAAACTCGGCACATGCACAAATACAAACTCGGCACCCTGTCGAAAACGGCACCTAGCAAACTCGGCACCCACAAACTCGGCACCTTGCACAAAATACAGTTTCTGCTGATTGTATATAAGCAAACTACGAAATAAAAGTTCTCTTTTTGCAGGACAAGTTGAATACAAAAACGAATGGCCAAAATGCATAAGGTACGGTGTTCCATAAAAAAATGCGACGGAAACAACAAAATGCGACGGGAAAAAAAAGCGACGGGAAAAAAAATGCGACGGGAAAAAAATGCGACGGGAAAAATATTCTGACTAAAGGGTGGCATGGAACACCACATAATAAAGGCCTATCTGAAAAATGTATACAATATTTATAAACATACAGGCCGACACGTTTATTCCCATTTTATTTAATTTTTTATTAATTTGTGTTGCTTGTTCATTTTTATCATATTTAATACGATATTAAGGGACATGTCTCTAAATTGTGTTTTTAGTTGTCTTTGTCCTTTTCTGGAATCTTGCATTTTTATGTTTATTTAATTCATGTTAACTTGATATCATCACAGCAGATTGTGCGTGATTTTTTTGTGTCTAAATTCAAGCGGCGAAACTATAGGGTAATATTTTAGGGGCACTTCTGGCCAATTAAAACTGTAGTTTCTATGCTGGCCCTAAATATTGACGTCAACTTTTATTCCCTCGTAGTCCTTAAGGCCTATCAGCAGCGTAGCCAAGAGGGGCTGAGGGGGGGGCACATGCCCCCCTCCCCACAAATTTCACGTGACATTCCACGTTTGCATATTGTAAATCAAAGTATTGAGAAAGGATCGAAACATCCCTCATTTTTATTGTGCTAGTACATTTACGTTGACCATTCTTTTGGTGCCGAGTTTGTTAGTCAAAAATAGGCCGGGGCCGAGTTTGTATGGTGCCAACATCTTGGTGCCGAGTGGGTGCCGAGTTTGCAAAGTGCCGAGTTTGTAAGGTGCCGAGTTTGTGGGTGCCGAGTTTGCGAGGTGCCGAAGTGTCCGGTATTCATCAAAATACTGGTTAGTTAGGTAAACAACTCCTGGATAATTTAGTGTGATTATTTGTCTTCAGTTTCGAGACTTCCTGTCCTCCTACAACCGCTTGACTGAATCTTGCTTTGGAGATTGCATCAAAGATTTCACAGGGAGGAAGCTGCTGGACAAAGAGGTAAACTAATGACAAGCTAGAATGATTTGACAAGTTTTGACATGACTAATGACAAGTTTTGCATGATGGAGAAAAAAATAAGATGGAGGTTTGCGGTAACACCATGTATTAAATCTCTGAAATGAGTGTGTGTGGTTCTAAAAAAAAAAGTCAGAGTTTTACTTGATATTTCAAACAGGATGCTGTATTCATCAGTAAGGGAATGCCCGATGGATCTTGCATTCCGAGTTGGATTCCCAGCACGCATGATTTTCGATTTTCTTGATCTCCGTGTGGGATTCCCACTTATATTCCCTGTTGGATTCCCAGTTGGATTCCCAGTCGGATTCCCACTTGGATTCCCACTTGGATTCCCACTTGGATTCCCACTTGGATTCCCAGTGGGATTTCCAGTTGGATTCCCAGTTGGATTCCCAGTTGGATTCCCAGTTGGATTCCCAGTTGGATTCCCAGTTGGATTCCCAGTTGGATTCCCAGTTGGATTCCCAGTTGGATTCCCAGTTGGATTCCCAGTTGGATTCCCAGTTGGATTCCCAGTTGGATTCCCAGTTGGATTCCCAGTTGGATTCCAAGTTGATGGGATTCCCTGTTGGATTTCCTGTCGGATTCCCAGTTAGATTCCAAGTAGGATTCCCAGTTGGATTCCAAGTAGGATTCCCAGTTGGATTCCCAGTTGGATTCCCAGTTGGATTCCCAGTTGGATTCACAGTTGGATTCACAGTTGGATTCCCAGTTGGATTCCAAGTTGATGGGATTCCCTGTTGGATTCCCTGTTGGATTCCCAGTTAGATTCCAAGTAGGATTCCCAGTTGGATTCCCAGTTGGATTCCCAGTTGGATTCCCAGTTGGATTCACAGTTGGATTCACAGTTGGATTCCCAGTTGGATTCCAAGTTGATGGGATTCCCTGTTGGATTCCCAGTTGGATTCCCAGTTAGATTCCAAGTAGGATTCCCAGTTGGATTCCAAGTTGATGGGATTCCCTGTTGGATTCCCTGTTGGATTCCCAGTTAGATTCCAAGTAGGATTCCCAGTTGGATTACCAGTTGGATTCCCAGTTGGATTCACAGTTGGATTCACAGTTGGATTCACAGTTGGATTCCCAGTTGAATTCCAAGTTGATGGGATTCCCTGTTGGATTCCCAGTTGGATTCCCAGTTAGATTCCAAGTAGGATTCCCAGTTGGATTCCAAGTTGATGGGATTCCCTGTTGGATTCCCTGTTGGATTCCCAGTTAGATTCCAAGTAGGATTCCCAGTTGGATTACCAGTTGGATTCCCAGTTGGATTCACAGTTGGATTCACAGTTGGATTCACAGTTGGATTCCCAGTTGAATTCCAAGTTGATGGGATTCCCTGTTGGATTCCCTGTTGGATTCCCAGTTAGATTCCAAGTAGGATTCCCAGTCGGATTCACAGTTGGATTCCCAGTTGGATTCCCAGTTGGATTCCAAGTTGATGGGATTCCCTGTTGGATTCTGGATTCCCTGTTGGATTCCCAGTTAGATTCCAAGTAGGATTCCAAGTTAGATTCCAAGTAGGATTCCCAGTTGGATTTTCAATTGAAATCTTGCATTTTCTTGATAACAAATAGAGCATACTGTCACAAAGAGACTCATGGTGCACCACAAACCTTCATCGTGTGACATCAAACCTCCATCTTTCCATCAAAAATAATTTCCATTGCATAGTGTTTACTTCTCGTTATTCTCCTTGAAACAAATCATGCAATCAAATTATTTACCTGTGCTGGAAAAATTACAATTACTTTCATTCAAAAACAATTTTCCTTGTGTGATATTTTCCCTATTTTAATGTGATTTCCAATATTTTTTTTCATCAGAAAATCAGTACAAGATATTTGTTAAATAGCTTAAAACAAGTCTTCAAATCTTATACTGATGTATGTTAGCTCTGTACTCAATAAAACTGTCCTATTTTGTTTCTAAGGGTCAGTATCTATCATGTCTGGTTGAATAATATTAATCAATTTATTTGCCCTTGTTTCCCCATGTATTTCTTTTCTTTTTTGGGGGGGGGGGCCTTGGGGGTGCTTGCCATCCCTCTATGCACGTTGGAGTGAGATTTGATCCTGCAATTGATACTTTGTATAAATATATTTGTTATTTCCACATGTTAGAAGTTGTTTCACTGTTTATGAATCCTTTTTGGGGGTAATCTTTTGTTAGTAATTCTTGTGAACGCCCTTTACAATTAATGTATGTATATTTATTTGTTTGGAAATAAACTTTCCCTTTTACATCAGTGCCATATTTGTTGCCATTCATACGATGATGTATTTTGAATGTAATTTATATCTTTTAAAAAACAATTCTATTAAGTAATTTTTACTAACAATTTTGTGAACATGTTCTTTCAGTAGTTCATGCGTTTCCTGTACAAGTTTGTATTGGTAACTTATAACGTTTTTTTTTTCCAGTCAAAGTGTGCATCGAATTGTATGGAGAAATATCTGAAGATGACGTTGAGAGTTTCTCAACGCTTCCAGGAATATCAAGTGCAACAAAACGAAGGATTAATAGCAGCACAACAGAAAGCAATGGCTGGACGGTAGCATGAGCAAATGAGCTCAACGATGAGGCTGGACTGGTAAATGAAACTTCATGAACAACTGTGTCATTTTTTTTTATGTGGCTCTATTGCACTATTGTACAGATTGTCTTTTTCTGGCTAGTCTTTGTTCTCAAAGCTCCTGTTGGTTATTCACAAGACCTCACCAACAGAGGGCGCTATCACACACAGACTGTTCTCATTGAGGGTAATTTGTGTGTGATAGCTGTTTGTGAGTGAGAGGTGTCCATGGGATAGAGCAGTCCATGTGTGGTAACGCTCTCTGATATTATGGTATACTGATGGTCCGTAAGTTAAGTTCAAGAGAGAAGAATTGTTTAAATTTACATTTTATTTTTGTTTTATTTGATGTTAATGCAGAGCCTTTCCATGCTTGCAGTGAAAAAGAAATCCGCTGGCAGTTCAGCTAGGATTCAACCAACAACCAACAAATTACCAAGACTGACAGGTGATAAGAGCTCAGAAGAATTCTTGATATTGTTTATAACATAGTTCCTGTTTTTATTTAAACTCGGTATAAGAAAGAGGTCTCTCTAATTTAAGCCAGAAATCTTTGAACAGTAAATATCAGTATTAACTTTTGTGGGAGTTTTCTGTCGAAAGATGAGGTCTGTATTTTACGAAAAGTTAATAATTTTATTATAAAAAAATTAATTGGTGTAAACCAATCATTGCAGATGTCCTGCATCAGTGTTTCTCCGCCATTACTGGGATGCAAATATACCCAGCATTAGTTTGTGTACACATCGTAGTCATCTTCAACCAATAATGTTGACACACCTGTACAAAACGCCAGCTTGACACAAGTCTAAGTCTGTGCGCTACACGACGCAAGTGTAAATGCGTCCAGGAATGGTGGAAAACACCAGCACACGATGTATGAAATTGACCTAATATGGATTGATCTGTACAGCGACAGTAAACTGTCTGTGAAAACTTCGACAAAAAACGCAGCAGTTACATACACTCTGCGGACATTCCTTTGTTCTGTGCACTTGAGAGAAAAAAAATGTGTTCTTCAACACTGGTGAAAACACTGTGTGGGCTGTTTAAGTCCACATAGTGTTTCAAGTCCCTACATGGTGTGAACCTCTTTTGTTCTCAGGTCCACACTTCTGTATGTAACATTTAAACACACCCACAGACCACCCAAGAGTCGAACCCATCACATGAGAGAGATAGTTTCCCTTCACACATGTACACAGTTAGTTCTGAGCAAACATTTTGCCACCATAACAACCTGTGCAGTTGAATAGTTTCAAATGGCTGGTCATCTCGCTGGAAAATGTTACCAAGAGTAGGAGGGTTAAGATAATTTAAACATGAGAATGAACACTTGTTTACCCTGTTGTGCTTTATACATTGTATCAAAGGTGTAAATTAAAGTTAACAAAGATTAAAGCAATGCACTCCCATGTCATGCACCGTGTTGTTTTTAGAGTGATGAATTTATAAGATTGGTTAATTTTAATATATATTCGGTTTGCGGTAAAAATATGTGTAAAAATATCTACTTGCTGTGTAGATTTGTTCTTTAGAGAACTTGTCTTGCTATTTATTCTACTACCGCGGAGTAGATTTTTGGAATTCGGGAGACTTCTCAGTTCTGAAAAGAACTGTCCTGCTTATTAACTACTACCTGGGCGGGAGGTAGGAAATCGGCCTGGACTACTACTTTAGCTTTGTGGATCGGGGGGACTTCTCGTAATTAACTGCACTGCCGCGGAGTGAGTTCTTTTTGGTCTCAACGTTTCGACTAGCTTGCTCTTGTCATCGTCACAGTCGTTGGTTAATTTTGTTTTCTGTATTTTTCAGTGGGATGTCCTGTAAGTCATTGCATCAGGTACTTGTGTTTCTGCTCCACACCTAAAGTTTTTGCTACATCTAGCTCCAAAGCTGGCATCAGTTTGTGTGTAATTTTACCAAAAGTCCCCCATTTCCTCATTGAAAAGCATTTCTTATGACAGAAGCATTCAATTCGGAGAAGACCTTAGTCTTTGAATACATATGTGCACAGCCACAATCATGGGTATCATTTTTCGTGTGCATGTTATGAACAACAGTTTGAAAACCAGTGATGTAACCATTATTTCAATGTTGTTTGTAAATTAATTAACCTGCACTGTGTAAATGAAGAGTAGAAAGTACTTGAGTTTGTCAAATACAAGATCTGCAAAGAGTTACTCAATATTTATGTGTTGTTCATTTGGTGTCTTTGTAACAAAAAGTGTACCCATGATTGTGGCTGTGCACATATGGAAAAGCCAAGCCCAATTGTTAAACTTTTCTAGGCATGAATCACGAAGAGAAAAAAAGCTAGTTCAATGCAACTCCATTGCCTTGGGCTTCTGGTAATCAGTGGAATTGGTTTGTGAGTGGGTGTGGCTTACAGTGGAGTTATGCCACACTTACAAACAGGATTGCTGGTGAAAATATTCATGGTACTGACTCGGCCCCAGGAGATGTCCCGTACAAAGATTTGTCAATTTTATGGAGCTGTGATGAATAGTGTTTTCGTTGCAATTTTTTTGCAAATTTGACCAGTGCAAGGCACAAATTCTTCAGCACAAAAAGTTGTTAAGCACAGACAAAATCTTTTTTAGCGGAAACTGGTAACTGGCAAAAGACCATTTAATGTCTCCTGTTCGTCACTGGTTCCCTGCAAATTTTTGCTTAATAGAATTTGCTCAGCACCATTTTCTGTTAAACAGATTTATGAAATTCAGGTGAATTAATTAAGCGATATATTCTGCTTATAAACTCTTTTGTTTAGAGACCTAGATGGAATTCGGAGAGAAGGTGAATCGTTATGTTTTTACAGTATGTGTTTATTTTGTAAGAGCCGAACAAAAGAATATTGCTTACAATTCTTAGAGGAGACACTTTTTGGTACATTTTGACAATTTGACATTTCAAGTTGTGATTTCATAAGAGCACTCAAGTGGACAAAGGTCCCTTGAGGAAATGACCAAGCATTAGTCTTCTTGTACCAACCACACAATAAGGAAATTGCGAGTAGCTGTTCGCTCTGAAATAAGATGGCGGTAACCCATGATGTACGAAATGGAAAACAAAAAAATAACGAACGATTTTATGAGGGCATTCAGATAGTTTTCTCCCCTGCCTTTCACCTCTCTGGACCCCGTTTTGAATCACGCTTCGAGAAAATCCTAAAAATTTGATTACGGTTGACTCCTGGTGTTAAAATGAAGCCCACTTAATTTACAAATGAAGCCCAGTTAATTTACAGGACGTTATATTTCAGGCGTTTAACACTGGTTTTGAATGATAGATAAACTATGCCAGCCTTCAATATGATACCATGAGTGAATGCATGTACACAGTACACAGTTAGTTCTGTGCACAGTTGTGCCACCGTACACAACCTTGGCAGTCGAATGGTTTCACATGGTTGGTCAACTCACTGGAAAATGTTGCCAAGAGTCACTGAGAGTAGGAGGGTTAAAGACTCTCAACGCACTTCTAATAGATTCTAAAGGTTCGGTCATGACAAGGGTCTCGTTTTTTATCTCTGTGATGGTAGTTTTACATTTTTCCAGAAAATCTGACGGCTGAAGGGGTTCAATGAAAAACTTGTGATAAATCACCAGCCTGATCTGGATTGTGTAATTTCTTCGCCATCTTCTCTTCACGGGTATCTTCGGAATTGTGGGTTACATCATAATAATAATAAAAGGGCTGTTTACCAGTAAACAAATTGTTGTGCTTACTATAGCAGAAAATGTCGGAAGCACGAGTGAAATTCAAACATTTGAGATTTCACGGCGCCTATGCCCATTTTCACAAAGGTCTGTGCTAAGGGCAGCTCTGTAAGCAGAAACAAATCTGCTCACAAGTTTTATGAAATTAGCCCCAGACCGAAGGTTCAGCTGGTAACTTGACACTCGATGGCTAATGGACTACACAGAAAAAAAGACAACAAAGGAAACTCTAATTTGACGAGATTTGCACACTCATTCATAATCTGACAATTGTACAATTTATTTTAAAAATTTGAAAAAAGTATAAATAATGTAATTAGTAATAGTAAAAACGATCTCAACACCTTTATAATTCAGGTAATTTTTCTCTAATAAAGCTAAGTCCCCAAAACAGATACTGTCGTTAGTAAGAGTTGATCCAAAATCATCATAAATTAGATTAAGATCATTGAGACCAGCTAATAAATGTCCAAGTTCTTGGTCTTTGTTTTCTGTTTTCCTGGATCTTTCCACAGATACTGTCGTTAGTAAGAGTTGATCCAAAATCATCATAAATTAGATTAAGATCATTGAGACCAGCTAATAAATGTCCAAGTTCTTGGTCTTTGTTTTCCTGGATCTTTTCACCCCAATTTGAAGAGATTACATAATAGCAATTTTATCATTATTTCCTTGAAATCTGCAATTTTACATTGACTTACTACTCATTGGTCGAAATTAACTGCAAATAGGACATGCTAAATTGTTTCTTTAACAAAAAAAAACTTACTTTCAAATAAAAGTTACAATTTTTGTTTTTATTTGTTTCCTCTATTCCCCTCCACCTCCCCCTCCCCCAACCCACTTCTACAGTATTGCTCCTCTTTCTAAATTATTGTCACAATTCTTTTGATTAAATTATCTGCACAAAAAATACTTGATCTACATACATTGACCCCTTGCACCATTGTCACTTGCAGCTACTGTCTGCCACACTTGCCATTCTGGGGGGTCAAATTGCACGTAAGAATATGGTAAGCGTGTACAGGCTGCACGGCCTCAAATGCACACTACACTGTAACACACAGGGGAACATAGTCCCAAAATGGCGCTACCAAGATTATTGCGATTACAACTTCAGGTGAATTAGGTCAAAATAAGTAATGTTTACAAAGTATTTGCATTTTCAAAAAGAATTTCATACAAAAGATGATTCAAATGTGACTTTAATATAAAAGTGTAAAGTTGTTTCACTTGTTACCTAAATCACATTTCTCCATTAAGATACTTCAGAAAATAATTTTACAATTTGGAATGATTGACAGTAACTTTGGAATTTGCCAGAATTTTTAAAGAGGGTCTAAAAATTGACTAATAGTTGAAAAACAGAGAGGGCCTTAAAGGCAAAGTATACCTTTGGTTTTTGGAGCCGTTCCATTATTTTAATCCTATATAAACGTAGACATATACAATAAAACTAACCTGTGAAAATTTCATTTCAAAAGGTTGTAGCTATTTTGAGAAATAGAGCGGTTATGTCAACGCAGGAGGAATAATCGGAATACACAATCGTCTCAGGTTGAAATGTTTTTGAATCCCTCTCTCTTAAACCACACTCCTTGGAAGGGAATCATTTCTCAACATGTTATAAATTATCAACAGCTGCAGTGCTTCTTACCAAGTCAGTTTTTATGGCCATTACTTTTTGGAGTAATTACCAAAGGTATACCCTCCCTTTAACTGTTCACTTTGACATCCACACCATTTGTCTAAAACCAAACTTTAAACCTTCAAGAAGAAGATATATACTGAAAGTGTGCTGCTTCACTCCTTGATTTTACAAAAATGAAAACTATCAACTTGAGCCATTTTACAAAATATAACACTTAGATTTTTATGTTTACTTTATTTACTGTTTGCATAGATATTTGTACTTTCACGGTTTAGAACCTCTTAAAAATTAAACGTGTTTGTTAATATTTTGAAATAATACAAAATAATTTATAACCGAATTGATTAAAAAAATATGTACAATACATTAGAGTTGATATTGCCAGTGCTTCTGAAATTAGTTAATACATATATTTCATTTTCATAAAGTAAATTTTCTGAGGCCAATACTGAAAATTCCAAAAGATATTTATAAAAAACCCAAAATATACTTATCTTCAATACACCGGAAAAAGCATCATCCAATCACAAGGCACTATTCATGTAAGTTTTTGGTTTGAATGCTGATTAAAAAAAATGGCTTTATATCAAATTAAAAAACAAATTTGAAAATTACTGTTCATACATTACTTACATACAGAAATGTATCCCATTAAGTTAATAAATGAGAAATGGTAGTCATGCTGTGTCCAAATGAATGGCTTCAGCAGTGACTACAGCCGGAGTACTGAAAAGCCAACAGCCATAGCCATAGCCCAAGTCGCTTGATTTGGATGCAGCCTTAGTCTTCAATGAGAGTTGATATCCAAAATATCTTCGAGTCAAGACACATTCTTGTTAAGCCAATAAAAAGCAGAAAATGTTCTTCGCGCAAGCCTATGCTGGAGGAAGTAGCCAACTTAAATTCAATTTTCAATTTGACTGAATCAAATTTTTGTCTGCTTTATTTGTTTCTTTATTCTCGGCAAGTTTGTTTGATCAGTGACTATTTGGATTTTGTTTCAGGTCTCCAAAAATAAGTGGTTGAACACTACACAGTCTGTGAGGGGATTAAAACCTAAATGGCTTAATAAGGAAGGCAAAAGAATCTTTATGATGGCACCATGCTGATGTTGTACTTCATCGTCATCTCCACTTCTATAATCTGTCTCTTCCTTTGGGGCTTCAAAAGTACTGTTTGTCTTGCCTGGATTTATACTTTGGTGTCATCAGCTAAAAGCAATTCCGCTGCATAATTTCTGTTCTGATTTCTGTTCTGATACGACTCGAACCCAAGTCCCATTCATGTACAATTTGTGACTGGTATCCCGCTGATTTCTGATTAGCAGAATATTTGTAAGCAATATTTTCTGCTTAAGCAGCTCTGTGAAGTTGGGCCCAGCATTTTGACTTGGTACACTCCTCAGGGTTAGGGTTTCATCACCTGCTTAGCTGAACTTCCGCGATATCAGTTCTGTTGTGAAATTTATGTCGTGATGATGCGACTCGAACCTCAGTCCCTGACATCCAAGCATCTTTGCTTACCTTGACGCTCGGAGCTATCCAAAGCAGCATTTTGACTTGGTGTTCTCCTCGGGGTTGCTGCTGTTCTCTTCCTCCTCTTCGATGGTGTCAAAGTAGTCTTTGTCTTGGTGGAGAGAGATGTGCTCACTGGGCTTTGCCCCCTCTGCTGTCAACTCCAGAATATTCTTGACTAGAAACCTCATCGCTTCGTCTGTGATAATACAAAAGGAAAAAATCTTATAAACGGAACACATAGCAACGGAAGTACAGGCCCATTCAAATTATCAAATTTTAGGAATTTCCGACTGTCTGACTGGGAAGGTGTTCGTTATTGGTCATGTTGGATTACTCAATGATTTCTTGGAGATAATAGAAGTACAGCGGACATATTCCACACAGACCTTGTGGACTGACGTCATCATGCCGCCATCTTAAGAGGTAAAATGATGATGAAACAATGCAAACGCATGTGCGTGCAGTGCACAGGATAGGCCAATGAGCAACCTACTTTTGCTTGCTAGTTGAGGGCGCCCTACTCAAATGACTTAGTGTGCATAACTAAGGTCTATTGGTTGAGTGATACTTGACATGCCGAATGTCAACTAGCAAGTAAATGGTGTGACCAATAATATTGCCACTAAGCTTTATAATTTTAGGTGTAACAATTGCACCAGCATAAAGAAGATTACTGTGGTTTTACCTTGTATACACCTTCTAGCGGTTTAGACATCTACTCTGGAATGTACATAAGTAGCATGTGGACACTTTTTCCACAGAACTCAGAAAGCACAGAGTATACAGTGCTTATCACTTATTGGTGAGCAAGTTATACAATTTTTAGGAAATTGCCTTTTGTACTAATAAAAAATGCTGAATGAAACAGACGAGTCCAATGACCATACATGTAAGACGAGAACAGGGTAATACAAAATTGTACAAGAAACACAAGCAGCATGAGTGACACAATACAACATAAGGCCTGATCATTTATCAAGCTTCGATTCGGGTCAAAAGCTACACAGTTTCATCATTTCATCTGCTTTCACACTGCCCGATGCAAAATCAATTTCTCAACAGGGTAAATTCTCTACACAGGTCAATACAATCAACCCACCTTTCGAGCAGGGTTGGTTTCAAAGCAGATTGGGCACTCATTCTAAATTGGGGCAAGGCCAGATTGAAATGTTGTACTGCTAAATGGTCAGTCTAACTTACACGGGTTGGACCCTTATCCAACACGGATTATTTTTTCTTGGTGCAAAAAAGGCTTCACTGGTGTACAAGCACCATACACTACATATTTCCTATACTGTGAGTCTTTTACCTCCAACCTTACCAATGTTTACATTATCTTTAGCTGATGTTGCAAACCATCCAATGAAGTTATGCTGTTGGCAGAATTCCTCCAGCATTTTGGAATCTAGCACGGTACCTTCAAGGTCACACTGCGAGAGAAAAAGAGGGCCGACAGAGAGAATAGCCAAAATAGAAATGTCAGGAACTTGAAGTACCGGAACTTGAATTAATTACGCTAGACCGCTCGGCAACAAAATAAATATTTATTAAAAAACGATGCCCAAATCGCATCTGTCATGTTACATTAACACTAGGCAGTGGAATGTCAAGCAATTTAAGCTGTAAAATACAAAAATTGTTATACATTGCGAATAAACAAAATTTTAAGCAATTACTTCAGTCAAAGCATACACATTTTAATCAAACCTGACTTCCCAGTTTTTATTCGGTCACAACTTGAACTTTTACAAAGGTCATTTTAAAGGTCACATGGTATGTCGTAACCAATACAAATGCATTATAAATTGGGCCAATTTACTTCCCCCCCCCCCAATTGTGTCTTCATTGTGTGCTTTGAATCCATTTTAGAAATTCTTTCGAGAATTTTAAGGGAGGGGTACTTTTGTACAAGAGGAAAATAGTGTGTTTAAGTATGGGAACATTGGGGGGGGGGGGGGGGAGATACCCTCTGGCCCGTATTGGGCATGGTATACCCTTATCCATATTCTTAAGGGGACACTAGGTGGCAGCAGACTTAACGGGTAAACTTAGTGTTCTCCAAAATGTGCAAATGTTCAAAACAAAACAAAACTTCCTGGGCATATATTTCACAGAGCCAATTCAGCACAGGAAATAGCCAAGCGCAACAAAATTATCATAAGGTTACCGGCCCAAAATACCATGTTACATGCAGCATCTGTAACTAGTATCCTGCTGGTATTTTTGCTAAAAAATTGATAAGCAATATTTTCTGCTAAAGCAGCTCTATAAAATTTGATCTGATTTGTCTTCTGCTGCCTAACAACTCAAAGTCTCCAATTTCAAAAACAGAATAGGAGGAAAGTTTCATGAGTTGGTTTCGATACCAAGATTAAAAAGCTCATGTTTGAACAAACTGCACAATAGTTCCCACTTGATGCCACACAGTGAAAATATCAGCCATCTTTACGAGCAAATAAATCTTTTTTATTGCACAACTAGACGTTATTCATAAATACCACGTGCTGTACAAGGGAGTTTTTAACAAATTCACTGCATGATTGGTCTGGGAACCCATTGGCTGCTTAGAAAAGTTTGAACGCTTAGCGCAGCTCAAAGCCAAAATCAAGGCTGCCCATAAAGATGGCATGTATCTGGAACTGTCTACATCAAGGGATGTCTCTCTCACCTTATTGGCTAGTAAGAGAACCGGGACGGGTTGTTCATTGGCAAGCATCACTTTCTGGTTGACATCCAGGTACCACTACAAGGAAAAGACACGCCGAAAATACAGACTTATCTTACAGTGTGATTCGAAAAGAAAAGTTCCTCGGCAGAAACCAGACCCTCACTTTGGCTGTTACTTGTGGCAGGAATTCACTTCTAAGGTATAATAAACTGAAACTAAAAGCAAAACAGTTCTCAGGAAAGGGAAGGTGGTGCCTCGCTTCTCAAGAAACCTTTTACTGCATTGTAAAATTTTGTAAAAAGTGGAAGTATTTCTGACAAGTTTCCTACATATATGAGGGCTCGAAATTAACACTAGACCACACATGAGGCCCGAGGCCAGTGATTTTGGCCCTGGGTCAGTTAAGTCATAACCGGACAAGTCTATTGGTCTTGTGATTTTCAGTTTGATGATGTTACTTCACTGTAATATATTTCGTTAAAAAAAAAAAAAGATGTTCAAATGTTGACTTTCAGTCTGATGAATACATTTCAATTATGTTGGGAATCAAAGCATACTTGCCCATAAAAGACAAATAAGATAATTTTTTTCTTTGTGCCATTCAATAAAAACAGTTTATATGTTTTTGTTTGTTTGTACGTTTTACACACGTAATTAATTATTTTTTCATTTTTTATTCTGGTTTTGTAAAACAAGATCTGGTCCAGAATTTTGTAAGAATAATAAGCCTTGGATATTCCACCCAAATTCAAGCCCTGTATATTACTTTTTCATTTATGACTGGCGTGCCATTACGACTGTGTTAATTTGCATAACACTTATTCTTAAAATAAAATAATAATGTATTTACAAGAGCAAAAAGCGTTTCGAAATAAAGGTGTTTTATTTATAAAAAGCAATCAATCTAGACATATGTTTTACCGACAACAAAATACAGACCAAGGTAAAATTGCATACCTTCAGAACGGAGTCAAATGTTGCTGGTCTGAAAATAAACGAAACAACATGTTTATAACACCAGACAAGGTCGCTAACAAAACTCATAAAAATCAAATAATTGCTGATCCTAAGTTACCGAAGTGAAGACACATTGAACACGTAGCAGATTAGAGTACGGGTCATTGGATATCATTTTTTTCTCGGGTATTCAAAACCGCTGAGAGCCATTTTGTTTTCTTGTTGCTATTTTGGGATCTATTCTCTCATGTTAATTCAGTGCAGTCCTTTTAGTACAGTACCCTTTGTTTCACCCTGTGTTTCACCCTGTGTTTCACCTGTACAAAAAGGAACAGCAGGTACTACAATTCATGCTCGTAATTTTCTCCTTTTTTTCTCAGGGTTGTTGATTAATCCCCGATTCCAGACCTATGTCCTTTTGTTATACAAATGTGACATACAAAAATGGACAGGCTGCAACCATTATTTATCATTGTACTCGGTTCAATGGGAGGTTAGTCCGAGCGATCCGAGATTCCAGCATACCATGGCAGATTATCGGCCATGGCTTTAATACAGCCGAGGTTTTGTGATTCACAGTGATTGCATAATCATATTTTCTCACAAGAAATCAACAAATCCTGGTGCTTTTCATGAGACCCTTTGTTGTCTTTCCTTTGTCAAGTCAGGATTTCATCATCAATCGATTAATGAAGAACCTACAAAAAGTTCCGAAAAATAATACCGCGCATGGGCACGGGAAACTTTTCGAAATACCGATGTGAAGTGGTTCAAGCTACACCTTTGTATCCATACTTCTCAATGCCAACCAGCCACTTGAGTCAAAAGTATAAACAAAAAATGTAAAATACAAATTTTATATGTAGTATCAAAAGAAACTGATGTCATACCTTGATAGATCAAACACGATGACAGCAGCAATCCTGCAAATAAATTGACATAACTCATAAAATTTGAAGTTTTTAAAATAAAATTGAATTTATCGTTTTAGAGAAAAATTACTAATTAGTTTGAATGCTTTAAATCTGGGCAAACAATGGACTTGAATGTTAACTGGACCTTTGACCTGAAAGTTACAATACTTGTCTGAGCCACATTTATTTAACTTTGGGGTGAACGAGGACAAATTGACTACAGCAGGACTTGAACTTGCGACCTCTGGATAAACGTGCCGGCGCTCAACCAACTGAGCTATCTAGCCCAATGTTGGCCTTCTCCCTATTTTGTCAATATCTTTGTTTCGGGCCGCCAGTCAGAAGGTTATCCCTCATGATTTATTACATCACATTTATTTAGTTCGGAAACTTTATTTGTAATTATCAATGCCAAAAACCAGGCACCTGCTGCCAACTGCCAAAATTTAAAACCTGGTTTATTTGCTCATCAAATAAGATGAGAAAAAGAGCTTTAAAATAACACATCATTTTGGGCCTAAGGTGAGCATTTCTCAACATTTATAGAATGTTTAAGACGACACATGATATCGATATCAAGGTTCCGTCTGGATCCAACCGGATCCAACCGGATTCATCCAGAACCTTTGACAACATCAAGACTACTATTAGGGCAGAATACTTACGCATATTTATAGTACACTCTAGTCATATGACCAAATCTCTCATGCCCAGCAATATCCCTTTGAAATCAAAGAAAAGGCGAAGTTTATTTCATTCAAGATTTACTTGAACTCACACAAATTAGTAAATGTTACACATCATCGGGGTTATCCCTATGCACAAGCTAGCATATCGGGCTCAAACAAGTTGGGGCCAAAATGTTAAAACTTTTATCTTATATCTATTCTTGATTAGATTTAAGATCAAATTCACATAAATAATCAAATCTCCAGATTGGACAGCACAGCTTTTAAAACAAAACATAAACATCAAGTAAAATTATTCCGAGGACCTCGTTCCAATTCCAGGTGCTTCGGCCAAACTTGTAAAATGTAGGTCCAGAATGCCCCAGAGTTTTTGAACAAATCCTGAGAAGAACTGAGAAGTAATTATTGGTAATTACTCAAAATAATTGTTGGCATAAAAACTTACTTGGTAACGAGCAATGGAGAGCTGTTGATGGTATAAAACATTGTGAGAAACGGCTCCCTCTGAAGTAACGTAGTTTTTGAGAAAGAAGTAATTTCTCAGTAAAATATTCGAATTGATTTTGAGACCTCACGCACGAGGTCTCGAAATCAAGCATCTGAAAGCACACAACTTCGTGTGACAAGGGTGTTTTTTCTTCCATAATATTATCTTGCAACTTCGACGACCAATTGAGTTCAAATTTTCACAGGTTTGTTATTTTGTGCATATGTTGAGATACACCAAGTGAGAAGACTGGTCTTTGACAATTACCAAAGGTGTCCAGTGTCTTTAAAGAGAGCCTCCAAGGTCAAATTCAGTGATGCACTCATACAGACCCATTATTTGAAATATGACGTCCAATGACGTAATTTTTTATATTTTGACAAGATTTGCACTGGTAGGGTAACAAACACTATTGCATTTTACACCGTTTTAACATGAAGTAAGTAACTTGTTTGTTTTTTTCTCACTTTCATAAGGACTCTATCTGTTAGAAAATGAGTGCATCACAAAAATGAATTAAGTCTTAAAGCCTGTCTTTAACTAATTGCATATTTAACTAACCATACAAACATACCATAGTTGTAAGTTAACTCGTTTTGTTGCATCCCACTCGACTGGTTTCAGGGCAAAGTCAACACCTATAGTCAGCTTATAGTTGGGCGAAAATTTATCTAAGTATAAAAGAAGGAGAAAAACACCAAGGGGAAACTGAAATTTTAATTCAACTTTGGGTTGTTATAGAAAAAGTGACAGAAGCGGAACTTGAACCTTAAGTTAAATTTTTCTTTGTTCACCCCACAATTGAAAACCAATATTAACACTGCGCTGCACTCTCGCACAGTCATCGACTGTACCGTTTTAAAAAAAATGTGATTACTCATTAACGGTGCGGTCAAAAATCGCGAAATTTTTTAAGTTCCTCAATGGACCATAGCCGGATAACACTAGTACCAGCAGATTTAGCTTGGGGTGAGTCTTCGACCTACAGTCACCTTTAATTTCGAAGCCCCATAGAATTCCCCTGAGGCCCAAGGAATTCCCCTGAGGCTATCCCTAACCCCATAAACACGATCCAAGGTCTTAGATCTAGCCGCTGTTACTTGGGGGCAATCAATCATCCTGTCACTGTTCCAGACATCGGGCAGACACCAGGTGCAGGTTGTGGTTTCGGGTTGGCCAAGTAAATAAGATACCTTGTTTCTCAGAAGACTGGTAAGCACTGGAAAGCAGTGCAAAAAAAAAAAAAAAAATGAAAAAAAAAATGATTTTGGTAACATTTTTTTTTTTTGCAACTGAGTGTGCTTACCATCCAGGGACATTGTTTTGCATTTTTTTTCTTCTTCTGGGGATTCAGTTAACGTTTCTGAGTCTAATGATACCATGTTAGAAGAGTTTGTGAGCAGCCAAAGAAGTTTTACAAGCAATTTCACACCGTACGGTAGCGGACCGTGCGATACTGTAACGGTGTAATTTTGATGGATTTGGGTAAAAATTTGTTTTTTGTTTCAACTGAGTGTGCTTACCCCCTATGAATATTTTTTTTCATTTTTTTGTTGTTCTGGGGATTCAGTGAACGTTTCTGAGTCTAATGATACCATGTTAGAAGAGTTTGTGAGCAGCCAAAATAGTTTTACAAGCAATTTCACACCGTACGGTAGCGGACCGTGCGATACTGTAACGGTGTAATTTTGATGGATTTGGGTAAAAATTCGTTTTTTTGTTTCAACTGAGTGTGCTTACCCCCTATGAACATTTTTTCATTTTTTTTTGTTGTTCTTGGGATTCAGTGAACGTTTCTGAGTCTAATGATACCATGTTAGAAGAGTTTTTGAGCAGCCAAAATAGTTTTACACGCAATTTCACACCGTACGGTAGCGGACCGTGCGATACTGTAACGGTGTGATTTTGATGGATTTGGGCAAAAATTAGGGTTTTTTTTGTTTCAACTGAGTGTGCTTACCCCCTATGAACATTTTGTTTGCATTTTTTTTTGTTCTGGGGATTCAGTGAACGTTTCTGAGTCTAATGATACCATGTTAGAAGAGTTTGTGAGCAGCCAAAATAGTTTTACACGCAATTTCACATGGTACTGCAGCAAACAGTGCGATAGTGTAACGGTGTGATTTTGATGGATTTGGGTAAAAAATTAAACAAAAATTGATTTTTCACTTTTTTTTATTTTATTTTTTTCTTGGGATTGAGTGAACGATTCTGAGTCTAATGGTACCATGTTAGAAGAGTTTGTGAGCAGCCAAATTAGTGTTATGCGCAATTTCACACCGTACTGCAGATGACTGTGCGATGCCGGGACGGACGCTTTTCAAGGTCATAGTGCAGCGGAGGGTTAAAAAAAACTGATACATGGTACATACTACAAACTCTAAACACCTGCACAAATTTAATAAAAAAGTTCAAGGATTTGGTTTAAAAGAAAAATAATTGTTGTGAACCAGTCACAAGTTGTTCATATTTTAGCTGGATTTAGTGACTTTCACTTATTTCAAAATTTGTTAGCATTGGATATTCTGAATGGCCTCTTATGAGTTAAACATCTAAAGGAAGCCCAAAAATTCTTACCTTCTGTATATCTTCTTATAATAGACGTCTGAAAAAAATAATAATCAAGACAAATTAGTCTGCTTACCATATGTAAAAGCTATTATTTTTATTTCAAATGTTTGCTGGTGCCAACTGGGCTGCTTGACTGGCAGAGAATTGTGTGAGGTAAGGTTACATGTTCAGCTCTAAGTAGCAACCGGCGTAAGTTTAAATCTTTCGGGGAAAATTCTAAATCTGCCCACAAAAGTTTTAAATCTGCCCGACCTAGTTCTAAACATGTGCACCACTCAACACAAGAGTGTTAACTTAATCACTTAACATTTTGTTTGTGAAATTGATGCCCACATGGAGGAGAGCCTTTAAAAAAAAGTCAAACTTACCAGGATTTTTCGTTTAATATTGTGAAAGCAGCGAATCCGCATAGACGATTTCTGTTTCTAGTTTTATTACCTTTTTCTTGGGTTTTCAAAAGATTCAAAGTGTTTTCGTACCTTACCTGCAACAAAACAAAATCAGAAAATGGTTCAAGATTTAATTTACCCTTAGCTTTTTCAGAGACCGTTTAGCTTGTCACTTCACTTGTCTGTCAGCTTCTTCATCTAGTCTGTATCTCAGATTGAATAGGGATGCTTTTCAACACAGAACTATCCAGGCGGACCACTTGGAGTGAATTTTGACTGGTCCTCAGGTGTTTTAACTGGTGTTTGGCCGGCAGACCACTGTTAAGGGAGAACGCTGTTCAACCCAAAATGGTACTGTGCAAAACTTGATACTTGCAAACGAAATGAAACCAAACTTGGCAAGACTAGGCAACTCTCAACAACTCAGCTTGGTTACTTGCATCAGTTATACTAAACTTTCTTAATGCACAAAGCAACTCTTGGGGTTAGCAGATCTTTAAAATTAGACAGGTTTAAAGTTTAATGTTCTCTCGTAACGTGAACATGCGTTACGCTATGGATATTCATGACTACACTGTCATGAAAGTGCGTGTTGGCTACAGGCTATTACCAAATATGTACATACAACATCAAATTGGCACTCTTGACGATTTTCTGAAATGGGTAAGAAAGCAATGTTATTAAACCCTCATTGTATACAAGTTTTTGAGGGAATTTAAAAAAAATTATTTCTTCTTCTCCAGCCACCCCTTTCACAAAACTTTACGCAGCTGCGTAACTCCACTTGTGCAACATTTATTGCTAACAATAATCTAACACAACAAATCTGACAAGTGGACTTTGCAGTTGCGTAAAGTTTCATGAAATCGGATGCTGATCCACCCTGACAAAGAGAAATGGATCGATATTTGTGGATTTTCTTCCAAATATGTCTACCTGCAGCATGTCTTCTAATTTGAACGGGCATCTGAATGGCATTGCACATCTACTATATTATGTTATGTACACATTGCTGTTCGCATTACACAATAACAAGCAGCTTAACTTCTGTATTTTCAATTTACACAAAGTACCCACAACCATTGCCAATTTGTGTTATTTTTCAGATGTGGATTTCTCAAGTGACGCCACAAATTTGCATACAGGCCCTAGAAGTACACGTTGCACTCACCGACTCCAAATTCTCCAATGACAAGAACCTTGTACAGGTGCTCCGTCACACTTTTCTCCGAAGATGACATTGTGGTTGATCCATGGAAGCTCAACCCTGATGACTGTTCATCGTCCTCTTCCAATAATACTAGTCAGATAGTCGTCTACAGTTCGCAGCTTTGATGGGCAAACCTATCACGCTGCAAAAGAATGAAATTAATCCTTTTCAGGCACTGTAGACAAAGTGGTTTCCCAAGTCAAAAGTGCAAAATCACCTTCATGTAGGGGCAACCTAATCTAACTGCCAGATCATCAATTGTTGACTAGAGGCCAGCTTGATTCCTTTATCTAATGATGTTGAAAACTTGATTATAATTCAATTGTGAGACCGACTGTCGGGAGGATGGAGGGTTATGATTATCGCAACTAGGCCAACACTACTTAAGCTCAAACACAGACACACAACCTTACGGATCCGATTGTTGTTCTGTTATTCACTTTTCTGAAGACTTAGCCTTCTTGTGGGGTCCAGGTTGAACAAAGAATTCTCTTGTGGGGGTCCATTGTTCCATTGTGTAAAAGACTCCATAAGGGCACTCATGTAAGCTCACAGAGTTCAGCCTTTTCCAGAAGATGACCAGGGCTCAATTTCAAAAAGTAGCTAAGCACAGCAAATATCACCAGAAAAAGGTTACCAGATGCACAATCTGCTACTAGTATCCTGCTTATTTTTGCCTAGGCCTATAGCTGAAAAATTGTAAGCAATATTTTCTGCTTGAAAAGCAGCTCAATGAAATTGGACCCAGGGCATAATAACAATGGTCAAAATGTGGAGTATAAATTAACCAGCTCTTCTAAATCTTTACAGCAACCACAAGCACTATTAAAAAGTTTTGGGACGTGAACTGGAAGTACCCACACACAGACCTTTTGTAGTAATAGTAATAATAGTATACCACCATGCTCCTCCTTTTAAGTTTACCAAACAGTTAAATGTTAATCTGTTGCAGTTGACAATGGAACTACACCACAAGGTGATTTTCAAGGAATGTTTATTCAGTCCATTGGCGGGGGGGGGGGGGGTATTGTTGAGTGGTCTTTGTTGTGAGTTCAGTAATGCCTAAACTAAAGTAACTGTGGTTGCACCGCTGATTGTATCATTATGCGGGTACTCCTAGAAATAATTAGGTATTCCCCTATGGTTGTCTAGGAGGAGTAGGAGTAATGTGCGGGTATGGGTTGCGATTATGAATGATATGAAGCCTGAAGCAGACGGGTAATCAGCATGTAGAAGGTAAACCTCCATTTGGCATTGAATGTTAGTGAAAATTGCAGCATGATTAAATTGCAGTACACGCCCACAAAAAGAAAAGTTAAAATGAAATATTCAACAACTAAACGTTTTATTTCAGAAATAAATCCCTTCTCCACTTGGCCAAATCTTACCAACTCGGACCTGACTTAACACGACTTGAACTTCATCACTTTCTTCCATACAATAACACGGTTCACCTGCAGAAACAAACCTCTGTGTTGGTGTCCGATTATTAATCGGGCAGCAATTCAAGAACACATGCAGTATAAGATGATTCGGGTCAATTTGATTACGTCGTTTGACGGATGAGTCTAATTTTGTACTTAAATTGTTGAACACAGTATCTCTCCAAATCAACGATTTGTCATTATTGTGTGGAAAACAACAACTCTAAATTTGACCAGATCTAGCACTCAGGTTGACATCGGCTTGATTCCTCGAAACGCGATTTTTGATAACAGGCGCGCGAGGACTGCAAAATTCAGTACCTTTTTTAATGTAGGCCCTACCTCCTCGAAGTTGTAAAATTTATATTTTCACGAACGTTGAATACTGGCAAGTCCTATAAAAACTTCTCTATCTGAAGCTCCACGATATCAGCTGCGGTTTTGCTACGAATTAATCAATGTTTTCACCCCCTTGGCAATCTGGAGGTACTTGGTTTCGATAATCGTAACCCTCTGCGACCATCGGAACGATGGAGGGTTACTTACGATTATCGCAACCAGTGGTATGAACCTAGACGGGCTATTGGGTGTATCCCCTACACCCCTATCTCGAGAATTACGCACGTGTGCACACACACAAAATCCGGGGGAAGAGGTCACAGTAAATTGTTCAAATTCAGAGCTCTACATAGGCCTACTACCACAGCAGGAGATGTTGCTGGCTACGGGTTGTTCACAGACTTCAAAATTCAAGTTAGTTTCTTTCAAGTTTATTATGAAGCCCTTTCGTGGATCTCTGGAGCAGTTTTCTTTGAATCTTTTTTTTCCCTTTTTGTGTAGGCCAGTACCAGCTGAATGGGCATTTACTCGTACCCTTCCCTTCATTTGCCATCAGAAGAAAAAGTGTAAACAAGGCGACGTAAAGAACAGCCGAAAGTTTGTTCCTATAAAAAATTGTTAGAGTATTGCGTGCGTCAGTTTTCTCAGGCCATTTTGGGTTAGTTTCTCGTCAATCCATTCCTGATTTGTTTTCTTCTTTTCACAATTTCAAAAGCGCTGTAGGCTACATGTAGGCCTAGCCTAACACATCAAAAAGTGACCACAATGGCCCCCCGAAGTTCGAATACACGCGCGTAAATCGAATCTTCCGGGCCATTGTGGTCCCATCAACATGGAGTTTTACGTGGGCGAGATTTTGTTTCGTCAACAAGAGTCTTAGTTTAACGTACTTTGCGGTCAAGAAAACTATGTTGGTTGGAATGCAATACTAAGTGATAGCAGATATGAAAGTAAAATCAATTTAACAAAATAACGAAGAAACTCTGAGAATTGAGAATTGTTACCTATCTGGGCCCAATTTCATTGCTCTGCTAACCGCCGAATTATGCGCTTTATTGCGGTCACTCCGCGTCTGTGTGCCAGCGCCAAATTTGTGCGCTAGCTGTGTAAGCGAAGAATGCCTAGTTAGCTTGCACAGGCAAAAATTTCCTATAACCCGTGAAATACGCTTGAAGTAGGGGCGGAATTCCCTGCTGATTCTTTGCTAAGCAGAGCCTTGAAATTCTGGGGTGGATTTTACAAAGAGTTTTAAGATTGATCTTAACTGTGTATCAATCTTAATTGCTAAGCAAAGTGTGACTTCACCATACAAATCACTATGGTGATACTGGCAACTCATCTTCAGATGAAATCGAGCCTTAATGTAAACTTAAAGTAACGTTGCAGAAGTGGTAAGTAAAATTTTCTTTAAGATCACAGATTTACATAAAACTTAAACGGTCTAATGATGATGATAGTAGAAAAACATCCCTATAAATATTTTGTCTGAAATGCCATATTAGATGAGAAATAAATCAAACTAATTTCCGATTGGAGTTTATCGCTCCTGAGCGTTTTATTCATGCATTGTATAACATATTTGTAATCGGTTTTGCACTATTTTCTCGTGACCCAGATGGCCGATCGATCTCAAACTTCTACAGGTTTGTCAGTTTATGTATATGGTGGATTATATAAAGTGCTTACACTGCCAGCAACTGTTTTGTTAGCAAAAACCAATTCTGTAATGTTCCTTTAAAGTAACCGCTTGTTTTGGTCGCGCGATGATAATCGCCAGACGCTGTAATTGCCAGACGCTAAGTCTTTTTGTTGCAGTCTACGGCCGGTTGTTGAGGCGTCAGCGCCCTCTCTAAACTGCGTCACGTGTCCATTTTACGCGTACAAACTGCAGCACGACCTGCAGGAACTCACCTCCGCACATTGCGCGTGCACTAAACAAACTCCCATTATGTAAAAGCTTTTTTACAATAAAGAGAAAGATATTCATTGACTTCTCGGCTTCCAACCTATGCTCAATTTGACACAGAATGCCTAAGCCCGTCGATTCTCCGTCCAATTAAAAACATCACTACACTTGTGTAAATTTCAAAACGTGCCAGCACCATTTTTTTTTTAAATGGCCCTGCAGCTGCAAATACGACCATTTTCTCAGGCAGTTGGAGGTAGCCCGGGTTACAATTATTGCGCTAGTTTTTACACTATATCTGGCTCTTAAGACTGTCTATGTATCGTATTTTTAGGGCCAGCAAAATGTTTATGAGGCCGAGAGACTCATTTCTCCCCATTCAGTGGAATGCACCTTCATAATATTAATGGCGGACAGGACTATGGCGCTTGTTGCATTTGTTGAAAAGTAAGGACATGACCGACACAAAAGTATTATTGTCAGCCGACTTATGGAGATTTTTGTTGTTGTTTTTTTTACCCATTTTTTGTTTGTTTGTTTGTTTGTTTGTTTAAAGTTTGTATTTCCTTTAATGAAAATAGTGATCAATGAATGTCTTACACACGCGCATGGCCAAAACTCCATGCCATTGGCCATTTTTTTGAAGAGTTGGAATTGTGGCTAAAAATAGCATATTTTGGGTTGAGTTTAATGAACGAAACGTTCATTATTTTAGTTGTTTTTTTGCAATTTTGCTAAAAACTCAGTTCATGAATTCTGTAAATGCTGGAAACATTAAACAATTAGGGTCGGAGGTGAGCTCGTGCACCATTGGCGCGCTTATTTACACGGTGTCGAGCGGCGGATTTCACCCGCAACTTTGAACTGCGTGAATTGTCGCCTTTTGTGCGTGGCGTATTTTGTTTTCTCTGTGGTTTTTAACCGTCACTGCCTTTGAGATGGTTTGGGGATACACACAAATTAACCCAAACCCATGGTGTCATAGTAGGGCCTATTGTCCATGCACTTTGTTTCAAAATGGCCGCCTGTTGTTGTATACAGTTTTAAAAAATTATTTTTAAGATACTCGGTTGTTTTCTTTGCTATTAGTAAGAAGTTCATTGTTTCTAATGCAGCCTTTCAGTAATATAAGGCACGGTTTATACAGTTATAAAAAAAACTACTATAAATCGAAAGTTATGATTCCCGTGAAGGTAATTACAGTAAACAAGTTAGTTATTTTTCATAACAGGCGTCCGCCCTCAAGCGGCAAGGCCTCACGGTCGTATATTGCGTGCAAGTCCGGGCAGATACTTTTATATCAAAACAGAGTTACGGACGTTTTACTAGCAAGAAAGGGGTGGGGGCTTTTAAAAATCTGCCGAGTACTCACTTTAAAAAAAAAGAGTTTTGAGTTAAAAGAGATTATTGTTGGAGGCACTGACAGCCATGGTCCCAATTGGCACCAATACATTCATTCATTCAATCATTCATTGTTGGTTTATTCATTAAAAATATCACGTGGCAGCCAAGGGCTGGACTGCGGACATTTTTTATACTCAAGTCAAAAAGATAAAAAGAAAGCTAGCCATAAAAGCAGAAAACAGCAGTAAATGTGCACTAGACCACTACGCAAGGTGCGCGGCGCCCTACATGGTAAAGCACGTGATTTCATGTGCCGTAAACGCATAATTCCACGGTAAACAACCTGTAAACCCAGAGATTACTATACCTTCATCAAAAACAAAACTTGTAAAACTGAATATGAAAGACACCCAAAAAAGTCCATCAAATTCTTGTTAAAAAACATGGATATTAATACAACAATGTAATAGCCTAGCCAAAGCAAACTTTTGCTGGATCATTCTTTTCTAAAGAAATAAATATTTGGCTGGCTTTAGAAAAATTAAATGTTTTCATTTTGTAAACTTGAATTTCTGCAAGATCAAGAGCTTTAGAAAGCACCCTGTATTGCATGCGTTCTATAATAGCGATCCACGATTGGGCAATTGACTTCAATCTGCCAGCAGTTTTCAGCTCAGTCCATCCTCCCACCCATTCGATGATCTTGTACCCAGTCTTTCCACACTCTTAGTCATTGTAAAAATTATTCATAATATGGAAGTATTTTCTGGCGATACTTAACCAGACTAAATCTGAGAAAAAAAGGAGGAGATACGGCGCTAGCTGTCAAGCTCTGGAATTTTACACGAAAACAACAGTGTTTGTCATGAATTAAGAATGCTGTTATCGTTTTGGATTTTATCGACAGTTTCGTGACGGATACCTGTTCAACTGAGTGAGTATTTTGCGGTGGAATTATCAATCAAAATGTAAGGTCTGACCTTATGTTGTTGTACTTGTACTTGCACTTCCTTTGCAGTATTAATTGCAGACTGGTGATCAGTGTGTGGTGTGGTGGGTCGAATCCTCACGAGCCTGTGGCCCTAGTTCTTGGTTTAAATCCTCGTGGATAATGTCAGACTCCTGTGTTATAAATCTCAATGTTCATGTACCTTATTCTACTAGAGTCTAATACTCATTTGCACTTTTATTAAGATATGATTTGTTACCTAATTTCGGGCCTAACTTATAAGTAAAACTAGAAATTGTGTCATCTTCATGCAGTACAGTGTCAAGCCTGTTTAGTGTTTGTGTATTGTCAAATGTTTGGGCTTTCTATGGAGATGTTGCCTGTGCTCTTGTGTCTCTAAACAGTTTAACTTAATAATAACTGCAGAACATTTACACGTAAAATATTAGTTCGAGGCTAACATATATTTTAGCCTCTAGGCTTTTAATGGGACGGGTGCCGCTGGGTACTGCTCACAATGTGTGTTTTCTTGGATCAACAATGCATTATGCCTGGGTGTAAACACTTTTGTTTACCTGCAAAAAGGGTCAATGACCTTTTTTTCCCAGCTCATAATAAAAACACAACATATCAAAAATGTCACTAGCCAACAATTCTTTGATTAGGAAATTAAATTTGTCTTTTGTCAAATTAAAATTAACAGCTGTGGTAACTTAGAAAATCTACTGTATAGAATTATCACCGTTGCTTGCACTAAATTGAAGGCCTGATGCTTTACTGGTTGCCTCTAATTACTGAAAGTTCGAGAGGCAATTTCATTTGAAAATACTGCACTTCCCGGTGCCCTGTGATGATGACTCCCCATGCGCCATTACTGAATGAATGTCTTCATTTCTGGAGAGTTCGACAATTGCAAACCCCGATGACCTGTGACTTAGGCAAACACTTGACTTAGCCTCTTTTTTTTGCTCCATTTCATGATGACCTCCATGGTTTGTATACGGAGCAGTTACAGTGGGTTTTTTTTATGTCAGGAAATTTCACATTTTGCAAGCACATATGATCAGTCAACACCAATGCCAGTATAAGGTGAAAGCATGAAGGACGTGCAAGAAGGGCATTTTGCCGAGCGGGAAACATATGAAAATGAGTCAAATATTGACACTCGGTATACTGTTTGGACGGTTACTTTATCAGAACCCTGTCGTAGTGTAATGGAGTAAAAGGTTCAATCAGAGCTGGTATAGAATTTCATGGCTGCACCATGCCAGATCATCTACCAAGGTGTACTGTAGATACGTAGGGAGTTTTAAATGTGACCTAAATTTTAAGCATTAAAAATAGAGTATTTTTTTTTTGTTTTTTGGTGACTCAACCTCTTGTAAAAGTATTTAATATCCTATAGAGTTTGTAAAGCAATTCTGTTTGGATTAGACTGTCAAGTTGTATTGGTATCAAGCCTGGATCAGGGTGGGGTGGGGGTCAAGGGGTTCGGACCTCCCAATGCTCTCAACATCCTTTTTTTGTCTTTCATTTAAAAAATCTCTCCTTTGTAAACTTAAAACTTGCGCTATCCAAGATTTTAGCCAGGACTTG
Source organism: Pycnopodia helianthoides (assembly GCA_032158295.1). NCBI lineage: Eukaryota > Metazoa > Echinodermata > Asteroidea > Forcipulatida > Asteriidae > Pycnopodia > Pycnopodia helianthoides. The sequence continues at coordinate 25,593,921 of CM063243.1, forward strand.
GGTGTCTAAATTTGCAGGAAATTTAACAACTGGGTGTCTAAGTTGTTCACTTACATTGCATTTACATGTAAATGACAGATAAAACAAGGTGTCCAAATTTAAAACACGGTGTCCAAAAGACACTCAGACACCCCTCTAGCTAACACTATGGCGCTATCACATTACAAACCCCCGCTCTCTGCCTAAATTACAACTATTCTGCTTGCATCGTGCCCGTAACCTTCCATTTTTGTGTGTATTATTATATACTTTGTAACCCTTCCCGTGGTGAAAATCCCTGGGTATGCATTGTCCTCATGTGCACTTTCAGCAAAACTTACAAACTTAGGAAGTTCTAGTCTTCTGATGCACACATGGTATCGTGAGTTAAATTTAGCCACTCAGTCTGACACATGTCTGGCAAAGTGACGTTTATATCTACAATATAAACGTGAACATTAGTCATCCAGGGTATGACACTGAAGCAACAGAGTAGTTGTACTAATTGATTAAAAGCTTCATTACTCTAAACAGCACTTATTCTAAGTGACCAGGCTAACTTAATCAAGGTCATAAATATAAATTGTTGTTTTATTGCATTCCTTTGTAATGTGATCCCCACAAGTCTGTCAGCCATGTTTGTCAAGTCAATTTAAATGTATATATATTTCTTTTAAAAAAGTGTGCACTCCATCTCCAATTATTAAAAATCTTTATTGGGAACATGAATCATACGAAAAATATCTTTATAATTTTTAAAAGGAGCATTACAGAATTGGTTTTTGCTAAAAAAACAGTTGCTGGCAGTGTAAGCACTTTATGTAATCCACCATATACATAAACTGACAAACCTGTTAAAGTTTGAGATCGATCGGCCATCTGGGTCACGAGAAAATAGTGAAAAACTGATTACACATTTGCATGAAATCGTATAGATTCAACAAATGAATAAAATGCTCACTGAGCGATAAACTCCAATCGGAAAATTAGTTTATTCATTTCTCATCAAATATGGCATTTCAGACAAAAATATTTCAAGGGATGTTTTCTACTATCATCATCATTAGACGTGTAAGTTTTATGTAAATCTGTGAGAACATTACAGAATTGGTAAGTTTTTTTCTTACCAATTCTGTAATGTTCCTTTAATCATTACATCATGGTGTGATTTAGATCATCCATTATCGGGCAGTGCATACAAACACCAGTTTGTTGGCTGTTAGGTAGCCCGGCTGGCTAGTTGCAAACTTAGAAACTTGACTACAAGATGTGATGCTATGTTTAGTGTACATAAAAGTAAATATTTTTGCTGGTTATACAGAGCTGGAGATGACTACATGTAGAGCAAGCTAGTCGAAACGTTGAGACCATAAAGAACTCACTCCGCGGCAGTGCAGTTAATTACGAGAAGTCTCCCCGATCCACAAAGCTAAAGTAGTAGTCCAGGCCGATTTCCTACCTCCCCGCCCAGGTAGTAGTTAATAAGCAGGACAGTTCTTTTCAGAACTGAGAAGTCTCCCGAATTCCAAAAAATCTACTCCGCGGTAGTAGAATAAATAGCAAGACAAGTTCTCTAAAGAACAAAATCTACGCAGCAAAGTAGATATTTATACACATGGTGTTACCGCAAACTGAATATATATTGATACCTCACCATGCAATGCCTCAAAACCCATATATACAGAGCTGGTTCAGCAAAAATAACATTTCAACATGTCGTGTTAGACACTGTTCTTGCTGGTCCTAGTGTTGGTCTCAAAATCATTTTGTGTCGAAAAAAGAGAAACTTTCCCTTTTGGAATTGGAACAACCTCCACCAGGTGCTTTTAAAATACAGACCTGATGCTTCATTTTTGAAAGGGCAAGGGCACCAGGGCTTTTACTCCTCGGTAAAGGGCACCACTATGAGGAAATTGTAAATTTCTATTGGAACATTTCCAGGGGGCACCAAGGCAATGACCTGGGGCAACGAAGGCAGTTGCCTTCATTTCACAGGTTTTGATGACGTACAGCCGTGGATAGAGACTGGACCCTGCGCCCGTCCGTATTTTAACATTAGTAGTATGTATACAACGTACATATGCCGTGAGGTGTATACGATGACACACTCATACGGGTCCGTGGACTGAGACTCGAGAGATAAATAAAATAGTTGGAGAATTACAGAACATGTCGAGAACTTGCAGAATATGATGGAAGATCTTTCTGATAATGATTTTGGCATTTTTCCTCAATAGAAGTCACTTTGGCGATAAAAAGACATGCAGTCTTGCCTCACTATTTTATAAAAAACAGCAGACAGCATACGCTGTTAGTATACGTACAGGTCAAAGTGCAATGTTCAGGTCGTCTCTACGGGTATACGTCATACAATCAGCTTTTTCACACCTTGCGCCAGCGGTCAATATGCTGAAACTTCTTTGAAAAACCACGGAAATTCGTCATGTAAGAGTCGTTTTTATTTTCGAATTTTTTATCATTTCAAACTTCCAATATTAATTTTTTTTTGCTAAAAATGGTTCGTACATACATTGTTAAGAAGGCTGAATGATTCTTGTTGCTTGGAATACACCGTTCATGTCCATCTTTAAGTTTGATTTTCTTCCTTTACTTTGAAACTACATATGTCTTTGTAAGGAACACATACATGTAGGTACATGTATATAAAAGCTCTTGAGATTGTGGTTCAGTAGACAGTGCAAATCTTGGAGGTACTGGAGCATTGGGAATATGTAGCCTTGGGACCCATTTAAAGTGTGCCATTTTTTTCTTTCACATGTGGGAACTGGGAACCAAAGATTTCCAACAAATGTTTTAACACGGACGTCGAGACCTGTGCAGTCTGTTTCTTCAGGCCTTGGTCCCAATGCCAGTTGGCGGACCTTTGGTTATTTGGTTGCTGTCTTTGATGTCACTATCGGAATTCCAGGTCTCGAACACTGCATGTAGTCATTTTCTTTTCAAAAGTGTCACTTCACAGTTAACATAATTAACGCGCAAGTTTGAATTTGTCAAAAAGTCATATCTCACGTAAAATAGCCTGGATGGGTGCACACAAAACAAGTACAGGCCTAGATACAACGTTTTTGCACTGACGGACGATATGTACTTTAAAAGGTAATGTTTGATAATGTTGAGTTTTCAAAGTATTCTGGGTGTTTGAGTGCTTTAGACTGGGTGTTTGAGTGATTTAGACTGGGTGTTTGAGTGATTTAGATGGTGTTTGAGTGATTTAGACTGGGTGTTTGAGTGATTTAGACTGGGTGTTTGGTGTTTAGACTGGTGTTTGATGTTAACTGGGTGTTGAGTGATTTAGACTGGGTGTTTGATGATTTAGACTGGTGTTTGAGTGATTTAGACTGGTGTTTGAGTGATTTAGACGGTTGAGTGTTTAGATGGTTTTGAGTGATTTAGACTGGTGTTTCAGTGATTAAGATGGTGTTCAGTGATTTAGACTGGTGTTCGTATTTAGTTGTGTTTCAGTGGTTTAGACTTGGTGTTCAGTGATTTAGACTGGTGTTTCAGTGATTTAGACTGGGTGTTTCAGTGATTTAGACTGGGTGTTTCAGCGATTTAGACTTGGTGTTTCAGTGATTTAGACATGGTGTTTCAGTGATTTAGACTGTGTATTTCAATGATTTAGACTGGGTGTTTCAGTGAATTTGAGTGTTTTAGACTTTTTTCTCTTTAGATAGTTATTTCTTAATGCCCAGTTTTTGTTAAAGTTATAGGCATTTTGAGCTTTGTTATAATGTGCTTTATTGTTTGATTACTCCTTTTCTGTAGTTTTGTGTACTGCGTTTGGCCTTAGCTTTTTTAATGGTTTCATTGTGAAGCCCCTTTTAAGAGCGTTTTTTTTTAAGAGCGGACTTTGTATTATTATTAAAATATTATTACTTACCCAAAAGACAAATGAGATAAATCTTCTCTTAGTACAACCCCGCGATCGTGTGGATCCCCCCCCCCCCCCCCCCCCGATTCTAGCCCTTTTTTTTAATAGAAACAGTGGCTATGATGTCAAATGGTTCAGGGCAAGCTCTTGATGGCAACCTCCTGAGGCAAACCCTGGGGCTGAATTCACAAAGACTTAAGATTAATCTTAACTGCGTATCAATCTTAATTCCTACAGTAACGTGTGATACCACAATACAAATCACTATGTATTAATAACTCATGTTAAGATGAATCTTAGTGCTTTGTGAAATCAGCCCTACCATTGCTATAAAATAGACATTCATTAATTGTGTGTTCGCCATCTCTTATGTAATACGCAAGAGCTTGCCTCAAACCATTTCATAAAGCAACTGTCTCTACATAGTCTGAGGAATTGAAATTTATGCGGTAACTTGTGCCTAAACAAGACATTGTACCAGACATTACGCCCCTATGCAAATTTAACTTGCAATTGGCTTATTGTCTCTGCAGCTGTTACTTCATCATGTTTAAAGGTAGGACCATTGTTTGGCTTTTGTGAACGTAATGCTGATTTATAGGCAAAACTATAAAGAAAGTTACGATAAAATTCACCTGTAAAAGGTTCAGCTGAATATAGTGTCTACTTGCTGAGAAAAAAAACCCCCAAAACTGCCAGTGTTTTCCCATGAAAGTTGACTTAATCCACATTTAGCGAGGTGACAGCGGGTACGAGTACATGTACCAACCGCACCTCTGGCCGCAGCATTTGCCAATGGACACCAAACCTCAGAAGTCTGAGAAACGATTCATGAATCGTTTCTCAGATTGAAACTTTTTTTCTTCTGGAAATAATTTCGCAGGATGCTTGTACCATTACCATCTTTGTAACAAGTGAGCTTTCGGATAGAAATTAACCCATTTCTTTATGGGGTCATTACCAAAGTATGGCCCTACCTATTCATTTCAACTTACTTTTGAAATTGATACATTTCCGAATATAGATCAAAGTGCTTGACAATCCTTACATGTTATGTACTTTGACAAACTTTCCCACAAAAATGCAGCCTTGGTCACAAACCCACAACCATACTGGGCCATTTGTGTACTTCGTTCCGATACCTGACTACTCTCTACTCAGCATAAACTGAGAATTGAAACGTAAATTGTCTCATCTCCATTGGTCCCCAGCCCAGCTGTGCAATTTACTTTCCCCATTGGCTATTTGTTAACTACTTGAATGAGAAACCTGCTTGTTCTCACCATTGCTCCACCCAATCACTGTGTTCAGCAGGGGAGTGCTGGCTCCACATGGCACCACATGGCCACCTGATGAATATTCAGTGATTCTGTATTCACACGTATTCATTTTTAACAAGAGCACAATGAGTTCAAGCTATCATGACAGTCTGTAAGACTCAAATGTGGGCTTTTCATTAGCACACATTTTTCAGATGTTTAGCAAATTTATTATATAATGTTTCTGTAAAGTTAAAAAACAGAACTGCCCAAAGCATTGGAGCTCATCCTCACCTCATCAATAGTTATAATAAATATAAGTAAATTCACAGTCTTATTCCTGGTTGAAATAAGATGCAACTGACTGTGACTCAGGGTTCTGCCCACAGTGGTCGGTGCCGGAAAACCCACTGGCACTCAGGATTCCCCAACCACCACTGGCAGAATTTATCTCTGTTTCCGACCACCAGGTATTTACCAATTTACCGATTAAACTTGCAATTTCCTTTCAAAGGTTTTTGACGAAATGTAAAATTTGTTATTAACCAGTGAAAATAAAAGGTATCCCAAACCATAAATTATGAGTACTTTTTTTAGTCTATTTTTATGATCTACTGTGTGACTGATCCATCTCGCAATAGTTTCCAGGAAAACATTTTTCCGCCACTACAGAAACTCTGGGCAGAACCCTGCTATGTACAAATTCACTACTTTGTCTTTACTGTTTGATACAAAAATATTTTTAAAAATGCAGAAAAAACAAACAAACAAACGGATAAGAGCACCGGACTCAAGCTCTGGTGTTTCTGTTCAGCAGAGTGTGGGTTTGAGTCCCAGTCGTGACACTTGTGTCCTTAAGCAAGACACTTAACCATTATTGCTGCGCCCTTCGGATGGGACGTAAAGCCGTTGGTCCCGTGTGTTGTGTAATGCACGTAAAAGAACCCAGTGCACTTATCGAAAAGAGAAGGGGTTCGCCCCGGTGTTCCTGGTTTGATTGGCAGCATATTGCGCCACCGCACCTTGTAAACCATTACATTGTGCTACAGTATGTAAAGGAATAGGTCTCCAACTTCAAAAAGTAGCTCCACATATATATACCTTGTAGGAAAATACTGACTGTTGAAGCACCTTGAGCGTCACTGAGTGATGGATATGAGTGCTATATAAGAAGCCACTATTATTATTATTATTATTATGAACATAGGAGTGTCGGAACATACGTGTGTAACTGTACGTTGTGCTTTACACGTAGCTTGTTCAAAAGGAGACCTAACATGCACATAAAGAACACACTAAGGCCATTCAATGTAATTTATATTGAAGCCACCAGACTCAACTTTGCCTGGATCACCTGTATGTAAAATGAACTTAATTTTTATTTAAGTTATGACAAATGAGTTCAACTTCCCAAGTTGTGTCAAAGTGCAGGACTGGTGTTACAAAAGTGATGAATCTGTGCTCACTGATAATAAATTTCACACCAGTGCCAGTCCTCGAGAGAAAATGTTCCCGCCGGAGTTAAGGTAGAAGCATCAGGAGACTTTCAAAGTCACCCAAGTTGCTTATTTTGATTGCTGCAATCAAAATAAACATGTAATGTGAGGCAGGGCCTGATATTTACACTGGACTGCAGGCCCGACATGCCCGGCCGAGGCCAATGATTTTAGAGTTGGGCCAGTAAACTAATGACCGCACAAGCCCGGTTGTCTTGGTTTTGTTTCAATTGAATAATAAATTGGTTTGCCAAGAGCTGCATCCTTTTATAACTTGATGTCATTCACAGTAAAACTCATGTGACAAGTATAGTCTGTTAGTGTTAGTTCAAATCAAAACAGTTTATCATTTCAATGTTAAACTGTGCAGAAAGTTGTTCTCATTGTGATTCTGGGCTTGATTTCACAAAGCACTGAGATTCATCCTTAAGATGAGTTGTGACTGTTACCACTATAGTAATTTGTATATTGTGACATCAAATTTTGCTGAGCAGTTAAGATTGATTCACACTTACATGTAAGATCAATCTTGTGTAATCGAGCCCAGGTCTTTAAAAAAAACAATTCTGGTCCAGTAAACATTTTGAGCTACAAGCCCCCAAATTTGACATCTGTGAATGTGCACAAAACCTCTCACAAAATATAGACCGTCATACTGTACATACTTTTCTAAAAATGAAACCTAGAATATGATGACATTTTCACAGGTAATGACGATAAATTTCCCTTTCATAAAACAACGATGTAAAGTTGCTTGATTTTTCCAAAAATAATAATACTTTTTTTAAAAAGACTTTTTTTCTCTGAACGAATTTTGACAGATAATGCTGTTTGAAATGAAAAAAAGCACACAAAAACTTTTGCATATTGACACATACAATGCACAAATTATATATTGACACATACAATGCACAAATTGTAACGTGCAAAAGTGTTTGTACATGGCTGATGGACGTGAGATTATGTCGGGATGCCGACAATAATTCATATTTTTTGTTTTTAATTGAGTTCCACTTATCATTTGCGGATTGTTTGTGTGCAATACCTTAATAACTTTCTTGAATCTATAAAAATAGCTTTTTAGAAATTAAATCTAAATTTTCAAGTCATATCAGCCAAAATTCTGACCCAGCATCTTTAAGAGTTATTCAGCATGTGTGATTTATGCAAACTACTGTACATAGTTGATCTGCCTCATCAAAACAATACATTGTTAAAAAACCTGAACCTGCAATGCACGAACCAGACTACCACCATATTAAACTTATAATAATAATGTCAAACTACTCATATGTACCAGTATTTCTAACTGCACATGTGATGCGATGATGTCAATCACAAGTATTTAATGTGTGCCAATATGTGGATGTATACACTGCAGGTGACTTACTACCCTGTACTGGGAACTGTGCACAGTGTCAATGTCCACCATTATTGTACACATGCAAAGTTAACCGATCTGAGATTGGGTTTGGAGCGGTCAGACTGAAAGAGGGGTTGATGGGTACAATGTGCTGGTTGAAATATTGTGGGATGTTGGGTAGCTGGTTGAGTGGTGGTACTGCTTTGTTGTGGAGTTGGACATGTTGGATGTCAATGGAGAGCATCTAGGCGATGTTGCGTGTGGGACTGTTGGCTGTTAGGAATGTGAGGTTGTTTGTGGGTACACACTTGTTTTCAGCCATTTGTTCGCTAGAACTCGCAGCCTTAAGAACACTTCAAATCATTCTTTTCCTCATGTTTGTAGTGATGTGCCTGCTGATATATCACAAATTCCCTCACTCCAAAGTCATTCCACCTGTAGAGGCACTTCCAGGACCTACATACTGTACATGTACATGTATACATTTCTTCCTAAATTTAGCTGTTATTTTGTTTTGTTAAATTTGTTTATTTATTAATTTTTTTCATTTAACAAAATTCTTCTTCTTCTTCTTATTTTTTTGTTTTACTTCTGTGTTAAATTTTCTGGTTCCGTGCATCTCCAATCTGCCTCCTTTTTAAGTTGATTATTGCTATTTACAACAGGCCTATCCCTTAATATCAGGATTTGCCTTTTTATTTATTATCTATTTCTATGTTTTTAGTTTTTTAAGGTTAGTCTATTAAACTCTAATATGTTTTTTATTTTGTGGGAATGCACAAACGACATTGTGCGTTCACTTACAATGAGTAGTCTAAAATGTGCACAGAACAGTGTGCGGTGCTTGTATGATCATGCATGCATGTGTAGGGCATAACGGCTGTTGCCTGTACATAGTACGATTAAAGAAATACCACAAAAGTGTTGTCATTGCGTTAATCAGACACACGGGTCAAAAACAACACAACACCTGAGGGGATACAGAGGGAGTGCCCTCGGACAACTGAGTGGTCCCAGACAACGGCCACTGCATGACAAAAAGAAGTGAATAAATGTGGGAAAAACGGCAGATTGGCCGTGACGTAAAAAAAAACATCGACACGCTCTGGATTTTCTGGACCCACAGGTATCCCTCTCAGGCATGTCAGGCCACGGGACCTATCTTTGGAATGTTTTGTTATATTTTTTAAAGAGAAAAGAAAATGCATGCACTGTATAGTCCCTTTGCACTTAATGTGACACATAAAATGTGATTACAGTCTGCCCGATGGTCTGCCAGGTTGGTAGTCAAATCACTTGTACATGTATTTAGATATGGTGCGCGCGTCTTACTGTGCGCATCGCCTGAAATGCGCACCACAGAGTAACGCAGAGTGAATGTAACTCACAAAATGGTGTTCACCAAAACTTATCGTGGCAGATGATGTCAGGTGACTTTGGTCAACATGTTTTGTTTTTTATGTACAAATTTTTGTGCAATTGGTGTTATTACATGCACACCATGTGTATTACTTTGTGATTCATCAAATCTTGCACCTTGGATTACTTCGCCAAACCACACTGGTGTAGGCCGTTCCTTTTACAATGTAGCTGTGTGCCCTATTATTTCATGCTGATTTCCGTGGATATGCAATGGGCATAATTTGTGTTTTGAAGTGGCCGTAATGCTTTTCTGGATACTATTGGAAAGATATTTCACCTACATTTTGTGCAGCGTATGAACTACATGCATGGCTGGTCATACGGGGTACGGCGTATCCAGCCGGGTATGCTGTTTCATGCAGATTCTGCAACAACGTTTTATATATTAATACAGATACATGTATGTACATGTAGGAATGTATATCTGGGACAGGTACACCTTGTACACTTCACAAATTTGTATGCATCCATGTTATGACAAGTGTAACAGAACACTTACAATGTACAACAGTAAACTATTAGTAAAATTTGAGAGATTTTTAGAGTACGCTTTTAACATTGCCTCTCATTTAAGACACTCATTTGTCTCTGACTTGATTAAACTTGAACTGCCTCTAACATCCTCTATTTTGTTGTTGTCATCCCTATCCAGTGGACCTATGCTACCACAAGTGTTTAACCCTGTGTCTTGGGGCGTGGAAAATTGGGGAGTAGGCGTTTCTTTGTGTTGTTGAGAATGGCTCACTGGAGGCGAGTCAACGGTGTGGAAGAGGATGGGGATAGTACGTGTAGTCGCCATCCCCACCAAATCGTCTACAAAAAGGTAACGTTTTGAACATTTTGCTTGTTTCTTTTTTTGACACCTTGGTTTTTGTACACAGGATGTTGATTTTATCAGGAGCATGGTATTGTTGCGCCCCAACTATGGAATCAGCCTAACTATAGTTGGGCTTGGACTAATTGGGGGCTTCCCAACTATAGTTGGGACCATCCCAAAAATGGTTGGGCCAATTCTACTGTTGGGATGGAACAAAAAAATTACCAAATCAATCACATTTCAATTCTACTCGAATTATACCAAGGGGCATCATGGTGAAAACAAAGATTCTTATGATTCTAACAATTTATTTTGTATCGTGAATTTTAATTTGTCTGCTGGCTACGTCAACTCAATAAATGAAGTACAATGTATGCCACCCAAAAGAGTCGCATTTTGCTAAAGTTAAAAGCAAACCTGAAAGTTCAAACAGTAATTGTTCTATAGATCTGCCGCCACATAGTGTTCTTCACGACGTGTTTGTTGTAGGGAGAGAGACTTGATGTTAGTTAGAGGCTTCAACCATTGTCAACCCATTTGCATCAATGACCTCTTAAAAAGCAAACTCAATATACTTAATACAAGAAAGTAATTATCAGTCTTCACACTACACCTGTAGCTAGGATCAGTGCAAATTGCTTTCCACCAAGGCCTTGTTTCATGGCACCTCTAAACAGTTGCAGTTCATGCTTAATTAGCATCACTACTACTTTTTGTTAAATTAATACCGGGATAAAGCAGATTTTATGTAGCAGCACTGTTCGTGATAAATTTCTAGTCGTACGAAGGATGAACGAACAAACACAAGTTCCTACACGTACATTCATTTACATTGAAGCACTGCAAACCTCAGTAAAATCAACTTTTTGTACTGAACTTTAGGTGCCTTAGAGCATGTATTTTCTCCGTGCAGCAAGCAGAAAGTAGAAGCAAGTGCCATGAAATTGGTGGAGTGCATTAAAACATTGTGAACAATTTTAGGATTTGAAACTTATGGTTGGAAAATATTTGAAACTATAACGTTTGCAATAACACCAAGCAAATATCTGGCTATTGAGTCGGGATGAGTCCGGTGGAGTTGTTACTCCATATCTGTTCTTTGCAGAGCAACCACATATTGGATTGGCTTAGGGGTTTCTTCCCTGCCTTTCACATCTGTGGACCCCGGTTCGAATCCTGCTTCGGACCGGAGCCTTGTATGTGGATCGGGTTTTCAGTCCCTACCTGATTTTCCCCAGTTGAGGGAGTTTTTCTCCCACATCTGAGACTGAGATATCTCCAACATCTTCTTTTCATACTGTATGTATCTTCAGTCAGGCCTATGTGTAACAGTGCAAGGCACTTTTGAGGGTTCCTCGGTTTCATTACCAGAAAGATATAACAACTAACAACTCAGTAGAGATATGATTGCATGGTGTTAAAGCTTAGTTCCTAGAATAAAACATGTTTCGGTTTTGGAACTAGACATTTTATAAATGATGATTAAGGCTGAAATTTGCCTTCATCTTTTTTAAAAGCAATTGTGTCCTACTTCTTTAGTCTAGAGTGTAAGCAGGTCAGGGTCCCAACAAGATGCCGTTGCCAGTCGGCATGAGGCCGTTGCCAGTCGGCATCTTCAAAGTCTGAGCCAGAGATTTGTTATATTTAGTCTGGTGATGTCAGTGATTGAAGGTACAATGCAGAGTACCAACTAGATTTTCCAAATAGCATAGTTTTGCTACATGTGTAGATGTTAGTTTTGCTTGACTTTGGTAACATTAGAGCTTCCTGTAACATGAGTAATGTACTTTATGCAACTGACGCACCTGTACATGTACATTTGAGTCATGCACTAACTGCAACAATTCGCTGGCGCTTGACGAAAGACGTGCCAATTGAGTCTTCAATCAAAGTAAAGAAACTTCTTCTACATCACAATAGGCTGCAGTGCAGTTGGTGTTTTAGGGACACCAGTGCAATATAGGTTTGTGTTAAATTACCGGGGAAAAAAAATGTCTTTGAACAGTAAAGGAACATATTTTGAGAGAACTTATTTTTGTGAGAGAAGTTTGCGTTTGTCAAACTCCACACACAAATTCCCATTACTCATAAACCTGTTGTGCCTCTGGTACGATCCATGTACTACATTGTAATGGTGATAAGTGATTTTCCAGGATTACAGATTGGCGGTGAGATGCCCACTAAAATTTCAAAAAGTTAAGTCTAAATAATATAAAAATCTTGTCAAAAATAAGTAGACTGAGCAATGAATGGATTTACAGTGTAAGTGCACATATCTTAGCACGCATAATTTATACATGCCTTTGTATTAAATTAAGACTGTACATAAGTGCTGTGGTTTAAGGCACAGCTGCAATTAATTGACTTCAAAACAGGGCAACTTCCAGATCTCCTGTTGAATGTTGCAATATTTCATGACTCTGTTTTTTAATGCCCTCCCCTTTTCTCATTTACAGTTGTTTGAAGGCAGGATATATTTTTGGTAATTCTCAAAGACAAGTATTCTCACAAGGTATATCCCAACATTTATGTATAAAATAACATACCTGTGAAAATTTGGGCTCAATTGGTTGCATAGGATTGTTGCATAGGATTATGCGTTTTGATTTGTGCTTTCAAATGCCTGAGAAAGGCTTTTTGCCTGAAGCCTTTCTCACATTCAAATATTTTAGTGAGAAATTACCTCTTTCACAAAAACTACATGACTTCAGAGGGAGTCATTTCTCACAATGTTTTATACTATCAGCAGCTCTCAGGTGCTCCTTACCAAGTAAGTTTTTATGGTAATGTATTTTATGAGTAATTACCAAAAGTATCCACTGCCATTTATGACCTTTGGAAAGGACACATTTTTGCTAGCATCCCCTTTCTCCTATATCAGTTCTCTCCAGGATTTGTCCAAACTGGGGGGCATTCTGGACCCAAATTTTTGAACTTTTGAAACGAGGTCCTCGAATCTCAGAATGGTTTTTACTTGGTCTCTAGTTTCAAAAGCCCTATCGTGCAATATGGGGCATTCTTAGTGTTTTTCCGTTACCAAATTGTTTGGATAGAGATTGATTGATAAGTGCTTGTTATTTCAGGCATGTTTTTTTGTCCTACACGTACTTCCGTCTGATTTCCGAGTTTTTTGCCCTTGAAAAAATCAGAAAAACTGTAATTAGATAGTCTGAAAAGTCTATTAAAGCCTGTACACCATGTAGGTCAGACCTTGTACTCGATAAAATGGTGATACTCTTTTACAAGGACCGATGTCATGCCTGAAAGTGTTATTTGGGCCTACTGGCCCCAGTCCTTCAGAATCCTTGTCTTTAGCAAGATGCAGTATCCAGTAAGGATGGATCAGGATTTGGGCCTGTAAGGGGTACTGCATCTACAAACTGTATTCACTGCACTTTAACTGTATGTACACGTACAAAAAATGTATGTTACGTAAACAATATGTATACATCATAAATACATGTTGGCCAAAGTGTTACAAATACAGGTCTTTGACTGGGGGGGGGGGTGGGGTGGGGTTGGTATGAGGGGGGTGTTTGGTAACCAGCTGAGTGTTCCTGTGTATCCATATGGACATTCTTCTCCCTTCTACAGACTGTACAATACAGGTGAGGATAAGACACACCGACAGAAACGCCCTTCTTCTAGTGATAAAGTGTTCTGGGGTCCATGCATTGATAGTTTTTAATACCACAAATGGGGCCTATGGCTTTACATTTCATCCAAGTGTCACGCCCTGGTCTCGAACCCCCACACTCTGCTGGTCAGAAACACCAGAGCTTGAGTCTGGTGTTCTTAACCGCTCAGCCATGACACAACATTATGTGTGTCTTTACTATTAAGCACCGAAACTGTTGAGTTTGTAGTACATGTTATTGTACAATGTGAATGTACGTTTCTTTTCAGTGTAGGAAACAGTGCTTCCTTCAAATTGTATAATTTGTATTATCAGGTTAGGGTTAGGGTTAGGGTTAGGTTTAGGGTTAGGGTTAGGGTTAGGGTTAGCTGGTTAGGGTTAGGATTACTGTGTACGTGTAGGAAAATACATCAGGGGTGTTGGAACGTAGGGTTGTCTTAACCATGGAGCATGTAGGTATGTAATCATGTACATTACACCTTCACTAAGCTACTGGTACATGAGTACAAGGAAACTTGGTATACATGCAGGGTTCTGCCCACAGTGGTCGGTGCGGGAAAACCCGCCTGGCACTCAGGATTCCCCAACCACCACTGGCAGAATTTTCTCTGTTTCGGACCACCACACATTTTCAAAATTTTTTAAATTACACTTGCAATTTCTTTTCAAAGGTTTTCAACGAAATGTAAAATTGGGTATTTACCAGTAAAAATGGTATCCAAAGCCATTAATTTTGAGTACTTCTTTGATTTGAGTATATTTATATGATCTACCGTGTAACTGATCCATCTCGCAATGGTTTCCAGGGAAACATTTTCCCACCACTAAAGAAATCCTGGGCAGAACCCTGTACATGTCCAGTTCACTCCACTAGATTCCCATAATTCCATTCAATTCTACACAAATATTCATACAATGGTTTAGTGTTCATTTCTTCGCTATGCATAAGAAGGCCTGCAGTGGATTAGCATTTCATATAGTTCCCCCGATGAACCTCTCCATACCTTGAAGGTTTGTTTGACTAATTTCAGGAAGAAACCAAACCTGGGGCATCTCAAGCCCTGTTCGCTGAATCGGTCAATGCGTGTTTGTTCTTCCCTGAAAAGGAACCGGCAGTGAAAGATTGCAATTTCAGGTGAAAACTCATTCAGGATTCACATACAGTGGATACCCGGCAGCAACAAGCCCTTCCTGGGAACCGACTCAATAACCACTCACGTGGAAGTCATGGATGGAAGGAATGTTAATTTTTTTTCTATGGCAAAGAAAACTTGGGCGTGAGAATAATTGAATTTCAATTGTCGGTTTTGCTTGTTTTGATTTGTTTTTGTTTTTTTCTCCACTGTTGGTATTGGAGTTAGATGAGGAATGAGGATTTGACCTTACAAGTGGTTATTTGTCTTCATTTGTGTAAACATTCACGTGAAACCAATGACTTTAAACAAAAGTACATAGCTGCTTGTAAATTTGTTGTATTTTTAATTTGATTTGATTGATACTGATTAGGATTAGGGTGGAGGTATGATGGTTTAATTCGGCAGTTGTTGTTGCTGTTGGCATTATGCCCTCTCAATGGATATGTTTTTTACAGTGTTCCAGGAGTGTTGTTTAGTTTCGACAAATAACATTGGTTTACAAATGTGCGCTTAGTTCAATCAATTAAAATTATCTTTTGTTGAAACAGTGAAATAAGTTAAATTGGAGTTTCATTGAAGGCAGAGAGCCTGGAGAATGTCCATAAATAACTCATTCTGGGCTGCTTTATTTACAATAGACATTTGGGTATTTGAGATAGTAGCTAGTTGAAGGATAAACAAAACCCATAAATCCTTTGTATTACATATCCCAGATCTATTTTATTAGGTGTCATATCAACTCTAGAGCAAAGACCAGAAAAAGCATGTAATGTACGTGTGTATGTTTTGGTGTTCTTAAACTTTCTTAGCTGTTGTCTATAATTATGTGTGTGTCATGTGCAAATGTACACTTCAGTACTATACATTGTACATTTTGTAGCACTGTCAGTTAAAGGTACATAGGATCATACTCCAATAACGACTGCGGAAAGAAATTGTGTGATTTTTATCTGAAAGCCTACATTACTTTTATAAAGACGATAATGAAAGCAACTGCGAAATTATTTTGTCAGAAGTTCCCCTGTTGATTAACAATCAATAAAAGTACAGTGTTTGAATCTCCAAAGATTGCCTGAAGGCGACTTATGGAAACTTCCGTGGTGCCCTCATTATCACCACAGATGCGGTTGGTACCCGCTGTCACTTTGCTAAATGTGGATGGATTTGACTTTGTTTTTGAAAATACCGTGGCAGTTTTTTGCTGTTTTCTAAATAACTGACGGGGCCTAGAAGCCCAAGCCCAAGCCATGGTTTCGAAAAAACGGCCCATGTAACCCTGTCTAGAATCCCCTTCATTTTGCAGATTAAAAATGTAAAAGAAGTATTACTTACATTTGACAATTATTACTGAAAGCATACACTGCAGTGAGTAAGAAAAAAAAATACATTAAAAATGTACACGTGCTTTGTTTTTATCCCTTCATCCTTCATTTCCAACTCGTTTTTTTTGTAAATTGTCGTGGAAAGGCTCATGTTTTTAGCAACTTTCTTCAACACTGCTCTGCTCTCACGAGTTTCTCACTGGAGTAAGATGTATTTCTCACAGATGAAACATTGTACATGATTGTATTATGGGGAAAGTAGGGCCAGGGGCATTGTATTGTACCCTGTCTCCCATGGGATCATTCAGTAAACTCTAGTGGGATTTCATGAAATGATCAATGTTGAGCCACTATTGTGCCAACAGGTTGCCAGGGTGTAGCTTGTTGTTGACGTGAACTTGCTGAATACCCTGGTGTCATCAAAATAATGCGGGCAATGTGCAGATTGTTAGCTCTTGGCTCATGGTTCAAGATAAGTTCACTCTTTGGCATAATAGTTTATGACTTCTGACAATGTCTTCTTGGAAGAAAGGATCGCTCAGAGCAGAGAAAAAAGCAAGGTTGAAGGAGAGAAAACTGGCTTGCTCTTCCAAGAAATGAATTCTGCGAAGAATATGCTGTACCATAATTCTGATACAAACAATCCCATGTCCTCCAAGAACGGCCTCAAATCTCAGTTTTGTATTATTTTGTATTGTGTCTCTGTACTTGCTGGGTGGGACCCATGGGAGACCACTGGTTACCACTGAAGACTGAAAGTCACAAGGACCCAATTTCATAGAGCTGCTGAAGTGGACAATAGTGCTCGACAAACTTTCTGCTAAGCAAAAAATAAGCAGGAAACCAGTCACAAATGGTAGATGTGTTACATGGTATTTGAGCTGGTAACCTTTAACCATTAATTTTGGTAGGCAACATTTTTGTGTGTACTTGGTTACTTTTTGTCTTTTATACAGCTCAATGAAACTTGGCTCTGGCCTGACACTTGTAACGGGCAAGGCATCTTTTTCCTACATGTTAAGGGCACCTCAATATTAGGACAATTTAAAGTTCTACCATGTTTACTGGAACATTTCAAGGGGCATGGAGGTAGTTGCCCCTGTTGCCTCTATGAAGTGTCGGGCCTGAGTCACTCGTAAGGATGCTTTACTGGAGGAAAAAATTTAAAAGTTATGATAAATTAGTTTAAAGTGCATCTTCAAAGATAGACACACGATCTAGATTGATCTATGTTTGAATGTAAAAAAAGAATACACTTTTACCTTTTAAATCTAATGAACTTACAAGATGTTTTATTTGTTTTATTTTATTTACCATCCGACAGGATGAATTAAAGATGGTGAAGAAATGTTCAGTTTTAGGTGAGGTAGTCAAACTCCAATAATAGAGAAAATCCCAACTAGGGAAAACCCATGCTATTGAGAAGGGTTTGAATTAAAACCCAATCCATTTGGGAGGCTCTGGGCTGATGCAGGGTTTGAAAGCCAGGAAAAGAAATTCCTGAGCCAACCTGAACTCGCATGTACTACACATGTACATGTACATGTCCATGTAGTAACATGTATTGTATATGTAGTTAGTAGATAGGTCTGGTTTGTGAAAATTCATTGCCCCTGGTCATTGCCCCTGGTCATTGCCCCTGGTCATTGCCTTGGTGTCCCTTGAATGTTCCAATGGAAATTTACAATTTTCTCATAGAGGTGCCCTTTACACAGGTACCAATGACAAAATGCCTTGCTGCCCTTGCCTTTTCAAAAACGAAGCATCAGGGCCCAATTTCATAGGGCTGCTTAAGCACAAAATATTGCTTAACAATTGCCTACTAAGCAGAAATCAGCAGGATACCAGTCACAAATTGTACTACGGTAGTTGGCTGGTAACCCTATTCTGGTAAGCATAATTTTGGTTGTGCTTAGCTACTTTTTGTGCTTAAGCAGCTCTATGAAATTGGGCCCAGTTCTTGTGTAGATAAACTGACCTACAAATATTTCTGACTAGCTATGGCAAAGCCCTAAAAGTTGACCCAGTTAAAAAATGGAATAGAGATTTGGGTGATTATCAGCAAAATTAACAATGTTCTCAACAATTTTTCAGAATGGTTTATTTTTCCATTGGAGTATAGAGAAATTGTTTTACATGTTGTACGGTGACATGAAGGCAATTTGTGACCATTTAATGGTTGTTTGTTTACATGTAAATGCATTATGGTAAATGCCAGAAGTTTCAGGGTTTTTCTTGTGCGGGACTCAATTATCAAATGTAGATTGACGTATAATAGAACAGTCAAATTCACTTTATAAAAGGATTGTTACAAATACATTTGTAAGTTTGTTTACAATACGTATTTTATAAATTCTTTAATGATTTGTTAAACTGTAAATTATCATAATAGCGTTACAGTTTATCAATATCTGTTTAACTCTGTTCACAAGGAATAAAAGAAGCACAGAAAAACAAAATTTGAAAAAAACCTGATGATAATAACTGTCACATGTAAATGTTAAAAAAAACCAAAAGCCCCTTTTTATAACATCATGGATTTAAAAATTGACTTTTATTCTGACAAAGGGTGTAAATTTGTGTAAAAAAAAGAAAGAAAGTACAAAACAGGACAATTTAACAGACATGCAAACCAGGACAACAGAAAAAATAAGTGACAAATTGAAAGGGGGTGGTAAAATTCCAATTCATGCAGAATCCATGTTCGGATGCTTGTTATGTATGCAAAGTTCCTACATAGCAAGGACCAATCTACCCCGCAGAGATCTTTGTGGTTGAAATGCGCTCATCATAAATAAATGGTCAAATTTGGTCAAATTAAAAAGCAAAGCAACTTATAGGCCTACTAAAAAAACTATGACAGAACAAAACATATATTTTTGTAAACCATGAGTATTTTTTATGCTGCAAGTATTTGCAATGTGTTTCATGAAAACTAGATGATTGAAAAAAGTAATTCCTCCGATCTTTTACATTTAGTTTTCTACAAATGTAGCACCTTCTCTCTATCAAACAAAGTCTGTGTTTAAAAAGAAGCAAAACAAGGGAATATTAAAATAAAAACGGGGGGGGGGGGAATATAAAAAATAAACGAAACGGTTTTAAGAAAAGATTCCTTGCAGCTAACAAATCTGTGTATCATGAAGGAGATTCTAAACCAACAGTCGACCCAAGTACATGTAAGAAACAATACAAAGCCATGGACTATATGAAGAAGACAGGCAACAAGGGCATTTCCAAGATGGCTCCTCTCATCTCTCCATCCCCCATACATATACCTCATCACATAAACACCTGTGCTTCATATATGCACCGAGCCTATCCTCACCAATTGTAATATAATATACGACTGCTTATTAATTCTATACATGTGCCTGCTCACAGCTCTACAACGGACGGACGTTGCAATGCGGGGGTTCCATAGTAACCAGAGTAATTAGTTTCTATGGTGATGAGGGTCAGAAACTATTCATTGGCAGTCGGAGGCTTCCCATTCCATCCGTCTCTATGTGTGGGAGAGAGAGAGAGAGAGAGAGAGAGCAAGCGAGCGAGCGAGCTAGCAATGGCTCAATTCTATTCATCGTTGAGAATGACAGAAATATAAGAACATATTTTTACTCCCAGGCATGGCTGCGGATCAATGTGCACACTCTCTGAGCCTCGATAAAATTTACATTTTGAAGTGAACTACAAATTTGAATGCATGGATGCCTGTGAAGTGACATTATATACTTGGTGATGCATGCGGGTGTTAAAGCAACACAAACATGTATAATCGCTTTTAAAAGAATTTTGGAAAAATTGAAAAGGTTATGGAGTAAAAATTAATAGCAAATTGCATGTGGTCTTGAGCAGAAGTTAATACCAATCGAGGGGTTTGAGTTCTATTAAATATGGAGCTCAAAGGATTATATGCATGGAGCAAAGCTATGTATCTTAAAATGATTGAAACATATATAACATGGATTGGGGGGGGTGGGGAAGTTACTTTAAATCAAATTTTTAAAGTTCTCAGTAAAATAATCATCACCCAAAAAATTACACTCTGTAAAAATTTGGTTTTTTTTTCAAGAAAATTGAAGCGGGTGCTTGCTAGTTGTACACTCTGTACATACATGTACTGTATAATTGGTCATAACAAAATGCTGTTTATATTTATATTAATTATTTTGATTATTTTTGAACGGCATTTTAAATATGGCGGATTAAATTTATTTTTTAACATCATGAGAAATTTTATGTGAAGTTTCATACTTCCCTGAGGTGAACTGTAACCAAAAAGCACGGTACAGGTACACTGTACCAGTACACCTCACAATCCATTTTAGATAATAAAAAAAACCCCAAAAGCTTAGTGTAATTTGATAAAACAAGAACCTTCAAAGTTCAGACAAACATACTGTAAAAGAAACATTTACTAGAACGGGATTTGAACATGTGACCTCCGAAATAACATGCTGGCGTTCTACCAACTGAGCTCTATTGTTGGTGGTCTCCCTATTTTGTCAATGTCTTTGTTCGGGGGGGGGGGGGAGGGGGTGCCAGTCAGCTGCCTTATTACCTGGGATCATACTCAAGTTTACGATACAACCTGGGAAGTCACAGGAGAGGGATCACATCAAGGGGTGCAACCTTTTATTTCACAGTTGTGCATACATTATGTATAGAATTTAAGTACATTATGTTACCATGGATTGTACATGCCTAGTTTTTAATCAGGAAACTGAAGAGTACACACTCATGTGTTTGTACAGGCATGGATCATGTGCATGTGCAGCCACTGTAGGATACTGACATTTGAAAACTTGATTTGGGAAGAAAAAAATAATAATACAAAAAAAGACAGAGTTATACTGGTTTGTGTCGTGTTGCTTTAAGAAACAAAATGTACATGGTCTGTGATTTCACAATGTGGTTTCATTTCTCATTCTTCTAGAAACAGTTTTGGGGTTTATTGTAGTCTTTCGCAGCACTCCGCACTAATGATGTCTCTTTTGCTAAAAAATACCCAGATGTCAGACAAACTTCCCACCACTCACATGATCACCGCGACTGAGCGCCAGACCGCAGTAGTACAAGTACATGTGAATCCACATAAAACAATGACAATGTCTTGGACATGTACGCACAAACGCGTACGCTGAGATCGGGTACTTGCGTAACGTCACCATATTGAGCTTCTATTCTGAGCATTTAGTGCGGAGTTCTATTGCGACATTTAAATGATGGTAGTTTGAATTGGCAACAACGTGTAATCACAAAATGAGGATGTACACAAGGTTACTGTGCATACATGTAACATTGGTAAGGTTTATAGTGTAAATAATGTTCACAGATTTGCACATAACTTACATGGTATAAAGATGGTCATGGTAGAAAACTATGATATATTGTTTCAATTTGTTTTTTTAATTACATGTATAAAGAAAAAGTTTTAAAAACCTGCAGACCCCTGGCCGCTCTACCCCTCCCCTCTACCCCTCCCCTCTACCCCTTCCCCCCTTAACGAAATAAAAAAATAATAAAAACATTACATTGTTGTGTATACATGCCAAACTAAAAATGGTCATAGCTTGAAATGCATACAAAAAAAGATACCAAAATCTATATTATTGCTTATTCCCACAGACACAAAAAAACTTAGGGTTATGGGATGGGATGGAGTGATGAGAGGATTTTGTCAACATGATGCTGTTTAATAGGCAAAATTATCAATAAAGATACAATAAAAGTCACCTGTGAAAGTTTCAGCTGAATACATTAGAATGAGAATGTACAATCCATCGATGTTTACAATGTAGCAAGGTGACAGCGGGTAGCAACCGCATCTCTGGCTGCAGCATTTGCCAACGGACACCAACCCTCAGAAATCAGAGAAACGATTCCTGCATAAATCGTTTCTGAGATTCAAATTTTTCTTCCTACTTTTATTGATTTCTAATTAACGGTAGCATTTCAGATGAAGCATTTTTGCAGGATGCTTACTTACCATTACCATCTTTATAACAAGTGAGCTTTCAGATAAAAATTTCACATTTTTTTCCCGGGTTCATTACCAAAGTATGACACTACCTTTAAACGTATGAATGTTTTTTTTATCATGCTAGTTATTTTAAAAGCAAAAAGCCTTTTTAAAAAATTCCCAACCCACTAGTCTTGTTGCAACGTTATGAATGTCGTACATGTGTGTCCATGTATTGCAGATAAAACTGATGTGCACAAACTCCACATAGCAATGGACGGACTGCATGACAATCCCAATACTTAAATGTCAGCAGCAGTCATGCTCACATCATCATACAGTCTGCTGTGTGTGTGTTACACAAGCCCCGACAAGTAGGTTTCTAGCCTAGACCATGTAGACTAATGTTGAGCATCGGCAATATCACGTATAGTGACTGCCTCTGCGCTTGCTTTTTCACATGTATGGACATGTACATGTACATCCACAATGGCCACACGTATATACGGTTTATTTTGAACCCATAGTTCTCTGGCTTTTGCTTGAACCTCTAATGCTATGTTTAACATCCTGTGGCCATGCCGAAAGTGAACACTTTCAATTTAAGGCAAAGGAGGAAATCTATCTTTGATGTTGATTAACTGTTCCAAATATTTGTAGGCAGGTTAGACAATGTATTCCATGCACCAGAGTTTTAGAGTGGCAAATTACACATTGCATTTTAAAGTGTACACAGAACTGTGGCTTTAAAGGTAAAATAAAACGATCATTCGCAACGCTTCCTATAAAAATCCTTCTGTGTACATTTAATTTTCACAGTGTTTATAGACTACTTCGCAAATACTAGGTACATGCGCGTTAGCCTTAGAATGAGGTGTATGCTGGTCTAGTTACTGACAAATTTGTCGTTAACTAGACCAGCATGCATCTCATTCCACGGCTAATGCATGCACACTGATTTTGTGAAGTAGTTCTTGTACATCATTGCATACTGTGAGGAATAGTACTTATTACTGCCGTGCAAGTTGCTGTGTTCGTGTGTATGTTTTTTTTATTCTACACTATAATGCAAAAATAGCATGTAGGTCTATCGTATGAAATATTAGTTCATCAATCCAGTAGTCTCTTTTCCAGTCTAAAATTTTGAAAGATTGGCATTTTGTTTTGTACTACAGCGCATGCTTAGATCTCTCAAATTGCATTTCTGTTGAATAAACTGTTTATGTACAGTAGGTATCAGGGTAAACTAAAATGTCTTGGCTAAACATTGGCCCTGAACTTGAGACATGAATCTGACAAAACGTTTTCTTCTGGTAAAGGCAGAGAGCTTCAAGCTCTCTAATTCCAATTCAACATCAAGTGGAACCCCCAAAATAGATTGTAATATTTGTAAAGTGCCATCTATCTATGACCAAACATTCTGAGCAATGGAATAAAGACAATTTATAACAAACTCTCAGAAATTCAAATGCATAATAATAAACAAGGAACATAATTCATCTCTTATTTGAAAGATTTATAGGGCAGCATAGCAATGGATATTGCCTTTGTTGTGTTTTGGAAATTAAATTTAGCATGTACAGTAAGTCCTCCTCAGAAAGGTTGGAAAAGGAGTGCAGTGAGTAATTTTTCCTCAAGCTTTTTCTTACACAACAATAATCTAAAATGTAATGTAAACCAAAAGGGCCTAATCTTACAGAGCTGCTTAAAGCACAAAAAGTAGCTAAGCATAACAGTACTATCCTTTTTAGAATAAGGTTACCAGCCAAAATATTATGTCACATGTACAATTTGCGGCTGGTATTCTGCTCTTTTATTCTAAAGCAATATTTTCTGCTTTAGAGTAGCTCTATGAAATTGGACTCTGTTACTTGAAAATGTAATAAGATCATCATGCCTTCTCAGTATCAAAGAATGTTCATAATTAAGTTAAATGGGGGATTAGGTCCGCTCAGTGGATATCCCTGCCTTTCACCTCTGTGGACTCTGGTTTGAATCCCACCTCAGACCGGAGCAATGTACACTGTATGTGGATTGGGTTTTCAGCCCCTACTTGATAACGGGGGGTTTTCCCCATTGAAGTTTTCACTCCGACATCTAAAACTGCGCTGCTGGATGTGTAATGAAATAAATAAACAAAGAAATAAATAAAGAAATAAAGAAATGAATCAGTGAATAAACAAACTTTCCTTGAAGTGGAGAAGTTTGGATTTTGCATTTCAAACCTTAATACCATAAAACAGTTTGCCTGTACTCGTACTTTTGCAGGTTACATAGGTTGGGTGGATGTATGCAGGTATGTCCATACCAAAAAGCACTTCCATAAACTGTACATACCAAAAGCACTTCCATAAACTGTGTAAAAACAATAACCATTGGAAATATGAATATATTATGTACACGTATCAACAGTACACTGTGTTTGACCAGATCATTCCCGATTCAACCATCATTTGTTATGACATGAAGCATGTCCGTTCATACATGCACTCTGTGTTCATAATAATTAGATGATCAGCCAGGCTGTGTGAGACCAAACCGGTATGTCTGCTGCGGACTGTGTACATGTACATGTACGGCAGCCTACTGACCCCCATGCAACAATCATATTCACCTCACAAGGCGTCTGTCAAACGAGAAATAATTGCATTCAGTCAGCTATATTTCTAGGCGCAGCATAAAGGCATATCGGCCCTTGGATTGCATGTAGAATGTCAACATGGATTAGAGGCAGCGGGTTTATCGCAACGAGGACATTGGTTGCGAATGCTTGCCGGGGCAAGACAGTGGTGTCTGTTTGAAAGGTTCTCTCAAAATTATTCAAACTTCCAAGATCTCTGAGACTGGACGTTTGATATTGTTAAGGCTGTACATGTACACTGTAGAAAAAGGAACGTCGTCAATCGAATATTTAAACATACTGGGATAGAAAATGAATAGAGACTTGCACCTCTTAAAGACACAGAAGTGCAAGCAACTACATGTAGCAGACTTTTTATAAAATTTTCAAATCATCCTAGAAAACAGCACAAAAATAGCTTTGCCTTTCCTCGTGCATAATTTATTTATTTTACACCTTGGCACAAATCCATGTATGATATTTAGCTGTAAATCACTTGTTGTAGGGATGTTACAATTGAATTTCTACCGTAATATATTATTTAAAAAAAGAGTAAAAGTCTGTTCAGCTAACATTGTTTTGGAGAGACTTTGTCGGGGAAAAGAATGGAACTAATTTTTACTTGCACCATTTGTAAATTTGAGAGCACCACGCACATGTGTCCACCAACTGAGACACATCACACACAACCCTTGTTTTATAGCTGCTGAAATGCGTTGACGAGTACCAGCATAGACAGATAGATGATAGATAGATGTAGAATACAGAAGAATACAGAAGTTAACAAACTATCTCAAAGAGGTGTTTTAAAAATATGAGAGAAAACAAAATTTCAGTTTGTCATCAAAGAGGCTCAGTGAGCCTGAAGAAATATCTTCAGCTTGGTAACTGCCAAATCTTGATACTCAGGTTAAGATTAATATAAGTTGCCCACTCTCATGCCAAATGTGTATACAGCACTGTTTCCCTTCAAGTTCAGGTAAGACCAGTCAGGATTTTGGAGGATTTTAGTGTAACCGATCGTGCATCAGGGATGAAGAAGATTATTTGTGCTTTATTCTTATTACCAATGTGTTAAAAGCACTGTATGCTCAAAGAGCTTTTCGAGTCCTGCAGGGGGAAAAAATCTACTGGCTACACGGGTGGGATTTGAATCCTCGCCCCCCGCTCTCTAGAATGGTCAACCACCAGACCCTGAGTGAGTGCAGCCGGTGATGAATCCAGTTACCAGCAACAGGGGAAAAGAATATCAGTATGGCCTGACCCTGATGTGTAAGGATGAAGGATTCTTTTTGGATTAAAAACTGTACAAAATTTGATGCAAAAAATTAGTTAGTGGCCTGACGTTTCGACCCTAGCAGAGTCTTTCTCGAAGGCTAAAATGACAAGACAACACACATACATGCATACAAGGGTGCCAAGGTTAAAATGACAAGATACATGGAGGCAACTGCCTCCAATGCCTCTGTGAGAGGAAAGAACCACAATGCCCTTAAGAGTGAGGCATTAGGCCCAACCTTCCTTTACAGTTTACTGCTGGTGTTAATCAGCTTTGGGCCTTGCACGTAATTTGATACATGTAAGGACATGCGTATTTATGTAAGGGTTCTCCCAAGATCTTTCATAAAACTGGGGGCATTGTGGAACCAAATTTTTGATGTTTTGCTTTAAAAGGACATTAAATTGAAACAAGGTCCTCAGAATGTTTTGTACGTGGTGTTTATCTTTTGGTTTTTAAAAGCTCTACGATGCAATATGGGACATTCTAAATGGTTTTATCTTTAGGCCCCTATGTATTTTTGTGTGAATTTGATCAGAAGTTCCCCCTCCTCAAAAATGTAGACTTTGCATACATCAGCTGCAACTTGCTAGCTTTTGCATCTGGGGGAAAACCCTGCATGGACATTCCAGACAAGTGTCAACTCATCACTAGTTTGCAAACATCCTAGATGATCAGTTCTAGTACATGAACTCCAATCTGCGAGGTACATGTACGACGTACTTACAAAATTGAGACGTGACGTTGTCGCACTGACACATCGATCTAAGGGATATCACATTGATTGGAAACGTGTAAAGGAAAGGTACGGTATTGTTTTGCTCTGTGAAAGTGTGGGAGGGGGATACGTTAATTCCATTCAGGTTTTGAAAATGGAAATATCCAAACTTGCTTAAAAAAAACTTAAAAGTATTGTGTCCAAGTTTCTAGCTCACAATACTTGAATTTTCGTAAACGAAAGTTAAGGGAAGGTGTCTTATGAAGAGCAGGGTGACACACGGGCAAGCTAACACTGGGTGACACCCAGGCATGGCGCTCACTTGGCATAACACTGGTGACACCCAGCATGGCTCTGGCTAACACTGGGTGACACCCAGTCATGGCTCTGGCTAACACTGTGTGACACCCAGGCACGGCTCTGGCTAACAATTTGTTTACACCTCTCTAGCCTAACACCATGGCAGGCATGTGATAGGTTTGTTTAACTATTGTGTAAGTTACATGTGTGACCCCCCCCCCTTTTCCATCCACACTAGTGAACATTCCAAGCTTGATATCTCACAGAGGCTTTGAATTTAGAGGGAATTGCCTCCATGCACCTGGTCATAACCTTGGCGCCCTTTGAAATGTTCCAGTGCAATTTTTGTATTCCGTCCTAAAGGTGCTTTTTACTCGGGAAAAAAAACACCTTGCCCTTACGAGTGAGGCATTAGGCCCAACCTTCCTTTACAGTTTGCTGTTGGTGTTAATCAGTTTTGGGCCTTGCACGCTTCACAGATGGCATGATATCCACGAAAACCCAACAAGTGCATTTTCTGTGCCTTCGCAGAAAACGGAGGCAATTGAGATCGCATACAGTCACTTGATCATGATGCGATGCTATCAAGGTATCACTGGAGGAGTATCTTACTTCACAGTGCAAACAAAGGTGTCTTACTTTTTAAGAACATTGACTTCGTCTTCTTGGACATCAGAAAAAATTCCATGAATTTTCAGGCAGATGCGGCAGATTTTTCATGGCAAAATACATACATTATTCACGGCTGTGCCTGATGTAACTTGGGCTTTTATCTAAGGGGAAGGACGATGGGAGCTCATTTCAGTGGAGTAAAAGAGAGTAATGCCGTCACAACTAAATGTCCCCTGTCAATTGTCATCCACACTTCACATTGGAAGTAAACACACATTTGTTTGAGCGACCAAACAGCTAGGAAAATAATTTCAGGTTCATGTGTTCATCTTTTAAAGGCACTGGACACTATTGGTAATTACTCAAAATAATTGTTAGCATAAAAACTTACTTGGTAACGAGCAATGGAGAGCTGTTGGTAGTATAAAACATTGTGAGTAACGTAGTTTTTGAGAAAGAAGTAATTTCTCAGTAAAATATTTGAATTAATTTGGAGACCTCACTCGTGAGGTCTCGAAATCGAAATCAAGCATTTGAAAGCACACAACTTCGTGTGACAACATGGACAAGGGTGTTTTTTCTTCCATTATTATCCCGCAACTTCGACGACCAATTGAGTTCAAATTTTCACAGGTTTGTTATTTTGTGCACAAGATATGTTGAGATACAGCAAGTGAGAAGACTGGTCTTTGACAATTACCAAAGGTGTCCAGTGTCTTTAAAGTTGCTTTATTATTAGAATAAAAGGTACTAATGCCTTGATGTCGTGATCACAAACTGAAACAACAACGTAATTTTACTAATGGGAAATTTGAGTAATCCTGCCTCTACGTGTGATTAACAAACTGGGGTTCAGTCAGTGTTGAAATGAAGTGGAATCTTTACCAGTGCACAAATTATGTTTTTATGAAGTGGAAAAAAATGTCGCTGAAATATTCAGGAAGCCATCGGTGTCAGACTGAAACAGGTGTGCATGTACAATGTACGTTATAAACATTAGCGGTTTTGTACTTGATCAAACGGTATTAATTTTCCATTTAGAAGTCATTAATTGTGCAAACCCAAGACTTTGGCGGTCCCGCCTATCGTCTTAAAGAAAACTGAAGGCCTGAAAGAGGGTTGCAGTGTAAGTGCCACTGATGCCATGTCACGCACAAATCTTGTGGACCAGCCCCAGTGCTAATACATAAACACGTCCTAGGGAGCCACTTGCCCAAGCCTTGTGAGGTACAGTCATGTTCATATCGGGTCTGTCGTCGTGAGTTCTTCATCTTTTTTTTTCTGTGTGCTGCCAGTGCTGCTGCTAAGTGATGGTGGCAACATTTATTCAATCTTGAGTAGTGGAATCTACATGTACTTCTGCCACTCTATTCAGGGCTTGATGAAGTGGGGCACGCTGCGCATCAGTGATGCAGTCTGCGGTTTGCTCAGTGGACGGGTGACAGACAGTTCAAAAGGAGTATACTTTCTTCAAACTTTGCTACACCTGGACCAGCTTCGTCAGACATACTGTTCTCATATCACATTATGTTACCCCTGCAGTCAAGAGAATACAAGACGTTATACACTATAGATTCATTCTTTTCACCTGTGTTGGATCTTATGATTTCTTAAACTCTTGTGCCTCATTGGCAAGTCAGGCAAGGAGTAACAGGCAAGCAGTGATAATTGTCGTGTTTTTCACCACAAGAATTTACCACAGTTAGAGTCTTGGAAATTTATACAAATCTGAAATGGATACTAAAGTTTGCAAGACCCTGGAGAGTTTCAGTGAGGTATGACAAATGGATACACAGGCCTTGACCATTAACTTGTCTTAAAGGTATTGTACACTTTTGGGTAACAGCTCAAAATCAGTGTCCACATTTTGTGTGATTAAACATATGCATGAACAAACAAACCTGTGAAAGTTTGAGCTCAATTGGTCATCGAGGTCACGAGAAAATAGTGAAAAGAGACCTTATGTGTTTTCTGTTTTTTCAAATTATCGCACGCGATAATTACTATTGTTTTACTCGTTTCTCAGAAACGATAGCATTTTAGGCAGAAATATTTTGAGAAACCCTTTCTACCATTACTTACTTTAAATCATGTAAGTTATGGGTGAATCTGTGAACATTGCGTTTTTCGATCTTACCAATAGTGTACAGGGCCTTTAAAAGGCAAAGTATACATTTTTTTGTTGGAAACATTTGATAGTTTTAGTCCTGTATAAATGTAGATATATACAATAAGACTAACAAATGAAAATTTCATTTCACAAGGTGGTAGCGTTTTTGAGATATCGCCGAAAATCTTGAGCAGTTATGTCCACACAAGAAGAATAATCTGTATTTGGAACACATTCTCAGATTGGCGGTTTTTTCAATCCCTTTCTTTAAAACAACATTTTAGAAGGGAATCGTTTCTCAAAATATTACACATTATACATTATCAACAGCTGCAGTATCTTACCAAGTCTGTTTTTTATGATAAATAATTTTTGGAGTAATAACCAAAGGTATACCCTCTAAAGAAACAATTAGTTTTGATCTTGCAAGTCCAAAGCTCAAGGTTTGAAAACAGTAAAACCAAGTTTTTTCTCCATATTTTCTTTTGACTTGGACAACTGTAAAGAGAACTTGCCAAGGTTTGTTATTTCATGTATGTTGGTTCACATGAAATGGGCATACTGGCCTTTGGCAATAACCATTTTGTGCACATGCTTTCATAAAATTTCTACAAACATGTAGTTTTACTCTCTCTTGACCAAAAAAACATCATTTGAGAGTGACAATTGAGACAAAATGCGACCTCAGTGTGGAAGTAAGTATATGTAATAACCAGATATAGAATAAGTTTGTGTTACATCTTAAATTTAAAATCTTAAAACAGCCACCCAATAACGGTCTTCGTAGTAATTATGATGGAACGCCTCAAGGTACAGTTGTGTAGCCTGTACTTGTCTTGACAAACCTTTTGTGCAAAGACTTCAGCCTGGTTCATACATGTACTTCCTTCCAATGCGAATGCGAAGCGAATTGCATCACAACTCTGTTTTCGCTGCGAATGTTTCGCAAACTTGCAAACAGCTCAACTCTTGCAAATTGCTTGTTGCGAATTTGTGAAGTCAATTCGTATTAGCATTCGCCGGAAGTATGAACCGGGCTTTATGCAGACCATTGTTTTATTTTTATCTTCCTTTTGGGGGGGGGGAGGGGGGTGGGGCACTTGACATACTGTATCAACTGCATGTATTAATTACACCATAGAGAAAGGGTCTCTGTCCTTTCTCTATGATTACACCAAATGTTTAAAGCCACAACCAAAACAGTATCTGGTTATCATTGGTTAAACCCAGCCCTGGTTAGCATGCAATGCAATCATTAATTAAAATGTAGAGAGTATACAGTGTAGCTGTAGGAGTAGCCATATAATGTCTAATCCAAACGTGTAGTACATGTACTTGAAGCATTGTCGTGTGCATGTACGCAGGGATCCTGCACCCGTTAATGAGTACATGGTATGCTCTCATCCGTGACTGATCTCATTTTCATAGGATGAACTTGTGGCCGGCGTACCCCATGTAGTTGTCACTGTGTTCATGCGCGATCATCTCTCAGTGTGTGTATATTGCCAATCAATACGTCCGAGCTGATAGACTGTGTGTACAAAATACATACGGTAGTCACATTAAGTTCTGCGTTCATGCATGGCTGGTGTACAAGAAAATTATGTGACTGTAGATGTCCAAGCTGTAATAAAACAGATTTGGTTTCAGAAATGAGGAAGGGATACACAGTACTATGAATGCATTGATACTTTCATTGAGAGTACAACACTGACTTTACAATATTGACTTTTAATGCACTGTACAATGTACATTTACGTATATACATGTACAATGTATACAGTTTGCAAGTTTCATTAACTTTGAAAAGAGAAGTACGCCATGATTTTCTGGAAGAGTAGATTCATTCCCATCATCTAGTTTAGCATTTATCTAACTTAATATGAAAGTTTCATCAAACAAACAAAAACTTGCGATGAGCTTTTTGGACAGACACTATGTTCTTTTCAGGGATTTTGTGCACACATACATGTAGTATCCACATACAAGTACGTTGGAATTAAAGACACTGGACACTATTGGTAATTGTCAAAGACCAGTCTTCTCACTTGGTGTATCTCAACATATGGATAAAATAACAAACCTGTAAAAACTTGAGCTCAATTGGTCGTCGAAGTTACGAGATAACTATGAAAGAATCAACACCCTTGTCACACGAAGTTGTGTGCTTTCAGATGGTTGATTTCGAGACCTCAAATTCTAATTCTGAGGTCTCGAAATCAAATTCGTGGAAAATTACTTCTTTCTCGAAAACTATGTCACTTCAGAGGGAGCTGTTTCTCACAATGTTTTATACTGTCAACCTCTCCCCATTACTCGTTACCAAGTAAGGTTTTATGCTAATAATTATTTTGAGTAATTACCAATAATGTCCACTGCCTTTAACCATTATCGCAGTCCAAATGAGTAATTGTGATTTATAGGTCCTCTAGGCCTTGTATCCAGAGGATTTGGATTACGTTGCCCTGGTCTTGGGTCTTGGTGCCCCTTCAAAAGTTTCCCATAGACTTGAAGATTTTCCAATGAAGCATAATTTTTCGTTGTGCTTAGCTAAGATGTGTGCTTAAGCAGCTCAATGTTATGGGCCCTGTTCTTTACTATGGTTTTATTCTTATGATTGTTATCATTATTCAAGATGGGTGTTGAGCACTAGGAAAGGGACCATTTGAGTAGTTGAGTTGAGTAGACTGGAAAATTATATTCTCATTTGTACAGAATTCGGTCGTCAAATTTTAGTATGTATTTCAGTGACTTCATCAACTTTTGTAGTGTTTCCTATTCTTTTAAAATTTCTGCGATCAATGTAATTGACTTTTTTTCTCTCTTTTTTAAACGATAAATGAAGTTTTTGAATTATATGTCTTACATGCGTATTACCACAGACTTGAAGACAGGGTTTGACAGTATGTGGTCCAATTTGAGTAAACTGAGGTTAGCACTCAAACCTGACTCAGACTGCAGGTTCGCTCAATTATATTAGATGGGATCTAAATCATGCCCTTACTAACCTAACACACAAAAATGTGCAGCCGTGGTAAGCTCTGGAAAAAAACTACACGCGGCTAAATTTCATTAAGCACTTTTTAATTTGAAATTGATCTCTATGATAAAATAAGGGTAATATTTATCAAGTTTGTATGCAGATATCTGTGTGACCTTATGTACCATAAACCTGCATACATGTATGTTTATTTGGGTACACACCTATATGTTTGACCCTATCACCCCTATGTTTTGGACTCCCCTATGTTCGACACACCCATGCTCCGACACCCTATGTTTTGACTCCCCTATATTCCGACACACCCATGCTCCGACACCCCTTGTTTTGACTCCCCTATATTCCGACACACCCATGCTCGGACACCCCTATGTTTTGACTCCCCTATGTTCCGACAACGCTAGGTTCCGACACGCCTGGAGATGTATGTTCCTAATCCTAACCCTAACCCTAACCCCAGCGTGAGGGGTAATCGGAACATAGTGGTGTCAGAACACAGAGAAGTCAGCGGTATTTTTTTGTTTACAGTACTGTTTGCTCTTCACACTTAATTTATAAACTATCGAATGCTTGGATATCTTATGTGTAGTGTACACTTTCATTCGTATCCACTAACCTTCAAATTGTGCATATTATGTGCATCAAACTTGAGACCTTAATTTACAGACGCTACTTTTTAAATGGACATCTCTATTTATTAACCACTCTTGACCTCTGAAATTAAAATCCAATTATCCCAAATTGTGTCAGCCACCACTATTAATAGTTTTGCCTCTTCTTCAGCTTCATGTACCCTTCATTTATCTTTCGCTGTGTGCTCCCAAATGGGAGGTATTTCCGTCGGAATGACGCAAGCGGAGGGTATGACAGCTACATGCATCCATCTAATAATAGCACTAGAGCATGGCACCAGTCGGCTAAAGACACGGTTTAGCTGGGTTGATGGCCACGGCCTTTCCATACTTTCATTGTTAATGCAAAACTAGCTTTTACCCAGACAATGGAAGGACAAGCCGCGACATATGCACGGATATTCTCGATTGAGGTTTTTTTTTCTTCAAAAAATTGCGTAAGTGTGTGTGTACATAATGCACGATTACGCCAGCACCTTGTTGTGCTCCAGCCTTTCCCTGCAGCTTCCGATGACGTCACCGTGTGCAGTGGCAAGTGGTGTAGATGACAACGAGCGGGAAACTTTAGCCGCGGAGGCTCTGCCACACTATTTATTGCATCCCCACACATCCTGACCGCGCTGCGTCCGCTTAAAAGAATTCCTCCTCATAATTATTGATTGATGCCCCCAAGATGTGGAATTTCTATATGTTCATGACAGTTGGCAGACTTGGATCAA
Source organism: Pycnopodia helianthoides (assembly GCA_032158295.1). Taxonomy (NCBI): domain Eukaryota; kingdom Metazoa; phylum Echinodermata; class Asteroidea; order Forcipulatida; family Asteriidae; genus Pycnopodia; species Pycnopodia helianthoides. The sequence continues at coordinate 25,628,197 of CM063243.1, forward strand.
TGAGGTGAACCATCTTTCAAACGTTCCGTTGCATAAGTCGCCTTCCTCTTATTCATCGTCTGCCTGGAGTTCATGTACCAGCTCTTAAAGGGAGGGTATACCTTTAATAATTACTCCAAAAATTAATGACCGTAACAACTTACTTGGTAAGAAGCACTGCAGCTGTTGATAACGCATAACATTTTGAGAAATGATTCCCTTCCAAGGAGTGTGGTTTTAGAGGAAGGGATTCAAAACAGTTTCAATCTGAGAAACGTTTCATGCATGAAACGTTTGTGTATTCCAAATACTGATTATTCTTCCTGGGTGGACATAACCACTCCAGATTTGTTAAGATATCTTAAAAACGCTATCACCTTTTGAATTAAATTTTCACAGGTTAGTTTGATTGTATATATCTACATTTATAAAACAATCGAACGGTTCCAAAAACCAAAGGTATAATTTGCCTTTAATGTTGGGGCTACAGTTGCTGGGAGTATGTGGAGATGATTCCTGCCAACTTATGGTATCATCCAAGTCAAAATTGGGGCATTCGTGATTATTACAAGAAAGGGAAACAGGTATGAATAACACATCTCAAAATGGTCTGAAAGTAATAATTATCCTGGAAATGTTTTGACCTTTTAGATAAAGAATGAGTGTCTGTCAGAAACCTGCAGCATATGGTAACTCAACACCTCAAACTCATGGCAGGCCTTGAATTTCATCTTTTAGAGGGCAAGGCAATTTTCATTTTGCAAAGGGCACTTCCTTTTTGAAAAACTTTAAGTCTATGGGAAACTTTTGAAGGGGCACCCAGGCCAAGGCCAGGGCAATAGAAGCCATGGCCTCCAGGGCCTCCGTGTAATTTCAGGCATGATGGACTAGGATGACATAAATGTCCCCAAGCCTGCTTGTATAGCATTACACTTCTGACTCCATCAACACCAGGCAAAGCAAAAGGGGAAAGTTTGGAGAATTTTTGGGACAGTTCAAAGTCGATGATGAGAAAAATTCAATTGATTCCTAATTCTCAAAACCCGATCCTTCTCAAACTCTGGCCCATCACTCTGGAACGAACACCCCCCTAATCTCCGACAAGTCACCACTTATACCAGCTTCAAAACTCATTTGAAAACGTATTTTTTAGCTTAAAATTTCATATATTTACTAATTGTAGGCCCACGTGCTTCTTTCATCTCTCCTGTGCCAGGAGTGTCTTTTAGACGGACATGGCACATTTTAAATGGCCACTAGTGTTATTATTATTTAAAACAAAGCAGTATATTTCCAACCAAAAAGTAGATGAAGGATGATGAGGTTTTGGTATTTTACACTTTGCCACCATCCTCAAGAGTTTCCTTTTTTAGTTTTTCTTCCAGACAGGTTTCTCTCTCAAAATGTCCCCCCCCCCCTTCTCTCAGAATATTCAACACTCAAAACAACTGGTCAGCGTTGTATTTTATCGTGCCTGATTGAAACCACCTACATATATGCTGTATACGGCATGATAAAGTGTGTTAATTGCTTCATGAGATCGTGGGTACTTTAGTACTGTGTGTGGGCAGACAAAGTGTGCATTACTTGTATGGATATTTTATGTACCACTTCTGTCATGTCTACATTTCAAGAATAATAAATGAGTCTGTAGGAAAGAATTGTAAACATGTGTGTGCATTTGCTAAAAACTCCCACTCGTTTGACAAATTGCAACAAATAATTACTATTTACTCGTCTAGTAGTAATGTGCCTCAACCTTTTTTTAGCAGAATTTATGTATTATTTTTTATTAAAGTAATCCTGTTTTAATAATGAAAAGTATATTTTGAATGTTAAATGTTGTTTGTTTGCTTTTGGAGGAAAATGGAATTATATTTTAAAATTCATTTATTCCAGTAAATGCATTTACAAATTACACATACAAAAATTAAAGGCAAAATGTACCTTTGGATTTTGGAACCGTTCGATTTTAGAACTGCTTTAATCCCATATAAATGTAGATATGTACAATAAAACTAACCTGTGAAAATTTAATTTCAAAAGATTGTGTTTTTTTTTTGGAGATATGGCAGAAAATCTGGAGCATTTATGTCTACGCTAGAAGAATAATCTGTATAATCTGGAATCCCGAATACACTGTCTCAGATTGAATTTTTTTGAATCCCTTTCTCTAAAACAACATTCCTTAGAAGGGAATCTTTTCCTCAAAATGTTTTACATTATCAACTTCTGCAGTGCTTCTTACAAAGTATAACTTTACGGTCATTAATTTTTTGAGTAATTACCAAAGGTGTACCCTCCCTTTAACAAATAAAATCCAGACAAGAGAGCAGGGCTGAGAAAAATTCCCAAACAAAAACCAAACGAGGAGGACAACCATAGTAAAGATATTTGTACAAAATAGAAATGTTACAATAACAACAGACATATTTGAATGGGAAATTGTACAATAATTTTGTAAATACAAGATGAAGAAAGTTACACTTAATAAATCAAATGACAAGGGCATTGATTACATTGCCATCACATTACAATTGAAAATGTGTAGACCTTGTGGGCATAAGGTCTTGGCTGTGTCCGGCCTGGAATTACACGAAGGCCACGGAGGCCATGACCTTGGTTGCCCTGGTCTTGGCCTTGGTACCCATTCAAAAGTTTCCCTTAGACTTTAAGATTTTCAAATGGAAGTGCTTTTTTTTACAAAATAAAAATGGTCTTGCCCTCCGAATGATGGAATTTCAGGCCTGCTGTGTGCACTGAAATTGGTGTTCACTTGGAAACTGTATACAGTCAGTCACTAGGCAGAGCATACAACGTTGTATTTTATGCCAAATGACCAAGTAGAACCTTAAACCACAACACAAAAAGTTGAGAAGGAATACCTAAAATGCGAAGCATATGTAATACTTAAATGGACAACTTAATTCCAACTTTTTCAACATTGTTTGATTTCAAGGGAAGGTTGTGGTACCTAAAATGATGGTCAGGGCTTGAAACACCCACTAGACCACTTGCCAGAATCCGGTAATTTCAGTACTTGGACAGTAACCTGGTAACCCACTACCAGACCACTGGCCTAAGTCAGTAACCCACAGAAATACTCACTGGACCACTGGCCAGAGTCCAGTAATTTTAGCACTGGGACAGTAACCCACATGGCTTGAAATACCCGTTGGACCATTGCCCAGAGTCAGTATTCAACCCACTAAGCTACAAAGTTTCTCTCCTCCCCCCCCCCCCCCCACCGCTCAGCATTGTTCTTCCTTCCATCAACCATTATGTCAAGAAATGGTTACCAACCAAAAAGCAACATCTTCTTAACTAAAGAACAGTTTTATTATACATGTAATTTTTTTCCCGATGCTCAAGCTTTCATGAAACCATAAAACCCTTAATTATCAGAATTATAACAAAAACATTGCAAATGAATACAGTTGAATTAAAACTTTCAGATGTAAACAGACAATTCTCAAGTAGTCATTGTTAGGTTGAACCATGGTCGATTACGGCATGTACACAAATCCCATGCAAGTCTTCACTCTCTGTACAAACCGACGACCGGTCTCTGCATGCAAGCACAGAGATCACACAGCGATTGCTGTGCCAATTGTTACAGTGTATATATATGCATCTGTGATGAAGCTGTACACGGCGGCGTGCATGCAGCACACAGTCCACACACGAGGGCTATCACAATTGTTTTCTCCGTGATGTGTGCCGCACATTTTGTTACCATGCCAGTCACCACTGTACGGCTTGAAGATTTCCATTGACGTCATTAGTTGTGGCCATAACATCTCCACAGGGCCCTCACGCTGCTTACAAAGAGCCGGGCATCCACCAAGATGTTCAGGACCCTGGACAAAGAAAGATGTTTTCGCCAATCTTTAGTGTGATACAGTGAAACACAACCTTGATTGGCCTTTACACATCGTGGCTATTGATATAATATTCTATGACAACAATCTGCGGTGTATAATGATGGGGCTGTTTTTTCAAAATATTGTTGACAGAAATTAAGGGTGTTCGTTCAAGCTTGTTATTATCAAAGGTAAAGGTAAAATAAACATAATTCAATTTTTACACTAAGTAGGGGTTAGTTGCTTGTTTTGGTTAATCTGTAAAAAAACAAAAACAAAAACAAAAATAAACACCATGTCATATGTACCATATGTAACTAGTTTCCTGCTTAATTTTGCTAAGCTGAAATTTTTTAAACACATATTGTCTGCTCAGCAGCCACAGGAAATCCAGCCCAATTTTTTAATAGCAGTAGTGTCTTATTTCCTAGGAATTTCAACAGTCATGGAGTTTGCCAAATACATTTATAAAAGTAAATTATGTATGCACATGTGTACACTGTAGGAAGGGCAAGGCAGTCTGCCTTGGTAAAGAGAGGAAAATCTACTGTAATATTTCTAGGGGCACCAAGGCAATGATCACGGGCATGGAGGCATTTGCCTTCGTGACCTCCAAGAGATTACCATTTTTAAATGTTGTCTTTTGACACCATCAATGTTGGTATCTACAATATCAGGGTGGATCTCTGTGATCAGTTGTCCTTGCTATGTGGTCCAAAAAGACAGGAATGCCTCAAGTTCCTGTGGATACACTTTTAGGTGATTCTCATTTCACTACAACAATCTGTCAAGTTTTGCAATAACATCACATCTTGTGAAAATAGGCTTTTTGCGCCACCCATATGTACAATCGTCACATTTCGGTAAAACCATCACAAATTTACAAACAAACCTTACATGCCTTATGGTGCCAATATGCTTTGTTATACCTCTGTCTTGAATGCTGTATTTTCATTGGCACAGAACGATCACATGAGCGGGCAACAAATATCCATGTACCACTCTCCTCTCATGTGGGCGCGCGCGTCATACAACTTTCTGTGCAGCAAAGGATCGAGATTATCATCGTTTCGATGAAATTGGAGTCCTTCAGATGAGGAAAATATTACTAAGAATTCAAGACAGAGGTATAACAAAACAATTGTTGCCTGATGTGACATGGTCCATGGGTTTTGTACACCCTCGGGGCAAATGGCACCCGAGGCGAAAGCCGAGGGTGCCATTTTTCCCCTCGGGTGTACAAAACACCATGGACCATGTCACCGCAGGCAACAATTGTATAATGTAATATGGAACCTTAGGGGATCCTTGAACTTTGGGATCATGGAACCTTAGGGGATCGAAAAACCTTAGAGGATCATGAAACCTCATGGGATCATAGAACTTTAGGGGATCATGGAACCTTGGGGGATCATGGAACCTTTGGGGATCATGGAGCCTCAGGGAATCATGGAGCCTCAGGGGATCATGGAACCTTAGGGGATCATGGAACCTTAGGGGATCATGGAACCTTAGGGGGATCATGGAACCTTAGGGGATCATGGAACCTTAGGGGATCATGGAACCTTAGGGGATCATGGAACCTTAGGGGATCATGGAACCTTAGGGGATCATGGAACCTTAGGGAATCGTGGAACCTTGGGGGATCATGGAACCTTGGGGGATCATGGAACCTTAGGGGATCATGGAACCTTAGGGGATCATGGAACCTTAGGGAATCGTGGAACCTTGGGGGATCATGGAACCTTGGGGGATCATGGAACCTTAGGGGATCATGGAACCTTAGGGGATCATGGAACCTTAGGGGATCATGGAACCTCAGGGGATCATTCATTTTTGAAAAGTAAAACAAAAGTTCAGGAGTTCACACATTCCCACTCCCAGAAAGCATAGCTATTGGCAGGTGCCACCATCGCTAACATCAAAGTGATTGCAATTTTCTATCAAGTGGGGTGGTCACAAATCAATCAACCACATGATATGTGATGCCACTACTCCTTCAGTTGGCCTTAACAGATACTGTTGTTGATAAAGGTAATCAAAAAAGACGGACGTTGATTACAATCTAAGTTGTCGTACAACTATCTATTTTTTCACACCAAATTGAGCTGTTACATTCCCTTGCGTTACGTGAACTGAGTGTATTTTTCCCCCTGGTTTTCTGTCACTTTGCAAAGCATAAACTACATCATCTTGGATAAATAAAAGCAAAAATCAATTGCAGAACACCTTAAGATGTACGTTTTATTTTCCTTATTAATCTGAGTTGTCTTTGTCAGTGAACTGAAACCTTAGTGACTCAGTTTTTGGATACTGTTGTCAGACATTCACAGGCCTAGTATTTGTAAGAGCAAAGGCGTGCTTTACTTACTATTAAAAGGCATCTCTATGAGGGAAATTTAAATATCTACTGGACAATTTCAAGTGGCACCAAGGCAATGATCATGGGCATAGAGGCAATTGCCAATAAGGCCTGCTTTCAGCTTAATTAATAAAGCCTACAAATGTAAATGCCAGTTTCTTGCGAAAAAACACTTTTTAAATTATTACTTTTATTTATTATTTGACATGTATTGTATTAAGTGGATTTGTAATGCCATTAATACCAGAAATGCACAGATAAAGTCAAGAGTTTAAGAGATGCCTTACCTGTGATTTGGTGGTAACAAACTGTGTATAAATGTCAGAATAACCAAAGTTATTATTTTCTCTTTGGGCAACAAATGTTAGCCAATGATAACAACAACCATTTCAAAGTTGCATGTACATGTAACTGTGCTCTCCAACTTTCACTGACCATTTTCATATGAATGCATGACTGCCACAAGTGTTGCAGGTCTCGAGACCTGGTCCTGGTCTGGAGATTGTCTCAAGACCCTTTTATGAGGTCTCCGTCTCAGTCTAGGTCTTGGACCCATCAAAGTCTCCGTCTCAGAGGGGCGTCTTCCCCCCTCTGAAGGGCTGTCTCAGTCTCGGTCTCGGTCTCGGTCTCGGTCTTGGTCTCAGTCTTCCAGGTCTCAATGACAACATTGACTGAAACACTAGAATATAGACCCATCTCCTACCCCCACCCCACCCCCAACATGAATGAAAGATAACCAAGATCATTATTTCATATGACCTCCCACATTTACATGTAATACAGTCTGTTGTCAAATTTGTATGCCCATGTAGTGGGTAGATATGGCAACATCTGAAGCCTAGAGCCTACCTCAAAATGGGCCAGGTCTGATGCAGAATTATAAGTTACTAATGACAGGTGATTGAGATGCAGTTTACCCATTCCGATGGCTAGGCCGTGTCTGAATTAGCGGCTACAGCTACGGCTACGGCTAGATTTCCGGGACATCATGCATTGAAGTATAGGACGTCCTTAGCAACACCCTTGGCAACAGTCGCAGCTGTAGCCGCCATTTCAGATAGTGCCTTAAATATAAATCATTTTGAGAGCCCGACATTTTTGTTGAAAATATTGTTGTCTTTCAAATTCCAGAAAGATACATGCACAGATTGTTTAGTCTGCTGAAATCAGTTCAATGCATCTGCAAATAAGTTGATTTTATGTTTTAAAGATTGCTTACTATTAATTGTGGTATTTTTTAACTCTACAGGTGGAAAAGCTAATACAAAAGATGCAAGATGAGAAGAATGGCGTACCTGTACGGACCGTGAAAAGTTTCATGTCCAAAGTGCCAAGTGTCTTCACAGGTTAGTGTTCAAGATCAAGATCTATTGAGCGTGTCCTCACGTTGGCAAGGTTTCATGGCTTCAACTACAACATACAGCACTGGCTAGATCCCAGCAAAGTGCCCTGTCAGTCAATATTGCAGGCAGAAGCCATAGCCACTGCTCACTGGCTCTTTTCAGAACCAATACTCCTCTTAAGAGGTTTATACATGGCTGCACCTGCAAGTTTACTGAGACTAGTTACTTCCTATGAGCCACGCCATTCAAAGATTCAAACACCACTCAGTATGGTTTGTGTTGTGAATGTCAGGATTTTTTCCTGATTTCAATTTTTCAGTTTTGATTTCAAACTGCCTTGAAAGGTACAACTTTGCCATGGGACGAAAGCTAATTTTGAAACAACATCTTTGGCTTGGGTACCCGCTTAGGCTCTACCCGCCTGTTTGAAGTCCCATAGCAGGCCTTTCACTAACTTTTTTCTTGACTAGCCGGCCGGGCTAGTCAGCTGCACGTTTGACTAGCCCGCACACATTTTCACTAGCCCGCACACATTTTCACTAGCCCATTAGAGTATTTAATTTGTGTGCGTTATTTTTGTGTGATAGCCAATAGACAGGTGCATACTCAACGTATCAATAAGCTGCCCTTACCAACGTCCGGCAACCGCACTGGGCAATTCGGACACAGCCTCACAATAAGCGACCATAAACTTTTTATTTGGCCTTAAAAAAAAAACAGGGGGGGGGGGGAATGGGAAAAAACAAAAAAACTAAAACAAAACCCTATTTTACCTAGAAGAAAATGTCTGACTTTTACCAATTAATTAACCATGTTTTAGGCAACATTTGAAATAAAAACCAGAATCAAGAAAAATTTACAGATATTTCTGTGATTTGAGCCTGCGATGTCCAACGACTCGACTACGAGCAAAAAAAACCCACAATTCAATGCCAAGCGCATGTGTGTACACGGCACTGTGTGAAGCACGGAATTGCGCAATCTGCAGATTGCACACATTTTTGCAAAATTGGCCGCTTGAACTGCCAATCTGCAGAGCGCAAACTGCAGTTTGCGTGCAATTTTGCCCAATTCGTTGTGCAAATCCGTTGATTACGCTCATGAACATGAACGATCATGGACATATCGTCAATCGTATCGGAAAAGAAAAAAAACGCAAAATAAAAAAAACTTTCCGACCTACCTACCCTATTTTTAAATGACATGTAATCGGAAACAGAACCCTTTTTTTTGGGGGGGGGGGGGCCTTATTCACACCTTTATTATAGTTTAATACAGGTAAGTTGCTAATTTCTGACTAGCCCGTGCGGGCTACCTAGAAGTACATTTGACTAGCCCGCATCACTCTTGACTAGTGATTGCACGCCGGGCTAGTGTCTAAATCAAGCCCTGCATAGTGAAAGAGCATGTTTTCCAAAGTTACCTATGGAGCCCAGGCCGGGAACCTTAGCTGAAGCCCATGGTTTTGTAAAGGGGCCTCGTTTGCCCAAGTCTCTACTTGTGGTGATTTGTGGTGATGTAGAGGAGAGATTTATGATCCACTCAAATCTGACAACCTGGTAATGGGATTTCATCTCTAGTTCAAGAGGAGACCACCCCCCCCCCCCCCCCGTTTTAAGGTCACAATAGATATACCTGTATTTTTTTCAACTAATACATTTCAACAGATCAACACTTTAATCTCATAAAACTTTGTTTACATTACTATGTGTTAACTGTTGATGAATTTTACAGCCTCAAAAGCAGAAAATGTCAATCATTTAAGACAACGGAAACATCAGCCATGATGTCAGTATTGTGACATATTGACCATTCGATATGCTGAGAAATACTTACATTATAGGCCCTACTTAGGTGTTATTTGAAAGCTCTTATTCTCATCAGTTTTGATGAGCAAATTTTGAGTTTTGGCAGGAATCGCCTGGTTTTGGCATGGGGGCGTAACATTTCTCTATGCATTGAAATCTCAATTTGAAGGTGATCATAAATATAGAAAGAGGTATTATATACGCTAGTGTTTTTTCAGAATCACTTGCTGTGATTTTTGATTTAGATTTTTGATTTCTGATTGTGTACGCAGGTGCTGATTTAGTTCAATGGCTGATGAGGATACTAGATATAGACCAGGGTAAGTACAATCAATCGATAACAGAAAGTCAATTAAGTTTTCCAGAATATGCTTTGATATACTGAGACAGAGATATTTCCAGGTGGGAGAAACAAGTAGATGAATTGAACATGTTGAACTTGGGGTCCTTGGCACACATGGCAATAGACCTTATGCATTGTCATCATCACGCCGCCATCTTAGAGGTAAAACTCACATCTTGTACGCGCGGCGCAGAGGATGAGCCAATGAGCAATCTTCTTTTGACCTCTAGCCGAGGGCCCCCCCTACTCAAATGATGTAATGTGCATTTAAGGTCTATAAGCCATCTGCGAGTTAAGATTGAAACGATGTCTGGTACGATGCCTTTGTTTCTGTCGTTGGTGAATACTCAATTTAAATTCCTCCAACTACAGGGGCAAGCTTTTTCTTAGTTTTGTAACAGACGACAAATGCACATAATAGACTTCCTCATGAAATGTGTGGCACAAGGGTACCAGTCTGTGCTGATGGGGAGGTTGCAATGCGAGAGCTTGCCTCTATAACCATTGGACAAAGCAACACTGGATGCAGTCTGAGGAATTCAAATTGAGCATTCACTGGTAACCAGGCTACTCACTGTGCCAGACATCATTAAAATTTAACTCGCAAGTGGCTTATTCGAACAGGCAACTTGAGGGCAATTAGTTGCAATACATACACATGCAAAAGGAATATTTTGGTTGCACAAGTCCAACATTTTGTCTAGCAATATCTTCCTATACAGAAAAAAATACAAATGTGAAAATTAGAATGCCAATGTTATTTCTTCTGTCTTACATGTTTGTAAATTGCCCTGAGTGACATGACCTTTACTTGTATTGACAGCTCATAATTACCATTTCACTATTTAGAAAAAAAACATAGTTCACTGCATAAGAAAACTTTACACAAAAGGTACCGTTTTCCACAGGCTCTAGTGCTAATACCTAGGGTATTAGCCCATTGGCTCAATCCCTAACATTATGAAGTTGTGATTTTGTTCCTCTCTTGTTTCTCTTTGCTGTAGTTGGTGGGTTATTAGTAGTAATAATAATAATAATGAGAAAATAGAATTAGCTGTTGCAAACTGCTTACCAACCAAAGGGACCTATGGTATAAATGCAAATTTTGTAAAACTAATAGCCTGACGTTTCTGACAACACTATACACATAAACATAATAATAACAATAGGACAAGTTTTTACGTAGAACTTTATCACGAGCCTCTCAAAGTGTGAAGTTTATGAATCCTTTAGTTTGATGTTCTTCACAGACGATCCCTTTGTACTGTGAGTATTGTTTGGGAATAAGGCCGTCACCAAAATAACTTACAAATAACTTTGACCTTTAATAATTTTTATTGTGAATTTTTATCTCCGGATTGGTATCAGTCGACAAACATATCCCTATCAGTTTGGCCCTTTCTCTGGCTCGGCTTGTTTTTTCATTCAGTGGTGGTAGATTAGGGTAGCTGTCTTTGCAGAAGCTGAAATCCACGGTCCAAATGTTGTGCTGTCATTTGGTCTGACCCAGTTTTTGTTGTGGTCCAGAGTACATGTTCTTGATTATGGTACTGTATATGAGTTAAGTTGTTGAATTAGTTGTACACCGGTTTGTTGGTTTGAAGATTGGTGTTAAAGAGCAGCTCCAAGGTCAAATTGAGCTTTGCGATGCACTAATTTTCCGGTAGATATATAGTCCTCATGAAAGTGGGGAAAAAATACAAGTCTCTAACCTCACGTTAAAATGGTGGAAATTGTTGTTTTATTTGATGCTCTTTCAGAGAGAAGTATGAAACAAATAGATCTGTATTTCCCAAACAGGAATTTTTGCATCAGTCAAAAGGTCAAATTCAATGCCATTTCGATAGAATATCATCAAAATTCAGGAATGAACTAAACATTTGGAGTACACAAATTTTCAGGCACCCATGTATTTGAAATGTGGCGTCATTGGATAATTGTTGGTGTTGACGAAATTTGCACAGGGAAGGGTATCAAATACATTGTATAATGGCATTTTACATCGTTTCAACATGAGGCTAGAGACTTGTAATTTTTCCCCCCACTTTCATAAGGACTCTATCTATGGGAAAATGACTGCATCACAAAAACAAATTTGACCTTGGAGCCCCTCTTTAACACATCATACAAGCAAAACTTGAGCAACTTGGGGGGTTGCAAATATAAAGTCCATTTTGATGAGTGTTACTTCTGTAAGTCATATGAATTTATATAAAATCATCCAGCTGAAAAAGACTCAACAAAAATGTATAAAGTCCTGACACTGCTGTAGCTAGATTGTTGTAAATACGAGGCTGAAGATGAGGCATTTGATAAAACAAGAGACACTTCAACTGATATGCAAAAGATCCAGCGCCTAATCGATGGTACCCTCCCACGTACCGCAGCGGCTCGCCCCTCTCTCCCCCACAGATCCTGGCCTGGCTGGAGAAGTGGGTCAGTACGCTATCTGGTACTGCCATCAGCAACACCCCTAGTACAAGGAGATGTTATACAGTGATCATAGGAAACGGGCTGCCGTGTAGTGTCTCTCACTGGCTGCCAGCGCCGCCGCCGCTGCACCCCGCTGCAGCGTTAGCGTATATATGTATATTGTGTAACAGATCCTTAACCGGTGTACTGCATGAATAAAGCAGGGATGCGAGACATGGCTGCCGTGTACCAGCATCCCCTCTGTGGCTGATGAGTCTTACATAGTGAAATCAGGACGAGTGAGTGTGCTAGTGTTGAATACTGCTGATCGGGTTACGCGGTAATCTGAACTTTGGGTTACTTTGACTGGGGAAAAAAAAGAAAAAAGGAAATCTTGCCTAGAAGAATATTGATTAGCTCACTGTACCTCACTTGCATACCCATGTGTACCACTACAGACTACTTTATGTTTGGAGAAATAATGTAGTGCGTTCAAACCGCTCATCAACAGCTTTTCATATGCATTGTCTTGAAACGTTAAATTATATTTCGTCAAGGAATCAAATTTTTATGCAAAGTTTTGAATACTTCTTATTCATCAAAACATTGCTCCACAATACCTTGCAGGAAAATACTAAATGTTGAAGCGCCTTGAACGTCACTGAGTGAGGGATATAAGCACTATATAAGAAGCCATTGTTGTTGTTAATGACACACTTAGTAAATTTGTTATTCTTGTACGGCGATTTAATCTCTCTCGTAAAAGCACTTTATAAATACATTTATTATTAATGTTATTTTTAGTTTTGTTATTATTATTATTATTATTAAATAGACCAATACATGAACTTGTACAGTATTTGCACTCTGTAAAAGCAATTTCTGCACCGTCACAAAATGAAAATGAAATTATCGAGTAGATCTAAATGACTCCTTTGTCTGGATAATTTGAAATTCTGCACAAGGGAACATTGAAATTTGTTGTGCGTGTGGTATTGTATTTGTTTTCTTTTGAAAACACGAATGGGACGCTGTAACAAAATGCAGAACTGGACTACTGTACTGCTATCTTTGTTTTATTTTAAAGAACACGGAATATAATAACAGAACAGTGTACAAACATGCATCATCAAGTTTGTGTATTGAGATCCTCATTCATTGCCAGTTTGTATGGCGCTCCGTGCAGCAAGATCCTATCTCAGGCAACTACATTGTATGCAGTTTTGTTGCACATACATGAAACATTTTTGAACAAACCTGAAATTGACACGCAGCGGTGTGTTTCTACAGCGTCTCTTTTTTGAAAATAATTTGTCAACTAGTTTTTAATAGATAATAATAGTTTAGGATTTATATTGGCCCTTTACATAACAATGATCAAAAGCGCATAACAAATTCTGAAATGTGTAGAATGGAAAAAGAGCGTTAAAGAAAAAAAGACTGATCACAAGGCTAGTGCCCAAACCACACTTTAGATTACCGCACTGTGGTTGAGTGGAACCATGAGCCGCAACCTTAATCATGTGCAATATAAAGGGTACAACCAAAACAATTTTTATAAAATTTGAATCCCTTCAGCCCTTTTCATACCACAGAGCCAACTCTCAGGAAATAAAACCACGGTAAATTCTTAGGGATTTGGAACCCCACTGCCACCCCATGCTAGTTTCACTCTTTATGCAGTTTTCTTTGGGGCAAATAAACACTATGTGTAAGTATGCACACCCCCAGTGGATATCTTGCTTAACCCTACTCCCAACAGGGATAGCCATTTCAGGCCTGTATGCTTCGTTCCAGAAAGGGAAAGGGCACCAAGGCATTCTCTCCTCGGTAAAGGGCACCCTATGAGGAAATTGTAAATTTCTATGGGAGCATTTCAAGGGCACCAAGGCAATGACCAGGGGGCATCGAGGCAATCGCCTCCGTTGCCTTCGTGAAGTATCAGGCCTGCCATTTCCCAGGCGGGAAATGGCTATTATGGGGTGGGGGGGGCGTTGCAAGGGTTAGAAATTCCAGTGAAAGGTCAACCAAATATTCATGGGAGTTTCCCAGGACTTTCTTCTATTGTGAATGGGACTTGTGTGTTCAATTAATTCCATTTATTCTCTAGCAGCCTTGAATTTTCACCGCTTATTGGCCATTAGTCGTGCAATTATCTCCTATATTGCACTCCTAAATCCCATTCCTTCCTCAATGCAATATGCGCACTAACAGCATATGTAGGGGGTGTATGTCCCATGTTGTTCAAATGGCATTGACCTTGTATGTGAAAAACCTCCCAATTTTTGGTATCAGAAGATGGCCGTTGTTGAAGCAGCTCTTTCAGTGTAATTCCTGTATCCCTGGTTTAGGATGCCAGCACAAAAGTGTGGAATCATTCTTTAACTTTGACCATGAGCCATCACTTTACGTCAATGCAGAAAAATCTTGTCTGCATAACACGTATAATTTAACAATTGTCAGCAAATTTAATTCTTTTCGTGTCATTTCCCCCCCCCCCCCCATCTCTCTGAGACAAAAATCCAGTCTTTTGAATTCACCATTTACACATGGATGATCTGCAGGTGAATTATCCATTGGATTTTTCTTTTGATGTTAGATGATCTAGCACTAAGTCTTTCACAATGTACATGTACATGTACTTAACGCACTCTACAAAAGAGCTTTTTTTTGGTGATGCCTTCGTCTTTGAGAAATCAGATTTGACAAATTTTTTAATTGAGGAATGCTGTGTACCCGGATGACCTTCTCCCCAGTGTCTCCATCGGTGACCTTCAGGCGAGCCACCATTCATTCTATCGTTTCCTGCGAGGCGAACGACCTGCGACGACATGGATTTTTTTATCGCCAAACCCTTCAACTGAGGTTATCAGCAGTGATGCAGATGCAAACGCAAAAAAAAAAGAAAGAAAGAAAGAATTATAATAAAAATGAAAATCGTTATTGTCAAATTTTATAGTGCCCTAGGCATGAATGGAACTTAAGCTATAAGATCATCATCATAAATATTTCACTAGGGTGGAGAAGTATGCAGGTTGGTGAACGCACATCCGTCTTCTTGTTGCAATGGATGACTGGCTCTTACTCAGTTGAACATCTGCAGTAACTAATTAATCTTGTCCTAGGATGTAGCTTAGGGCAGCCGGAGTAACGCCGGGATAAATTGGGGGAAATAATTGAATGTTAATAATTGAATGAAAAAAATTATCTCATGGTGTTAACAAAATATTAGACTTTGTTGAATTTTTTTTATTTTTATGGGAATGTTTGTTTCACAACTTTTGTGTATTTATTGAGAAACTAATTATTATTATTGGTTTGTTTCATACAAGTAAAAACATAAAAGAATGTGCAGTATGGCAACCGATAGGTTGAATTGCACTTTACAGTGACACATACATGTAAACAGATTTTTTTTTTTAAATGGAGTCAATTAAAATATTAGAATAACAAAACCAGACAAAACTGAATCAAGTAAGAAGATGGAAACGTGTCACAAAACGGCACAGAAAAATAGACAAAGGCAGCAGCTGATCAGCGCCCTCTATCAAAAAAAAGATAGTCATCTTCAAAAATTGAAGTCTTTCTATGACACCACACTGTTGAGGAGAGTGCAGAATAAAAAACCGTGGTCATAAAAACAAATGAAACTCTTTTGTTGTTTTCACTCAAATTGATGGAGTTTTCATATCTAGCAGTTGAACTTAAACTCCCCAAACAAAAAAACGGTGATATAGTTTACCTTCAGTCAATTGTCATTAACAAAACTCTAGGTTTTGTCTGTGCAAAGATTTCTACAACACTGTATCTGTGTTTCTTGATCACGTTGAACCTGCCCCCCCACCCTTCCTCCATTTGCCCTTCCCGTACAAGCCTGTTGCTGTTAGTGGTTCCCTCATAATTTCTATCATTATGAGCGCCCATGTTCCCTCTGGTCATTCAAGGGTAAAGGGGATAATGTGGGTCATCTTACTGTATCCAGTTACAACATCGTGCTCAGGAATTATCCCCGGACTCTCCGCCAGGGATCTCCCAGTATGAAGAAATCATTATTGTGCTGCTACTTAAAATCGGGACCACACTAATATAAACGCTTTGTTTGGTTGAATGGATTTGTGTGGAAAAGAGAAGGGGGAAAAAAGAGGGGCTTATTTCATCTTAACAAATCTGTAGGTTTTGTCCGTGCAAAGATTTTGACACCACTGTACCTGTGCGTCTGAATTGTAATGAGTCAGAACCCCCCGGCCAACAACCCTTATTTACCTGTGCCGTCATTAGGTCATCGTTTTTTATATCATTATACAAATAATAGACATTTGTCATTTATAATGTAATCACAATTTCCATCATTATGAAGATAATAGAGGTTTGTAATTTTACGATATCCCCACCCCCTACCAAGTGTTGTGTTTTTCGTTTATAACGCTTTTAAAAACCTTTCTTTTTTAATTAGGTGAAATGTGTATGTTTTACATTCGACTCTCTGTCTTTTGATAATCTCTCTTCTTATTTACTCTGTATTGTACTATTTGACTATTTGACTGTTGTGCACAGGGCCCTGCAGGAATAGTTGTAATGTTGATGAGGCTACCCTGTATTTAAATAAGACCGCAAATAAATAGATAATGAAGACATGGATGTTGCATGGAAATGATCTGTTAAACTGTTCTTCAAAATAACACAATCAAAATTTGTCCAGGACATTCCAAAAGGTGTACAATGTATCATGATTTTTTGTACTAAGTATTCCACCAAAGGTATGTTGTTGTTTTTATAATTAGTAAATTTTGATGTTCAGATTATGAACAGATTTTGGACTTTCCACTTTCTATCAAAAGTCTGTGAATTTTCAAACTTTATTCACATCTTTAAGTATGCATGTAGATAAAGATGCATGGTGTGCATATTTTAAGGAAGAAGAAATTGCTGTATCGAGTATAATAAACTATCTAGAGTTTGCATTTTCTTGTACCAGTACACCATGTACGCAAGATACTGTGTGTACGGTATGCCATACACCTATGTACATGTACTATGCGTTGAACCCACTTAAAAGCATGCTATACATCGAGCACACACACATAAAAGCAGAACAGCTAACCATTTTGCATCAGACAGTACGCCACACAGTACATGTACATGTCTACATTCAGGTGCATACGTAATATGCCCAGGTTTGTGAACCTGGGCACCAGGGTACCAGCTCGTCAGCGTGAGTCACTCTTTACGGCCGGCGACATTGCATAAATGCCAACTCTCAGGGATATCAAACAGGGGGTGATGGTTGTACATTAACACGTCGTGGTGTATGGTAATTTCTCACCGGAGATTAAATTCCCAGGTCTTGTAAAAACTGATTCATAGGTTGACAAATTTTGTAGAGGGAGGGATCAGGAGGGGGGTCAGAAGAAAGAGAGAGGGGAGATAGAAAAAGAATTTCTAAATAATCCGCTTTCCCTTTCGTTGCCATGTTTAGGATCGCCGTTCAGTTTGTCTGCAAAGCCCATGGAGCTATGATAATCATATACACGTATAAAAGTTGCAGGTTGCTGTGCTATATATTCTTTGTGAAGTATGATTAATAACAAGAAGAATGAAGAACACTTATTACACGGCAGTATCCATCAAGTCTTGACGCTAATGGCTCGGTACAAAACACTAACAAAAATATATGACAATATTTATTTTAAAAAAACATTTGCACAGATGTATCAATTGTATGATACAAAAATCAATATGGTAAACTTAAGCAAGCGACCAGAACAAGGAGTCGTGGTTTAAATGGCACTACACGTATTCAGGAAGAGATGGGTTTTTAGAGCAACCTCAAAATCACTAAGGGCAGATAGGCTATGTTTTCTGAGATGGGGCTTATTCTAAGGGTATAAGGGCCAGAACGGGAAGAGGATCTATCCCCCCAAGAACTGCGTGTCAGGGGGCGACTAATAATGAAGAATCAGATGAGCGAAGATGTCTGGTGGACTTAGATTCAAGAGTTAGGCTTCTATTATAGTAGGGGTCAGAACCATGCAAGGAATGATATACCACCATTGATTGATATCAAGATGTCTAATATTTAAACTGTCAGAAACTCATGAACCACTGTCCACACAATTACCGTGTTGTTGAAGGGAGTTATGAAACATCCTGCTGGGGAGGAGCCAGAAAGCCATTTATCAAGGGTCCGGTGGTTGGGGAAAGGGGGGGGGGGGGTTGGGGGTTGGCCACTGACCTAGTGTGACATCATATCAGCAGGCATTAGATTAATTTTGTTGGATGGGTGGGAAGGGGAACCTGATGAAGTTGGGGGGAGCAATCATCCTTTGGGAAGTAAGTTTGTCTGATGAGCTGTCACCGTATGGAAAATTCTGAAAGAAAAAGGACAGATCACAACATGATATTTCTTAATATTCCTCCACTCATTCGATACATTTCCCCCTTTTTTTTACTAGCATTTTTTTTTTTACAAGCACACTACTTTGTGTATGTGTAAAATTCCTTTCAAAGTTAAAAATGTTTTGTCCCCACTTGTACAAAATTTGATGTTGAGATGAAGGAGACTCTTTCTGAAGCTCACAGTGAAAGTGCGATGAGCATGTCTGTAGGAACAGTTAGTGTGAGTGTTTGGCGGGGGGGGGGGGTCGTGGGGCGGTCACCCTTTGTAAAAGCTTGCTTTATGAGTTACAGAAAATAAATTGATTTTGGGTTGAACAAAGAAAAATTGACTTAAGGTGATCCCCTGTCTGCCGCTTCCCAGGTTGTATCGTTACCTGGGTGTGATCCCTGGCTACACGGCAGTTTGCGGTTGAATGGCTTCTGACAGGCACCCCCGAACAAAGATATTGACAAAATAGGGAGACCGCCAACATAGGGCTAGATAGCTCAGTTGGTAGAGCGCCGGCACGTTAAACCGGAGGTCGTTGGTTCAAATCCCGCTCTAGTCAATTTTTCTTTGTTCAACCCGAAATCATTTTAAAACTATACCAAGTCAGTTTCCCTTGTGGTTTATTATTTGATAGAAAATAAATTGAATACAAACCTAGCACTAAATAAATGAATTTGATCTGATATCTGATGTGCATGTATGTCAACATGGATACTAGAAACAGTATGGACTCTGTAAGTAGGTCAGTTGTTCGGGAGTTGACCACCTCCAGTCAAGCGACGCTAACATTCCGTTGGCGTTGGACTTCATCTTTATTAGATCTGGCTTGGGGGGGTGTATTTATGTTCGACTTTTCTTGTCAATGCAACTGATACTGTGGGTCAGTTGTCATGAAATTCCCCCCTCATCAGAGTCCCAAGGCAAGGCCAGATTTCCCTGGAGAGGATTGCAAACGTTTTTTTATTTTGTATTTATTTTAGAAGGCTAGATGCGCTCTGCGGGCTTGGAAGTGACCCTGGATCTTCATACTGATACCGTGTCGATGACGTTCTGTCTGTTGTAGTATACATCCACCTCGTATTACTCCTGACAGGGCCTATACACAGTACCTTCAGGGGACCTTGTGGCTCATAATACAGTGCGCCCTCTGGAGTTTTCTAAGGAGAGACCATTTTCCCCGAAAAGCGGTCTACTCAAAACACAAACACACTCTCAACTCAGCACCGCAGATTGGGACCTTTAAATGGCTGTTAAAAATGTGAAACAGGCTCACCAACCCTCACACAAAATTACTATATAAATGCCTGAAAAACACAGAAAGATCAACTTGCTGCTTTGCAAACCACAATTGAACTTAAACAATCAGGTCTTACAGTGCATGCTGAAGGAGATGCATCACAAAAAATTGCCTCTCCTAAGCAAACTGTATTGGGCGCACTGTATTGCATGCCGCCTGTAGTAAAGAAACCTATGAAAAAATATATGAAAGATAATATTTTAAGAAATAAAATGGTTTTTACCAGTTAGTTATACATGTTAGTTATAATATAAACATGAAACCCATACCTATGGCTTACATCCTTAAGTCGTCATATTTTTATCCAGTCAATTACCCAAAATGAATTGAGTACAATGACTGGTACAATGACTGGGCCACTGGTCACTGCTTGTCAAATTCTTCATTTTATTTCAACATTGGAGCGTGACACATTTTCAGGGGTGAAGAAAGGACAGTTACATGAACATCAGAATTTTGTGTGACATTGACCGGTTTCCTGTCTGAGCACCATCTACGCTAGTCTTCCGCTTTGTCATAAAGTCTCATAAGTCACTACAATAGAGAGTGCCAGTGGTTTCGCTCGTTTGGCCCAGAGCTGTGTATTATATAGAGAGAATTGCGATAACTTGTGATCAGAAGCCATTTTCAGTCTAAACAGCGCATGTGTGTATAGAGGGTGCCAGACTAGACTGTACATGAGGTTGCGTTACATTTGGCATCCAGCAAACGTGGGACCACCCTTACCACCCCAAGCCTTACCACCCCAAGCCTTACCACCCAAGCCTTACCACCCTAAGCCTTACCACCCCAAGCCTTACCACCCCAAGCCTTACCACCCTAAGCCTTACCACCCCAAGCCTTACCACCCAAGCCTTACCACCCCAAGCCTTACCACCCTAAGCCTTACCACCCAAGCCTTACCACCCCAAGCCTTAACACCATAAGCCTTACCACCCCAAGCCTTACCACCCCAAGCCTTACCACCCCAAGCCTTACCACCCCAAGCCTTACCACCCCAAGCCTTACCACCCCAAGCCTTACCACCCCAAGCCTTACCACCCCAAGCCTTACCACCCCAAGCCTTACCACCCCAAGCCTTACCACCCCAAACCTTAACACCCATAAGCCTTACCACCCCAAGCCTTAACACCATAAGCCTTACCACCCCAAGCCTTAACACCATAAGCCTTACCACCCTAAGCCTTACCACCCTAAGCCTTACCACCCCAAGCCTTACCACCCCAAGCCTTACCACCCTAAGCCTTACCACCCTAAGCCTTACCACCCTAAGCCTTACCACCCCAAGCCTTACCACCATAAGCCTTATCACCCCAAGCCTTACCACCCTAAGCCTTACCACCCTAAGCCTTACCACCCTAAGCCTTACCACCCCAACCCTTACCACCCTAAGCCTTACCACCCTAAGCCTTACCACCTGTACTAAGCCTTACCACCCCAAGCCTAACCACCCCATACCTTATCACCCCAATCCTTACAACCCAAACCCTATAAAATCCATTTTCTAGTTTTGTTTTGATTTTGTTAGGCCCTGTTGGACTGAAGAATATACTGGTTAACTGAATATGTTTTACATGGATTCAGGGCATACCTGTACCACCTCAATCAGAGTTCAACAGCTTGGGTGTCGGGTTACCATATGGTGTTGGTTTTTTTGTTATAGTGAGGAAGGATCCTAGTAAATCACTCGAGGGAGTATTTATTGAAACAAACATTCTAACTGCACATGGCAGTTGTTTAATTTAAGTTACTACATGTGATAAATGCCATGTTCAGCTGTTGTCACTTTTGAAGTAAACAAAACACTTGCATGTCCTCATTGGGTGTAATTAATCATATCTTTACAAATGCTGAACAACATGGAAATGTACAATTGAATGAATACGCCCGTCAGGATGTATACATCAGCACAGCTGCCAACTCTCCCTGATTCTGCAGAAAGTTCCCTGAAAATTTAACCAATCTTTCCATGTTCTGATGAACAAATTTGAAAGTTTCCTTTCCCCTCATTGTTAAATGTTATTGGTGTACAAAATCACCCTGATTGCAAGATGCAAATGTTGTCAGCTCTGACTCATGGAGTTATTAATGTTGCACTTTACCTAAAAAACACATACACGTTCTTGTATGTATATAGGTTGTGCTTTCTAACTGTACTAATATTTGTGAATTATTTGTGTGAAATATTTTTTTTGGTAAACGAATTTAGACAGATGATGCAGTTAAAAAACAAAAAAAAACATACAACTGTTGCACAAAAATACATGTAACATGCCAAATTGTGTGTAATTCATTTAAAGTTTTTAATTAACTATCACTTATCATTGGCAGATTTTGTGTGTGCCATAACCTTAAATGAAAGCCTTTAACTTTCTTGAATGTGTCAAAAATTGCTTTTTATAATTTAAGTCAAAGTTTTCTGGTCAAATCTGGCAAAACGTTGATCTAGCATCTTTAAGTTGAAAATGTTTGTGTTACAGGTGTTTTCGTTTGTACTCTTCACAGAACAGAAACCTCAAACAAAGATTGTCAGGTCGACTGATTCTTTTCTCAATTTTGGTTTTCTAGAAAAAAAAACACACAAAAGGTTTTGTTTATGAATTAATTAAGAGCAAAATTTTCTGAAAATAGCCAGCAACCAGATGAAAAGCAATGTTATTTGTGATTGGCTCCTGTCAAAAGCCTTATCTTTGACTCAAAGTGAGATTTTGACAAAGAGATTTGGAAATCGAAAAGAATTGTTATTTTGTTTGAAAAATATTTATTCTGATCAAGAAATTTAGATTTAGGTATGTCCAACCACAACTTCAACATTTATTATGGCCAAAGCAGTCTCTTATTTTCCGATCAAGACAATGATTCCGGGTCATAATGAGTGAAAATTAGGCTGTCTGACATGGCATCTCATTTTCTTGGTCAGAATAAATAATATTCAAACAAAATAACAACCTAGTCAGTTTGTCGAAATCTCACTTTTGAAAAGGGTGTCAAAATTTAGGGTTTTACCAGAGCCAGTCACATTTGTTCAAGTTACATTCTAGGTAGCCCAGGTTCGAATGCTCCGTTGCTTTCATCCGCCCCAGTGAATTGAAGATTGAGGTCCAGCCTGGTAACTTATTTTCTGTTTGATGCCATTCTTAAATTGTGTATCTTTATTTAAAACAAAACCCATATTTGTTGTTTGTTACAGCCAATGCTATTCATCTTGGGTCACTACTAGCTGCCAATGGCTACTTCTTCCCCATAACGGATCATGTACTCACGCTTAAGGATGACAACACATTCTACAGGTTTCAAACGCCATACTTCTGGCCTTCGAACTGTTGGGAACCAGAAAATACAGACTATGGTAGGTCAACTTGCAAAAAGATGTTTCGGCTCCGAAAAATACGTGTAAAAAAAAAAAAACCTGTGAAAGCAAAATAACACCTACATGTAGATGTCATGAAAAAAAAGTTGAAAAGTGTGTTAGAGTGTGCAAGTTGAGTTGGGCAAGTTTTTAATGGCACAGAATGTCATGTAAACAGTGTACCGTGAGACTGCAGGTAGCTAAAGCTTTGCCATTCATCAGGCAGATGAAGATGAGCTGTCCGGCCATTTAGATGCATTTGGAACTCTGCCAGACAGAGTCTATTTTTGAAAAACGTATAGTTGTCATAGTTAAGTTGGGATTAATCTGAGAGAGAGAGACTGCTGTAAGTGATTAGGAAAGCAGCATGTGTCAGTGCCGTTTTAGGGGGATGGTAACAAAACTACTTTTTTTTTTTTTTTTTTCTTTTTTTTTTCCTTCATTTCTTGCCGGTTAAGTTCCTAATGGTAGAGCTGAAGTTGTTGAACTGCCATAGGAATCAGTATCAGTTTACAGTGAATAATAATAATAATGTAACATTTTTCGTTTTATGTTGGATACATGTAAATTAAAGGAACCAAAAAGATTTCAATTCTACGGCCCCCCAAAAAACAAATTGTTTACATGTACCAGAAATAGCGGCGCTAATTGGGTTTGTTATTCCATGTATAAGGTCCTGATACTTTGGTATTGTCAGGGTAATCAATTTATTTTTTGTTTTTAAAAGGCACCTCTATAACTATACTTCTACTGGAACAATAATAGGGGCACCAAGGCAATGACCAGGGGCATGGAGGCATCCAAAGTTCGCTATAATTTCAGAAGAGGGAAACATCACTCAAAATTCAAGATAATGAAGCAGCTGATAATAATGCCACTGCTGACGCCATAATAATGATAACAATTAATATTAATAATAATACGCAGTTCTTATACGAGGCTTTATCACACAAATGGGCAAAATAATGTATATAAGAACCATTTATGTACAAATGTTTAACAAGTTGCTGTGGCGCGATGTGCAGCCAACCATACCAGAAAACAGCGAGGCAAACCCATTCTCTTAACAATAAGTGTACTGGGTTCTTGTACATGCGTTCAACAAAACACACAGGCCCTAAGGCTTTACGTCCCATCCGAAGGATGAGGCAATAATGGTTAAGTGTCTTGCTGAAGGACACAAGTGTCAAGACTGGGACTCGAACCCACACTCTGGTGATCAGTAACACAAGAGTTTGAGTCTAGTATGCTTGACCGCTCGGGCACGACTTGTGGCACTGAACTCTGCTAGTGCTCGCACAAGTATTCAATCAATCAATGAACATTCATTCCATGTTGGCAATTACAATTACATCCAGCAGGGTTTAGATTCTTTTGGCGGAATTTACTTTGGGACTTTGAAAAGCGGTTTTCTGTTTCCAGTTTCAACTTTTTTAATCTCTGACTTTGGCAAGTTGACTTATGAGGTTACAACTTTTCACTTTCTGACAATTAAAGTAACAATAAAATAATTTAAGTTTTGAAGATCACTACTTTTTGCTCACTATTTTGCTTTGTGTCACGTCTTTCTTAAATGTTGTAATATGCCACGCTGTCTCTCTACCTGCAGCGCGATGGCCAGCTGTCAGCAGGCAGGCTGTCAAACCATGGCTGTACACAAGTACCACTGTAATGTTCAGTCGCCAGTCGGTCGTCCATGCGCACGCAATACATTGTGTATTGTAGAGTACAATACAGCAAAGTCCAATATCCAAAGTCCAAGCTT
This sequence comes from Pycnopodia helianthoides, assembly GCA_032158295.1. Lineage (NCBI taxonomy): Eukaryota > Metazoa > Echinodermata > Asteroidea > Forcipulatida > Asteriidae > Pycnopodia > Pycnopodia helianthoides. The sequence goes on from CM063243.1 coordinate 25,653,103, forward strand.
ACCAACATTCCGCATGCTGTGATTGGCTGTTGATAATTACCATATTCATAAGAAAGCTTGGCTAGACTCCGACTCCAAACATTTTCATGAGCCGAGTAAAAAATAGCTGCATAGTGTGGTGAAGGCGTGGAGATTCCGTACTCTACACAGCATTGGAACAAGGCTATTCAAACATCAACAACGTTTGCATGTGATGCGGGCAAATATTTGTAAAACCAATCATGGCTGTTGATGAAAACACCAATATTAAAGGCAGAAATTAGGCGATAAAATCATGCAATTTTGCTAACTACGCTTCGGGAAAAAAAATATCAAGGGAAACCCTCCCATGATGGACAAATTTCAGACTTTTCATTTTTTCAGAATCTCATCCCTGATATAGAAACTGGTGACATCATCAAGTAAGCATTATATACCAGTTCAATATGGAAACAAGTGTAACACGGCCAACATGTCGCCACAAGTGAATCAAAAAGTGCTTTTAAACAAACAATTACAATGAATTAGTTAATAAACAACAACCCCAAAACGTCATAAGTTAAAAATAGTATTTATTAAATTAATTGTAATATAAGTAAAAAAAGACTGAGTAACAACTGTAACTTTCTTAGTGGCCACTTCGTCTAACTTAATTTGCCATAGCTACAACCCAGTACTGGCTCACTTTCATCTGTTCCATTTAACTATTAGATAAAGTTACTTTTGTTTCATCCTCAATGGAGGGGGTTGTAGAGGGCCCACTACTGCTGCTGCTGTCATCAATTTAAGCTGCTTCATCAACAGAGCATGTTGCTGTTGTTGATCATGACATTGTGAACGTCTACTCATGTTGTTAGGGGATAACCCTGGAGCTTAGCACAGCGCTTTCTAAAAATTATTACATTGTCACATCTTATATTGATAAATCAATGCTGACATGGAAGGGGCCATAAATCATATGCAGCAATTCCAGACCAATATCACTCTCTACCCCAAACAAATCGCTGTCACAACATCCTTGAGATGTACAAGGGCACGATGATGGTATGTGGTGATGACAGCTCCGGCATTCGGGAAAAAGCTTCCTGGATCCTGGGGACTGAACCTGATGCCTGAACGTGTGCAACAGTTACGCTGGTAGCCACGGGTTGATAGGGAATATTCTATAGTTGACTATAGATGCCTCCTTCATGAGGTCCAAAGGGGATAATACTCTTGTGATGAATATAAAGCTTTTTTTTTTCTTCTTCTTCTTTTTTTCGCCGGCTCCGTTCCACAACATGATCGGCCTACAATAATCTCCACGGCCTCTCGGTGACCCTTTGCTTGATCACATGCCCCTAGCAACTTTACCCAATACACTGCTGATATTGAAGAAGAAAAACGCTGGGAAAATTGGCTGGTATTGCTGAGAATTTATTACAAGCAGGGGGGTTGAAAATAGTGAAGCCACTTTACTAGGTAGAGGCAGGATAATAGAGAATAAGGGGGAAGGGGGTTGGGGTGGGGGGGGGGGAGAGAGAACAAGTTTACACTTTGCATCCAAGTAAAAAATGCATTTATGCAAATATATATTTTTTAGCGAACCTTCATAGAGTCTCAAAATGACACTTCACCTTTGTCGTAATATTTGATGTGTAATGTGATTTTATTTATAAAACCTGACTATTAAAATTGATAATCATTCCAACATTTTTTAATTTGGATGTGTGAGTTTTTTTTTCTGTCTGATTTTCCTACAGCTGTTTATCTGTGCAAACGAACTATGCAAAACAAGTCCAGGCTGGAACTGGCAGACTATGAAGCGGTAAGTAGCAATCACTCGGATTCTTAAAATTGCCGGCAGTTTTGGAATTTATCAACACAACAAAAGAGGGACTGAAAGTGCAATGTTGAGCAAGATTGACAGCCAGTTAATGATTTACAAGTGGCTGTTTTAAATTAGTGAAGACCAATCCATTCACAGATGTTTTGTATCAGTGTTTTCCTCCATTACCTAGGAACTTCCATTTCTCACACCTCACAAGCATCTTCGGCCGACGATGTTCACGTAATTTTCCGCAACATATTAAACTTTCTCTGTTGCTGGTTCCGTTCAAAACTTCCCTCAAGTCTTATTTAACGATTGCTACGTAAACACTACCCTCTGTCCGACCATTTTTCTACATCGTAGCCCTCCCATTTTTCATGACATGTTTAAATATTTGCTTCTTTTGTGACCCGTTAATGGACTGACACTTTACGTGTTGTGTCTCTGCATCATGACCATCTCTAGATGGTCATGGATACCACTTGATTCACATGTATCACATACCGCTTGTATCACATTAATGTGGATACCACTTGATTCACATGTATCACATACCACTTGTATCACATTAATGTGGATACCACTTGATTCACATGTATCACATACCAATTGTATCACATTAATGTGGATACCACTTGATTCACATGTATCACATACCACTTGTACCACATTAATGTGGATACCACTTGATTCACATGTATCACATACCACTTGTATCACATTAATGTGGATACCACTTGATTCACATGTATCACATACCACTTGTATCACATTAATGTGGATACCACTTGATTCACATGTATCACATACCACTTGTATCACATTAATGTGGATATCACTTGATTCACATGTATCACATACCACTTGTACCACATTAATGTGGATACCACTTGATTCACATGTATCACATACCACTTGTATCACATTAATGTGGATACCACTTGATTCACATGTATCACATACCACTTGTATCACATTAATGTGGATACCACTTGATTCTTGTCAGAGTCACCCAAACACCTCCAGTACTGTTATCACATAGGGGGAACTAAAACAAAGATAGTATTGGCATGACAAAGGCCCATTGACCACTTGGATGTAAATCTGCCATCTTTTAAGCTTTGCATGGTGTGGATCATAAGAAAAACTGTAAACTTGCTGGTACAACCATGTATAAAACTCTTACTAAGAAGAGCCTGTGTGGTCTCGACATTTCAAACAGTATACTGTGCTCGTCTTTCAGTTGGAATCGTCTTCAGCAGCCAGCTTTTACTGGCTGCTTCTATAAATGGGTTGCAATAAGCGTCATTGACCGCCATCTTTGATGTAAAACAATGGAACATTGCACGCGTGTACGCGCTATGCACGGCTCTCAGCCAATGATAGTTCTTTACGTGTGCACAATTCATCAAAGATGGTGGTCAATGACGCGTATTGCAATCGATCTATTGGACTTACACCAATAATACTTTGAGCTGTCTTTTTGATTTAGCAGTGGGTCATTTTACTGACTGAGTTGATTGCAAACAAATCATGGTTTGAATGATGGAGTTCAAATGACCAGAACGAAAAGGGTCCAAATTTCCTCACAGATACCAGGATCAACTAAATTGTGTTACCACTGGTCAAAATCATCTTTGCGTAGTTCAAGCATGACATGCTAGTTTTGACCCACTGCATGAGCATTGACACACATATAGTTAAATGTCGTAGGACGTAGGAAAACTGCGCGTAGATGCGGAAGCAACAGGTTTTAAGTCTACTACATGTGCCACTTGCAGCTACATGTAGTGTGTGCCCATGGTCTGCCATTTTGGGAGTCAAATAGCATTCTGTGGTCGACCTGTGATAACATTGTCACCCTTAGTTTCACACCTAGCCTTGCAAAGTAACACACAGGGAATCTAACTCCCAAAATGATGTAACCAAGATTTGTTCTGAGAGATAATGTCGAGTGAATAGGATCACTAACCTCAACAAACCGGATTAGCAAAAAGCTCATGCTCTGCAGTGTGTCCTCAGCTTGATTTCCCAAAGAGCTAAGATTGATCTTTAGTGTGTGTGGTAATCTTCATTGCTAAGCAAAGTGTAGCATCACAGGCCCTGGAATAACACGGAGGCCATCGCCTCTTGTTGCCCTGGTCTTGGCCCTTGGTGCCCCCTCTAAAGTTCCCTGTATGATTTTCCAATGGGAGTGCCCTTTGCATAATGAAAATGACCCTGCCCTCTCAAAGAGGAAATTCCAGGCCTGGTCTCACAGTACATGTACAACACTGAATCTGAGAGTTCACTTGCTAAAAGCCTGGCACCTCAGCATGGGAACTATGGGAATGCAGGGAATTTTCTCGGCTTTGCTGGATGCCCATTGTGAAAGGAAAAGTGCATTAAAAAAGAATCAAGACAACATAGAACGTGACCGCATTCCACACGTCATGCGACGTAGTTAGCAGAGAAACTAGAGAGGGCGACATTCACATTGCCAAAATCTAAAGAGCAGGTGCTGTTTACATAAAGCTACAAACTTTACACAAGTATGGCACGTCGCTCATATCACTATGACAATAAAATAGACAGCTTAAGATGAATCTTATTGTTTAGTGAAATTGAACCCTGGGCCCAATTTTCATAGTGCTGCTTTTAAGCAGACAATATTGCCGAACAGTTTTCTGCTGAGCAAGAATAACCAGGGTACCAGTACAAATGATACACATAACATGGTATTTTGATTGGTATAAACCTTATTCTGGTCAGTGAAATTGTTTTTTGCTTAGTAACTTTTGTGCTCAACCCTTTAGTCCTCAAACCCGAAACCACCCTGCGTTCACTTCAAACCCTGAAGTTTGGCAAGTTGTATCTTGAGTTTTACACATGCGATTGTGAAACGCATCAGATAGACGTAGATAGAGCGCAATCTCATTATTACGATGGTCTAAAGATAACACATGGTCCCCAAAAGAAAAAAATGTTGTTTTCCAACCTCCAAAAGTTCAAAGGTCGGAAGTTCCATCCCCAACAACGTACATACGCAACACACAACGAATAGTGGTTCTGTGTATGTACAGACTGTATGTTATGTACAATGTGTTTTATGCACAATGTACACTGTATTGGGAACCGTACTTGCTTTCACGATAAACTTGCGGGTGTTTTTAACACACCAAACACCCATAATTTTGAAAGGATACATTTATTTCGAGAGTTTATTGGGTAAAGAAGTTATCTGTAGGTAATAGAGGTATTAGTTTTTACTTCCAGTATGTAGTTTGATGGAAATCTTGAAGAAAAGTTACAGGATTTCCAGGTGAACCTGTACTCATAGGAAATGATGTAATACAATGCCTCAAGGAACAGGAATTGTTCATTACATAAGGAACGCTTCCTTTGAACCATTTGTGCCAGGGTTAACTGTCATTGCCCTTTTTTATATAAACCGCTTTGTTCAAGCACAAAACTTAGGACAGATCAGATACCAGTTCACAGTCAGGCCTTACTGTTCCCAAATGTAAGACTGAAAGATGCAGCAGGTCCACAATTCCTACACTTGCCAGAATATTTTCTTATAATAAGACCACTACTGAATGTGATTTGAGTGGCGACACAAGGTACATACCTTCATGTACATGTAAAGGTTACCGTAGGACACTTTGAAGATGCTAGGTGGCAGCAGAGTTCACAGGGAAATCTAATTTTCTCGCATACATGTATGTTTGCATTTTTTCATTACTACATGTACATGTAATTACCTGGTATGTCTGCTGACACCAGGGCCCAATTTTATAGAGCACAAAAAGTAGCCAAGCAAAGCAAAATTATGCTTTTCAGAATAAGGTTACCGGCCAAATTACCATGTCACATGTACAATTTGTGACTGGTATCCTGCTGATTTCTGCTTGGCAGAGCACTATTTTCTGCTTTTAAAAGCAGCTCTATGATTCAACCACAACCACACAAATGACAAGTTTACATAGCCCATGTGGAAACATACAATGTACATGTAATCCATATGCAGACTTACCACATCAAGTCGGAAGTTTTTACATAGTCGTGCACACATAAGTTAGTAAGATGGGTATGAAACTTTCAGAATCTAAAGATAATCTTCTCCTCTTATATTTTGACTAATCAGATCGCTTTATCATGCAGGCTTGTTTTTTAAAGTATTTATCAAACATGGGCCTTTTTTAAACCACGGCTCCGGCTGATTGGCTTGGGCTCCAGCTCCAGCCGTCCTCAGGTTGACCTTGATTGGCTGTCGATAAGACAGACCCAACGGCATCAAGCTGAACATTGATGCTCAGGGGCCGCCATTTTTGGCTCGTTTTTTCCACACACTGATTTGGCTAGCGCCAACTTATATGGGCGCACGATGTCGCAACTTCACACAGGTCCAATTGGATTGATTCCCGCCTGTCGGGAACACGTCGTCGCAGAAGTAGGACTGTTTCTACTCTTGCGTCTGTTGATTTTTTGGGACAGCGACTGATGCGGATCGTCTTAACATCATTGTAACTGTTCTCAGGTCGTAAACAATCGGCAACTGAAATGTTCATGATGGTCTTTAGTTCAAGGCACAGCGTTGTCCTGAAAAGTCAGTTGCCAACTGTTCTGTGTCATCACATGGTTGACCTTAGGGTGGCTTTAAGCTTCGTCCCCCTTGTTTGAAGCCCCTACCGAAAAGCACAAGTCCAAACCCTGGTTTTGCAAAGGACCCAAGTGGTAGTCTCGTGCATTACGAAGGTCAAATGTCATTTTTGCAACTACAGAAACCCACTTACAAAAATATATGATTCCACAGTAAATGAAATACATCTTTTGTGTACAAATATAATATTTTTCGTACATACGTTCATGTACAGGTACATATGTGTTATTTATCTTCTTTTTTCAGTGTGGCCTGATTTTAAATTATATAATTTGGTGACAATCTCATTCTTTTGTCAGACTATTGGAGCGCAACACCATGAATATTGATAAAGTTTCTAAGAAAATGTCAAAACTCTTCATCAGTGGCCTCATTTATTTCAATGTCGTTAAATATTAGTAGAAGAAAAAGCGAACAAAATGAAAAAATTAAACCTGCAAGTTATTTACAAGAAAAAATACAGGATTGGTAGTTGAATCCGAAAGTTGTTTTTTGGAGGTCCTTGTAAATGGAGTTTATTGATCAAGTGTGGTCCCCAAGTCATCGTTTGGCAAGAAGAAACATTGATTTTCTTAGAAAAACAGTTGTTTGTTGATTTTTTTTTATTTTTTTTTTATTTTCAAATTTATACAATTTTTTCATTTAATGCCCTTTTTGATCATTACGGATATGAAATTGCAATTAAGGACCTTATAACACTGAGGTGACGATTTATTCTATGTCATTATAACCTTGATAATGTAAGATACATGTTATTAACCACAAACAAATGTGTACACTCTCTATGTGTTGATATACGTAGGCTGTTAATCCTTAAGCAATGTGTCTGACATTTTGGAAATTTATACTGTTCAGAATATTAAACAGATAACTAAAAAAATAAGCATCATCAAATTGTTCTAGTTGTTGCATCGCCATCTTCCAGAACACGAGAGCGTGTTTTCCGCGGTGAGAATGGAACGAGCGAACAATTTATTTCATGTGTATATGAACAATTGTAATGTACATATAAATGGTTTTGGAATAATGGCCGACGACATTTTACATTGATATTCAGTCATTGGATATGTAGGAGATGACACCCACCACAAGAGGGCAGTATAACCGCTCCGTGTAAAAGTCTAGCCGCATATAAGTATAAATGTCATTATGATCAAATGTACATGTACGACCGGCCATGTCATCTCACATGTACACTGCACTGCAACAGTAACAAGTTCTTCATGTTGTGTGCACACTGTGCTGTGAGTTCAATGTCCTTTCTGTCAAAGAGAAATTTCATTATGAAAGAGCTTTACATTAGGCCATCAGTATTATCATTTTGAAAAATTCTCCGTGACCACCACCCCCCCTGCAACTAGTACACTAGTTCGCTTGTTTGTTTGTTTTAATTATTTTTTTATTTTAACAAAAAGTCTCTACGTTCTAATTACAATATACAACACTGAAAATCTAATTCATTAAAATCATTAAATTTTCCCAAACCTATAAATGACATCAGAAAATTTCAACTTGACTAGGTATTCCAAATGCTAATTTCACAATTTTTTCGTACAAAAAAAATAATAAAAATAAAATCCCAGTGCATTTAGACAGTGAGAATGTCAAGAAACTAGGTGAAGACTATAAAATGGCTTTGTATAGTATGATGTTTTATTGTCACTGAATGATAACAATGGAGCGTACATACAGCGGCTTATCCAGGGGGGCCTGGGGCATGCCCCCCCCCCCCAAAAAAAAATTCCAGTGCCCCCCCCCCCACGAAAACAAATCGTGATAATGCTCACAAAAAAAGAAAAAGGAAAGGGAAAAAGAGGAAAATGCATGTCTGTATAATCAATGAAGTGAACGAAAATGCCAAGCACATAAAGAGAATGGTGGCCCCCTGGCCCCCTGCAACTCCCCCTTCCAAAATAAAAGCATGAATCCCACCACTGACAAACCCATTCCCCTGGGGCCCCCCATTTAAAAGCTGTGCCCCCCCCCACCCACCCCACCGAAAAAGTCCTGACTATGCCGCTGCATACATACTATGGACAGAACTGCACTGTCTGTGGTACGGTACATGCGAGCTTAAACTTTGGGCTGACGCATGAAAAGAGGAAATGAAAACATTATTATCATATTTGAAGGATGAATATCTAATTGAGGGGGGGGGGAGACAATAAAAAACAATTTACATGCTTTTAGAAAACCCCACTCAACACTGCACAACTGAACATCTAAATCAAATTATTATCATCCCATGAAAACTTGGCAGGGAATTGAATTTTAGACGTATTTAGATCTGTAGAATTTTTGTCTGAAATTCACCAGCATTTTTAAAGGAACGTTACAGAATTGGTAAGAAAAAAAATTGTAAAATATACTTTTGATCACAGATTTACACAAAACTTACACGGTCTAATGATGATGATAGTAAAAAAACATCCCTTGAAGTATTTCTGTCTGAAATGTCATATTTGATGAGAAATGAATAAACTAATTTTCCGATTGGAGTTTATCGCTCAGTGAGCGTTTTATTCATTTGTTGAATCTATATGATTTCATGCAAATGTGTAATCGGTTTTTCACTTTTTCTCGTGACCCAGATGGCCGATCGATCTCAAACTTCTACAGGTTTGTCAGTTTATGTATATGATGGATTACATAAAGTGCTTACACTGCCAGCAACTGTTTTGTTAGCAAAAACCACTTCTGTAATGTTCCTTTAAATGACTTACAGAGAGAACCATGCCATGTAAATGTTGATCCCTGAAGGAAGTGTACAACGATGTGGGGTTTTTTTTCCAGTAGAGTAAATTAATTCCCATGCTTCAGTTTTCAACAATTACACCAGAGAAACAACCTGTGAAAATGTCATCAAATTTGGTATCACATTCTGTGGAAAACAACATAGAATAATTTCTATGTTTTGGCAGGTATTATGTGCTTGTTTCTATCGGCCTGTTTTGATAGTCGCAATCAAAACAAGCTACATTTTTAAAAGTTGTTTTTAAGGGGGGGGGGGTCTTAAAACTATTTCCTCTCATTTGACAGTATTTGTCTGGAGGATAGGATTTGATATGCGCTTAAAATTTAGTGAGCTTTCATATTGAAACTAATAAAATGTTTCCCTTCTATAATTAGCCTACCAGTCCTGCAATCTGTCTTCCAAGTGTGAACTAAACATGTACTCTTGCAGGCAGTATATATATCAAAGGAAAGTTGTATACACTTTTTTCCTACTCTGTACAGGTTATTAACATGTGATTACAAAGTCAACCAATGTGTTGAAAAAAACCACAAAAAAAAACCCATTAAGCTCTTCTGCGAGTGTTACATTTTCCATGTCGTAATGTTTATAGATCATGCGCGGGGAAAGAGCTCATCTGAATTACCCCTAACGCCAAATCCGCAATCCATGCCCTGAGTTGAACCTGCGAACATCAGGCGGCCATGTTGGGTATAGTGCAGCTAGCTGGCTGTGTAATACAAGCCAATCTTATCAGATAGTGTTACACCAAGAGGGAATATTTCCGCTCATTACATTAAAGCGATGCAGAAATATCATTCAAAACTTGTGGAGTCATATTCTTGCATAAGTACCCTTTGTGTAGGACATTTTTCAATGATGAAGTTTATTTTGGGGAGAAGAGAGAGGCATTTTATATATGAGGTGTTTTATGTATGTTTTTTTTCTTCTTTTTTTCTTCTGGATATTTGTCGTCGTTCATGTAGTTCACTGTGTATAAAAGATGGGTTTCTTACACCAGATCTGACGAATGATATCAGATTTGCGTGGGTGGGAGAAAAAATTAGATTAGATTTTGTTTTCATTACCTTTAAAAGTTAAGGAAAGAGGTACATTTATTTATTGATCTTTTAATCTTTTCTAATATGTGAAAAGTTCAATAGTCAAATGACATGTGGATAATATTGTTATAGCGTTCCGCACTAAATGCACAAAATAGAAGCTCAGTCCCCAGATCTTATACAACGTGTCAAAGTTCACTAACGTACGCACACATACATGTCCATTATGTTTACTCACATGTACTGACTACTTATGCGGTCTTGCGTGCCAATGCAATGAGCGGGTGAGAGCTAATGGTGGAATGTTTGTCTGACATACGGGTATTTTGAGCAAGAGTGATGTCATGAGTGCATTGTGCTATTGCACACACTGCGCTCAAGTGAACAGGGCCCAATTTCATGGCTCTGCTTACCGCGGATTTCTGCGCTTACGTATCATAGAATTATGTGCTACAAGGGCTCCGTAAGCGCAGAATTCCACGGTAAGCAGAGCCATGAAATTGGGCCCAGCTCGCCAAGAAGTGCCCTCTGTACATGCTGTATGTGCTGGGGGCTGCACAAGGCACATAATGACAAAATGGCATGCTGTATACACACCTCATACAAATGACGGCTCGTCATCTACAATTCCAGCTAAAATGCTTGGGCCAATAAAACACACCCTTCCCTGTTCCCAGCAACCCCACTAAATGTTGTTAACTTAAGGTGAGGCGCAGTCCATGCAATGAAAATATATTTTACGCATTTCAAATGTTTCCAATTATACGAACAGCAAAAAAAGAAAAAAACATACTAGCAAAAACTATGCTCCTTTCTCCAAAATTGACCCAATGTTAGGAGTGCCTTAATAAACAATTGACTTGTGTAGTGTGGTTAGTCACACAATACATTGGACTTGCGAGGGTCAGCTTCACTCTTTGTTTTCTAACTTTTGCCTGCTTCGAGAGCTGGATGACAAATTTTCCTCAATTTTTTGCAAAGTTGTTGTCATTTTTTGCCCCCTGTCCCCCAAACCACCTATAACAAATTTTTTTCTGCTTTCCAAAGGGATTAATTTTCGGAACTTCATAATAATTTTTTTTAAAGGATTGTCATTGTCCTAATGAAACCATGACTAAGCCAAGTTAAGACAATGAACGTTGTCATAAAATGCACCAGGATTTGTTTTTTCCTCCATCGAGAAAATGTGGAATGTGTTCACCGTGAATCGTCCGAACCCTTGGCCATAAGTCACAGCCGATAATCAGCCATGATGGGCCGTGGTATGATGGAATCTTGGACTTACCTCCCATGCCAAATACAATGGTAAACATTGAGGGCAGCCTACCGATCTCTCCTAAATTTAACTTTTACAACAAAAGGACAACGCTCTGGAATAGGGGGGTGACACAATAAACCATAGAAGGGAGATTTCAAGCGAGAATTCCAGTGACAATTGTCCTCTTTGTACAGGGGAAACAAATTATAGAATTGTAAGTGCATGCCTGTGCGAGCTACAAAATGAAATGTCCAGGCATGTTAACACAGCCACCTGCTGTTGTTCTCTTACCAACAAAAATATATTTTGGGGTAAATACAAGACATGCTAATCATTATCTTGCACACACATCTTCGGCCGTTTAGTCTAATGTTTTAAATATGCAATCAAACATTTGTAAAAGCAAAGTTTCAGTTTGGTAGAACTTTCTAGTACATGTACCAAGGTATGAATGTTATTCACAAGTATTATTGACTTGTTGTGGGTTTTAAAAAAGTATTTAGACTCAACTAAAAACAGGGAAAATGAAAACACACCAAATATCACAAAAAACAATGATGCAATTTCCCCTCGAAGAATTTTTGGCTGTCAAATGCTATGGTGAATGATTTTTTTTTTACAGCATTGATTAAGTTTTTCAAGACCTGCAAAAGTTTAGATCTAAATAGAAAATGTATGGTACCGGTTTTTAACATAGAGCGGGAGTCCAGGGAGTATGTTTGATCCAGGTGAACTGTTCCCTGACATTTCTGACAAACATTTTAGATGAAAATGCATCACAATTGGGGCGTTTGGAACACTCAGTGACAGCAGGCTTGCTAGGTATTTTTTCCATTGTTTACGTTTTTTGAGCATGCGTAACACTTCCAAAAAACGATGAATTTACCTGGTAAGTCTGCTGCCACCTAGCAACCCCAAAAGTCTCCCGTCGGATACCCTACTAAAAGATGCATGTGGTGAGAGTTGCAATACTGCCCTCTGTTGACCCATTGTGCTCATTTAAGTCTTGCAGTTAAAATTTGCATTACCATAAAATGGCATTGACAGTGTACAAAATTATGTATAGGATACATTATGGTTTCTAGATTTAAACCTGAACTGCCATTCTTCAGAGCTTCACTCCCCAATTGCAAAGTTCTATTTTTCAAATTCTATTCCAGTTTTAAATCTGCCCCCACCACCTTTACATCATTTGGATTCACCAAGACTTAATTTGTAGTGTCATTAAAAAGGTTACATTCAGTAGTGTTTTAGTAATGATCCTATCAACGTTTACATCTCGACTAAAGTGTGTCAACACGTATCTGTTGAGTAGACAATAGAAACTCGACAAAACTTTCATGACAGTGACATCCAGGTGACATCATTTTTGACCAAAGAAAGTTCCCTTTGAGTTTGAAGATTTTGGCTATGGGTGTATCTGTAATGCTGATATTGCAACCAACACTTCCGAATGCCCTTTTTCTCTTTCAGGGTTCTCTCTGCACAAGCTAGAGTATCAGAACGATGTGTGCGAATTGCGGCCAATACGCAAACAAACCCCCAAAACAAACAAAACAATTATTATCGCAACTGGTTTTTTTATATTTTTTTTTATATATTTTTTTTATTTTTATACTTTAGATTGAATATACAAATATCATGAAGAAAAAACATTTAGAATACCCCATATTGCACTGTAGGGCTTTTAAAACCAAAGATAAACACCATGTAAAAAATATCCTGAGGACCTTTTTTATCAACACGGCCTGCCTAGGCCAAACTTTCCTTAATTTTTGGCCCACAGTTTTGAAAAAATCCTTTGGAAAACCTTGAGAGTGAAACTCAAAATTTCTTAGGCCTTGCCTTGAAGGCTTTTTTTTTTAATCTCTTTTTTTTCTTGAGGGTCAAACTCTAAGTGAGACACACTGTATTTTGAATTTCTTCCCTGATTGATTTCTGAGGGTTATCGAAAGAGCGTTGCCGTGTCACGAATGGAAGATCCGAGAATGAGAACTATCAATTATGCATTATTTATTTACAAGTCATGCATGAGGGTTAACGTCATTACATTTTTATGACAAGTAATTATAACCAAACAAGGCAACTTAATGCCGCCTTAAATATTTACGTGTTTGATTGATCCGCTATGAAACAACTTAACCCTATTTGGGTGAATTAATTTTGTTTTCTTCTTGGAAAGTTAGTTCGATCATGTAATGTGATTTATCAGGGTTTTAACTTCCCAACAGAAATACCCCAGCCTGTCATCTTCGCACGGTCATCCTTAGCTCATTGAGATTTAATAACAAATTCTTTTCTTTAGGTTTCATTTGTTGTACAGTCTGGATAATTTCAGGTGACTTCTGTAAACAATTTTTTTAGCAATTGTAGCAGCGAGTGCCGCAGTGAGTTAAAAACTAATATTCTTTATCCCCAACGAAAATTGAACGTCGTTAAATCTTTGCATTACCCGCTGCTAAAACAGGATTCAAAACTGCCTGTAGCTACCAGCAAGCTCAGTGGTATAGTGGTAAAACATCCGCTCTAGAATGGCAGAAGTCATGGGTTTGAATCCCACCTGAGCAGTATGCCTGTGGATTTTTATCATGGACTGGGAAACTACTGAGTGTACAGTGCTTGACACATATCCGATCGGTGTACTGGTAAATAAAATTCATGTTTTCTTGTTGAGGTGTCGTGGCCGAGCGGTCTAGTGCATGTGGCTCAAGTTCTGCAGAGTGTGGTTTCAAATCCCAGTAGGGAACACTTGTGTCCTTAGGCAAGACACTTAACTACAATTGCTTCCCATCACCTAGGAGTAAATGGGTACCTGTGAGGGTACAGGTTGTTGATGTGAGTGATTAGCAACCTGTGTGCCAATTTGGAGTGCTGCATACTCCTAAGGAGTTAAGATTTTTTCAGGATTGCTTAGGGACCAATGAACAGGGGTAAAATTATGACTTTAATTAGCACCCTGAGCACCTTAGTTGTGGGTTTGTGCGCTTGATAAAACTCTGTTATTATTATCAATATTGTTATTGTTTATTTTTAATACCTGTACCAGAACATGCACACTGCTGCTGAGAGCCTATGCCATAAGCATACATTTTACACTTCGCCTGAGTATTTAGGCTGCCATGTTCTACAAATATAAATCCAGATTTTGAATTGTTAAATGTAATTTACTGTTCATGTTGCTGTTTTATGATCCTCTACGTTACACGAACTTGACTTTAAACATTTTCACTCTTTTCATTTGCAGGAGAACTTAGCCAAGCTGCAGCGAATGTTCTCAAGAAAGTGGGAATTTATCTTCATGCAGGCAGAGGCACAGGCCAAGTAAGTCAATCCTCCTTTATCTCACCATCCCTTCTTCCCATCATCCCTCCTACCGACCAAGGGGTAGATGTAGATCCTGTGTAGATCATGTCAACCCCTCACACACCCACAACGGAATGAACACCCCCGTACTTGTGTGTGTGTGTTTATATACTGATTGCAAGGAATTAGCTATTAGTCCATTTCAGGAGTTTATCCATAGAGATGAAATGTAGATGGAAAGGGAGCTGAGATTGATCTTGTAGTGACACGCTTTCTGAGAATGAGAGTCTCAGGTCACTCATTAGCAGCCAGTAAACCAACACATGGTCAACTCCAAAATTAGACTGGATGCTCTATCTTCTGCTTTGATAAGTTCTTGTACAACTTGTCAAGTTTGGCGAGCTTGGAGCTTCCTTGGAGTGGGTGGAAATTGCCTGTAATGTTCAAAGAACAGTACGGATGTGGTTTTTTTTTATATCGATTTTTTAATTATTAGATTGGTCGAGAAGAAGTGGGCTTGAAATGTGTGGTTCCTTTACAAGAAAATTGCCAACCTGTGTTAAGCAACATATAGAAACTGTTTGAAATGCTGAGTCTTTTCCTCATGTAATGTAAGCTGTTAGAATTATTCTCTGAATCGTTTCTTGATTTAAAAATTTTTTTTTTAAAGACTGGCTTTTTAGGGGTCGTTTGTGTAGGGGAAAAAACTATTTTGGGGTGAAAAGAAAAAAAACACACTAGAATGGGATTTGAACCTGCGACCTCCGGACTAACGTACCGGTGCCCTACCAACTGAGCTATCTAATGTTGGCGCTCTCCCTTTTTTGTCAATATCTTTGTTCCGGGGTGCCAGTCAGAAGCCATTCAACCTTAAACTGCAAGAAAATTGCAGTTGATGCAGCAGTTCAAGGTTGAACTTCTTATGTCTGGCACCCCCCCCCCCCCCCGGACAAAGATAATGACCAAGTATGGAGATTGCAAACATTAGGGCTAGATAGCTCAGTTGCAGAGCTGCCAACTCTCCCTGATTCTGCAGAATATTCCCTGAAAATAAATCAATCTTTCCATGTTCTGACAAACTAATTTGACAAGCTCCGTGATTATGAAAACTCATTTCCTCTATCGTGTGGAGTGTAAGATATCTCTCTGATTGCAAGATGCAGATGTTGGCTGCTCTGCAGTTGATGGAGAGCCGGCACGTTAATTCGGAGGTCGCAGGTTCAAATCCCGTTCTAGTCAATTTTGTCTTTGTTCACCCCAAAAGTAAATGACAATTAACCCAGACAGTTTCCCTTGTGGTTTATTACTTGGAAAAAAAAACCTCCAATGTTTCTTTTGAGAATGCCTTTGCAGTATGCTTTCACAATACTGTAAATTTGGTTTTGCTTTTTAGGAATGACATATGCACTTCTTTTATTTTGGGGAAGAATGCATAATAGAATCTGTTCAAGGTCTTTAAAAAACAAAACAATGTCAACTGAAGTCTGACAACCTTCAATTTCTCCCCACACATTCTTTTTGAATTACTTCGGTTTAATGCTTCTTCACTGATCACTTCCGGGCCGGCTATACTTGTCTTAATTGATTGACATTCTTCATTTGATATCAGCTCTAATTACTGTGCAGCACAATTTAACGGTCATAATAGGGTGTGTGTGTGGGGGAGGGGGGGGGGTCAGTGTAATACATGTGAAGTCAACGAAGCAGCTACAAGATGGCATAGGAGTAGTCTGGAGGTCTGGAGTAGGGATAGGGAAACGTCAGCCCTTTGGGCGCATTTCCCACTCTGTGATTTCCGCCTTCAAAATTCAATGAATAGCAGATATAAAGGAAGGAATCACTTTGACTTTTTAGAGTGGAGAAGGCGAGGGAAATGGGAAACGCCGGCAGTCAGCGAAACATGGAGGAAAGCTATGGGTGTAAAATTGATGATGAGGTTGACCTAACGCCGCATTACGTTGTATTGGGTGAGCCTTTTTCGCTCAGCATACATCATTGTGATGATAGTCAGCTGCTGACATTGTTTCACGCATGGCTGCGGTGCCAGCAATAAGTGCCTTACAGCAGAGGCTTGGTATTACATCTAAGATGGCTCCCAGTTTTGTTGTTGTCTTGTCTTCCCTCGTCTTTTTCCCTCTCCCTCCCCTTGGCCGGCTAACCTTGACTTGAGGAAGCACAAAAGGTCGTGATGGATTCCTTTTTGTGATTTTTTTTTCCTTCCCTCTCTTCTTCTCTCTTCTTCTTTAATGCATTAAGGACGATCAAAGACGCTGATTAATAAAAAATGTGAAGTCGCATCTCCAACTGAATTTATGCATGGTTTAGTAAGCATCTGCTCATGCAGTTAACTAAATTATACCTAGGGGGAAAAGACTTGTGTATTTCTGCTCAATTTTAGTGTTTGATTAAATATGGTATGGATTTCTCGAGCTTTGTTATTCGTCGAGTTTGTTTCTTTTATTGAAAGAAAGCAAACCAAGCAAGGAGGTTGTGAATTATTGAAATTCTAGCATACATTGCTTTTTTTGTGGACCAAACTGCTGTTTAGCTACAATTAATTTGACAGTCATTCAGCTTTTTCCAGCCTACCTAGAAATTCGTGTGCATAATAACCAAATACTGTGAATGAACCATTTACAGAAAACGTCCATGCGGCACTGAATATGCTCTACATGTAGTGCCTATGCAGCATTCCAACCAAACCTTGATGGTGTTCACACAGATTTGCACATACAGTATAAACTTACATGGTATAAAAATGTTCAAAGTGGGAAAACGAATAGTTTTGCTGGAAATGCTCTAGTTTTTTTTTTTAAATGAGTGAAACAATTAGTTTGATCTCGCAAGTCCAGAAACCTGATGTTTGAAATCAGTGAGCCCAATTACTGTTTTCTTGTGACTGGTGACCAATTTAGCTGAAACTTTCACAGGTTTGTTATTTCAGTCATGTGTATGTTGGGTCACACGAAGTGTGGATACTGGTCTTTGGCAATTAACGGATGTCGTCGGCAAGCTTTAAACACGGCAAACAGTCATTCTGGTAGAACTTGTCAAGTTAGTTATCGAGATCAACCAACTACAAATGTATCACTGTGGGGTTTTTTTTCTGAAGAAGAAACCTTCCATTTTCCTTTCTGTTTCAAAACCTTTTTCCATGAATAATGAAGTTCAACATGGGAGTAAATGCATTTTTTATATTTTTGGAATGAATAAATGGAAAACAGTGTTTCACTTAAGGTATCCCCAGAAATGATAAGAAATAAAGAAGTAAAAAAAAAAGATAAATAAAACCCTAAATTAAAGTGATGTTTCACATTGATAGTAGGTACAGATTATGAGGGGCCAACGCACTCTTGTAAGCTCTGTTGTATGAGCAACTCAGATATGAGAAAAATTTCATCAAATATTTTGTCAAAAGATTTACAGTTACAGTGTAGTAAGTATTTTTAAGACATAATTCTCAAAACTATGGATTTGGGTACATTATGTCTAGAAAGACCTTTTCAAACTTAGGCCATTTTTGCGGCTGTTGCTAAGGCTTTGGCATGACTAGCCAAAGCCGTAGCTGCAGCCGCTAATTCAGACACGGCCGGCCGGCCCTAGTCTAAAAAAATTATCTTAGCAATTTTATACGACTTTATAAAACTTATAGATTTTTTATGACTTTTTATTTGATTACTGCTTTGTCCGAGGGTGTGCCTTTGAAACAAAAAAGAGAAAAGAGTTTTCCACATTTTTGAAAGTGTCCCTGAACTATTGATATGCATCTCTTAATAGAGTTTAACAAATTGAATTAGTGTCTAACTGGCTGCTAGCCTGTAGAAATTGAAGAACTTGACTGCATTTAAATTGAGCATGTGTATTTATAGTGGTAGTAATGAACCCACAGGGAGAGCCAAATAGGAAGAGGAATGCTAGTAGGGCCTCGTCAAAATCTCGGCTGTGGCTTCTGCCTGTGGCTTAGGCTATGGTTGAGGCTCTGCTTGGAATGAATCGGCGTCCTTTATTGTTAACAACAGTTGTGTATAAAGCGTTAAAGCTATAATGTGCACAGCCACAATCATGGGTACACTTTTTGTTACAAAGACACCAAATGAACAACACATAAATATTGAGTAACTCTTTGCAGATCTTGTATTCGACAAACTCAAGTACTCTCTACTCTTCATTCACACAGCGCTGGTTAATTAATTTGCAAACAACATTGAAATAACTGTTACATCACTGGTTTTCAAACTGTTGTTCATAACATGGGCACGAAAAAAATGTGTACCCATGATTGTGGCTGTGCACATATATGTATTGACGAGAGCGCTAACTCCCCGTTATAAACGCACAAGTTTTGTAAAGCCTCCTGGGCACAGACATGTTTCTCGTATGTTCGTGAAGACAGAACAATTTTAATTTGAAGAGAACTGTTTGAAAGTGAGAAACTTTTGCATTAGGCATTGCGCCTTGTATGCGACTTCTAAATTGCGTTATCACCCACGATAAATCTTATTTGCAACATTTTATTTGGGATTCAGGTTCCTTCTGTGTTTCTATACTGTCCAGTGTGGATCTCTTGAAGCTATAAAACTGCATAAGAATTTTGTGCTTTGCTGGGACACGTTTATTGGGGATTAGAGATGCTTCTCTAGATGTCAAGGGGAGCAAAATCTGCTTCAAAAGATTGCGCAAGAATTGCCACGTCATGGCACATACGAATCCACAAACGAACGTGCATTAAAATCGGGTGGGTTGCACTCGCAGTCTTGTACTCACATTAACAGATTGTGCGTTCACATTCGCGGTATATTTAATTTGATGGCAAATAGAAAAGAACAAACGCACTTGCAAATAGCCATACAACAGCCGTTCAAAATTTCAAATTTTTACGGCTTCAAAACGCAGGGCAAGTTACTCTCTTGTCAATGTATACAGCTCTATGATATAAAATGCTTGTGATGGAACTATTGTGGGCCAGGAAAGGAAACGTCAGGTCTCGTTTGATTCTCAACAGTTGCTTTCGGCCGTGACTAAGTCTCCATCGGAAATTGGACAACATAACTTGATTTCAATTTAGTAGGTGTATACAAAGTGCTGTTAATGAACCTGCAGCGTGAATCAAAATAGAAAACGAGGAATGTAAGGGCTGTGTCACAGTGGCTTCGGCTCCGGCTCTTTCTTAGGGCTACCATGAGCCGTTCTCTTGAAACTGCGTGCTTCAGTCGGCACTGAGCTTATCACGGTTCTTTGAAGCCCTTTAAGACCTATGCTTTGAACTGTCGCAGTCGTGGAGCAAAGTCAGGTTGTTGTTTTATGTATTTATTCATTTGTTTATTTGAACTATCTTTGGTGACCAGATGGTGACCAGTCCAGAACAACTGATCTTTGGGGCCCCTCGGATAATGTAGAAATATATGAAATATGAAATATTAACAGCTAGAAGACTTTGGCAGAAAGGGGCAGAAATTAAAAATTAGTTAAAACAATTAGTGCTAATGGACAATTTACATATAAGAACAGATGGACTAAATTGCATCCCCCTATTAGCCCACAACACAAAAAAGTGTGGTTAAAATTTAAAATATGAACAAATAACATCACACATAAAAAGTTTGAAGTATGAGATTTAAATAAAGAACTGGATTCGAATTGGGTTCCACAGAGATGAAATGTATGGTAAGATACCACTAAGCCAATTTTAGGGGCACCAAGGGCTAAAGAAACCATGACCTATGTGGCTTGTTTTAGTGAAACATGTGACTGAAAATAGGGTAGCCGAAAATTGTCTCAGGTTTGTTTTCCAATTTAGTAGATGAAACAGTTGCACCGGAGATAAAGAATAGGTTTTATAGTTTTTTACACCATACACCAATATGTGATAATCATTGTATGCTTGGTGCTGTCCTGAGTCATGCAGGATAAGAAATCCACTGGCTACCCAGTTGGGATTGGAACCCACGCCACATGCAATTTTAGAACAGGTGGCCCACCACAAGACCACCGAGTATGCCCGTTGACAAGAGGCCAGTTAGATTCCTGTAATAATTATTTTCGATTTTTCCCCAAAAGATACAGGGAGCTCCCCTGTCTCTGAAATCACAAGAAAACCATTCCCCAATACTTCTATTTTCCCCCAGCTGAATGGAAATAATATTACTCTAAACCATTTGATATCAGTTCAGTTTAGTTTTTGTAGTTTTTTATATTTCTCCCTTTTTCTTTTTGCTCGGGCAGGCAACACACCATTCAAATGACGTCAATATCACGTCATCAGATTGTCAAATTATTCGTTGGATAAAGTGTGGTTAAAGGTTTACCCATTGAACCATGAATGGACAGACCATGGAGACATCCTTCCTCATGAGCCTTTGACGTCTGCAGTTTGTTATTTGTCCATACATTGTTCAAAAAACAACTGTCATTTTGTTTAAAATTAACATATATGTTGCTAACTTCTTCAAAAAACCTGGCATGCCGTGGTTTTTTTTCGTTCACCGATCACACACACTCTGTTTGGGGGAGGGTAGTTTCCCTGTCAAGCACAGAATGTCCACCTATACATGTATGTATGGATTCAGGGGGACAGACCGCGACCTTTTCAGACATGTACGCACGTGTAAGCACATTTAATCATGATAACCAGAGCTCCATCTAAATGATGCCCCTAGCCATTACTGGGCGTCTAAGAATCCTCCGACCTAACATGGCCACGCCGAATCACAGTGAGTTGAGCGAGTGCCATCAAATGTACATGGGCACTGTGGGGGATGACGAGCAAAGGGGGAGGATGTAGGTACAATACCAGTCTGGGGAGATATGAACTACCTTAGGGCTAAATTATTTTGTGGATGTATTTGACAACTTTACCAACCCCCCCTTCCCTTCCCTTCTCCCTTCCCTTCCTTCCATGCCCAACAGCTGCCAAGAGTGGAGATTGGATTGAATGTCACGGGGTCATATTTACATGTACTGCGTAGATGTACATTTTTATTCATTATAAATATATGCACATGTAGATGCAGGAGGTGTCCATGCATGTTAACTCTAAATGTCCTCTGGGGAAAGTAAGAACATTATGCAGATATATACCAGGTTTGAAAGAAGAAGAAAAAAACCACCAAAACATTTAGGCACAATACATGTACATGCTTGTACTTGCTCTATCTTCTTCTGGAAATTAGAAACAACCTAGTACACAAACTGGAGATGATTTTTTTGTTTTCAATTTAAAAAAACAAACTATATCTTTTTGTGGGACTGACTATTTTGTTGAGTTGTAGCAGCTACCTTTGAGGCATAGTTGTCCATATGAAATTGAGTTCTGTTGTCATGAAGCATAAAAACATAAAGTAGACAGCGCACACATAAAACATAAAAAAGCCTGTTTTTTGCTTCTGTGATTCATTTTCGAAAGTTGTATTAATTAAATACGTACTGGCCATGCTTTGAGCAATTGAGCCTATTGTAGCCAAAAAATCTTAATTTATTCTCCTCACATCCCCCTACCCCCCCCCCCCCAAACAAAATATAAATATAAAAGAATTGAACAACAGCAACATTAAAACATTGATTTGGACATAATCACAAACACCACCTTTTTAAATATTTTGTTTTCAGACATATTGTCGTTCTCTTTTTGTACGCTCTTACATGTGTACACAGGTCTTTATCAACTAGAGAAAAAGTTCCAATTGCAAGCGAACTAGCTAAAGATACTTAAAAGAATGATATGTATATTTACATAAGACAAATACCTGTAACTTAAACAATATATTTTCATTTCAGATTATCTGATTTTGATTAGAACTCACGCATTGAGCTCTAGGGATTGGGACAGGAATACTTATTGCTCCCCCCCTCTCCTGCATCCATTTTCCGATAACTTAGAGTTTAGTATAGTATTTAAAGACAATGTACAGGATTGGTAATTTTGTCAAAAACAAATTTTGTTAGTTTCATTGTGAAAGCTCACTGTTCAAACAAATGCCTGTGCCGATCCTCCAGAGAAATATTTATGTTTTAAATACTTTCAAAGCCGAGGAAATACTATTAGAAGACCAAACAAATTGCTGTACCTTATCTTGATTACCGCATTAAAAAATTCCTGAAAAAGCATTTATTTTCACAAAATTGGATTATTACTAAAATTATTATTAGTAGCAATAATGGTATTTAATATATGTTAAATTTGCACAGGGGATAAAGAAGATTATTTGGTTTTACAATTTCACCTATGTGTGTAAAGCACTGTATACTCAGTACTTCCCCAAGTTCCATGAACAAAATCCACAGGCATATCACTCGGATTGAATTCGAACCCATGACCTTTGCCATTCTAGAGCAGATGTCTTACCAACTAGACCACCGAGATTGCCCGGTAGCTAGAGGCAGTTCGAATCCTATATTTTAGCAGCGGGTACCACAACAATTTAATAGACGCTAAATTTGCACCGGGGATAAAGAAGATTATTTGGTTTGACCCTTTCATCGATGTAATGGTATTATTATTCAAGTTTATTTTGTAAAAACACATGGTTGGCAGCAACAGAAGTGGTAGAATATCAGACAATTTTGATGACATTTTCACTGGGAATTTTCATGTACTGTCCCTTTATCTGGCAATCCAGACACACATCAAGGAACGATTTTGTCCAGCGATGTTGCAAACTCACATTTATTTATGTTTATATTTGGACAAAAACCATGAAGCTGTTTTCTTTCTATGTATAAGGTTGATATACAAAGTGCTTGTTTTTCAAAATAAACAAAACATCTGATGACATGTTCAAATTGGAGTACTTAGGTAAACGGATGCCTGTGAATTGTTTGTTAATGTTCTAAAGCTGTACACAAACATCTGGCATGGTATCATCAGCAGAACAAAGCAGAACAAAGAAACACAAAAGGAACAATGCTGTCCTCACATTTGAATGTTTGTGTCCTCACATTTTTGTTTGCGCTTTGTTTATGGAGAGTGTTAAAGGAACATTACAGAATTTGTTTTTGCTAACAAAACAGTTGCTGGCAGTGTAAGCACTTTATGTAAACCACCATATTCATAAACTGACAAACCTGTAGAAGTTTGAGATCGATCGGCCATCTGGGTCACGAGAAAATAGTGAAAAACCGATTACACATTTGCATGAAATCATATAGGTTCAACAAACGAATAAAACGCTCACTGAGCGATAAACTCCAATCGGAAAATTAGTTTATTCATTTCTCATCAAATATGGCATTTCAGACAGAAATATTTCAAGGGATGTTTTCTACTATCATCATCATTAGACCGTGTAAGTTTTATGTAAATCTGTGATCAAAAGTATATTTTACAAGTTTGTTTCTTACCAATTCTGTAATGTTCCTTTTAGTTTAGAGGGACAAAGGAAAGTCCTCGCATTGATAGCAATGTAATAATGTATGTATTCATTATGTACATTACATTTACTTGTACATATACATAATGTATGTGTACATCAATATGCATACTGTACGGTGGTACCAGTCTTCGTGAACCCATTGAGGCAGTGTTACACGAGTGTGTATATTATAAGATGGGTCTAAATGATCGGATTAACAAATTAGCAACTGATTATCTAAAGCCGCAGTCTCTGCACCATTGGGTCCAGGTGTAATGTGGCGTGTATATTTTATACATTGTGAGGGAAAACGGAGTTGTGGTTTTGTGATTTAGTTGTTTTTTTTAATTATGAGGGAAAGATGAATTGAGTATTGTTAAAAAATGCATACAAATCTTTGGATCAGTTTCCCAGTGTTGTGTTTTCTACTTAAAGGCATGATATACTTTTGGTAATTGTCAAAGACTAGTATCCTCACTTGGTGTGTTCCAACATATGCATAAAATAACAAGCCTGTGAAAATTTGCGCTCAATTCGTCATCGAAGTAGCAAGAAGATAATGAAAGAAAAAACACCCATGTTGAATTTTAACAATTTGGAATTAAAAAGTACAAACGACCAGAACAGCAGGCCACAGGGGCAGGAATAAGGCACAAACAAATGGACAGACAAAACAAATAATGAAAAATAGTGATTAAAAAAAATAGTAATAATAATTTGTTTTTAAAAAAAATACCTCTATCTAGCAAAAACACACACACACACCAATATCTGCATCTAACACTAAGACATTTGAAGAAGAAATGCACGTTTGAAAGGTCAATAAGAAAACACAAAGTACACAATGTTTGTACAAGCATTTAAAACTGGAGAGAGGGATAGACGCCATTGTTTTCAGAAGAGTTCAGGTATTCACATTATCCAGGTTTTCAAGTTATCACAAATAACATTCTTTATCCCCACTGCAAAATAAACATCTTTTAAAATTGTTGCAGTACCCGCTGTTAAAGAGGGACTTGGAGGTCATATTCAGTTTTGTGATCCACTCATTTTTCTATAGATAGAGTTCCTTATGAAATTGGAAAAACAAAATGACAAGTCTCTAACCTCACGTTAAAATGGTGTAAAATGCCACTGTGTTTGAAACGATTGATGACATCACATTCACATTTCAGTATATGGTCTGTACATTTTTCTGCAAAGATTTTTTCAGTTCATTTCTGAATTTTAAGGATGTTCATTCAAAACAGCATTGAACTCAAACTTTTGACTGGCGCAAAAATTAATCTTTGGAATGTACCGACCTATTTGTTTTTGCTGTCCGGTGACGCTATGTTTCAAATTTCCTCTGAAAGAGTATTAAATAAAATGACATTTAACACCTTTTTAGCGTGAGGTTAGAGACTTGTATTTTCCCCCCACTTTCATGAGGACTATATCTATTGGAAAAAAATGAGTGCATAACAAAACTTAGTTTGACTTTTGAGACCCTCTTTAAAATAGAGGTGGTCTAGTGGTGAGACATCATCTGCTCTAGAATAGGAGAGGTCATGGGTTCGAATCCCATCCAAGTAATATGCCTGTGGAATTTTGTGTTCACAAGACTCGGGAAGTTAGTGAGGATACAGTGCATAATACAGATTGATGCATGGGTAAAACACAAATAGTTCAAGTAAAACAAGTTGCGAGCAATCTTGAAAAAGAGAATCAGCTTTGTGAGAAAATGGAGTACCCTAATAAGTACATGCCATGCATTTAAAAAAGGATTCAGACACAATTTTGTCAAACAGGACAGCAATTAGCATACATGGTTGTTTTTGAGATTAAAAACTCATCTTTTCGGTAATGATCAAGTGTACTTTACTTCAAGGATTTGAAATAAAATTTAAAGATGAGAATATTTATCTATGATGTATTGGGTCATAGAAATAATAGATTTTAGTAGGAACCATTTGTTGATGCTCGATGTAATTGCTTAATTACACATCAGTGAAGGGCAGTACTTAATGATCTGGTCCCAATTTTCATGGAGCTGTTAAGCTGAAAATGATGCTTGGAAAAAGTTTTTCTGCTGAGCAGAAATAAGCAGGTAACCAAGTATAATGGTAGCTTGGCTGGTAACCTGTTTCTGCTAAGCAAAATTGTTCTGTGCTGAGCAATTTTTTTTTTGTGCTGCACAGCTTTCTGATATTTGGTCCTGTTAAAAGCTGAAAATTGTTGTTGCCTCTGAAAAATGCATACTATGTGAAAACTTTTTGTTTTATTTTACCTCTGATGAACCCATTTTTGCTCATACCTGAACCTTACGCATAAACCATTTATGTACCATAGGCAAAATTTACAGAGCTGCTGATGGAGCTTTGAGCGAACAAATTTTGCTTAAGACAGAATTTGTTATTGCTTAGTAGCAGTAGAATTGAATTGACATGCAAGTATGTACCTGGGCCCAATATTTAATAGAGCTAGCTACTTAAGCACAGAACACAGCTAAGCACAAAACAAATTTGCTTAAAGGCAGGATATCCTTTTGGTAATTGTCAAATACTAGTATCCCCTCTTGGTGTATCCCGTATACATAAAATAACAAACCTGTGAAAAATTTGGTTCAATTGGTCATCGAAGGTGCAAGAAAATAATGAAAGAAAAAACACTTCATCTCAGATTGGAATACTTCACTGAGAAATTACCTCTTTCTCAAAAACTACATTACTTCAGAGGGAGTCATTTCTCACAATGTTTTAAACTCTCAGCAGCTCTAAGTTGCTTCTTACCAAGTAAGTGTTTATGGTTATGTGTTTCTTGAGTAATTACTAAAAGTATCCACTACCTTTAAGGATAAGGTTACCAGCCAAAATACCATGCCACATGTACTGTCTGTGACTGGTCTCCTGTAAATTGTTTTGCCAAGTGCTGAAAGCAGCTCTATGAAAATGGGCCAAAGATTGGTACTTGTTTCAAGTGCTGAAGTGTCTTGTTTAGAAGAAGTGAGTTATCAGTGGAAATTGTAATTTTTTCCAGGTCGTAATACTTTCAACAGCTTTGATGAAAATGAGCTTCTGCTCATTGGACTTCAGTTGTCTAGAAAATTGTCTTGATGCACTATACGTAGGTCTTAAAGCTGAGCTAATACGTAATACGTTATCCGTTTCATGTACCGTGCATGGGCTATAAGAGATTGTCATGTGGCATTGTGGGCACATAATTTAACATGTTCTGATGAGGCCATATTGCCAGGAAGGTCAAAACTCACTCATTGATTGGCAGGTGAAGAACCAATGGCAAACATTGATCTAGTGCATGTGGCTCGACCATTCAGCGTTTCCGTGACAACATCAGGGTGCGTTCAGTGCAGGATTTTATGAATGTACACGCACTTCTTCAGGATGTTCATGGTGTGGGCTTAGTAAACTGCGGATTCCATGGTTGTTTCTGGCGGCAAAGAAGACAATATCAGGGAACAAATTCATTTCAAACATGTTTTTATCCTTTTTTTTTATTATATGTACTCTATTAGAATATTAAAAAAATAAATGGTTATTCTAGGCAATAAATATTTGACTAGGTCTTCCTAGAATTAAAAGCCATTGATATTTGACTGAATAGCCTGCAAGTTTAATCAACCTTATGTATATCATTCCATTTTAGTTTACATACTTCAGCTGACACAATTTTGTAACTACCATTGCCAGGTAATAAGCATAGGAGCTCTGCCTTACCTCAGCCGCTACGGCTACATAAAAGATGTAGTCCATCCCGAGCGGCCCACCCCTATGAGTCAAATGGTTTAATCCCGGGTGAGATGGAGAGAGAGAGAGAGAGAGAGAGAGAGAGAGAGAGAGGGGGGGGGATGCTCTTACTGCGTTCATCCTGGATGCAGTGCTGTCATGTTCATGTGCCTGGCTGCACCATACGTAGAGGTCATACCTACATGCATTTGACTATAAGCATGTTTTCAATCAGTGGTTGGCCAGCGTTAGTGGAGAGCTGCTGGTGCGAGGAGTGTGTGTCTGGTCTGAGTGTGTATGCTGCGTGTTGGTAGGAGAGCAATATTAAACCCGCTCTGTTATAAACCACTGATGGTGATGTCTCCCAGGATGAATAGGGGCCCTACTTGAGCCCGCTGCTAGACTTCTCTTCTTCTGTGTGTTGCTTTTTGGGTTTTTTAGATAGTGGGGTTTTGAGTTTTAAAACGGGGCAGAGAATAGGGTTGAATCATGGCTACCTCTTCATCACCACGCGATCCCGGGTCACCGAGTACTATATCAGGCATATTTGACTTCATGAGGTAGGTATAACTTAGCTGTGTTTCACTAGGTAGGGTTGTTATTGCACCTGCGGGGGGTGGGGGTGGGGTTCCAGATAGGGCTACTCTTTTTGTGCGGTCTTTGAAACCAATTTCACACAGCCGCCAAGCAATGCTTAATGAGTCTCTCCGCAGTGGGGGAAAAAAGACGACGAGAATCGGAGACGTCTGAACAATATATATCTCACTATCACATGGTGTTTGAGCTGGTAGACTGTTTTTAGCTAACCAAAACATTCCTATACTCAGAAACTCATATTGATTTTACCTGCTCTGTGAAACTGTGTTTCAGGATTTACTTGCCCTGTTGGAGTTACTATCATTGGAATGTAACACTACTGTCATATAGCCTGCAAACAAAATTTCTGTGCATAAATTGTTAAAAAGATGAATGCATTTCTGTGTTCTAAAGAGTTTGTGACTCACTATAGATTGGGGCAGACTAGGTGTTAGTGAGAGTTTAATAGCAGTTCATTTCTGATGGTAGATTTTGGCGTTCTTCCAACGCCCGTGATTTATGTAGAAATATGTTAAGCTGCACGACGGTTTCGACCCGCATTCCAGCTATCACCTGGAGCTATGCCCCGAATGGCCTCCCCTCATCGTTCCGAATCTGCATGACTTAAAAATATTGAATCTGTGACTGTCGTCCTGCGAAGAGGCTTGTGCGGATTAACACACTTGACTAATGTTCTGCACAGTTTCTTGATGACATGGAAATGAGATGAATGCTGAAGGCTGTACATGTACCCTCAGCCCAGACCAAGCTCTATAGCTCTGTCTCGCTGTCCCTCTATGTATATCATTGCAGGAGCTTAGGAAGCAACCAAATGAATCAGGGGGCTTGGCTACATGTTGGGGAGCTCCTTCTGGTGATTATGTGGAAGTGGTATAATTGAAATGTCCGAGGCTCTCCAGAAATCTATTGCTAAGTGGTGATTTTTTTGCTGTGGGGTCCGCAAATTGTTTTGTCTTCTTGGAATGCTTAGCATATAGTAGACATCTTTTAAAGTTTGACTTGACTTGATTGGATTTTTGTTTATTAGACAAAAAATTGAACAAAGGAGACGCATTGTTTCAAGGAAAAGCTTTGCAGTTTATAACTTCAGAGTCTTGGGTAAAACAAAAGAAAAATGTATAGATATGTAAGATTGTTAGTTCACTGGCTGACTGGGGTTTGTGCATCCCCGTGTCTAATACCAAGATTTTGGAATTCTTGAAAATGTAGAATTCAGGGGTTTTCTGTTCTAGGATTATTATGACATCTGAGGCATAGTTATTTTATTATCCACTGTTTTTTCATCTACATATATTGGGGGTAAGTTGTGGGGAAAAAATAGTCTGGTTCCATTTTTGTAACTTTTTTTGTAATGGACCATTATCATTCATTACTGTTATTGGAGGACAGGGAATATGACTAAGATGGTGTCAGCATGGTAAAGGTCTTTTATATAGGACTAGTTTATATTTCGTACATGGAGACCAGACTGTATCTTCCCTCCAACCCTTGGTATGGTTGCACGGGAGAACACCGAGATGGCCGCATGATGATGCAGGTTTGCCCTGGTAGGACGTCAGTCTCTGTAGTGTTAGTATAATGGGGACATACTGTCCTACCAGGGCTATAGATTAAGATCTATTGCATACTTGTAGCTGTTTACTAAGTCCTTCAAATCAAAGTCAAATCATGTCGGTGGTGTTTAAATCAACACAAGTACAAGTCACCACACACATTGGCTTAATATCTAGTTAACGATTTCCCTTTTTATAGCATAGAAAAGTGCTGCATAAAATGTTTATGTTGCTAATAAATTTTTTTAATTTGCTGCTCAATAATAGCATTCGGTTTGCATCTGAATGTGCCCTGTGAAATTGCGGGACGAAATTGTTCTCTGATTAATTCTAAAACAAATTCTAAAGCAGATGTGTTGTGATTTGTATATTATTGTCTTGCATTATTTGCTATTAGTTCCAAGGCTGTGTACTTTGAATGTGTTAATTAATACAGATTCTAACACCTGTTCTCTAATTGCAATTGAATTGATTGAAAGTGGGGCTATTGCAGAACTGTTGCAGGGACATTGCATCTCTTGTTCGTCCCCAAAACTGGGCCCATTTTCATTCAGCTGTTGAAGCACAAAAAGTCCTGCTCAGCAAAAAATGGTGACCAGCCAAAACACAGTGCATTGTACATGTACATTGTTACCAAGGAACTGGTGATCCCTGGCCAATTTCAGTTTAAGAAATGAAAGTGTGAATTATTAATTAGGCAACTGTATGAAATTGGGCTCAAACATCCGTAAAGGCTGGAGCCTGAATCTCAACTCTGGTTACATGCACATACCTTATTAATTGTCTAGACTAGCATTTAACAGGGTTATAGCCCTTCACTTGTTCAGTGACTAGCCAGCAGGATCATACAGTTAGCTTGTCATTTCACTAGTTTGCCAGCTTTTTCACTGATCCATTTATTCAAGTTTAAATAAATAGAGACGCTTTTCATCATTGAACTAGCCGGCCGGACCACGTGGAGAGAATTTTGACTGGTCATGGGTTGTATTGACCATGGAGGAAGGAATTTTCCTCCATGTTTTCACTAGCATTCTTGAAGTATCCCAAGCATTCTAGGATTCAAATTTCTCAAGTCTGCGACTGGCAATGGCTTTAAATAAATTGTATATAAAAAAAAAAAAAAATATTGAATGACCCAAAATTCACGTTTCAAAGATTCCAAACTCAAAATATTTGTTGTCTTGCAATTTACTACTTTACGAAATTCTCTCTCCAGTTGTGCATGTAAAAAGTGATCAAAAACAATTACATTTAGAAATTCCCCCAAAAAGTTACCATAAGAGGAAAGTAACAAATTAAACTAACAACTAAAAGAAAACTTCAACAATTTTGTAAGTGATCCACCATAGAATAAAAATTTTAAAATGCAAAAAAAGAAGACCAATGCATGTTTTGAAATTGAAAGCTGACAAGCAAGCAACAAATCTTGCTAACTATATTTATTCGGCAAGCAAATACAAACGGGGAAAAATGAGGTACAAGCTGCAAGCGCCATCACATGGTATTTATGGGTGTGAACTCGTCTTTGCTAGAAGCGGTAATTTTGTTCTTAGCGGACTCTCCTGCATATGTTGTACATGTACATGTAGCAGCTGTAAGAAATCAGGTCCAGATGTTACACTTTCACCGGGGTCTGTAAGGCAGCCAGGCGTACATGTCCTGTACATGTACATTGGAGGTGTCTTGATGTGTGTCAATTACTGTAAGATAGAGCAAGGATTGTAATGGGCTCCTACAGGTACACATGTACATGTAACATATTATTAACATTACCAATTGTACACATCTACACACTCTGTGATAACTGACAATACGTCTGCCAGGCCTTTTGAATGCTTCAACTCTTATTGTAATTTGAGCTAATCTAAATCAGAAGCGGCGACGGAGAAGTTAACTTTTTTTTCATCGATTTATTTCAATCAAGTGTTAATCAACGCGTTGTCAGCGAGAGGAAGTTTTGCGGGCTCACGTCATCGTAGGGCAAAGAGATCAATACTGTTTGGAATATATACACTGACATTAATTTAAAAACGCAAAACAGAGACAGATGGTAACAATGGAGGAACAAATTGGGAGTCAAGTACCGAGACGAGAGAAAGAAAGAAGATAAGCGGTTGTAATTTTCTTCACTGAGTGAGAGTACTTGTTAGGTCCCAATCAAAGTGATTCTAGAATTGTCATTCCGGAACCCTTGTAGTGCCACGTACTCACATTGAGTTCTTATTTGTGTTGAGCACTGAGTACTCAGTACCTTCCCAAGTCCTATACAAAAATCCACAGGTATATTGGAACCCACTGCCTTTGCCATTCTAGAGAAGCTTGGCAGGTATTTAGTAATTGATGTTAAATTTGAATCAGGGATAAAGTGTTTTACCCTACACCGATGTGTGTAAAGCACTGTATACAAATTGTACTCTTTATCCCTGATGCAAATTTGTAATCTATGAAATAATTTGCCCCTGAATTGTTAACAAACGTATGTTTAGTTTCACAAAAAAACTTCCGCAATCATTTTTCATGTTCTTTGTGTGTCGTGAATGATTCTCATTACGAAAGGGATGGGATATTGTATCTTTTGCCGCTGAGCATCAGTTCATTCACATTGACTTTAGAGCTCCTACTGTCTGACCATTCAATATCATCCACTGTGATTATGTTTAGTTTCATGAAACCTACCACAATCATTTTCATGTTCTTTGTGTGTAGCGAATGATTCTCATTACAAAAGGGATGGGATGTTTTATCTTTTGCATCAGTTCATTCACATTGACTTTAGCACTCCTACTGTCTGACCATTCAATATTATCCACTTTGATTTTGCAGTTTTTAATGACAGATAAATTAACCATGCCAGCCTACAATATAATATCATGCATGTGGTGAATGCATCTGCACAGTACACTGTCAACCCTCCCACTATCTGACCATTTAATATCATCCACTGTGGATTTGAATGATAGATAAACTGTGCCGCCTGTACTACAATATCATGTGGTGAATGTGTCTAGATACACAGTATTCACATGTACCAAGTTTGTTCCCTATTCAGCTGTACCACCATTCCCAACCCTTGCAGTTGTCGAATGATTTCAAATGGTTCGTCACATCTCGCCGGAATTTTAACCAATAGTAGTAGAGTTAATGGAAGAAAACAGAATGGCTGAATAAAAGATAAGAAGAGGTCTGTAGTCACTAAAGTGTGACTGTTATTATTCAGGGTTTATCTGTTTTAAAACGTCAGAAAATTCAGACCAAACATGTTTTGTTTCTTGTGCTGTTGCATAACACTGAGTAACAAGAAATTGATCTTCAAAGTAGAGTATATTATGCCGTTTATAAATCTGTGTGCTGTAGCTGCATATATGTAAAATATTCATGCCATTACATGCAACGTGCACTGATTTAGAGGATGTTCCCGATTGCATGTCGTTAAACGCGATTTCCAAAATGATATTACGGTATATTTTGGCCGGTGATTATTTTACCTTCTGCTTACTGTCGCCCGTCAGACATCAGCCGCATTTAAATTAATCATTTAGAAATCTCATTATTTTTACATAGTGGTGCCACATTGATGTGGCTCCCTGGTTAGATGAGTATAATAACCATAGTCTTGGCTATCTGAAAGGTGCCAGCCTATTCTCTGATGATTGTCTTCAGTTTCATGTCATACATTATAAAACAGCCTGATATAACATACATTGAAAGGTCTATCAATGGGGCGGCGTCCATCTTGTATTTCTCCCCATTTAGATCAGTGTAACCATGCAAACCGAGACTGGAAGGGCAGATATAGTCTGGTGCATTTTTGGGTATAGATTGGAATTGGTGTGCATTGTTAAGATTGCACACAGGGGACTCAACAAAAAGATGATGCCAGCACGATCAATGTCTGCTGGTTTATAGTTTTGCCTTTTAACCGGCTTGCCCTCATCTCAATATATTACCGGTGTACATCAAACAGTTGTTGAAAACATCTTAACGACAAAGTGCCCAGCAGTCCATGGTGTGGGAGCATTTTAGCCAAGGATGCCCCCCCCTCCTCTGCGGCTTACGATGTCACGCCCACATCAATTAACTCCACCCTTCTTACACCATCTCGGTGAAGTATCACGTCATGCGTGACGGTTTTCATTCTAGTCATGTTAATATCATATGATATCAAGACCAGCTGTTTGATCCAATTATGCATTGACACAGTCATAAAGTGCACTCGTGCCGACGGCCCAAATACTTCCACCCAGCGCCTGCATTGAAGAACATGATACTTTAGTAGGCCAGGCTGCTACATATATTTTGTTCACCTTACACAATTCCATGACACAAACAGACATTCTAGACGCCAAGTTGACATCGTCAAACACATTGGTAGCTTTAAAAAAAATTATCTTAAATCTGATTTTATTTTATTTTTTTATCTTGTTTCGGGAGGGGGGGAAGAATTTCGCATACTTCAGAGGGAAGGTACTTGCATTAAGTGGACAGCAGTGTGGTATTGTCAAAGACCAGTATTCACACTTTATGTCGATCAAAACATATATACCTGAGATAGCAAACATGTGAAAGTTTAAGTTCAATCGGTCAAATGGAGTCACAAGAAATAGTGAAAAATCCCCTTTTTATGTTTTCGCTGTTTTCAAACGTCTGGTTTTGTACTCGGGGGATCAAAACTAATTGTTTGACTCATTTCTCAAAAACTTCAGCATTTTAAGGAAAAAAATGTTTCCGGGGGAAGTTTGCCACCGTGACCATCTTTATACTGTCTGTAAGTTACGTGCAATTCTGTGAACGTTTCACTTTTACCAATAATGTGCACACCCTAAACTAGGACACCACTCTGCAATGGGCGTTTTTGAACACAATTTGAAACAGATTAATAAATACAATGTAAGGCGTGTTTTTTAAAGTTTTGAATATGCTTAGCTGTTTCTTTTCCTATAATGTTAAAAAGGGCTCAATTGGCTGAAAATAGCAGCCTGACACTTACCTGGGTCCCATTTCACAGTTCTGCTTACCGCGGAATTTTGCACTTACAGAACCCTGTAAAACACATCATTTTATGGGACGTAAGTGCAGAATTCCGCGGTTAGAAAAACTTGCTTAGCAGAAACAGGTTACCAGCCAACATTCCATAAAGTTTACATTGTTGCGACTGGTGCCCCACTCATTATTTTGCTTAGCAAAGTAATTTGTTAAGCAGCACCCACCCTTAAATCTGGGCCAGTTGTACCTCATGGAACGACACAAAGAAGAAAGAATGATAGAAGTACTGAGACTGTTAATACTAACCGCATTCTTAGACCTCAGAATTTAAACAAACCCAGTGCATTCACATAGCAAGAGGCATGCCTCTTGTGAATTTATACAAACAATCATAGTATATTGATTTAAAGAAATCTCCAGCCCATCTCTCGTTTTTTTTCTTCATGATTCAATATAGCCGAGGAGGTATGAAAACCCCTAAATTGTCACAGTGTTTTTTTACACAATAAATTCCAGACGCTTCTTATGTAAACCCCTTCCTCCGTGTATAAACCTAGTTATTATCCTCTGCCATGATGAGAAATGTTTATAGAAAGGTGGACACATTTGCATGTTTATTTTTATTGGACGTTGATCAAAAATTTGATGTGTGGTTTTAAGAGGTGGCAAAGCATCTCGACTCAAATACGGACTTGATCATCGCTACAACTGCTTTTTACCTTTTCAAAGAATTACGTGGTGATTGTTCTACCTTACCGTTTACCTATTGCAATGCATGTAATGCAAACCACATGGAACGGTGTTATTTCATCTGATATTTCAGTCAAACACTGACTCGCAATAAATCACAATTTGTTTACTCAATTAATCTCTGTAATAAAGCAACTCCTGTGGAACTTTTTTTGTGGCCATTTCTCGTCAATCGATAGTAGATCTGTCAAAACTGTTCGATGATTGTCAATTTGTCATCGATACATTTCTTGTATGAAAGGTCAAAACTAGGTGGCAGTAGAGACACCTGCTGACTGCCACTGTTCACGTTATTTTCAAAAGTGTATATGTGCAAAGATTAAAAAGAGAGGTGGCTCGTCTGATGCATTCCGAACCACTTGAACATTCAATTGATGTAAACGTCCTTTCCTGATTCCCCGGTCACCAAACTTGAACAAATAAATTGTCGTGATAAAAATTACACTATCGTAATAGTCAACAATCTCAAGTGCTTCTCAAATCCGTCATCATCATTTTCACAGGTCTTTACAAATTTATTGAGGCAATTGTCGGGACGGCGAGTAGCACTGGGTTAATTTCTTTCAAGGTGATTGTATCGGAAAGACTAGCGCAGCTTGAGATAATCCTAAACAGCCTACACAATTTCCGCTGGTTAATACGAGGGTAATTTGAATTGAATGCGCGGACAGATTGACCGACTGTCATGACTTGCATTTTTTCGTGTCATATCTTCTGATAAATTCTTTCAGCTTCACCAGAAGAGGTGGCCCTTATCACCTCGTTGTCACTTATTCTTGTGCCTCATCATGTCCAAATCAAATTTGACGGTGGGTGCCGGCGACTGTGAGTTCCCGGCTCCCCGACACGGTTTGTATGTCTCGTCAACGAGCGATACCTCACACAGCCAGAGAACACTGAATTATTCACCACCTGTGTGTGCAGTCAGAATGCACGAGGCTTTAATGGGCTGACCTGTTAGTGTTGCAATGTCTCGCACATACACACACACACACTGGCTGGTGCGCTATCAGGAGAGACACACCGCTAATTCATGTGTGTTATTATCATATACAATGGGCCAGGGTCAAGCAGTCAGCATGGATGATCATTAGTGTAATGGAATATCGAGCTAAACAATGAGAGGAATGGATAGATGAGCTAGCAGTAGCAAGGAATGTTGCAGATGTGTCATCGCCAATCCTCCTGACTTTAAAAAAAATGTTTTCATTTGACTTTGGAAAAAATCAATAAGGAATATGCAGTTTACAACATCAGTTGGGGGAAGAGGTGATCACTTTGCAAGGAGTCTTTTATCAGTTTCTTGGCAGGTTGGAGCAACAAAAAACTTCAGAGGGGAATATGAATTAGTAAATGATACAAATTTGAGTAAGAATCGTGAATATGTTTTCAACGTTCACTCTGATGATTGGGATCAAAGAAACTCAAGAACGTATTGCAACTCAGTGCTATAAGGTTGTTAATCGCAAATTCATATATGGAATTATCAAGAGGGTGGTGAATAAAAAATACCTATGAATTGGAAAAAATTAATGAAAATTCACATATAAATGTTTTTCTTTGGAAATTTAGTGTTCTTTTTGCTCAAACAGACCACTCTTGATCAAAGAATTCCATTGACCAGGAGCTCCAAAATATGCAAAACCACTTTTATGAAATGCACTAAGAACCTTATAGTCCTGAGCCTATGATATTAGGATCAGTGTTGTTATATTACAAATTGAGTCAACACAGCCAAATGGGTTGTATCAAACCTCAATGTTTGCACCCCCCCCCCCCCCCACCCTTACAGATTCCCCTACTTGTCAGTGCACGGTGATTCAATCCGATTTACCGCCCGCCTGCTCAAACCCCTTTCAACGCGCCACTATTATTTACCGCCCCATATTCCTCATTTATGGAGTATTTCTATTTCTATCTTCTTAGGGGATCTAGAGAGTGTCTGTCTTGGAGATCTCTCGGTCCGTTCTGGGATTCCGATTTAGTCTTGGGGAATCTTCAGCACATATTACTACTTATATTTTTGGGCCTGATATCCAGGGACTACATATGGTTTTTCTTCTGAGTCAATAGACATGCATGTAGCCAGCTCAGCTGACCTAAACCATCCAGTTGTACATGCATTCATCCCCCACCGGCAGGCCAGAGCAGGCTGGCCGGCCGGCCGACAGGCGATGTGTCGCTCGTATTTGAACACTAACCGAGTTTTTTGTTTGCCGCTAGAGGTCAGGGTCTTGTTGTTGTATAAATAGAATGAGTCTTGGAAACAGGAGGCTGAATATTAATGTTGTGTTTTCTTTTTCACTTGCTGGACTCGTCGCTAAAAACGTTCTATAGGACAGGTTTTTTATGTTATAAGAAGGTTGTAGGGGCAGGTCACCTGACTGATGTCACTTTCAAGCTGATGCCGTTGACTCGGAGGGGCCCCTACTGAAAACCAAGAAAATTATATCAGTCGTTACTTGAGAAAAGAAATGGTTGTTGATCAAACTTTACGACAACATTTGATGGGTGTTAAGTTTCGATGAGTTGAGTGGCTTCTGGTGATGACCATGCCAATGTGCAGTTGTCACATTTTTGTTCATGAAAACACCAATGTACATAAACAATGTACAATTGTACAAAAATACCAATGTGTTCATCTTTGTATGCCATTAACCAAATGAAGATTTTTTAAATTTTAATTTGGGATATTTAAAAAAAATGGTGTTTAAAATGGCAAACACAATTAGCAATAATCAGTAACTGTTAATAATTATGTATTCCTGATGCATTAAAATAAAAATTATAAATTTATTTGTTACATTTGCTATCCAAGGATGTTTAAAGGTGCAAAAAGAAATAATTATTACATCAAAATTCAATAAAACCTAAAAATACGTACACTGCAGTGAAGTGGCATAGAGTAAGAGGGATTTGCTGTACATTAACATATTGACTGTTAAACTATGGAGACAGCCAAGCAAGGACGATATATTCATGCAGGGCATTTCAATTTGCAAGCAGATGTGTGTTTTTTTTTTTCCTGACAATGAAATCACAAGTCAAATTAGGTTCAAGCAAACTTTGTTACTCAGCATTGAGACAGTTGTATTCAGAAGCGTTTATTTCCATATTCACAAGTACAGAATTTATATTATTTATTATGAGTCCTACAGCACAATTAGTGCCAATAACAGGATGAGTAGGAAACAAGAATTAATTTTCAGATTTAGATGTGGGAGGAAAACCCATGAAAAACCGTGAAAACCTATGCAACCAGGCGGGGGCTGAAAACGCAATCCACATGCAAGGCTCCGGTCTTAGGTGGGATTCGAACCGGGATCCACAGATGAAAGGCTGGGAAAGAAACCACTGAGCCAACCTGATGTCCAATTTACAAGAAATGTAGGCATTTTCAAATACACGAAAAGCCCAAGCATACGAAGGGGAATGCCATCATAAAAGTGCGTTATGCAACACAAGTACATCGTCATCTTTAATTGTTATTAATTGTCATTAACATTTTTATGAATACCTCCCTTAGGTTATTTTATATAAGTATAAACAATAGGTCATAGGTTGAAGCGTTGCCCTTGTAAAGGTATCTTGATTAATAACACACTATATGTTTTATCCGTGAATAGTATAAAATTTGGTCCAGTGTACTGATCATGTTCACTACTACAACAAAAACATGTATCCGTTTTACTGCAGCCTCTCTCCTATGGGCAGAGAGGGATGTATCGATACCTCTCTTAACTCGCCCCTGGAAGTGGTGTACTGAAAAACGGCGCTGATTGGCTATCCAAAAATGACTGCTCTGCGCGCACGCTTGTTAAAACCTTTTGAGCGCTTGTAGGACGCTTCGTAGGCGTGTGTTGCAAGTATTTTGACGCTAGTCCACTTCAAATGAATCATGTTTTTACATGGTCTACCCCATTAAAACTGCATACAGTTAGACATGACACCAGTTTAAAGAGGAATGAGAGGGGACCAGTTGTCTATAGGCCCTTTTCGAATCCACGGCTTCGGCTCCGGATTGGGCTTCAGGCCCAGTTTTCTTGTTTGAAACCCTGACCGCAAAGCATGCGTAATTTAAAATAATTGAGGGAGCCTAGCTAGCCTGAGCCGATTTTGGAGCCGAAGCCGTGAATTCGAAAAGGGCCTATGACTTGATGCCTCGTTTTAATCTTGCGCTCTTCATATGTCTCTAACACAGAATAGATCAACCACAGGACTAATTATAATATCCAATATATTTGGATATTTCAAAGTCACACTTTCATGGGTTATGATCGAGTAAGGCATTCTGTGGGGGGATGGCTCGGTGAGATTGTACACCACTGGGAACAA
Source organism: Pycnopodia helianthoides (assembly GCA_032158295.1). NCBI lineage: Eukaryota > Metazoa > Echinodermata > Asteroidea > Forcipulatida > Asteriidae > Pycnopodia > Pycnopodia helianthoides. The sequence continues at coordinate 25,693,180 of CM063243.1, forward strand.
GGTTGGTTTTGCTGGGAAACTTAATGGTCTCACGGTTTCCTTTTTCGTTTACTTCCCTAACCTTAGCAGAGCTTACTCAGTGGCTAAACTCAGTGTTGGTTTACAGACCTGTACCTGATTATGTAGAATTCTTTACGGATCGTGTCAATATCTAGGTTTTCTTTCTGTCACCGTTCAACATGATAACAAGCCACGGAGCCTCCGGGCCATATTGGCAATAATTCCATGGTTGCATTTCCAGAAATTTAAAGTTGCAAATGTTTTCTGAAAAAAATGGAAGAATGGTTTCTTTGTGCGGGGTGCATCTTGTGAAAGGAACGACTCTTTTTTTATGAAGGATTTGTAACTTTGTACAAATAGTTGAAACACAATGTGATGATTCTGGATTTTCTGAAGAGTCTGTTCTGAAGGAGAAAAAGAAAAAACAAACATTGATGAACAACTCCCAGATTGCCACTGTCCTGCCCGGGAGCAAATGAGGAGTCAAAGAGATAACACTGTTGACCTAAATTGAAGTGACAGTCGTGCCGCGCTAATTCACAGGTGCCGATTATTAAAGACGCGTAATTGTTGGGTAACATTTTGTCAGGGCGGTGCTTCCCCCCATCAATGTCCTGTCGGTGTTTTGACAAATCGTGTTAGTCACCCTCGCACACCTGGAGACGTAGCTTCATTGTGATGGAGGATCTTGAACCGGTGTTGAGCGCGATGTAGACAACTCTGTTAAAGGTTCTGTGATAATTGTATAAATCACAAGAAAATTTTTGTGTAACTAAAAAGGAAAAAAAATAAATAAATAAATAAAAATTCTGGAAAGGATCCAAACCATTTGCTCATAAAAGAGAAGACAGTCTGTCACTCCTACTTTTTCAACTGGTTTTCCTTGTTAATTTATGAGCTCAATAAGTATTTTAAATATTGCCTTTAGAGTACCAAGGAAAGTGAAAGCATTTTATGTCAAACATCGCTTCCCTGAATTTTACAAACCAGACAACACAATTATGGCTTAAACACGTCAAAGATTATGTGAAACTTTTAAGGGAGCAATCCTGCCCTGGTCCGCATAGGGACTAATTTTTTTAACCTGAGGGCAACGTCACAAGAGGCCGTTTTTTTCCAGGCAATTCGGAGGCAACCAACTGCACAGCATGCACAAGGAGCTCCTAGGTAGCAGCATGACCATTTTTCTAACAGTGTCCCACTATCCGCAAGGAAATTGAATGACTATTTGTAGTGGATTCTTTGTGGAGACTGCCTGAAACCGACTGACTGCAAATTTCCTCCGATGGCACGGGTCCATCAAAGCAGCTAAGCAAAAACAGAATGTGCTTAACAGAATACGGTTGCCATCCCAAATACCATGTCACATGTACCGTCTGCGGTTAGAATCCTGCTCGTTTGTTGCATAGCAGAAAATATGTTCAGCAGTATTGGGCCATGGTTCTTACATGTATGTCAAAATTTTCCTGACGGAGGTCAGGGCGGGGGCAGGCTGGGGGTTGAAAACAATCTCAGGTGCTGGAGAAGTACATATAATCAAACGAATAAGAGAGTTCAAACTTACATCCTTTTACTTTCATTCTGCAGAGTGGATAAGAAGAGAGACAAGATGGAGCGAAAGGTATTGGACAGTCAAGAGAGGGCATTCTGGGACGTGCATCGGCCGGTACCAGGATGTGTCAACACAACGGAGATGGATATAAAGAAACTCAGTCGTATCAATCGTACGTGTAAGAAGAAAAAGGTAAGACTGTTATTCCTTATTTGGTCTGTAGCTGTTGTCGAAATGAAAGGGGGGGTCAGAGGTCATTACCTACATCAATTTTAGTCGATTTTTCTTCATTCAACTCAAAAACAATTACAATTTATCCAGTCAGTTTCTCTTGTGGTTTATTATTATTTTGATATTTGAAATATAAAGTTGCATCCCCTTAATTAAGGTGATCCTTCTCCTGCAGCTTCCCAGGTTGTATTGTAAACTTGGGTGTGATACCTGATGGTACGGCAGTTAAAGGTTGAATGGATTCTGACTGGCACCCCTAAACAAAGATATAGACAAAATAGGGAGACCTCCAACATAGGGCTAGATGGCTCAGTTGGTAGAGCCATGTGACATATTGACTTTACAATACCGATAAAACTCTAAAAAATACTCAACATGTCCATCAAGAATAAATAGATAGATAGATAATTCACAGACCAATTGAGTCTTAAGTTTAGCAAGGGAGAATACCTGTATGAGTGGCCTGGTTATGATATGAGACTTCGAATTTTTTTTTTTTTTTTTTTTTTTTTTTTTTTTACATCTGCATGTCAATATCCCAGCAACAAATATACCCAGAAAGAGCTCTGAGACGTCCTGCTTATGGAAGCCCTGCTTCCCCTTTCACACTACTTGTGTCACATCATTGTGATGATGTCATAGAGATGATGCAACTGAGTTTACAGGATTAAGGGTTATGGCTCCACAGCGGTTCACTTATGCAGCATAAATCAGTTCAACCCTAATTGGATAGCCATTTCTCTCTGTTTGTATATCTTCCCCCCCCCCACCTCTTTTTAAAAATATTTTCCTCTTCTCTTTTAACCTGGTCGCTTTAGATTCTATAAGGCTGTTGCACTCTGAAGCGCTGTTTGGAGTTATGGATTTTTTCTGTTTGTTTTTGCTCTGCTAGATTTGTTTTCCCACATGTGATAGCCGTAGTGGCCTTGGTTAAGGGTTGTTACAGACTAGGGGTATGGACCTTTTTTTTCATGTTGTGATCAGATTCATGGGGATTGTCTTGATCAGGTTGCAAATAGGTGTTCTCATTCACGGGAGCAGACTCTTCTTTTTCCCTTACAGCCTCGATTTGGTCACATTGGTTTAATGGGGAAAAGTAAGATGGCATTGTCATGATAAATGTTGTTTAAGTAGAGGGAATAAATGATGCTAAAGTATAGGGCAAGAGATATTATGAATAGTGTTTTGGCATGTTTGTTTTTTTTTGTTAAAAAAAACAAATGTTTAATTAGTTTTGTTTAAGTCTTGAATATATATATATATTATTTATTTATTTACTTTTTTTCTTATTTATTAAAATTAAAAGTAATCATAATAATGAATAAATAAATTCATTATTATGTTGACTTTTAATTTTGGAAATGGAAAAGCCAGGTTTCACAGAGTGATTATACTCTGCGACAGTTTTAGAAATCTCACACATAGATCCTTGTCATTTGAATTTTGTTCACAATAGACACAGAATAGACTACGCAAATTCGTCCACCCACACTCTGAAAACTTTATTGAAAAAACCTCCTAAACAACATGGATGACTCCATGTAGACATTGAAAATCTTTAGGGTTCATTCCTTCATCAATCCAGATTACTGTTCCTTCCTCTCTGCTTCTGTATTCATGTCTAAGGCTTTCGTACACCTCCTCTTGTCACCAGCCCTCAGCCCTCAGCTCTCAGCCCTCAGCCCTCAGCCCTCAGCCCTCAGCCCTCAGCCCTCAGCCCTCAGCCCTCAGCCCTCAGCCCTTAGCCCTCAGCCCTCAGCTCTCAGCTCTCAGCCCTCAGCCCTCAGCCCTCAGCCCTCAGCCCTCAGCCCTGGTCAAGTTTGTTTGCGCTCTTAATGCTTCCCATTAGCAGGTGATGGAGTTCAGGCTGATAAATGATATCCTCATCATACTTGTCCTCCCTGTTTAGCTTGAACCGCCCATAAATCTCCCATGGATAGGTCCACAGAGTTGGTGGCCATTATAGCATTGGCTCTCAAATAAACAGTTTTTGTTTTGCCAGTCCGTCGTTTAGAAATACCTGAAATGATGCCGGAGGCGCTTGTGCCTTGAAATAGTCCCTTGTTTGCTGATTGTTGTCTGGGTGAGTGATGATTTTTTCACTCATTCTTAATTTATTGCTCCTACAACTTCTTGTCCAGGGCCGGTTACATTACTTATTACATATTATTCTGTAGACTCCTTTTGCTGGCAGAGGAATGACCTTATTGTTTGCAAAAATACCCAAATAATAGTTTTCAACCTTCTTAGATTAGCACACATAGTAATTAGAGAGAAAGGTAAGTAAACCCAGAGAGGGCAAGGAAGAGAATTGCGGAAATACAATCTTCCAAGAGAAAAGAAAAATACAAATGGCAAGCCTATTCATCAAGCGCCAAGTCATACACTATGGTTTATTATCCATGCGTAACCCATGGGCATCAATCAGGTTGGCTCAGTGGTTTCTTTCCCTGCCTTTCACCTCTGTGGACTCTGGTTCAAATCCCAAATCAGACCGGAGTCTGTGGTTGAGACACCTTTCTTAGAATGCAGTCGTGGGGTCCAACTCCTGCCTGAGTTGTCTGTGGATTGTCTTTCCCCCACCGAACTCTGTAAGCACAGACTAGAGACAGGGCTTTGTAGCCTCAACAACAAAGGACACATTTTAATTAATTGTGATTGAGATTTGAATGCTAATTTGTCAAATTTGAGATCACGACTGCGACCAATGTAGCGCTTGAAGCACTTCCTGGGCGGTATCAATCAACCTCAATAATAGTAAGTGGCAAGAGGATTCCACTTAGTCTTAGGGTGATTGATATTGTTTCATTTTGCTCCACTTAAAACGATTACATTTCATTATTCGTAACAGTTCCAACATGGCGCTAACTGGTGTTAGCATTAGTAGTGGAGCAGAACAGATTTATGTTATTATATATTACATACTGTTGTACTTACTCATGTGGACTTTGCAGTTTTGCTTTCCACACCCATATATACTTGTGTTATCGCACCAACCCACACCCCGGAATACTGTTATAAACGATGTGCACAACACTGGTAAGATTTTTTAAAATAGATGTTTTCAGATTTGCACGTAACTTACACTGTATAAAGATGGTCATGGTGGAAAACTTCCCTTGAAATGTTTCTGCCTGGATTGCTTCAGTTTTTTAGAAACGAGTAAAAAGATATTAGTTTTGATCTAGCGAGACCAAAACTTGATTTTTTAGTGAAAACAAATAAGGTTTTTTTCCCCACTATTTTCTTGTGACTCCGATGACCAATTGAGCTTAAACTTTCACAGGTTTTGTTAGCGTGTATATGTTGGGTCACACAAATTCCGGAAACTTGTCTCTTTACAACTACCACTGTTGTGCATGTGTGCTTTTAGGGAAAAGGTGTAGGCCTATCGTTGGACTTTGGGACGAGGGCATCCATTTCTATCACAAAGTCTTCAGCATCACACCATACCATGACAACCAAGTGTGGACATTTCATCCAATCAGTTTTCACCTAGTCAGTTTCCCTTGTGGTTTATTACTGAATATTTCCTCCAATTGCTTTTTTGTAGGTAACATTTTCAGGAAAACACAGAATAATGCTTACAGTTGGTCATGGATTTTGTGTAAATTTTGTACAATTCGGCAAATAAAAAAAGCAACTGCATGTTTGGGGATAGTTTGATTGCCCATCAGCGTGTTGGGCAATCATTTCTCAACGCTATTGGTACTGTTTTCAGGCCTATACTTCAAGGAGGCAATGAAGGCAATTGCCCCTGGTCATTGCCTCGGTGCCCCCTTGAAATATTACAGTAAAACTAAAAAAATTCTGACTGAAGTGCCCTTTTATCATGGAGGAACTGCCTGTTATCAGCTGCTGTTATCAGTTTATTTAAAATAATTGCAAACTTTCAGAATTAGACGTTTTTTGTTTTTGTTGACCATTACCAATCAGGTATCAAACCGAAGTTGTGATGAAATTTGAAAGAACTATTATTGTTAGACTCTGACATGCAGCTTATATAAAGAATAACATACGATACATCAATGATATTTTAGTACAAACTATCATATAAAGTTTGGACAGTGAATTCAGAGTGGCGGCCCTTACAGCGTTGGGATGAAAAGCAGTGGGAAGGGTTAGTGTTTCTTATTTTAGCGTAAAGAAAACTGACAGGAGTGCAAAATCAAGGCGTTACACAAACACGTCTGACGCTCACTGTAGTCATCCCCTTTCCCAGGGTTCTGATGTAACCCTGTAACCTCCGCCTCGCAACTATTTTAGGGTCCAGCGTCTCCCAAAATAGAAAAAACCTGCCGTGTTTAGACTCGCTTTTTTATTGAAGCGGGGGGACATATGTGGCCAGGTGTATCTTTTTGTTTGTCAGGATGTGTGACATGTTATGCGTGCTGTATCTGAAGGGCCTCTCATCACTGGTCCACCGTACACGAACGCCCATGTTACCATATGCGGGGAGTGCATTGATTATCGGTGAAACAGCTGCTGCGAGTCCCATTGCAGTTATGAAAATGTATAAAATGTGCTGTGGATGTGGGCGCGTGTGCAGCCAGCCACATTTGTTTCCTACAAGTTTAATGACGTTACACCACTACCTTCTGTCATGCCAGTCAGCCTATAGCTTCCATTGATTAGGGATAGATGTGGGAGACACAGTAAGGGGGCTGATGAGGGCTGCTCTGGCAAGCTGAGCCTTAAAACACCGCCATTCATGCAAGCCGCAGCGTTTGGCCCCGCACCGTCATATTTCAGCACTAGCTTTGAGGACACAGCCACATTCCTAAGCTTCCCCTAATCTGATAAATGCTCTCGGACTGTCACAGTGTTTATTCTAGGTTAAGTTAGACGGGATACCATGGAGCTTTGCACTTGAGTACCAAGCGAGGGAGCTGCGGGAATATTGCTAAATGTAGTGTCAATGTAGGTGGTGAGAGTTCCCTCAAGAGAAACAATAAGTCAGTATCTATTCTCTGTCGGAGGGGGGGATTTAACCGCAGAGTCATCCCAAACAAACAAAAAGCAAAGATCTCTGTCCTGGCCATCGTCATCACTATCATCATCATTGCATTGGATACAAACATGCACTCAGGATCTTTGTAATGGTGCTCTTGGGTTGCAGCAATGAGTCGGGAAACAGAGCTCATATTAACTGTAGAATTGAATTGTATGTATTGGGATGAAACACAGCAAGAACTTGGCAAAAAAAAAAACACACACACAGTAACAAGAGGATAATTAAATATGCGAAAGTAGAAAACGAGAAAGAAAACTCCAAAAAATCCAATAACCTAGACTTATTTCCTTGGAGGTCCATACAGAAAAACGGCAAAATCACAAAAAACAAAACAGAAATTGAAAAACAAATAAAAAACAGACCTAGAGAGTTTAGGAATGGATGGATATACAAAGCTATCAAAACAAGCAAAAGTAAATTAATTAATTGATTAAAAAGTGGATTACAAATTTAAATACAAATCACCCAAACTATGCTTCTTTACATCTGACTTTTGTAGCAAGATGGCATTTTTAGCTAGTTTGTTTTATATTGATGCAGGCTTAGGAATAGGTCTCAAACTTCAAAAAGTAGCTCCACACCTTGCAGGAAAATGCTGACTGTTGAAGCGCCTTAAGCGTCACTGAGTGACGGATATGAGCGCTATATAAGAAGCCACTATTATTATTATTATTATTCTTATTATTAAATTGATCTATTCTCTTATGGCTGTAGCAAATAGAATTTTTATCTGTTTTTTATTTCTTTCTCTTTAAATCTTAGGGACACCGATTTACATTTTTTCTTAACTGGGTTGTAACATCAGGAGGAAATAACTATATTTATATTCAAATTAGTTTGACTTTTGTCGTGCCATTTTTTTTAACAACATTACATTGCGCACAACCTTCAGAGACATATGAATGGCGTTCCAAGAACACTCCAATTTTATTGTGCACTACTTGTGAGCAATTAAGTTAATAAGAAAGACAATTTATTGCATACTCTAATGATAGGTATGTTTTTCTTTGTATATTGCTGCGGGCGAATTTCCTCTATAAAATTTGTGTAAAGGAGATTTGCATTTTTACTATTTCATTCAATAGCATTTATTTAGTTGTTCAACTGACTAAAGACAGCTATGCCTCTGTAGAGACACTAGAGTTTCCATTCATTTCTTGAAATATTTGTACACATAACAAATGATGTCTGAATCATCTACAACTAATGCATAATTTGGGGGTAGAATTGCTATAAAAAGTTACACCTGTGTATTTAAACTGCTCCCAGGATTGGGGCCATCTCAGTACAAGATGATGCCAGTGGTGTGTTTTCACTATACACACCCACCCTCCCCCCCCCCAAAAAAAAAAAAATAATAATAATAATAGGTAAATAACAAAATAAAAATAACAAAAAGAAATAAAACAAGTTAAACAAAAAAATAAATAAAATGTATTAGAATAGCTCACAGAGTTTATAGCTGCCCCAGATATAGAGAGTCTATTTGTGTAGAAACAGTACCGAATACTATGCTGTTTAAATATTTTGCAGGAAACATACAGTGATAGTCGTAGATGATAAGTAGCCATCTTTAGAACATGTTACAGTAGACATTTTTTTTATAAGAAAAAAAAAAAAAAACATAGCATTTTTGTTTTATTTTGACAATCGGTGAAGCACTTTGATTGCATTATAAATAACATTTGGATTAAGATTTACACCATCTTCAAATGAAGTGTTTACCAGTGATGATCACCGGCCTATATCTGTCAACCCTGCCCATGATGATGACGACGACGGGCTTAAACGTGAATATGCCATCTGACAAATGTCATGAAAATATGCACATATAGAGATTATTAATTTGATGAATGGCGGTGTGCACTGTTGCTAGAATTCAGAGCTGCCAACTCTTCCTGATTCTGCAGAAATTTCCTGTTCTGGTGAACAAATTTAAATATCTCCCTGATTATGGAAACTTTGTCCCTATTATGTTGAATGTAGCTCTAATTATCTTCCTACGACAAAATCTCCCTGGTTGCAAGATGCAAAGTGTTGACCCAGAGCCTCGAAATATTGGTTTCAGTTGGGAGTTTGAAGCTGGCAAGCTTTTGTGGGAGGGTAGCCAGAAACCTCCGCCATGTCTGCTCTACAACAGGAAGGTTGTGGGTTCATTTTACATCTGAACGGCCGGTGAAGCTATTTCTCACTGACCCTATGAAGCACTGGGTATCCATTGATTTTATATGTCAGTGAAGGATGCAGTTTATTCCATTTGGCTTACTGCATTTCAAATTTCACTTTCATTTTGGGTTAGGTTTTTGTCAAAATTACCAACAGTGTAGAGCACAAGTTTGTGACCATAAATGTCAAAATATTATGTGCTTTTATGACAAACATATTTTCATAGAAGAATTACTGTATGCTAACCAGCTGTCAAGCAAAGTAAATGACCGGAGTTCAACATTTGCGAAGAGTGTGAAATTGACTGACAGTGGAGTTGAACAAATTATCATGCAAAATGTATACCACCAACTCACTATGACTCCTGTCAAAGCCTCGTGGCTGTGAAAAATCTCACAACAAATTTGACGTCATCGTGTGTATATTCATTAATTTCTCACACAAGTGATGCATTGGAGGTACGGTTAGGCTATAACTGAGCTCCCAAGCCCTCATGTTTACGCCAGATAAATCAATTAACAGAAGTGGGTCAGTGGGGTGATTAACAGGCTGTTTTTGAGCCAAAGCTTCTCAGATTCCTCGGCGTGATTTCAGTGTTTTTCTCCCCAACATTACCGACGCGTCGTATCAATACTTGAACATGTTCAAGTTCACCCCGTCACCCCGTGCGCCAAGACACACACGTTTAGCCTATGGATCTCTCCTGGTCTTGTTTGTGTACTAATAGAGTAGGATACAGTCCACTGCTAGGCTTATTTACTGGCTTGTTTCATGGCCCGAGACCATATGAAGAGCAAGAATTCACCGGCAATGACGTCAAGCGCAACTTATTATGGCTGTGTGTGTGTTCGGGCAAACAAAGCTATATCTATTTTTAGGTTCCCACATGCATGTCTGCGTTTAGGTGGTTCATAAAAAGCACCGAGAGGGACTTTTTTTTCCTTCTTTCTTTTTTTAGGAGTCAGTACACTGGGGACACGGTCCCCGGTGTATATTTGGAGGAGTTGGGTGTTTCGTTCTTGGGTTCATGAAACTTCGTAATTGGTTCGGATGCTGTCTTGTTCAGGGGCAATGTGGAAGTGACAATTAGGACGATTATTCAGTGTGCTCGGCGTCGGGGATAGAGGTAGCCAGCCGGCCAGGGAGTCGACTTCCAAAATAACAAAATGTGGCGACAACACGTGTATTTTGTGTTCTCATTGTTACGAGAGATGTATTCTAAGTGTGCATGTTATGCAACTTTGTCAGATAGGGTTACTGAATTACATTTCATAATACGCTGGAGAGATATGACACATCTTAAATTGAGTGCCATGTTCTTATACCTCACAAAGAGATTCAGACATATGAATCCCATGTTAAAATAGTGCATTGTAAAATTGTATGTTTGAGTAGCAGTCGGCACTAACGCTACAAATGGAAGCTCAAATTGGTTGCGTCACACAAGTACCCGGATCTCAGAAAACTGAGACAATTTCACTGACGTATGCTCGACATGTCTTAGCCATTGTCATTGTTTTATGTTGATTCGCGTGTACTTGTACTACTGCAATCTGGCGTGCTCAGATGCGGTGGTCACGTGAATGGTGGAAAGTTTGTCTGTGACATCCGGGTATTTTCCGGCAAAAGCGGCTTCGTTAGTGGGGAGTGCTTTTGTTTGTCGCTATACTGTATTGCATCTTTGTTTTCATGAAAGATTGGTTCGTCACCAAGACGAATCATCCAAGGAGGAGATGTCATTCAAGAGAAAAACTTTAAACATTGTTTTATTTATTTCTTGTTTCAACTGGGTGGCCTTTTCAGCGGCAACCTCTGGCCTCGCAAGCTTACTAGGACAATACAAGCAATCTTATACAATAAACGATCACGTGCACAAAAGTTGTCTTCAACAAAAATACATAGATATGTTAAAATGTCTTACCTAGGGACACTCAGGGGGCCAAAAATGTCTACAAAGACTTTAAAAAACAATACAATGAAGGTTCACTTTTTTTTTAATAGTCATAAAGACAAAAACTAAAAAGCCTGATATCATTAAAACTAGGGATCAAAAGTATAGCGTTCCCAGCTGTGTTGGTTCTAGTATAGTGGGTATAATGGGTAAATGGTATAATGGGTATACTGATCAGACACTTCAAAAACTGTCTAAAATGTTAGCAAGAAAACATCACTTGAAATATTTCTGTCTGAAATGCCATGTTTGATGAGAAATGAATAAACTAATTTTCCGATTGGAGTTTATTGCTCAGTGAGCGTTTTATTCATTTGTTGAATCTATATGATTTCATGCAAATGTGTAATCGGTTTTTCACTATTTTCTCGTGACCCAGATGGCCGATCGATCTCAAACTTCTACAGGTTTGTCAGTTTATGTATATGGTGGATTACATAAAGTGCTTACACTGCCAGCAACTGTTTTGTTGGCAAAAACCAATTCTGTAATGTTCCTTTAAGCCTTTATAAACCATAACATTCATAGGTTTTTTTGCTTCCGGATGGTAAAATTATCCCAACCAATTGTCTCATAGACATCACTGGCATGCTTTATTCATCAGACATTAGACTGAACAGTTTTACGCTTCTTTTACATTGTTTATTAATACACAGGCTTATCATAAATGATCCATGTGCAAATTGTCTTCATTCAAAACCACCGTGATCCTGTAGCGAAAAATTCTTCACTGACAAGAATTTTCTTAAAATATGAATTACATTGTGAATATTTTCTTGTAAGTAATTGAACTGGATGAGCAAGTAATATCAAAAACTGGCCCGGGCGTAATATTTATTTTAAGAAATAGATTAATAAATAAAATTAATAAATAATAGAAAACAACAAACATAACGTCTTTTTTGTTTACAGACATTTGATTTTGTCACAATTTGTTTACTGCCCTGTTTGCAATTTATTTTCCCCTCCACCGCAAGTCATACCAGTGCAGAAAAAGAAAAAAGGGACCAGTGAACATTTTCCCCTCAGCAAAATGCTTACACAAAATGTATCAGTTGCTTCTAAATAAATCATCCTTTGCTACTCAATATTTACATACAGTGCGCTCAAAGCTCATTCAGTCTAAATATTTTACTATGCAAAGCTTCAGTACAAAACTGTTTAATGTTTACTGAAACGCTAAACAAAATATTGGAGGTCAGACTTTCAGAAGGGTAACATTTCAGGGCTCACAAAGCTTATAGTTGCAGTCGTACACCGTAAAAATGTGTCTGCCATCGCAGCCTTTAAAGCAGGAGAAATTTCTTGAATGACTCTCATCTTGACAATCTTTTACGAAGAGGATGTACAAAGTCCCCTGGGATGGCGGTTAGATGACCTTGAGTTTGATGTCAGTACCTCGAGGGCAGAGAGAGAGAGAGAGAGAGAGAGAGGATTGTATGCTTCAACATCAGGCCAAGGCTGTTTGCCGGCTGATAGAATCGGTCCCTGAAAATTACACAAACAAACAGACAAAAAAAAAAAAAGAAAAAAATTTATTTGTTGTCCTTTTTTGAAATGTTGCGGTGAATACAAACCGTTGTTGGTTTGTTTTGGTTTCATCTTGTGCTGATGAATACACGATGGTTTTGGCTGAACTTGGATTATTTATACCATTGTGAAATAAGTAAAATTATAATAATAATAAGCGCTGACATGAAGCATGTGAGGAAGCTACTGTATGGTTATAGTAAGTGAGGATATTATACATCAAAGGATTGTGCTGTTACTTTAAAGGAACCAATTGTTTTCTTTCTTCTTTTTTTTTTTTTGAATGGAAGTTTGATTGTTTTTTCATCTTGTCATATACTACTTATCAATGATGTTCGTTTCTTTGTGGTGTGATTTTTCAGATGAATTTTGGAGCGGGAGGTGAGAGAATTAGTCCATGTGCGTCAGACTCGGATCTTCAGTCACATTCTGAAGAACTCATCCGAACGGTAAGAAAGCTCCGGTCTAAACCCCGTTTTGTCCTCAATTTCTCTGAGTGAATGAATGATTGAATTTATTTATGTTTGTTGTTTTTTTTATCTCTTACACTTCTGAAACAAGTTGTACATTTATGGTCTCACATGTGGGGCTGTTTGATGACATCACAGGTTTATTTCTGTCGCAAGAATTGTCAGATGACAATACAAAATAACATCCTCTTGTCTCATTTGGATGGGTTCTTGTTGGTCGATGTTTACTCAAATTATTTTTTGAATTTGTAGTGAATGACCGTGAGTGCTTCTGGAAGTGTCGACACATTCTTGTATCACTGCCATTTTGTTTGCACGTAGTATATAATTTTGTCATGATCAGCTGATGACATGCCCTCTAAATAAAATTATTGCATGAGCTTGCCCTGATGGAAGTTTGAGATTTTTTTGTTTGTTTTTTAAACGTCTTGATTAATTTGTTTTCTTGAACTATTCCTGAACTATTCTTGGACTCAAAAATCTGTTAATGCTCATTGAGTGAGTGAGAACGACCTAACATTTGCACTTTTTATTTTGTTTCATTTGATTTGAATTTGAATGGGATGTTATTTTATCCAGAAACTGCATGCTTTGTGAACGCTTGTGTAGTATACAGATGTATTTAATATAGTTTTCCCACTACATGTCGTTCAACTGTCCGCCTTTAGTCTTGTCGTTTTTTTTAAAGGTTTTTTTTTATAAAGGATCATCTTAATTACTGAACAAAGACACACAGGCCACGGTGAATTTTACCAGCCGAGCAAAAGTCATACAATTTATTTGAGCCTTTTTGTGACCCAAGCATGGCCTATCATCAATAAACTTTGTTGGCCTTTAGCATTTCATTAGTTTGATTTAGCGCAAGCATTTTTCAAGCCAGAGGCTGTAGCGTTTTATTTGTCCCACCCATTTAAAAGTTGGATTGGAATAATCCCGGCTATAAAGAGAAGCGTATTTCATATCATATTTGATATGAGACCCATAGGGTCTTTCACTTCCTGTATTCCGAATCGTTGCCTTTTCTCTCTCTATCTACTTCTCTTTCTTTCTTTTCTGTCTTTTTTTTTTATTTGAACGCACCATAGTTATATCGTTAGTGTTATCAGAGCGTGCATCTCTGTACACTGGATGAGTTTGACTTGAACTGCCATGCAAGTGTGGGGATTGGCTGTGGTTGGCTGCAGTTTGGGTTGCCATAGGCCCCTCTTGTCATGTATGCATAAATAATTCTGCCATCAATGGAATACCATGACATCATGTGGCCCACATCTAATGCCCTCTGCACCTTATTTTGGTTTATTAAACCAGATCAGTTGGGGGAGAAACAAAAATTTAAAAATCTAATTTTGAGAAAAAATTTTCTTATATTAAAAGTAAATAAATTGATATTATTTGGGCTAAGATTAAAATTTTCAAAGAAATATTAGCTAGTTCGAAGAAGTCATATTTATAATCTCCATTTTTCTGGAAATTAAACAAGAGCATAATGGGGAGAAAAAATTGGAGGAAAAATTTTTGCATCAAAAAAGGATGTTTAGTTTCATTTTTTAATATTTTATTTTATTTTATTTTTGTTGTATTGTAGCAGTGTTCAATATGGCAGAATACATGTATGACTGGCTACACGCTGATCCGTCATGCAATAATACCGGTGATAAAATAAATGCAAATGATTTAAATCGTACAGTTGTACAAGGCTGCAATTTAGTCACAGTGTAAAAAAAACAAAACCCTCCCAGGCAGCGAAGCAAGTTCAAGGACAGTTATTGTCCACCCCACGTTGATCAGAACAGCGTTAAATGGGTATTATGCTCGACTCTGGCCTCGCCGTCGCTTTGTGTCGTGGCTGCTGCCTGACGATGTTCTCCTCTTTTTTTTCTTTTTCGTTTCGGCCGAAGTTCAGCCATTTATTGAATTATTCTCTGAATTATTTCCACCCTTCTTCTCAAAGTATGAATTTCTGAAATATTGTATTTAATGCAGCTTGGACAGAGAGAGAGTTTTGTTTGCTCATTGCACCGTTCACTGCACCACTCATTGTTTTTTCCCCTTCCGCTTGTCTTGGTCTTGCTTTGTTCTTGTCGTGGTGTTTTTAAAATTAATTTTGTTAATTAGCTTGTTTATTAATTAACTCATTCATATGGTTTGTTTTAATTGTATTCCTTTTTTTCCCTACATTTTTGATGAGCTTGAAGCAAAATGTATAGCCATATCTTCAAAAATGCATGATGCCTGAATGACCCACAATTTTCATTTTTGTTAAAGACTCGGTTAAACAAAACAATTAAATATGCCATAATTGAAAGCTTTGTTGTTAACAAAAGGAATAATGATATTTAAATTTCAAAATGTCCTTATTCTGTTACAAGTGTGATTACTGTAAAAACCAAAACCTTGAAAGTTTAATTTTTTTGTTTTTGAAAGGAACTGAGAGCAATTCCTTAATGACAAGCTATATTTGCGTGCCCCCCCCCCACCAAGAACCCACTGGCCCACAGGATGACAAGAAAGAGCCAAGTTTACAATCCTAATCTTCAGCAATCGTCTGAAGTCTTTAGCACTCGTGATGCCTTCTTCCTTGTTCCGCTAGATTTAGACATCACAATCAAGAACGGTCCTCAGATGGTTGGGGTGTTCTCGTTCGCTAACACTGTCTTAGGGTTGTAACTAATACACTTTTGTAAAGTCTGCCCTTTAAAAAAAATTGACACTCTAATAGTAGTGATGAGAAGGCTAAGGTCTGAGTTGTCAAATTTATCATCACCTTTTCGCAAGTTTTATTGTGGCTGCAAATTTACCCCAGCACAGAATTGTTTTTAGGAGGTTGTATTTTGGTATTATTTATTATTTTTCTAATGTTTTATTTTAGTTTAGTTTGTTTTTTTGTGTGGTTGGTATTCATTTTATTTTATTTGATAAAGTCTTGCAGTATTTGTTTGTGCAGCATGTTTTTTACCCTACAGGAAATGTGGTTGCTATGACAATGATCCATGACGACACGCGCGTGTCTGGCAGCATTCCAACCAGCACGTCGTCGCTGCTTCCCCAAAGCCAAGCGCCATGTCCGTGCTAGTCAGGGGGCCAAGCCTCTGTGCTGTCCAGGCATGCGTACACCGTACGTTCGCCGACACTTGCAACCTTGCATAATACATGAAATCTCCCAGGACATGTTTATTACTATCTTGCCTAAATGCCTTTCCTAAAAATTTGCATTCACTCCTGTGCCTGTGTAGAAGAAAAATAACACAATGGCAGTTGCAGAGGAGTTGCATTTATAAAGCAATTAACGAGCAGGGAACCAAGTTTATTATTTGCTCTTGTTTACATATCAGCTGCACAGTTTATTTTCACTTTTGATGTTATTGAATTGCTGTGTTTTGTTTTCTCCTTCCCATTCAACGTATGCAAATGCGACAAAAGGGGGTTTTCTGTTGACAATAGGGCTACCTCCAGATTTTATATGTACGTGGAGAAGGTCATCTAAACTGATGCCGAAGCAATAAAATGAAAGTGTTTTTAATTTGTGATTTCATTCAAGCTCTGCAGTGATGCAGTTTGATTGGCATAGGAACAATTCTTAAAACAACCTTGTCATTAAATACTGATTTCATGGATGGTTTAATACACTATTTTTCAATTCAATAATTTTTGTTTTTTTAATATAATAATAATAATAATAACATTCGCCCTTGGTACATTTTCCTTCTTCTTCAAAGGATGCATGTGTAATGTGCGTGTAATGTCATTGTTGTGTATGTGATGGTAGTGAAGCTGATCACTCCATGCATGCTTGTAGTGTACATGTGTGACACCTAAAGCAGAGTTGTGTTTTAAAATCATTTCTGTTATAAATAGTCTCAAAATGAACTTACAAAATTGCATAACTGCATGCTCTTAGAGTATGCATATTGATTTGGACCGGGAAGTGTGTTTTCACCTTCAGTGCTGGGTCCAATTTCATGGATCTGCTTACCGTGGAATTCTGCGCTTACGGCCCATAGAAAACGCACGGTTTACCGGGCGCCGTAAGGGCAAAATTCTGCGGTAAGCAGAGCCATGAAATTGGGCCCTGCTGTGAGATTGTTTCTGTCAACTATCTTGTCATCTTTGATGGAACACAAAATGCATGCTGCATCTTAAATGGATCATTTCTCATTGCCTTTAAGAAAATGGAACTTGGATTATCAGAAAAATTAAAGTCCAGGAATGTTTTATTCTTTGTTTTGTGGTAATACAGGAAAGTAGCTAAAATGTCAACAAGCTGCATGGAGATTTTGCTTTCTTCATTGTGGGGGGAAAAAAAATGCACATGCAGTGCACATGTCATTCATAAAGTGTCCAACAATGAATGTAACACTACATACTGTGTCTGGTTAGATCCACCTATATAGACTTGGCTCCAAAGGTGTTACCAGTCCTACGTGTTGATGTGTGCTTATATCACAGCCGTTTCATCAATCACAGCAGTTATGGTGCATGACTTTATATCAAATTCATCATCAACCCATCACCATTCTGCGTCTTGGCACCCGATCCTCGTAATTTGTTGAGATGCCTCGAAGGAGATAGTCTTGTCATTTCTGAACCAGCTCAAAACTAAAAAGTGGTCCACGTACAAAACAAAAATGTATAAGTCAGTTTTGGTCAACTCTCTTATACATTTTGGCAAATTGTTTAGAGTGAGTTGTAATATTTTACAAGATAAAATGTAAGAGGGATTCTCTGAATAAAATATCAAGATTTTATCAGAAAGTTTTGTTCATACCAGTCTGATAAATATCAAAAGGTATTGCAATATTTTACTCTTAATGACATTTTTTTTAGGTTGGAATATTTCATCTGCATGCCAGTGAACTGTAGACCAAATTTAGTTTACATCTGACACCTGCATCAACATTTTTTTCTTCTTCAAACAATAGCATGACAATTCTAAAACAAATTTTAAATAAATTCCAGTTTGATACTCTTTATGCCCTTTTTGTTAGGTTGGAATATTTCATCTGCATGCCAGTGAACTGTAGACCAAATTTAGTTTACATCTGACACCTGCATCAACATTTTTTTCTTTTTCAAACAATAGCATGACAATTCTAAAACAAATTTTAAATAAGTTCCAGTTTGATACTCTTTATGCCCTTTTTGTTAGGTTGGAATATTTCATCTGCATGCCAGTGAACTGTAGACCAAATTTAGTTTACATCTGACACCTGCATCAACATTTTTTTCTTCTTCAAACAATAGCATGACAATTCTAAAACAAATTTTAAATAAATTCCAGTTTGATACTCTTTATGCCCTTTTTGTTAGGTTGGAATATTTCATCTGCATGCCAGTGAACTGTAGACCAAATTTAGTTTACATCTGACATCTGCATCAACATTTTTTTCTTCTTCAAACAACAGCATGGCAATTCTACAACAAATTTAAAATAAATTCACAGTTTGATATTAATCATTTTTGTTGCTCGATTCTTCTTCTTTTTTTTCTCATTTGATATTTTAAAACAATGTTGGTTTTATTCTTTGGATACTTTTGAACCTTTGTTAGTATTCGTAGCATAAACTAAAGGTCATTCAACTTCAAGTGCTTGAAGTTATGTCAGTTCTCTTTTATAAGAATCTTAATTTTGAGAGTGCTATATGCAAAAATTCTTGATTTTTTTTTTTTTCCCCTCCCATAAATGAACTAGTACTCATGGCTGTAAAAGCCATATGCACATAAACACTTCAGGAAAGTACATTCAGTGACCCGTGATGTAAATTGCCCAATGGACTTTCCTGCAAACTCTCAAAACTCTGACCAGTATATGAAAATTAACATAGAAGCTGAAACTTGTGCCTGGGTGGGGGACCAATGTCAACATTCCCTTGTATGAAATCAATCTCTGAAGTATTCTTTCCTTGATTCTTTAGTAGAATGAAAGCAACTTAAACAGATATTTATCTAATGAAACTATGCGTAAATGAGACAATAATTATTACTACTAATAATATAATTTTAGATTTAATGACAGTAATTAAAGTAAATGACAGGAAACACAATAAAGTGTATCGTCACGTTAGCCTTTTTTTCCAATGATTGTAGCTTTTTGTTAAGTACCTGAAACCAACCAAACAGTGTTTCAACGTGTAAGTGGACATGCCTTCTTATGCTGAAAGTAGTTTGAGCTGATTAAAGTTATCACTCTTTTTGTTACCGGTAATTACTCTCAAATATTATTTAACAAATGGATGGAAAAGGCAGGTAATTTTCAAACCATTTTTGATGGAAATTTGTGGATGACTTTTAATTGTTTTGTTTTTTAAACATCAAACAAATCAACTCAAATTATTTTCAGTATAAGCCTTCATGTCCATTCACATATTGGAAGATATTTGGGTGTCTCCAAGTACTTACAGGCACCGGACACCTTTGGTAATTGTCAAAGACCAGTATTATCACTTGGTGTATCCCATCGAATGCATAAAATAACAAATCTGTGAAAATTTGGACTCAATTGGTCATCGCAGTTGCAAGAAAATAATGAAAGAAAATAATGAAAGAAAAAAACACCCTCGTTGCACAATTAATTTGTGTGCTTTCAGATGCATAATAAAAGGCTTCAGCTGAAGTCTTTTATTATTTGAGTGAGAAATTACCTCTTTCCTCAAAAACTACATTACTTCAGAGGGAGCCGTTTCTCACAATGTTTTATACTATCAACAGCTCTCCATTGCTTGTTACTAGGTAGGTTTTTATGCTAACAATTATTTTGAGTAGTTACCAGTGCCTTTAAAACAAGTTACAACCATTGGAAAAACTATTAACGTGACGAAATGCGAAGTGGCACCCATTATTGTGTTTCCTATCAAATGAAGAAAAGCTCAATATTTCATGCCAAATATTGAACATTCTCCCACAGGTTATTTGAGACACTCCGTTATTAGTGATGGTTTTCATGTCCTTAATTGCATGTTGAGTTTGCACTGGGTTATTTGGTGACATTATAAACCAAGCAAAGTCAAAGACTTATTGATTCGGTGTGTATTGCTCCAAACTCATTTGATAATCATTGCTTTCTTTTCCTCCCTTCTCTCTTTCCCTCTCTGATCTCTTGCTCCTTTTACATTTCTTCCATCAACTCCCTCCCCCCCCCCTCGTCCCTTCCTTAAAATAATTTCCCTCATCTCCTCTTTTTCATTTTACACTCTTGTCAACTACTCTTCAATTTGTCTTTGTACTAAAAACCATTGTTTTCTCCCGGATTATTTCCTTGGTTTGTTTTCTTGTCTTGACTTTGTTACCTTTACTCATCTTTTTGTTGGCTCTTTCCACTTTTTATGTTTGATACATTGTTTCAATCATCTCATTCTTTTCCTGATTTTTTTTTTTAAATGAAATGTTGGGGTTTTTGTTCAAAAAATTGTGATGTCGATAACTGTCCTCTTGCCAACCAACTTGTGTCATGTATTGTTTTGCTCAATGATGTATCTCTACTCCGGATATCTGTTTGGGACTGTCACTTGCTTTCTCCCTATCACTCTTTACCAATGTCCTCATTGTTGTCACCCACTCTCATCCTCCTGTACATGTACTCACCTCCCTCCTCATCCCAAATGTTCTCCCAATATGCTTCTCCTACTTGTCCATCATTATCACCCTGCTTCACATTCCATCCCAAACGACAAACCACCTATTATCCTACCCTGAACCCACCCCAACCTTTCCTCTCCATTATCTTACCGTACCCATATCCCATCTCATCCCACCCCCACCCATTTCTCATGCCAATTCCTTGATACAGGATGCATCTCATCATGAGCATCTGCACTTTGCATGTTGTTCACCCATCTTGTTCCTCAAACGCAAGGTAGGCCTGTCTCCTTTTTGACCCCACTGTGCCGCCCTCTGGGCAAGCTATTTCCCCACGCTTTGAGAGCTCCTTAAAAAGTCTTGTACAACAAGATCTTTACTCTGCTGCAGCCATCTTTTTTGTTTCCCTCCCCGAAAAATGTAACGAAAGTGAGGCTGGCATTTAAGCAGACTGTTGCCTTTCATGTGTCAGCACAAGTATTCAATGTTTGCAGTCAGAGTCAGGTGATCTAACAAAGATGGCTGCAGCATGATGGTAACCAGTAGACATTGTACTTACTATATGCTTGTCATTATTGATGTTTTTTTTATGGTAAATATCTTACTCTTAGCTTTTTTAACAAATTTGCAATTCTCCATCAGTTCCAAAATGTAATCGTTCTTTTTTACAGCCATCCCAAAGTCCCAAGACATCTTTTAAAAATTTTTATCTTTCATGTTTCTACATTTACTTTCGAAAGATTTGAAAGATAATTTGCACTTTGTCGTGAACCAACAACTTGTTTTAGAGTCTCAGTAATAGCTGTGTAAGAGAGGAGATGGGTCAGAAGATGTCTTTTGACGGATGTTGTTGTCCAAATTACGGCTTTGGCTTTGGCTATATTGCTTCAACATTGCATCATAAGCCAGAGCCATAGATTCTCTCTTCAGCCTCCATGTTTTTATTGGTCAATCTACATGTAAAATGATGTTGTATTCGTATGCAAATCATTACCACGCACGCGTGTCACATGATAAATATCACCATACATGCGTAGACAAAAACATAGCATTGTAAAATGGCTTCGCGCATCCATAACATGGTCTTACAGCTGAGTTGTGCAGATGCTGACTCACTCAGTGTTCTCTGGGTTCTAATTCTAATGGCCCATCAGACTGTGCCAGGAAGTTGCAATCTACATACTGGCAGAGCCTCGATCAACATCATCTTTCAACGAAGTTTGCCATGTTAAGTGTATTCACTCTCGAGTGGGGTGTTTTATTTGGGGGGGGGGTGTGGGAGCAGGGGGTGGTCTCAAATATAAAATTATATTGTACTGTAGATTAATGTTCATTAAGACATCAATAAAAATGCATAACTTCCTCCTGTCCTCAACAATCAAAATACATAAAAGAGTCAAATTGCATTAGATGCGCAGTAATCTAAGTATGGCTGGCACACAGACACTTCCAATACCCTCACAATAAGCTGCTTAATTACTTGGAAATAAGGCACACAAATTGTAAGAACTACATTACAGCTGCTGACACTAACCACCTCATTGAGAAGTATTATTGCAGATGGCTGGACTTCCGTAAGGGCCGCGCAAGATGCTCAGCGGTCTAGTGTGTGTGCACTTTGGTCCGGTACCTCCTTCAGTCTGATGGGTTTGGTTTATAATGGCAATGAACTAGTGACCTGATTAGGGGCGGAATTAGGAAAATTACATTTGGATCAATTTTGCTGTCATGCACTAAGCATTGCAGGAGAGACTACATGCCAGGAGTTACATGGCGGCGATGGCCCTGTTCATGGCCTCGGTGCGCCTTTTCAAAATATTTCTCATCGGCTCATAAGATTTTTTTCCAACGGAAGTGCCCTTTGCCAAATTTAAAACGGGGTTTACACCTCTCAAAGATGGAAATTCCAAACCTGAACTAACCACGAGGGTGTGTTATGATCACAAAATTTGCAAGAAAAAAAATTGCATGAAAATTGAAACTATTAAAGAGAGAACATTCCAGATCGATGTCATTCTGTCAAAAGTTCCGCACACTACATTTCCCTGTTCCATTTTGAGTCCAACATCATCTTTAGAATTATCAATGTATTTATACGTCACTCTGAAGGCGTATATAGTACTTAGCGAGTTGAGTTTTAAAGGAAAGTTCAGATGTGTTACCATCACGAGGCTGTATTTCTCACTTGAATGCTTAGTAATAAAAACAAACAGATGACGTGATGACGTGGAAGTAGCCCCTCTACAAGATGACGTATCCGTTGCATAATCTGTACCCTTGACACTGTCAATGAATTACGGAGGAGGGTTTAAAATGGCCAAACGATAGCACTTGGTCAAACGGGTCGTGAATACATTTGGAATGCAACTCCCACGGCCTGCACTGCAGCGCCAACGCGACCAGACACGCTCTGCACTATTTCTGACCCAGTAACCTGCTCCAGATTGCCTGCAGAAAATGCTAAATTCCGCAGTCAAGGGGGGGGGGGTAGGAGGTAGGAGTATCGGGCCTGCTGCACATGTATCACTTGTACAGAGCGGATCTCTGGCCGGAAAAGCCAATGTTTGTTTGACTCATAATGAAACTTTAAGCTCCATGGACATCCACACTCTTTAATATGAGCCCATGTAGAATGATACAGAGACATGTGTGGTGGAACTGAAGATGGCGATGGACGCCGGCATGAATTTTAATCATGCGCCTCAGATCGTCTTCTACTTTGGTTTTTGTTTTTCTCGTTAGTTTAATTATGGTGAGTTCAAACAAGGCCATCATCAAAACAAAAAGTCACAGTCTTTCATAAATCAACTGAATATTTAATTTATTGGGACTCCTTTTCCCTTGCGTTTATAACCATAGGTTTTTGGGGGGCAGGGTTTGTTAGAAAAGTTATGATTGAATCAATCACAAAATGCAAGCATACTATCCTAAATTTTTAATTATTCTAAAAATGGAAATTGCTAGCCATTTAGAAAACGTGCTTGTAAATCAGCCAGCAGAAATGTACAGACCTATTCATTTAGCATCATTGCTGGACATACATGTGTACACATTCTAAAAAAATAAATTAATAATAACAAGAATAAATATATCAAAAAATTAATTAGTAAAAATTAAAATGAAAAAATCCAATATTTCCAGATCATTTCCAGGTTATCTGTGCATTGTTTCCAGTGAGCTTCAAACCAGCCAACCACATCAGGGTTATGCTAGCCCAGTTTATCGGCTTAGCGTACACACTGACCTATCCTCATGGTACTCGAAGGCTTGTGTAAATATAACTTCTCTTTTGAGGTAGACACACACACACACACACACAGACACACACACACAAAAAGCCCAATTAACGAGCAAACCCAGCTGGTGTGGCTAATTGGGGCACGGCGCTGGAACAAATAACTGCCATTTACGTGATTAAATGTTATTAATCATGATTTATGTAATTAAACTTTGCTCTCCCTGAGGCCTTGTTCAAGCTAAAAATTGACAGCTAGGCAGCCCTGGTCTTTAAAAAAAATTGATATCGTCATAAAATTTAAAGAGGCCATGAAAATTTGATGCTCTATTTTTGTTAAGCCAGTCCACCACATTTTGATAGTGGCACAAGCCAATGATAGTGAAAGATGAATACATGTTCCGAATGGGTATGGGACCTCTTACGTGTAATCCAAGTACATCATTGTTTTTTAGGAAGAGGAAAATCATTCTAATAATAATGATAAAACATAATCCTTATAAAGCGCTTTATCACACCTGAGGGCAGCTCAAAGCGCTCAATTTTTCTGCATGGTATGCGGAGCTATGTCCCCCAAAAAAGACTCATTTAATTACATAGCACCATGTAACGGTTTACAAGGTGCTGTGGCGCAATCTGCAGCCAACCATAACTAGAAAACACCCGGGCAAACCCCTTCTCTTAGCGATAAGTGTACTGGGTCCTTTTAGGTGCATTACACAACAAATGGGACCTACGGCTTTACGTCCCATCCGAAGGACAATGCAATAATGGTTAAGTGTCTTGCTTGAGGACACCAGTGTCAAGACCAGGATTCAAACCCACATTTTGCTGATCTTATCCTCGTGTTTTCAATACACATACCACAATGTAATCTTTATGGCATTTTGGCTGGTTCCCTGCTTCTACACGGCATGATTTTTTGTGCTTACAGGCTTTATGAAATTGGGCCAAGGCTTTGGGTTGCAGTGATCGGAACAAACAACGGTGATGCTGTTTTGAATTTGACAAATCTGATATGAAATTGTTACAATCAGAGAGGTTCTTTTTTCAATAATTAGTGATCAGACTATGTCTTTAAAAACAAACACTATTTAAGATAAAGTTAAACTGAATTCATGTTGACCCATTCTGAATGGGAATTTTTAAAAAAATTCACATTTTTGATTATTCAATAAACCAATGAAATCCCTATGTTATCCCTTGAGATTTTAAAACAAAAATGGCAACAATGTTTATAAAAAAAGATTCTCATGTTCTTTAATCATGTTATCTTATTAATACTTTAATAGAACATGAGGTTGATGGTTTCAAAGGTACATCTGCATTTGCGATGCTACATATGATTGAATATGTAACAATCAATTTAGAGCAAAAGCTCCCCTTGTGGTCCCAAAGGTATTATAAGGCTTTTTATATAACTCACTCATAGATCCTTGTCATTTGATTGGTGGAACACGCATCATGTGACATCCTGTATTTTGCCATACTAGTGCCACGATGCTCCAAAATTTAATATACTCTGCACAATATGGATAACTGTAGGATGTTTCAGACACTTTGCAGTTTTGTTTCCAAAATAATCATCCCCGCCCGTTCGACCCAACGAGGCAAGGTTGTGTTACGGTGGACAGGGTTGCTGTCTACATGAAGTAGTCCCCGTTGTTCATAAGTTGTTGTTTTTTAAATTTTCAGAGTGTTGGGGTGGACAACTTTCCGTGTCTATTTTGTGTTTTGGGGGAAAACATTTCAAATGACAGTGAACTATGTTTTAGTTGTATGTTCGCGCATCGTTGCAGAATATTATCACTTTGTGAAATCTGGCTTTTCCTTTTCACTCAGCTTCGCCTCTTAAAATGAAATAGTACAGATTTCACCTCAAAGCGACAGTTCTCTCATTCAATATTTGGTATAATGTTTTTGTAGTCACTCCAAGGACTAAAAAACATATCAATTCTTGTGGTTATTCTCCTCACATATGCCCAACATTAGAATCAAAATCACTGAATCAAAATACCATCTTACTTGCTGTTCTAGAGGATGAAACTTTCCGAATTGACCATACACAACTAGGTAATCGTGGTCTTGCCCAACAAGAAGTTGTAAACCATTAGCACCTGACGCCCATCGAAATTCCTTTATACGAGCAGTGATTTATAAATGCTGTAGTGTTTAAGTTATGATATGTCAGATAAGCCATTGTGAGTAAATTCACAGCCAACGATAGCGCCAATTTGTTTCCGTTTTTGTAATAAGTTCAGCTTTGCAAAAAAAATACCCCACCATATATTCTAGGATGAGACAAAAGCCACTTAAAACAACCCCAAAATCTCAACAACAAAAAAGAAAAGAACAAATTCAAAACGACCGGTGTATAGGTTGACTCGGTTACTACGGGTTTCCACATGTACGTCTGGGGCACCTACGCATAAGAACCCTAAACAAATGTTGAATGTGTGTCCACGTGTCCCATTAGGCACCCCGGCCTCAATGAATAGGAGTAAATGGAATTTAATCATGTCTCTGATCAATAAATAGACAGCCTGTTCATAAAGCCTTGTCATGTTATCTGTCAGCAATGGGTAGGAAGTAAGCAGCCAAGCCCCCCCCCCCTCCCTCCCCAACTCCTTTTTTATATATATTTTATTCAATGTCATTCATTCAGCGAGGCATTATGGAATTCCCATTGGTTGGAATTGATTTTCTTGTTCTTGCTAGGGATGAGCCGAATGCTGTTAATACATTCACATCAACGCATGGCTGGGAAGCACAGCGGCTTAATGTGAGGGAACTTGTTTGGTTATTCGTTAGGGAAACCTGTGGAAATCTGCTCAGCTGAACCCGGAAGTCTTCCTGTGGAAACCTTTTACCTTGTGAAAGAGCAATTGAATTCAGCTAGGAGTCATCTCCCTCATGGAAACCCTTCGGGCATCTGCTCAGACAAGGGTTTCCTTGTAGCTGAACCTGGAAGTCTTCATACGGAAACCTTTTACCTTGTGAAAGAGCAATTTAATTCAGCTTGGAGTCATCTCCCTCATGGAAACCTACGGGCATCTGCTCAGACAAGGGTTTCCTTGTAGCTGAACCTGGAAGTCTTCATACGGAAATTTTTTACCTTATAAAAAACAAATATAATTTAGCTAGGAGTTTGAAATCTCCAGTGATATAACTTGGCAAAGTAATCCAATGAACAATACGCTGCTATATAGTGAAATTTAAAATGGTTCAGTAAAGATACACATGGCATTCAAATGGGGCCCAATATTCATTTATTACTTAAAAGGAGAGAAAAGGGACAGAAACAGAAGGAACTCTGGTTAGAATTGGAAGATTCCTAGGGTGCTCTCTTTCACAAACAGTTTTAAGGAATCACACTGTTAATATAAATTCACAGGAAATGTTCACTTAAATTCCTATTTGGGGGGTCAATGGGGAATAAGTCTATTAGGAATGTCAGTTCTTTAAACTTTCTGGAAAGAATCATTGTGAGGTATCTTTAGGGTGGGTTCACCTTTTTATAGTTACTGGGGATCATTTTCCTTGAGACGAAAACCTTTGAATTATAACTTGGATCAGTTAGACATCCAGTTTCTTCCTGCCAGGACTTCCTCCTTACAAACCTCTTTCCCTCATCAAAAAAAATGGGGGGGGGGGGGGGGTGTTGAACAAAGAAAAATCTACTTTGACGGGACTTGAACCTGTGACCTTTGGATTAACGTGCTGGCGCTCTACCAACTGAGCTATCTATTCCTAATGTTGGTGGTCTCCCTATTTTGTCGATATCTTTGTTCGGGGTGCCATTCAGGAGCTATTCAACCTGTAACTGCCGTGTAGCCAGGGATCACACCCAAGTTTGCAAAACAACCTGGGAAGCAGTAAACAAATAAAAAAAGAAATAAATAAAAAACAGGGGACATTTGCTTTTGGGGAATAAGTTTCGCTGTTGGTTATCATCACGGACATTTATATAACAAAAAATTTTCATTTGAAAAAAACTAACATGGAGAGTAACAAAGTTATTATTTGGCCTCATTGTGGAGTGATGAGGTGCCAAGTTGACTGTTCCCGGTGGGAACGAAATCATAACACGGAAATCAAGCTTAAGTCAAGAATTTATGGGAAAGTTTCAAAACTTGACAATGGACATGTCAAAGAACTGTGTACAGCCAAACCAGCCCTTCTATCAGCATCCACATATTTGGGATTGGCGTGACTGTTAGATTCAGGGTACATGTAGATCACTCTGCCGGACAAATTGCTGCCATTCCTCAAACACATTAACTCTCACCTTTTTTTAATTGATGAAATAATTGCAGCGGGGAGTGTAGATCTGATTCCCTGTAGACATCAAAACTTCCACAAATGTGAACATTTCCAAGAAGTGACTCGAAACTCATTTTATCTCTAAGGCATTTTCTGTGTAATTTATATAATTTTGATGTGTACTTCTTTGTCAAATCTTCTTCGATCATATTTTTTATGGATAACGGCTGGCGCTATGTAAATTAGTTCGGTTGATTGATCGATCATGGTTTTACCTACACATGGATGTATATCACCTTTACTTGGTAGAGGGTCATTTTGAAAGCGTTGTTTTTGTGGTTCTTCCTACCCTTGATTTCCACACCTGCTGTGAATAACTTCCTTCCCCCCCCCCAACTCCACTCAACCCCTACTGACTACCCCCTACTGTCCCAGGTCCCCCCTCACCTGCCAAGATAGCTACAAGGAATTTGTATTCCGCCTATTTATTGTTAAATTAGTCATTTGTGCTTCGTTGGATAAATTGATTGGTTTTTTTTACCACTTGAGATTTTTGCTCATTTTGGCTGTCCATGTCTCAGAGGGTGTTGGCTAGACTGTCACGCAAGCTGGCAAAGGCATATGGGGGGCATTGACTCCCAGAGACCTTCCTTGTATCTCTTGAATTATTCATGAGTTGGTCTGTGTACAGCACCTCCAAAAAGATAAAAGAGCGCAGAGTTCCGTGAATTGCAAGAGGAATAAATTTGTGCCGGGAATGTTTCTGTTTCAGATCCACTATCCTTAATGTAACAGTATTAGGCATTTGTAGGAGGATGGATTGAGTTGTTTCCACGTGTGTGGCTTAATTACTTTGTTGCAGCAGTGTCATTATAATATAACTTGGAATTTGATTTGAGTAACGACCTTCTTAGTACTACCCCCACTCCCCCCCCCCAAAGAAGAAAAAACAAAAAAACATATGTAAATATATGTTTATAATTGGTACATGGTAAACTTAAGTGGGAAAAAACCACTATTTGAACACAATAAAAATATGAAGTAGGGAGAAGAAGAAAAAATTATGTTGCTACCCTGCATATAGTGTACTGTATTCGTTATGGTCTGAAATGTTATTGAAATAATTATGTCCAACTTGACACCATGATATACACTTTTCTAAAAAAAAATATATAATTTGTAATTTATAATTTCTTGGAGGGAGACACTTGGGGGAATTGTTTTTTAAATGTCAATATGTTTTTGTGGTTCCATTAGCAACAATTTGCCACTAATATCTTGAGTGGATGCAATTACAAACATAAAGACAGTGCACACTGGCTTGGTGGTCAGACTTTGCCTGTTTGCATGCATGTCTAAGTTCATTCAGGTAGTCTAACTACTGTGTACAGTCACTACAGTTACGTACATGACTCCCTGTATGAGGGCATTTAAGCGCAGTTTTATCCCCCAGGCTTAAGCACCTTGGACTCGCCTGGTGATGCCGGCCATAATGCCTTTCTGGACTCCCAGCAATGCATGCTGGGATATCTGCGTGGTTCATCACACTTGGGGTCACCCCAGAGCCAACCCCCCTCTCCCCCCCCCCCCCTCCCCATCACCACCGTCTTCACCAGACGCCATCTCAAGGGGATATCTTGTAAAATTTATATGAACTTTGACATCACATGACCCCGTACCTGCTGGCAAGTGATAAATACGGGGTCCCGTAACCAGACATGCATTGTGTGCAAGAACCGCTACAGAAATTGGTGATTTCCCACATCATGTGCAGACTAGAGCTCTTTCTTCCTTGAAAATTCTTCAACACCATTTGTTTTGAAATTGTGTAATCTACACTATTAAAGCTTCAACTTGCGCCATCTTCGATTTGAAGCTCGCCAACTTTGAAAAAGTTGTGTAACATCATGTGCAGACTAGGGCTCTTTCTTCCTAGGAAATTCTTCAGCACCATTTGTTTTAAATTGTGTAATCTACTATTAAAGCTTCAACTTGCGCCATCTTCGATTTGAAGCGCGCCAGCTTGGATTGGAATTGTTTGAAATTGTACAGCATCGTGTGCAGACTAGGGCTCTTTCTTCCTTGGAAAATCTTCAACACCGTTTGTTTGAAACTTGGTAGTCTATAATACTAAAGCTGTAACTTGCGCCATTTTGTATTTGAAGTGCGCCATTTTGGATTTGAAGTGCGTCATCTTGGATCGCAATTGTTTGAAATTTGTATAATGAATATTGAGTCTTTATGGCACTTCATCATAACAGATGTCCACCTGTGATTTGCCTCGAAGCACTCGTCATTAGCTGGAGCAATGCTCTTGGATCCATCCTTTTTCATTGAGTGACAGTCAACGATGTTCGTGTTAAAAAGGCCTTTTGAATGAAGTAACTGTAAATGTCCACATGTCATCAGAATTGGTCCGAAAGTATCCTTGCTGCCCTATGCAGGTGCCCCAGAACATAGGCTGACTTGAATTGTATCCGCTTCTAATCCAATGACAAGTGTCAATGACCCCCTCAGCCAATTGTGTACGGTTGGATTGGCAGATAATGAAACAAACGCAGTACAACAATGAGCACTCAAAATGTGAACATGTACTTAATGGATACATACACTAATCATAATTCCTTACATCAGATGGGTTTATGTCTTCTGGATTGATGTTCGGTACTTACAGCTTAAAGTCATCATTCCCCCCCCCTTTCCTTTTTTCGGCTGAGAGGAATAGATAGAATTCTGTCCTGTCATCCCTGAATGGAACGCTGCCTTTTCAATATGCAAATTCATTTGCCTTTTTTTGTGTATTCTCTGCATAAATAGGGCAGTTTATTTACTGTATGGAAGTTATGAGTTTTCCTTGTTGGACTTGGATTTCCTCTTGTCATAAACGCTTATTCACACATTTCTTTTCCCCCAAATTTCTTACGCAGGTTGAAATGCAGGCAGCAAGATTAGAAAAGAGACAGTATAAGACGTCAAAAGTAGCTGAACTGTAAGTAAAGTCATTCCAAAAGAGTTAGACCCTTTAGAAGAGAATTTGGGTTTTTCATTTTCTGTTTGTACCCCCACCTACTCAGCAGATCCCAGCAGTAAACTGTATGAGATATTTAGCTATAAATGACTACTCCTGTTTTCAAATTACAAATAAAAATTATAGAAACAACAACTATATAGTCAAGGACTACACAAGTTCAAAGCTGACTTCCCAACCTTGACTTTGGACACACTTGTAACTGTCACAAAGTATTTTTAAGGTCACCTGGTGTGTTGTAAGCAGTACACATGCATTATAAGCACACAGTCCAAATATTGGGCCGATTAATCAGCCAGGACACTGCTAGGGTTAAACATATTGGTGCTTAAATATTGCGTACTGACCTCCTTTCACCAATGTCACACGTGGCTGCTATCTGCCACGCCACCGTTTTGTGAGTCAAATTGCACGTAATAATTATAGTAGGCATGTCAAAGCAATACCGCCTAAAATGCGCACTACACTGTATAACACACTAGGATATTGACTTCCAAAATGGCGCAACCAAGATTATTGTGGTGATGGCGTCAGGTGATTTGGGTCAACAGGCAAATAGTGCATGTGTTCATATTTTGTGTGAGTGCATGTGGGTAGGCATACACACCATTGTGGGGACTTTTACACAATGGAACAAAGGTCCCCACAACGTTTTTCTTTGTTAAACTGGGTCCCCACAAGGGAATTCTTTAGAAAAGGGAACAATAGAACAACAATAGGAAGTCCCCACAAAAGTGCAAAAGTGGTGTGTGTACATTTGCATGTGTATGAATGTTAATACATACAGGTGTTGTTTTGAAATCATAGAAACTAACCTTACGTTGTATTCGAATTGGCGGCTACAGCTACGACTGTTGCTAATGGTGTTGCTAAGGACGCCTTATATTCCAAGGCATGATGACGAGGCGATCCATCCATAGCTATAGCCGTAGCCGCCAATTTGGACACGGCCTTGTACTGATGCAGTCTAAACAAAATCGTAGCATTTTTTTGTTGTGTATGCTCTTCCTGTAATATGAATGCTTCTGGGTGCAGTTTATCCAAGTTGGCCTCACTCCTTCCTTTTTGGAAGCCAAGAAATTGCAAAATTTAGTAGAACATTGAAATATTTACTTTTAAGTTGAGGCTGTTTAAAGTGAGTGTATCAGGCCTGGATTTACTGGGAGGCCACAGAGGTCATGGCTTCTGTTGCCCCTGGTCTTAGCCTGGGTGCCCTGTCAAAAGTTTCCCATAGACCTTGAGATTTTCCAATAGAGCTGCCCTTTGCAAAATAACAATGGCCTTGCCCAATCAAAGATGAAATTCCAGGCCTGGTGTTTACGCTATGTGCTCTTGATTAAGCTTGAAGTGTGTCATGGTGTAGAGCGCCCCTCTCACATGAGAGGTATCACTTTATCCAAGAAAGATTAACTGCATGTAAGATATTCCTTCTCACTCCACACCCGCAGAACACAAAGATACATACCAATTTTAAACAAAGTTGTTGTTCTTGCTCACACTGTTGTTTTGTTGTGGGTGTTTTTGCTCTCGTTTGCCAATTAACCATTTTTTCTTTCTGCCACTTTCCTATTGCTGTGTTTTTTTTCCCCCTGTTTTCTTTTCTACATTTTTTGGTCTTTTCTTTGCATGATTGTGTCTCTTTGCTCTCTCGCTAATGTTGTTTGCTAGTGACGGTGAAATTGGTTTGAAATACCCTACGTTTGTCCACCACCCTGTAAGGTAAACACTATGTATTTATCATGAGTTGCGTCAACCATCACTGGACCATTTACAGAGATAGATCCGGTGGACTGTCTCTTCCATTGTCGCATTTTCATCCCAATGTTGTGTTTCATTTAACGAGACGCAACATGTGTTACGTTACCTTATCAATTTTCATTTTATTGCTTTATGCAAGGACTTGGAAAGTTCGCTGAAAAGTAAGCAAAATGAAACAATTATTTACGTTTATACAGTCGGGTAAAATTTTTAAAAAGCAACCATTAAACTGCTTAAACTGCTCAACAAATGTAGAGTACATGAAATGCATGAAGGTATAAAATGAAAAAACATGTAAACATGCAAAAACATTAAACCTGGTCCATCAAGATCTGTTTTTCCAAACAAAATTCCCATAACCAATTCCAAAAGATTCCTTAAATGAGAACTTTGGTTTTCTTATTTAGGAATAGTTTTTATAAATACAGGAGGGAAAAATGTAGATTTTTTTTCATTTGGCTGACATCAATCAACATGCACATCTTACATTTTGCATGAAACTTTCAAGTGTCAATATCACATTGTATTTGTCTATTCTAATATTGAATATTTCTTGCAATTCTTGTGATGGTATTATGGTATTAAAATACCTCAAAATCTGTTTGCAAATCTTTCTTGACAGTTTGCAGATTCAGAAAGTTTTCTACACGTAGTCAATAAACCATAAACCCCCCTATGAAAAAGAAGAAGCAGAAAAATCATGTAGACTACATGTGCCCTTTGTTTGCAACTAAACTGCCCTCTCTTGAAATTTGCCCGGAATTATCAGCACAATTCTGAATTTGTATATTGGTTAAGGAGTGACGCTTAAGGTCACATCATTCAAACGCAAACTGACCCATGATGTCACTCCTAACGCAAATTTGTGCAAACTACGATGCGTGCGCACACCGCCGGGCAGAAATGTCGAGTTGTCGGAGGGCACATCGTCTATTAACGTAAAAGCATAAAATGCTATGATAAGTTTCTAACCTGTCAAGCATTGTCTCCATATTAAACAGATTGATAAGTTACTGTCAGCAGTACCGAGACTATGATAGTTTCCTGACTGCGCCAACAGAAGGAACAAATCCCTGGCTCTCCGATGATCCCTCAATGTGGGAGGCAGCCACAACGATGTAAGTACACAACGAAGAGAGCAGTGATGGGGGGGTCAATGACCTCTGGTCAAACCTCTAGCTCTCTCACGAGCTTCTTAAAGGGACACACAGTCACAGATTGTTCTGTGAATTAAGATGGGCTGAATCACCTCCACGTCGTTGCTGATTCACTGATGATGAATAGGCCCCTAATAAATACGGTTATCAGCAGAGTTCTTTTTCTATCGGCCAGAGGAGTTTGTGTCTGACAGCCATGACGCACTCTCCATTATTGTTATTAAGAACAAAAATTTGTCCAGTTGTAGAGCTGGTAACGCATATATTTGCTGAGCACAGAGTTATCCTACTTTAAAGGCACTGGACACTATTGGTAATTACTCAAAATAATTGTTAGCATAAAAACTTACTTGGTACCGAGCAATGGAGAGCTGTTGATAGTATAAGACATTGTGAGAAACGGCTCCCTCTGAAGTAACGTAGTTTTTGAGAAAGAAGTAATTTCTCAGTAAAATATTTGAATTGATTTTGAGACCTCACGCGTGAGGTCTCAAAATCAAGCATCTGAAAGCACACAACTTCGTGTGACAAGGGTGTTTTTTCTTCCATTATTATCTCGCAACTTCGACGACCAATTGAGTTCAAATTTTCACAGGTTTGTTATTATGTGCATATGTTGAGATACACCAAGTGAGAAGACTGGTCTTTGACAATTACCAAAGGTGTCCAGTGTCTTTAAAAGAGGACATTCCGAAGTTGTTCTGAGCGTTCATAAGTGTCCACCGTAATTTAGCTGAAAAAGACGTCGTCCGATGTCAAGTGTTAGGGTGCACACAACATTGGTAAGATTTTAAATGTCAGTGTTCCCGTATTTGCACATAACATGTATCATGGTTTAGAGGGTTATGATGGAAAACATCTCTTGAAATATTTTTTCAAAAGGTTTTTATCAGAAATTAGTTAAACAATTAACTTTGATCACCCAATGACTGATTGAGCTTAGACTTTCACACTTGTTATTTTATGTATTTATTGGGTCACATAAAGTGCAAATACTGGTTTTTAACAATTACCAATGTTGATCCGCGGGTTTTAACAGAAACAGTTTATCAGCGTGTGACTGGTGCCCAACAAATGTTTTGCTAAGCAAGGATTTATGTGAAGCGATGTTGTCTGCTTACCAGCTAAATGAAATAGGGCCCGAGAATCAATGACCAGCTCAAATCCCATGTGATGCCAACTATTTATGGTTATTTGATTATTACCAATAAGTATTTTTAACAATCCACACTAAAATAATCATTAACAAAAAATTAAAATTATTTAAAAGAAGCCCGATGTGGCAATTTTACAACAAAACTTTCTAGAGAAACATAACACAACTTGTGCTTGATTTCTTTCACAAGCTAAGTTACTTGAATAACAGATTTTTTTTAAAGCTTCACTGAATATTTGAAGTTTGCATAAAATAGTAGCTATTAGTGTAATTTCAACCCAGTTAATTAACCTTTTTTTTTCTTTCTATTTTTTGTCGAACTCTCATAAAACACTCTACTCCTGCATTCAAACAATGAAAACAATGAAAACACTTAAAAAATTAAATAACTCGCAATGAGCACACACACCAAAAGAGCTGCAACTGGTCATGTTGTGTCTGGCTGCAAAATCTTGCAAATGGTACTGCAAAGATTTATAAGTTGATACCTGCCCCTCTACGGAGCTCAAATGAACCGAGAATAAATGCTAGTTTGGCTCATCCACCTCTGAAGACAAAGATACCAAACATTAGACGTAAAGGGTCATGGGACACCAAACATTGTGCATGTTATATGCGTTGCTAAGTTCACCCTGTTAGTAGGTAACTTGGATTGTTACATGAGACAGGAACTCCGTCCCGATGACGGAGTCAAAAGGAGGTCAGAATAATCAAAGTCATCAAGAAATTAAAGGGGTCCGAGTCGGCACTATCATCCCATTGAGAGAGAGAAACATTCTTCCTTTAGCTAAATTACTACTTCTGTGCTGATTGGCATCATTTGACTTAAGAAGTTCATCCTGTGTAACAAACTTAGATAAAGTGAGGGATATAGTTGACTTGGGGGTGATGCGTAGGAATTACAGTTTTCTTAAGGTTCCTGTCTGCAAGAGAGATACGGAGATCCTATTTTATCGCTGAAACTGCAAGATTGCTGATAGTTGAACCGGAGCCTCCTCTCTGCCGATTGTGAAAAAAAGCCCCTCCCCCTCCCTCCTTCCTCGCTCAGCCGCCGTGATTCAAGACACTATCACCTGCTTCTGCTGCTATCTCTACTATCGATCTAACATTGTACTTGATTCATTGTACCTTTACTATCTACTGTATCTACTGGACCCTGGATTGGGGGGGATCCTGACCGGACCTGCACACATTGCCAGATTTAAATCATACATGAAATCTACTCGGATTTAGTGACTGAGCAGACCATACAGCAAGGCAGAGAGAGAGAGAGAGAGACAGAGTACTATGTTAATTGCCCATCACTGATATACAACTTCTATATATACTTGAAGCCTCCACTCACTGCGGAAACACTCGACAGACAACTCATCAAGGCTGCAACATCCAAACTTCTTCGGCCGTACATAATTTCTGCGGACCCTTTAGGTGCTCGATGTGTTATTTCCCCCCTCTCTCACTCATGAATAATTCTCTTGATTTGGACAGGAACCTGAAGGATGTACCTGTGTGGCGAGTTAAGAAGTGGGGTTTCTCCTTTGATGATTTGCTGAAGGATCCGTTAGGCCGAGACCAGTTTGCAAGGTTCCTTGCCAAGGAATTCAGTCAAGAGAATCTAAGGTAAACGTGGCAAGACTATAGAAAGCTTCATATCGACCGGACAGTTCTGTCATATTACAATTATTTTGATATAACCAACCCCTACTCTAGTACCTCAACCTCAATGTAAGTTTGACATTTGGATTATGTCTTGTTAATTTTATAACATGTATTTATTGAGGTTGGTTTTTTTTATCCACCCACCCCAAAAAACAAAGCAAACAAAAAAGGTTTGCAATTCAAACTTGAAGTTTGGAAAGAAACATTAGTTAGCTTTCAACATTTCCTCAGTCAGTTGAGATCAACAATATTTTCCTGTAGAATTACCTTTTCTGGTATTTTTATATGTTTGGCTAGCTTTTGAAGCATGATATTTGACATCCTTTTTTGATTTTCACGTTGTAGATTTTGGATAGCATGTCAAGAGCTGAAAGCAACAGCGATTAGCAAAGTACCGGCCAAAGCACAAGAGATCTACAAGTAAGTGTATCCCTGAGCAGGTACGATCGATGACCAGTTAACTAGTGGTTGGTTCGTGACGTACGTAGGGCATGCTCACTGAAGTTTAAGTGCGAACGACTCTAGCCATGTCATGTCAACGCGACCCATAAAATGGTGGTGGCCAGTTTGTTGACATTTGTGGACAAGTTCATGAAAGCTACACAGACAGACGGACGATTTTTGTTCAGTATATCCACATATCTCACAATTGGTACTGATACCATGTGCCTCAGTTGATTGTGGACAAGCAGTACGCAAATATTTATGGCAAGATTTTTTTTAAAATAAATTACATAATTGAGTAATGTTTTTTTGCTAAAAATCATGTCTGCGTTAAGTTAGATCGGAGTTATCATTTTTCATATGACTAGTCATCTCTGCACTCTTCTATGAAAACAGCTTCTGATAACCAGTCATGCAACCAGTCTCGATAGTCTGGTTGCAAATCGTTGACTAGACTAGTCCAACCATCAATGACTTGTGTGGTCCTTGATCAAACCTGCTCCCTGTTATAGACCCCCCTCTTGCATTGAAGTCGCATGCGGCTGCAGTCTGTTCATGGTCTGCCATTTTGGTAATCGAACTGCACGTAAAGATAACGTGCGCGTTTCACCGCAGTTGCGTAATCCAAAATGTGCACTGTGTAGTGCTACTCCCAAAATGGTGCAGTAACCAAGGTTTGTTGTTGGATGATGACGTCAGGTGAATTGCGCCAATAACAAAAATTGTGCAAAAATGTGAATGTTTCATGAGTTTTAGGCAGTGTCCAAATTAGTGGCTCAACTACGGCTATTGCTGGATCGCCACGTCATCGTGCATTGAAGTATAGGATGTCCTTTGCAACACCCTTAGCAACAGTTGTAGCCGTAGCCACCAATTTGGATAGGGCCTTGGAGCCACCCAAACATTTCTATATTATTCTGTGAATGCAAAAAAGCTTCTTTTTCTTTTTAAACCAACATTGGAGGCAGGGCTCAAGCGCATCTGTTCCCTTTACAATGAATATCATAATTTTGTTTGGTTTTAGTATATTGCAGCCAATAGTATTTTTATGTACATTGTTTTTAAATTATTTTTTATGGTTTTTTATTTTAGCAGTAACTTTTTTTTCTCCAAAGTTTATCTGTCCAAGTTTATCTGAGGTAATTATTGAATCTGATCTTAGTTTTTTCCCAGCACCGACGGTTAAATAAGCACCAAATATTTTGTTTCATCCTACATCGGTGCAGAGCAAAAAAGAAATAATAACACTGTTGACAAAATCCTTTTTTATGTCATCACTTCATCTGCTGCACACCAAAGCTGGCATAGGTTAGTGAGTAATTTTGCAAAACAATAAGTTATTTCATCGTTGATGGACATTTCTCAAGTCAGAAAACTGCAAATAAGTGAAAGACATGTACAAAGATTATGTTTTTCTAACAGAAAAACCTCATAGAAAAACTAGCTCAATGAGGTTTCTACGGACTTCCGGTATTCGGTGGGGCCAGTTTGTGTGTGAAGTGGGTGCGGATAACAATAGAATAACGTCTCATTTTACAGGGTCCAGTTTCTTAGAGCTCCTTAAGCAGAAAATATTGCTTAAACATTTTCTGCTCAGCAAAAAATAATCAACCCCACTCTGTACCAGTCACATATGGTACATGTGATATGTTATTCCAGTAAGCACAATTCTGTTGTGCTTAGCTAGTTTTGTGTTTACCAACTCTAATTGTTAGAGAAAACATTTTTTCCTGACTGGTTCCCAGCAAATTTTTCCTTGACGGATACATTTTTTTTCCGTATATAAAAATTGTTCTGCTGAGCAAAATGGATTTGCTAAAGATTTTAATTTTGAAACTATTTTTCTAGTGAATTCCTGTCAGAGTCATCACACAGTCCGATCAACGTGGACTCCAAGGTCCGGGAAGTGACTCGGAAAAACATGAAAGGCGCTGGAAGGTATACATTCGACTCGGCCCAGGACCATATCTACACGCTGATGCGGAGCGACAGCTATCCACGATTCCTCAAATCAGATCAATATAAAGAACTTCTTAATCCCAAGAAAAAGGTACACACTGCGCATCGTCCCTACTCTATGTTGATGTCTTTTCGTTTTCCTTTCTTGGAATGAACGTTGTCTGTTTTGGGGGGGGGTATTTTTTGTTCAATGTTAATGTTGGTTTAATTATATCAACCCCACCCTGTACCGTTCATTTCCTGTACGTTTCAGGCTTTGCCTTTCCGAGCTCTGCTACACAACACCCACATTATCATTAACCTCTACGACCCGGTAGCCTTGAAGCTATTGCTGGGCTATATCACTGTGCTTTTCCTGAACAACTCTGTGCATCGATTCCTTATCTTTTACCCGCTTTTTTCCATAATTTTTTCATATTTAAAAATATTGAAACCAAGAGCATGTGCACATCTCAGATTGGGGCACTTGAGTTTTTTTGCATGGCGTACTATTCGTGCAGCTACTTCTAGTGTGGGTCAAAGGTGATGCACCGATTGTACGAGGGGGAAGCGCAACGAGCAAGCACACTTTCAATACTTAGTGTAGGAAAATTACTGAAAATTTTCATTTTGTCCAGTTGTCTTTTAAATGTGTTCTTAATGTGTTCTTCATGTGTTCTTCATGTGTTCTAAATGTGTTTTAATGTGTTCTAATGTGTTATAAATGTGTTTTAAATGTGTTCTAAATGTGTTCTTATTGTGTTATAAATGTGTTATAAATGTGTTTTATATAACACCTTCAGAGTCTTGTGTCAAGTTATCATCCCTAACAAAGGACAACAATGTTTGTTTTCTCATTCTTATCATGAATACAACTCTAATTGGTTTGATTTTTTGCCGGGTCGCTTCACTCACTGTAATAAATCCATTTTTTCACATTCACAATAAATGGTGAAGCTTAGGTGGTTCTCACTGCCACACTTTTGTTGTTTCTGTAGACCATTTCATGGCCGATTATTCGCAAACGGGAGTGAGTGGTCCCAAAGCTAGTTATTCTATTGGCTACCAAATTCTACCACTGATTTAATGCAATATGTAACAGGCAGTTGAAGCCAGTGGCTGTATGTCATCACACAATTATCACAAACTGCACGTTCACCAACTAAACCATGTACAACAGTCTTGTGTAAACACAAAACTTCTGCAAAATTTTGCTACAAAATGCCATTAAACTTTAAAACACAATTCCACAGATTATTGGTTGTAGGAATGGGACCCTAATTCATGGCTGGAGTCACTCATACTGGTTGAATTTAATCAAGAAAGCTTGAATTCTGGTTTCTCACCAGTTTGAAAACTGAGCTTATTTCACGTGACTCCATGTTTCATACCAGTGTGCCGTGTAACACAGGCACTTAATATGCACATTAGGCCTCCGATGTTTACCGAGCGCTGTGCGTAATGGTCTATGTTGCTTGCACAAATGAGAACATCCACATGTATTAGTCCGATGGACGGAGGTCTTTCCTGACAGATCTTCCTGAAATTCAATAACAAAGCATGGTTGCCCCCTGCAGTCAGCCCCAAGAAAAGAGTCAGGTCACTGTGATGATCAGTGTACTCTTAAACAACCATTTTGATTCAGGGAGTAAGACCCAACTTGGGAATATAGTGACAGATTTTTAAAAAATAGTCTTGCAACCTTAGTACGGTTGTACCACACTCAAATAGAAGTTCAACCAATAGAAACTTTGGTATCTTCTAATTCAAAGTTTTTTGTTAACTTACAAAAATTATGTATGAGAAAGAAAGCAGGAGGTAGGTGGAATTCTGGCATGCATCTGCATTGTTGAACTCAGTGGTGTCAGCAATGGATGTGACCAAAAGTTTTACGTTGGAGGCCAAAAATCAAATCAATTTTGTTTTCATCCCAGTGTGAGCATTACAAATGTTAATACATCATATTTTTTGTTAATTACAATAAATCCACTTCCCTCCCCCAACAATCTTTTGTGCACAAATTTATACTGGAACCAATCTGCATATAGCCCAGTAATTAATTAAAGTTCTCCCCCCCCCAAAAAAAAAAAGAGAGAAAGAGGGAAAGAAAAACACTAAATAAAAAATGATAATGAAATAAAAGGTTTATAAATAAATAAAAACAAAATAAAAGTATCTTTCAATGTAAGGAGAATAGGCACCAAAAGGGGTACCATGTCATATCATTTGACTTTCTAAATATCCGAGGTCAATTTCGAAACCACATCTTTGGCTTTGTCTCTGGCTTGGGGCTTCGTCAGTAATTTTGAAAATGGACACTTTTTTTCAAACAGTCGGAGAGTGCCTAATGCAGAGCCAAAGCTTAAGCCATGGTTTTTGAAAATGGTCCTCTAAAAGAATGTAGCTCCTAAACAAGTTTGTGTGGGATTGTTATGCTTTGTTAGAATCCCTCAATCCTATTACATGTATGCAGGCTGGTTACCAGACAAGTCTTCAGTTTGGACTTCTAGAAGTTTTGAAAATACGGGTCACCACCCCCCCCCCTCCCATTTCTGGCCACTTCTCTTAGACCTCTTATTTTGGCCACCTAGTTTGTCTGTTTGTTATCTATGAGTTTGTGTCTCTGTAGTAGAGTACAGATTGAGATTACTAACTGTCAACTGTCATGTGTTGCTATTAATTCATGCTGCACTTTGTTGAAGAAGTCGGAGCGTTTTTTTGTCGCTGCACTTTTTCTTGCGTTCCCTTTTTTCCCCGCACAATTTAGCACAATTCTTTCATTCACGCCTGTGTTTAAGTGCCTGTGAGACACTGTTTGGATTCCTTGGCATTTTTTTTTCTTCAGTTGTTTTGTCGAAAATTGTGGCAAGTGATTGCTGTAAATGCACGCTGTTACTAAGTTATTATTGGAATATAGAAATAAGATAAAAAGTTGTGAAACGTTTACGATCTTACCACAATAGAATAATTCATTTCACAGGCACATTTCCCATGTACACTTACATGTACACTTACATGTTCGTGTGGCTATCACTGTCAAGCTCCTTGACTGCATGGTGGAGATCGCTGTGGAATGTGATACTACAGTACAGGCACCCGCCTAATCTGAATCCGAGGCTCACTAGGGCTCACTCTGATTCAGACCGATGTGTGATGGGACTAACCAAGATATGCACTCACCACATTATGATAAAAAAATAGACATACAAACACTGATTTCAACTACAAAACATTTTCTGTCCGAATTTAACAATAACTCTTTCTCTCTCCTGTTCTTCACATCCTAC
Organism: Pycnopodia helianthoides; assembly: GCA_032158295.1. Taxonomy (NCBI): domain Eukaryota; kingdom Metazoa; phylum Echinodermata; class Asteroidea; order Forcipulatida; family Asteriidae; genus Pycnopodia; species Pycnopodia helianthoides. The sequence continues at coordinate 25,735,591 of CM063243.1, forward strand.
CTTTTGTCTTGCCCACCTCTTATCATACTGGATCATTCCCTTGGACCATGAACCCCTTTTTCCCCCCCTGTCTGAATTACATTCATGACCCCCTCTCTACGCCCCCTCTCCGTTCCGTCTTCATCACTGCCATTCATTTATTATGCTGCACATAGTGCCTGAGTCACTGGGAAAAGGTATGGTCGATTCCATGGCTTGCTTTAATCCACATTCTAGCCCCAAGTAAACACTTCATCACCCCCTTTCACCTTATTTATTAGTCCAAATTCAGACTGTCTATTTAATCTCCACCAGGAATTCTATATGCAACTTTATTGATGCCGAGTTAACCGAGCTGTCAGCCCCCATGACTTTTGCAGAATGGCCAATCAGAAAGGGGCTTTTATTGGAGATGTCAATTTAAACCTTTCTCTGATTGGCTGCATTGTTATGGTTGCTGAGGACTTTGTGGTTTGTTTGTTTGTAGAACTCTGCAGCAAATAAGTTGTGTATGTTGGATTTTCTAACCGTCTAACATGTAGATATCCACTTTTTACGTTCATATATGGTAGTAAAAAACTTTATCATTCACATTATCAACATGTAGTTGGTTTTTCATTGTGAAGGAAATAGTCTAATAAGTATTTAGGGTAGTATCGTTTAACATCATTTTTACTCTTTAAGGGGAGGAAATGTCTACATTGGATGACAAATCCAATTTAATGTAGCAGAGTTCTTGATTTCTGGTCCGATTAGAAATTCCCCTAATATATCACAAACCCCAAGATGACTCTAACGACTATTCGGAAATCGTTTTTATTCCTTGTTCTCTAACTAAATGCCAGCTAGTTGCACGAGGAAATAACATCCTTGTTCCTCTAGCTGTATAGTAGCAATGAGAGAAGATGATATTCCTTGCTCATCTACAAAGCCGAAAGTAATAACTGAAATGTCCAATCCCTGTGATAGAGGTAGCCCACTTAGTCACGTGGGTGTTTGAGTTGACTGCATGAGCAGTGGCTAAGGCTTAACCTTTAACATTGCTGCTGCAGCCAACAGCCATAGTTGTAGCCAAAGTCATTTGATTCAGACCCAGTCTTTCCAACTAAATGCCTTACAGACCCTTCCCGCAAGGTTTTCTGTGACTTGTCCACACTCTTTCCATAACTCTTGTCAATTGTCTGAGAACGACATCTACATGTACATATCCCAATGAAATCTGAAAGGATTGTCTTTTGGATGAAGGGTGACATGGAGCAAGGCAGTCGTCTTTGACCACAATGCATTTTACTCAAAGGTCATCCGTACATCGTGACCCTTGTGTCCTGTTCCATAGCTTGCTCACTTTGAAACCCAGCCTCAAACTTGTCCATTGGTTTGTTTCAATTCTCTAAATCTACTTATGTCTAAATTGTCTCTTTCTGTCATTTTCAATTCTTCTTCTTTTTTTGAAGAGGGGGGGGGGTGGGCAAAGGTCATTAAGAGCTTCTAGAAATTATATAAAATCCTTGATATCAACCTCAAAGTCTGCACACAAGTTTTTAAAAATTTTATTATTAAATTTATTGGTAGGACCATCCTTCTGGGTTTTTTCTGTGCATACAAAATGTTCAACTCCCCCCCAAAAACAGGAAAACATTTTATTCATATTTGTTTTTAACTACTCTGAAAACGCATAAATGAAAAGCCAAATTAATTCTTTCAAAAGTTGAACAGGAAGAAAAAAAGAATGAATTTCTAAGTGATCCTTTGACTGTTGAGTCTCCGGCCGATGAATTTGATGATAAATGCAAATCAGATACGTCCCAATTCTGCAGGCCATTTCAGAGTGACCCTTAGTTCCAACCCCAAATGCCTTAATCTATTGTCTCAACCCTCCTCTCGCCGTTTCTTATTCTATTCCAAGATAGCAGCAGCTAAGTGGGATGGAGTCAGACTGAAATCAGATTTCTTTGATAACTTTGGAGTGGGGGGACATAGAGATTGTAGAAGTAGAGTAGGAGCGTATAGGCTCATGAAGAATCCCTAGGTCAGTCCTGTTCTTCGGCTAAATTCTCTGATGACAACTAAAATTCATTGAAGTTTTTTTCACCCTCCCCCAAGTAATTTTACTGAGTCATTCAAGAAAAAACTGACACAAAATCTAGACTCTAAAAGAGTGTTCTATCACCGCAATGGGAGTTTATTTTTCCTTGGCCTTACTTCTTACAGAGTAATTGTAGATTATTTGTATGATTTTTTTTTAGTGTGTGGGTGTTGTTTTTTTTTACAAAGATATGTGAAGTTTTTGACATTTTCCGTTTGAACCCTTAATAGACAAAATAATAAAAACTAACACTAGACAGAAGAAATTAATAATTTAACAAAATGTATGATATAATTGTTTCAAACCATAACATGGATGAACAAAGATTTATCTCTAACGGTTCTCATTCCATTGATGTAACTCATTTACTTGCACCTTAGTTCAGCTCAGGAATTCTGTGTTGTTTTTCACTACATATGAGGAGTGTAACACTCGGCAAAATATCTTGAGATGCTTTCATGATTATCCCGTCCTGGCAAAAAAGTACAACAAATCAAACTTTCTGCTCATTTATTTTGGAGATGCTCAGAAAAGCGTTATTTCATCTTGTAAAACGTTTCTACTTGTTGTGCACTAGCTAGAAACATCAGCATGCTTCTGCTTCAACCTTTCTTTTGTAAAACAAGATCATTTTTATCTGATAAAAAGCTGTACCGATGGAAAACTTATCATCCTCAACTGAACCTTAATTTTTTTTTAAATCTAAAAATGGATTTCCTCATTTAAAGGAAAGCAATTATGTATCGATGGTTTCTACTTGACGTCTCAGAGTGTAAAGTCGGCCATCTTTACGGACATTTTCTGAATGCACAACTAATCATTATGCGAAAATACCGTGTGCGACACATGGTGGTTCAATCAAATGTCTCGCATGATTGGTCGGTAAACCACTTGGCTGCATGGAAACAAATTCCAGATCACTTGACGCAACTCAAAGCAAAAACCGAAGTTGCCCGTAAAGATGGCATCTGTTGGGAACTATCCATACTTTTTTCATTGCTGCTTTCTCTTTTATTATTATTGAAGTATGAAAGCATTGACAGAGATTTTCCTGTCAAGTGTACACTCATTATAAATGGTATTTTAAAAGTAGTCAAGCTTTATGAAGCAGTAGAGTTCATAAAATTAGAGCGTATTAGCACCCCCCAACCCCCCTCATACCCCCTTATGTCCTTTTCTTATAAAAGGGCCCAGAATTATAAACTGCATTGAATCTGTTACCGTGCCAACCTATGCTTTAACGTTGTATATTCCCTGCCTTCTTTCTATGATCGTTGCGGCAGACTAAATCACTCATACCTAAACTGCCCAGTCTGGCCAATCGGATGGACTTCCTGGATAAGTGATAGCAATGGTACATGGTTCGAATCCCCCCTCCATAGTATTTCCATCACAGGCCGTAGCGCACTCAAACATTGTAGTGATTGGACATTGGAAATGAGTGAATGTGCATGATCGGTGAATGGTGAATGTTAACCTGAAGAGTTATCCCCGAACTAAACATCAGATTTTTTGTCCCCTTCTGTTTTTTTGTTCTTTTGTCCCCCCTTTTCTTTTGTTTGGAGAATGAGTGACAGGATGCATGCATACTACATGATATAAAAGTACCCTTACAATGCACCAGAGGAAGTAGAGATCAAATTGCATGTTACGTCAAAATGAATTTCCAGTGTGCCCAGTTGTTCAAGGACAAATTTTATAATTTTTTTTCAAATACAAGTTGTTCAGGCATCTCCTTCTAAAAGGTTGTCTGAGGGTTTTTTTTTTTTGAAAGAGAATAACTAATGATCATGTCTGTGTTGGGGACAGGAAAGCACGATCCTTGAGTAATAAAAAAAACCTGAGCATTATTACTTAAGCAGCAGTTATATACAATCGGAAAATTTTAAACAGATAGAACAGAAAGCACTGTGTTAGTTTTTTGGGGGAAGACTGAAGCTATTCCAATCCTCTAGTTTTGAAGAAACAAATGCGTCTGACCAGCCTGTGAAATTTCGTCAAATTTGGGGTCCTGAATTAGGGAAAAAATTTGATTTGTTTTATATATATTTTGTTTACATTTATATTTGAGCATATTTCAATTGCGGCAAAATTATCTAAATAAGCAATGGTAATAGGGGGGGGGGTCTTCAAATGCTATTTTCTCCACTTTGGCAATTGTTTCAGATGGATTTATTTCTCTGGAGGATTGGTACTGGCTTGAACTTTATTATCAGTGAGCTTTCAAAGATTGAATCTAATAATCTTTTCTCAATTGTGGCCAACAAATATAGAGTAGGGGTTGAGTTATGTATTGGGCTTAGGACGAACCAGCTCTGTGAAAATCCTAACATGTTTTTTTTTCTTTTTTTAATTAAACTTTTTAAAATGGATTACATTTGGGGAAATTGGGGAAAATATTTGCTCCTTGATAAAAACAAGTTGAAGATGTCTTCTTGAATGATCCTGGTTTATTGTAGGGCTGATGACTTAGTGATAGCATTACTTTTATAGCGACGATGCGATGCAAGAATTTGTTAGGACCATAACATTTTACGTTAAGAAACCCCCCTTTGCCTGCATTCTAACATAACTCATTAACCACCATGGTATATATGTTATAGGAACCAGCTTAGCGTGACAGTGTGTGGTTTATTTATGCATGGTTAAGTTTGAATGTTAACATTTCTAACGACAGTGACTTTTTACACCCGATAAACACAAGTACAATTTATCATAAGTCCCGCGGGTCATTCGTGCTGTGTTTGATTTGAATCAACATTCCGCAGCCAATCATGATGCTGCATGTGCACGAAACTCATTAACATGCATCATGAATATGCATCATTAATATGCATCATGAATATGCATCAGGCATCGTTACTCTGCATGAACTGCACATGACTATGCACAAATGACGTTAAGCAAGCATGACATGCCTCACCAATATGCATGGCGCACCATTTCATCACTAATTATCACCAAGCACATAATTGCAACATGCATGAGAGACACCTTTTAAGTTCTCATTTTCTACACTTTAAACAGACTTTATCTTCCAACATTCAACAAGTTCAAATGAAATAATTATGATGTAGCGTACAAAACGTATACCAATCGACTGTATCATCAAGTGTTCAACAAGGCAGCCATTACTGCAGGCATCTGGTCATTGTGTATTTCCTAAAAAATTTCACACCAGTAGAAACGGAATGAAAGTTTTGTGTAGCCACATTACCACGTGTCGAACATCATTTGCAACAAATACCTTGCTCATTTTTTTCTGATCAAAGTTATACATTTCCTAAGCCATACTTTCTGTTCAGCAGCTCCCTTAAATTTGGCCCGGGCTATAAGATACACATGTAGAATAAATGGTTGAAATCACAGCAGTACGTGGCAGATTCAGGCCTGGAATTTCATCTTTGAGAGGGCAAGGCAATTTTCATTTTGCAAAGGGCACTTCCGTTGGAAAATCTTAAAAGTCTATGCGACACTTTTGAAGGGGCACCAAGACCAAGACCGGGGCAATCAAGGGCCATGGCCTCCAGGTAATTCCAGGCCTGACATAATGCATGTTTTTTAGCTCACAGTTTGTGTCTACATTGAACCACAGATTTATCACAATCTAATAGTAACTTCAATTTATGTAGAGTTGCATTTTAAGTTTCAATTTGACATTCTGTTGTGGATATGATTCATGTAAACTTTATTCAAAGTTGATCTTGTGTTTGTTTATTCGAGCAAAAGATATTTGTAGGATTTGGGGAGGGGGGGGGGCATTTTATCACTGTGCACAACCAGCTGAATGTTTGTCTTCTTTATCACCGCATGGTTTCAAGAAAAGTTACAAGTAATTCTAGCATGTGGGAAATCCCATTGCACAGATATATTATCAGTGACCAGTTTGATGCTATGACCCAATCTCTGAAAAGGTATCCTCGCTGAACCATGAGAGTGCAGAACACATTTTAAACATTTGAATGTTTAAATATTTGTATTTGAGGATGGGGGGGGGAGGTCATTTCATTGTGATGCAGAAGTGATTACTCAGCAAGTTGTTTAAAACATACAGGGCCCATTGTCATGGCTTTGCTTGCCGTAAGCGAAAAACAATAAGCGCTTATGGACACAGAGAAACCTGCTTCAAACATAAGTGGATTTCACAAAGTAGCAAGTTGCCTGAGCACATGCATACTTCACATTATTACTGAGAGTTCTTTGATTACAAATTTTGATACTAACCGTGTCGGCGAGGAATGGTGACCGTAAGCAAAGAATTCCACGGTAAGCAGAGCCAGGGAACTTGGGCCATGTTGTTTTGTCACTGTAGGCTCAGGATTTCTGAACAAAAGTGCAACACTCCCAGGATGCATGTCATTGTTAAAACATAAGGAAATCAAAACTGGAAACAAATTCTGCTAAAAGTAGCACAGAATTTTGCCCAAACTTGTGAGTAGATCTCGAGGAAGTTGAGCCCTTGAAAGGAAAGAAGCGTGTGTAATGGCGTACTAACGCAGGTTGACATTTGCAAAAATTTTCCTTGTTACAAGATTTTGGACACAAATTTCATTGTTCGACATCAAGAGGTGGGCGTTCGGCCTTTGAGCTGCTGCCTCTCATCAAACCATCCCGCACTTTGATACCACCTCATAATGCTTTGAAGTTTGCAAAGTTTCTTGTTGATTCAGACAAGCATGAAACCCCCATTGAATTGTTGAAGATCTTGTGACCATATCTTATGTCCGATTCCTTCCTTTATCTATGAGTATACTCTCACTCACATGATGATTATTTTGTAAGTGTGCGCACAGATTGGATACATGAGTAGCCAACTGTCACCCTCTTTGAAGTACTTCTTGAAAATCTAACTTTGAATAATGGTTAAATTTTATCCACTTTTGCCAATGTGATGTTATTAGAAGAAGTAAAGAGGTATGTACTAAACATATGGTAATCTTTGACTGTAGTTGTAACCAGGCCTGGACCTTAACTGTTTATTTTGGGGTAGGTGGGGGGACTTTTAGGCAAACCTGATGGATTTTAAACCATCTTGAGTTATACAAAAATGGAAAAGGCCAGATGGTGAGGTTTCACTCTAAGAGTTGAGGTATGTCAATTGGTAACCTGACCCGCCACTGGCAAGCAAATGTTAAGGTCCACCCCTGATGTAGGGAAAACAAAATAAAAAATCTGTTCACCAACTGCACTGTGTATCATACAGCTTCACACATAAATATCTGCTTCTCTGTAACTCTGTAGATCATAGATTAAGGACCATTTTTGTACTAGTAGATGGTGTTTCTCTCACTTACCACATAGTTGATGTAAGAAGCTGACGTCTTTTCAAAATATTATTGTCATTTTCTGTAGCTAACCTTGATTTCATTCAAGACTTACCTCTATGCTCTGATGAAGAATGTTGATTTCTCTGTAAACGACACATTTTGTCATGTACTTCTATTCTTCATCCTCTCTTTTAATTTTTCCTACATCCTTAAAAACTGTCCAATGCAAGAAAGTGTGCGTTGAACAACTCTTTAAGTCTGTAGAAGCACATTCTGCTCTACTGCACTGCCAAGTAACACAGTTGTGTCAATGTGTCATCGCATCCCATGGACGAAGAAATAGTGAAAGCTAGTCGCACCATTATTGCAATCTTGTGTCCCAGTAGGTGATGTCAGGCGAGATTTCACTTTATTTCTGCTTTGCCGTTTCTTTCAATCTCAAAAAGTTGTAACTTTCTTCATAGTCATGCCTTCTTTCCTTCTAACCTCCTTTCACCAACCTCTGTTCCCTAAAAACCCTGTGTCTTTTAATTAAGCCAGTCTCACAGTGAATTTAGACCCCTGTGAAAACCCTGTGCAAAAATCAGGCAGAACACAATATTTTGAAAGTGTAATTCCCTTTTTTTTAAATGGTGTTTCCTCTAGTGGCTGATGAACTTATGGTCGCTAATGTTTGTAAGGTCAACGGGCAAGGGAAACTGATTACATGAGGCAAAAAGAAAGTTAGTATTGGGAAAAGGTTGGTCCCTTAAACCACTTCAGGTCAGATGACTTGTATACACACAAAATATTTCTGGGTATGACTGCGGTTGACATTTATAGAAACCTGGACCAACTTTGAAGCATCCCTTTTTGGTTGCAGCCTTTGTTTAGTTTCCCCTGTAAAAAGAGGAACAAAAGGTACTGGAATTCAAGCTCGAAATCTCCCCTTTTTTCCAGGGGTTATTGTGTAACCCCTGATTCCAGACCTTCGTCCTTTTGTCACTCGAGAAGCTCCGAAAAGTTTTGAAAAATAATACTGCGCAAGAGGCACAGTAAATATTTGTTGATACCGACGTGATGTGGTTACACAGTATGTGTTGATTAAAATGTGCTATGAGGAGACTATCATACAGGGATCTAAACCAAGCTGGCCAAAGTATAAAAGGCTGATTAGATGTTCATGTGCCTTCAGGATTGTACATGTAATAAGAATAAAAGGATCTAAGCATCTAACCTCAAACGACCCCCAGCCCCCACCAACCACCCCCACCCCACCCATAGCAATGCATCCTGACATTAAACCAAGCACAGAAAATGTGTGTGAAATCTGGAGGCTGTAACATTCCCCATCGGCCACATTGAGCACTGACCATTATGGCTGAGATGTTTCCTGACCACTTGATCCGAGTCTTATCTCTCAGTGTCAAAATCTTGTAGAGAATTAATTAAGTAATCTTAATTCCTAGATATGAAAACAGTTAGTCAGGTCAACCTGTAGAAGAAGGGAAAAAACAAGATTTTGTTTGAAAAATATTCTACAAGATTATTGTAAAAAACACCGAGCAAGGGCTAACTCCAAAAAGTCAAGCCTGCTTCCTCTGCCCTTGTAAGTTGAGTTTAAGATTACTGGCCAATGTGCTTGATGTTAGGTGCTGTATGGCAAGGTATTACGGCAAGGATTTGTACAGTAAGAAGGGAAACAATATCTAAATTGATGTCCAGCCAAAAGTCTTAGTATTTGTATTTAAAAAGTACGACTGCAAGTAAAATCGTTCATGCCGGGAGGTGAGGTATCGGTGAACAAAAGGCAGTTGTGTTTTTGGATGCGTTCTCAATCTCTTTTGCACTGTCGCCGAGACCATATTCACATTATTAATATTCACAATATTAATTTGTGTAAAAACTTGATGTATTCTAGCAGTGTGCATATTTATAATCAATACCAATGTGATTAACTCTACTTGCTACTTGTATAGGATGGTGTCAGTTTAGTAGCATTAAGTCATTCTTCATCTATATCACCATCTCATTGCAGTTAAGTTTCATCATTGAGCCGTATTATTTATTAAGCCATATTTATCAGTTTAAGTGTTCCGTTGCGGAAAGATTTATTTTATTTTTTTATTTATTTATTTATTTATCTCTCCCCCCTCCCTCTTCAGATCGTTAAAATGAATGAAAATGGGGTAGATTTGCATCCAAACAAAGCAAAGAGATACAAACTGAGAGGTTTAGTAACGTTGTGAAAAGCAAACTGTCAGTTGTAAAAGGCAGAAAAGATGTACAGTTGTACACAAACATTGTACTTGTAGGTCTTCTTGTTTTGTATCTTCTTATTTTACAATTAGACTTGCCCCTCCATGGGTAGGGTTGAGAAGTTATGTCACTTTGGAGATGGCTAACCTCTTCTGATTTCATAATCATTTCCATTCCATCGCAGTCATCAGCCTAACACTATCCATCTACCCCCCCCCCTCCTTGTCCTCATCCCCCACCCCCAGCTTTTTCCTTCTCTTCATCATGTTGCAGCAACTCGCCCTATTCATCATCAACACTAGTCCTCATAACAGCCACTGTATTGAACCTACTAACACTCTCTCAAAAACCCTGCCATTAATTAACACTTGCAACTGCCGGTCACCAAGAGCCTGCAAACATGTGCATTTAAACATCATCATGACACTGACAAACAAGCCCGATGGACAGACAAACGAACCAATTACACACAGAGAACTGTTGAGTTTGCCGAGCATGAAAAAAACTGTTTGAGTACTTGTCTGAACTCCATGTAATTCTGGCTGAATTTCCCACTTTGTCAATTACGTAATTGCAAATTGACTTGTTTAATAATATTTGTTCATGAAAACTAGACCAATAAGCCACTTGCGAGCTTGTCTGGTTTCTAGTGAATGCTCAATTTGAATTCCTCAGACGAAGTCCAGCATTGCTATGTCACAAGGTTTAGGGGCAAGCTTTTTAAAAATCTTGCCTCTAACCATGTGACATAGCAACACTGGATTTAGTCTGAGGAAAGTCACATTGAGCATTCACTTGTCACTGAGCAAGGCGTTGTACCAGACATCATTCAAATCTAACTCCCAAATGGCTGGTTGAGATGCAGGTAACTCTTGTAAGGAAACCCCGGGTTTAGAAACACCATTGAAATGCCCAGAATCCAAGATGGCAGTATATTATTTTGCAAGTCTTTTACAATCATGACAGACAAACGTGATCAGCAAATTTGATTTGGTCAAGAAGTGCTTTCAATTTTGTCCAATTAATATCTGTATGAAATATTACTGATGATTTGACAGATGGGACCGTACACATGACTCCGACACCAGACTACAGAGTAACAGAATGGGGATTACCCAATACCCAACAGACTAACACACCAATTGCAGTGACAGCGATTGAAGTGATTTGTGTTTATGTTATTCTGGTTTCCTTTTTTCTTGGAGTGAAACTTGTTGTCTTGTTCTGGACTTTCTTTCTTTGTTGTGTGTCTGTGCCTTGTCTGTGCAATTCAGTTGCATTACTAACCCTTTGGAGAAAACTGGGATTGAGAATTTGTTTGTTATTTCCACCTCAAATGAAAAATTCAAATCCTCTGCAGCTTTTCTTTTTTCAAAACGAAGCTGTAGATCCCCTGGGAAGGGTTAATGTTGGAGAAAACTTGTTTCCATTTTAAGTTTCCTCATGGCGCTTTCCGTTGGTCAATTTTGTTTATCACGCATTTTATCCACTTTGTTTTGCAGGGTCAGAGGCTCTGATGTTAAAACGAGCTTAGCGTTAATGTTTGGTTTAGATAGTTTTTTGTTTGGTGCTAAGTGACACTAAAACAACAAGAGATCTGGTGTATGTCAACCCAGAGAGAGCCCCCTTTAGTGTTTTGTGTGCAGTGTTGTCGTGTGTGGTTCCCTGTGTTCCCTGTAGCAATGCTCTGTGTGTATTTGTGCCTGTAAGTGTCAGACTGGTTTTTTGAGTTTGTCTCCTTTTTCTCTTTTGGTGAAACTGAACTTTTTTGTCTTGATGCCATGTCTAGAGTTAATGGGGACTCAATCATCGTCTTAATACAGCGAGTCACTCATACTAATAAAGTCATTATCTAATTCGTTTTGACGAGAACAAAAATAAATGAAAAATGAAAGACAGTATACTCTTGCAATTGTTCACAAGAACTGTTTGTTTGAAGATGCCATAAAGCAATAAACAGCCCATACTGTCAGGGCAATCAGTCAGTCAGTATTTACAACTTGAATAATGATGATATTGTTTTGTTTTTATTTTCTCTCTTTCTTTAATCTATCCCCCGTCCTTCTCTACACCAACCTCTTGAATACCTCCTCCCCCCCCCCAACCTCCTCCCGATCTATTTCCGTGTCCATGCACCCCTCATCTACAGCAGCAAAGCAAGTTTCTACACCATCTGACCAGCTTTCATATAGGATGACAAGAAGCCAGAGTGGTCATCTAGTGCCCCCCTTCTACTCCCTTGCCTATCCCCTTTGTATCCCCCCCTCATCATCTTCCTAGATTCCATAATGCTAAGAGAGACTCAAAGACACAGCCCTGTCTGAGACAATGGACTCACTGAATCAGGATTGTGTCAAGAATCTTGCATGGATTCCAATGGATGGAGAGAAAGAAAAAAACAAACCCCAAAGCGAGACAGTTATTATCAAAACTATCTTATAGCAACTGATAGTCCAGATTCCAAACTGATCGTCCAAACCCAGTGGCTGGTGCGGACTTTTTATTATTTCCTCCCCGTTTCTCTTGTTTGGATGACCCAAATGCTGCGGCAGACCTCAGTGATGAAGGAATCTAATTGCTGCTATTATGGTTGACCAACAAGCAGCTGATGTACAAATGAGGACATAAACACATCGTCCTTAAACAGCATACTGAAGATGAGACGGTGGTGAACCAGTATTTCAGCACTCTTTGTGTGGTTCAAGTATCAATTTCCAAGGAGTAAATTCACTTGTTCCGTTTTTATTGCTGCAAAGATCACCACCTCGGTAAAATCAACAAGCAGATTTATCGTCAGCTGAACATTCTCAAGAAACCTGTGCATTGGCTTGGGAGGTTTCTTGATGTGGTCAAAAGCCCTAGAATTGGATTGCAAATGTTTAGAGGGAGCCATCTCGTCAAGAACCACCAGAACACACACACACAAGAGGAAAGTCGAGTGAGACTTGGAGATTTCCAACCAATGCAGAGATGGAGATAGAAACCCCCAAAGTACACGGGTGCTTGGAATCAAATTGTCCGTTTTGAACCCAAAGTAACGAGTGGAGTTGTCCTCATGAATATTCATTAGATTCTTCATGGTGTCATACGCATCATTAAGTACTTGCCAGGAACCAATTGCAGCTCATGTGCACATTTAGTTTTTCGCTCGATCCATAGGAGGAGCTCGTCTTCTGGTTTGAGGTTTCACACAGTTCAAGATGGTGTCACAGTAAAACTAAACTAGCCATGTAGAAATCGACTTGAGGAAGTGTCGCTGCAAGCTTAACACGGTAGAACACAAAGAGAACCTGTCCTTGGAAGCCACTCATCAAACGCCAAACCAAATCATAGCCGAGTATGATTTTTTAAGAAGTGAACTTTTGATGATGACTGCCGCCGTTCAAACTGAAATATATATAACCAGACTGCATGCAAACAACCGGCTGTACGACATCTGTATGGAGGGAACGCATGATTCAAGGTAGGCTATGGAGCTACATGGAGACAGCTGCAAGTATCATAGTCCATACAAGAAACCCCGCTGTGTGGGGTAGAATTGGGCTCATCTGCAAAAACAACCCAAAAAGTAGCAAGGATAACGTGATGTATTAACACGACCCAGTGACGGCAAAACTACAACGTAGGGGTTTCAGAGCTGTTTTAATTTTGTACGGCAGTCGTTATTATGCTGATCAAGAGTTTCTCATCGCACCATGCAAGGGAAGTTTATTTCTTGCTGTTAACCAAAGTCATCAGAGCTTAAACTCTCTCTCTCTCTCTCTCTTTCTCTGTGTGCTATGTCACATATAGATAGAAAAGCCTTCCTATTGTATATTGGAAATTATTTCAAAGCATTTTATGTACAGATGTACAAATTGAGAATATCCGTTTTTGTTTTTTGGGGTTTTCGTTTTTGTTTGTTGATTAATTGAGTGCAGTTTTACTCGAAAACAGACACGTGATATACAGAAGAACTTTTACTTGATAAACTCTGTATAGAGAAACTGTGTTGTTATTTTTTTTAGTTGATGCAATTGAAGCGTTTTATCGGAGTAGTGGGTGTTAGTGAGTTTGTGCATGACTGTGCGAGATGGATTTAAACTGTGCAGAATTAAAGGCAGTGAGATTATCAACAAATGTGCGGTGGGCACAAGTTTTTTATACAATTAATGAATTCGGTAAATAGACTTTTGATGCCATGTACATGTATGTGCTGCTGAAGCATTATAAACATGTAGGCCTATATAATAAAGAATTTTTTTTTTAGGTTTGTTTCTTCTCTTGTGTTTTTGTTGATAGTGAAGTTCACCGCACAATGTTTTTTCTTGAACAACTACACAAGTACATGTACCGATAAAAAAAAAAAAGTCAAGAGATTTTTGAAACAAGTTTTAAAACTGTCACATTTTTTAAAGCTCGGTGTTGATAGCATATTATCACAAGTACATTTTTTCTGTAGCTGTCTTTTTGTCTAACCCTTTGGAGACCGTGCAGAGACCTTTATTTCTGTCTGTTCATCGTTGTGCACCCAAGCAGGGCTGAGTTTCTTAACTTTCCGACGCACTCATTTACTCTGCAAATGAAACAGACGCTTGCTTTGGTTTTGAAATCGGCAAGTCAGATCCCAGTTTGACAGAGTTGCTCAAACAGAAAACATTACTTGACAAGTTTCTTTTTAATAGATGTTAAATTTGCATCGGGATAAAGAATATTGTCTTGTTTTTGTCCTTGCACGGATTTAAGCATTATACACTCAGTACAAATTACTCGTGTGGGATTCAAACCCATGACCTGTCCAATGCTAGAGCAGATGTCTTACCCTTGGACCACCAAGCTAGCTCTGTGGCAAGAGGCAATTGGAATCCTTTATTTTAGCAGCGGGTTACCGCCCGATTTTACTATGTTAAATTTGCATAAGGGTTATAAAGAATAGTTGTGTTTTACCCAGACACTTGTGTGTGTTAAGCACTGAATACTTTCAATAAAAAGAATTCTGCTTAGCAAAAATGGGCACATGTCAATTTGTTGTACATTTCGCATAGTGTCTTGGCTGGCAACCTTATTGTGAAAAAGCACAATTCCTTTTGTGCTTTGCTAAATTTTGTGCTTAAGCAGCTTTATGAAATTGGGACAAAGACTGGACGATTGCGAGGACCTTTTCTGTTGAATAGAAGTAGATTCAATCTTGTGGCCGGTTGCGGCTGCTATGAGCACTTTTTGGCTATACTGCCGGCATGGTCTCAAAAGGGTTAATACTGCCAAAATTTGATGCACTAAATGACTGATATTTTTTAAAACCATGATAATTTTAGGCAACCACTAATTTTGAAAGAGGTTTGAAGTGGAGCCTTGAATTCTTGGTTGCTTTCCTGTTTCATCCTGTGGCCATTTTTTGGTATCGTGAATATTTTGTTTGATTTAACAGTCAACAGTTTACCTCGGTTTTGGGGGTTTATTTTTTAACTGTATGTAATTAAAATGTTTGTGAAGGAGAAACACCCACGTGTTTATTCAGTAACTGATGGGAAGATAATCAACCGATTCCATGCCATCGTGGTTTATATGCAAGCCGCTAAGTATGACTGCTTTACTTATAAACCTCCCTCTATATGATCATGGCATCATGATAGAGCATCCACTCTTAGAAGTGAGGCGGATTTAGAACGGGTTGTTTAGAGAGTGGTATCATGAGGGTTGTCATGGTATTTGACTGCCTCACTTATAAACCATGGTGGCTAGTCGAATCGGGTGGAATATTCAAATTTTATCTGAACGCTCATTTTTTAATAATTCATAAACTTCTGGAGCTATTTCCGTTTCAGGTTTACCCTGAACTTTTGCTGTACTCACTTATTACAAACAAACAAAAAATCACCAAAAAACAAACAAATTTTTAAATGTTTGATGAAACCATATCTTGGGAATGAGTGTAGATTTAGTGAAGTGTGCGTCAACCTTTGTGAGGAAAGGTTCTGGGTATATAAATAATACAATGTGTATATTGTAATTGCTTTGTTTAGTTACGAGAAAAATGAGGAGGTGCGAATATAAAGTCACATTTTTCAATGTGGGAAAATATATATTAAGCATTATTTGAGATGTACATGTAAATAAATACAGGTTATGTACAGGAATATGATAGAGTCATTTTTACAGCCAAAAACTCTTAGCTGTAAGAGTATTGATATTACTATTAATCTAGTCAATGGAGATATATACAGTTTTAAAGAAATAAGGAGTATAAAGTATGAAATGTTTCACAAAAATAAATAAATGGTATATTTATTAGAGAGTTACTATTGGATGATTTTTATTAGGTAGAGTGCAAGGAGTAATAGCAAAGCCAATATGTTTGCCATCTTTGGGTTCTGTTGAGTAAATCACCGTGCACTGCAGCTGGTTTTAGTTTAATCTGGGGTTATTTCAGCCAATCACAGAGGATGGGATTTAGCCATCAACCAATCGCCGTGGATTAGGGTTTTGCAGTCCACCAATCACAGATGAGCTGGGTTTGCCATCAACCTATCAGGAAGGATTGGGTTTTCCCAAATGTTGTTAAACTATTGTTTTTCTTGATTATAGAACACAGTCACCTACCCTGTACATAATAATGAAGAGAAAGTGCTAGTGTTAGATGAGTAGACTCATTTGAATGTTGTGCCTCTGGCTTTACTGTCAAGGGAAGGTACAATAGTTGTCAATGTTCTAGCCTCAATCTATCCCCACTTGAGATTGCTTCAGGAAACAGTAGAATTGTCGCCGACTACAAATCTGGAAAAACATTTTGCTCTCAGATAACACACATTGTTCTCCTGAACCCATTTGTTTTTTTTAAACTTTCAGATACTGTTCCTTCAACTTGGGTTGAACTCTAAAAAACAACAAACAAATAAAAAACCAATATTGTTTCTCACCTTTACGATGCATCTCCCAACACTAAGGAATGGTTTTATTTTCCTGGTGTGCCAATCCAACACTAACGTGGCTATTGAAGTTCGATAGCATTACAGAACCGCATTTTGTTGTTAATTACAGCTGCGCCATTTCAAGGGTTAAAAACTAGGATGTGGAGACATCTTCTGTGGGCAGTTGGAGCCACTTAACTGTGGCATTCCTACTGTGCCTTGTGTATGGTTTGAGCCCCTCCCCCCGAAAAAAACCCAAATAAAAATAAAATTTAATTAAATTAAATAACTAAATAAATAAATATAATAAACTAAATAAGAATGTCGGACAAAGTAGCGGAGTGACATGTGTACAAGGGGTGTACGGTAGACGTGTACCAAATGTCAAGTTCAATATTGTTATACATGTACCCAGGGTAGGTAACTGTGCCATAATACCTCAAGGCCATCAGAATTGACCATGAAGTAACCAGGGTTTACCTCAAGGCCATCAGAATTGACCATGAAGTAACCAGGGTTTACCTCAAGGCCATCAGAACTGACCATGAAGTAATACCTCAAGGCCATCAGAACTGACCATGAAGTAACCAGGGTTTACCTCAAGGCCATCAGAACTGACCATGAAGTAATACCTCAGGCCATCAGAACTGACCATGAAGTAATACCTCAGGCCATCAGAATTGACCATGAAGTAATCAGGGTTTACCTCAAGGCCATCAGAACTGACCATGAAGTAATCGGGGTTTACCTCAAGGCCATCAGAATTGACCATGAAGTAATACCTCAAGGCCGTCAGAACTGACCATGAAGTAATCAGGGTTTACCTCAAGGCCATCAGAATTGACCATGAAGTAGTCAGGGTTCACTTTGGAAGAAACACTGTATACAGGGAAGTCTGTGTGAGCGCAGGTCAATGTGGCCCAGTATCAAGAGGGATTGAAGACCAATTTTATTAAGTCCCGCCTACTATAAAGCCACTATGGACATGTGCATATCAGCCCCTTGTTCATCAAACCATCCCACAACATCAAATGCACGACCGAGCTCTCCAGATAGCAGCAGTCTGTTTACATTTTGTAAATGAAATTTCAACATGGGGCAGACTTTTTTGTCGCGTTGGTGAATGCACTCAGGGGGCCTAGCTTAATGGATGCTCTGCATCAAATCTAGCCAAGATGTGAGCAGTTTTTTCCCCCTGGTGTTTCTCAAAGTGTGCAAGCCTTGCTCATTGTGGTCCAGGGGAACATTGATTTCAAGTTGAGGGGACAGAATGGTGTCTGAGGAGAGGGGAGGGGAGGGGGGAGGGGCTTTTGATGATGGCCAACAAGCTTGGAGAAACTTGACCAAAACGTAGCTAGACAATTAAAACATGTATTCTCTGATTACGCACAGTAAATGGTGTGCACCAAGGTTCAATTTTTGTAGTAAATTTTTAAAAACAAAACTCATTTCAGATGTTTTAGAATGAAATGTTTTATTTGAATTGCTATTCAGGCTTTTTAATCAACATCCGGAGAACCTGTTGTCTATGTTGTCATATTTATGAGCAGTATACTATGCCCAATACCTCGTACCCCCAAAAACCCACTTGTTTGGAAATCGGGTAACTACAGAAAAATAAACCTCTTGTTGTCTGTCGTAAATAAAAAAGTTTAATGAAATTAAAAAACAAATGCAGAGGTTTTTTCGTTTTCATAAGTTCTCAAACAGGGTTACAAACAGTGTGAGAATAAACGCTATCAGCAATAATAAATCATGCAATACCACATGGATCAATTATCGATTAAAAGAGAAATGCAGGCGGGGGGGGGGGGGTGTGAACATATGTTACACGCTCGACAAAAATGGCTTAATGCGCACAATTTGTACTCACAAGACGGACAAGTCACAGGCAAACTCTCACTGCTCACAAATGTCACAACAAACTTGGTTTAAATAATGATCATTGCATACTTTTAATTTTATTTTTTGCGGGATCCCGAAATATGTGGATATCTTAACGTTTAGTTTCGGTTCAGATAAAGATTGCCCAAGAAGTGATTTGGGGATAGAGTGGCAGGTTTTGTATCATGATCCAGTACTTTGGGAGATAGTTAATGTGTCCAAATGTGGCAGAAGAGTACATGCCCACCAGTCTAGAGTTTTCATCTACTGGGATGTTTCCCTTCACACGAACAGAGCTAGGAGTTATGTTTTACCGTGTTTCTGGTTTTTTTTTCGAATGAAGTGGAAATAATCCAACAGCGACTTTAGATGGGAATGAAGCTCACAAAAAAAATCTGTTACAACAATTAGTTCTTAAAACTGTGATGTTTTTGACCCAACGCAACGTCATCACGACATTTTTCATGCTTTAATCTCTCTAAGCGCCATGAGCATCACTGAGTGACGGATTTGAGTGTTATACAAGAAGCCACTATTGTTATTATTCAAGGTTTAAAAAAAAAAAAATATCAAGGATTCTGCCACAAACAATATAAACCAAATGACATTTTAAGTAGCTGGTTCTGCCAACTCCTGATAACTGCTCTCGGAGCTACGCATTGAACTGCTGCGTAGTACATCTGCCTTCAGTTCTTTGATAACAAATCACTTTTTGGGCTGTACTTGGTCGTTGTAGCTTTCTTTTCTTACATTCTTTGTCTAACGGAGTATGAATCATTAATTCATTGTACACCGACGCACAGTGAACCTAACTGGTCTCTCTTCAACGCTCGTCTTGCTTTGCACATGTGCAATAAATGGTTTTCTTACTCTGAAAACATGCAACTCTACAAGTTGGCAGTCTTGTGTGGTTTCATTTCTTGTCGTAAGTTCAGCCTTAGTAGAGATAAGATAAGTGGGGTGTGGGAAATGGGGAGTATGGTGGAGAGTGGGCAACTGGGTTCAACATCACTGCCTTCAGGTGCATTTGACGAGTCTATGGATCGAATCACGTCCTAGACAGAGTAAGTATCAGTCTTGATTGGCAATACTAGTGTTTGTATTAAGTCGCCAATAGAGGGCACTACATCGACTGGCTCAGAGGGACTGACCGGCTCAACAAACTTGTTCAAAACTAGGTTTTAATACAAGTGTCTAACATTTTGGTTTTACCAAACATCCAAGAGTAATAAACAGTGTATGCTCCGTGCTTTCCCCGAGTACTGTGGTATTGAATTCACAGGCATACTACTCGGGTGGAATTCGAACCCTTTAACCTGCATTGGGGGGGGGGGATGGGGGAGCACTGAGTATACAGTGCTTATATAACACATTGGTATTATTCTCTATCCCCGATGAAATTATACGAGATCCTCGTTGCCATTCTCTCTGAGTTACACATATCAGATGTTTATTCTTGTCATACAGGAATACAATAATTCCATCCAATGATTTTAGCAAAAAAATCCCTCGGCTTAACCTACAGTATGGTGCAGCCTCTCCTGTGGGCATTCTCTGCAGGTAAACATGTAGTACAAAAAGACAAATTATGGCACATTCCCACAAAGTGGGTCGAGGTCATATTTTTCTTCAATTTTTCAATTTAGGTTAGGCTTAACTTGACCTTGCCTGACAAAAATAGACAACCAAACTGACAGCCTTCTTTTGCATGGCACAGAAATAATTGTTCATGTTATTAATAAGTGTTCACCATGCAATGTCATAGTTAAGGCTTGTATCTTGATCAATTCGTCAGTTGGAGGCTTGACCGTGCACAGTTAAAATCACCACATCATCGCGTATCATTTTGCAAACTGGAATGACGTCTCGATCGTCATACGTAACAATTTAACAGAATCTGTCCATGATTCCAGCTGCTGCTACCTGTGATCCTCTGCTGTGTTGCCCGGACAATTGTCAGCTAAATCACGTTCATCTGTACAGAAAATTGCAAGAAAATTACATGTTCAGTACAAAACAAAATGATTTATTTCAGCTTCCAAACTGAAAAAACATTACAATCATCATATGAAATTACGTCTAAACTTACATTCAATCAGTAAAAAGTAACTTAGGCCGTGTCCCAATTGGCGGCTGTGGCTACAGCTACGGCTGGAATGCCGCGTCATCAATCATGCATTGAAGTATAGGACCTCCTTAGCAACACCGTTTGCAACAGTTGAAGCCATAGCTGTAGCCGCCAATTCGGATGTGGCCTCACTTAGGTTATTCTGAAGTTAACTATAACCCTCCTACTGTCTGACCATTCAGTATCCATCCACTGTGGTTTTCAATGATTTATGCCGACATGCAATACTCGGTGAATGCATCTACACAGTACACAGTCAACCCTCCTACTGTCTGACCATTCAATATTCATACCATCCACTGTTGTTTTTAATGATACACTATGCCAGCCAGCAACATGATATCATGTGATGAATGCATCTACACAGTACACAGACTGTATACATAGTCAATTTTATCACACCCAATACTTAGATTCTGCCTTGTGATTAGTTTAGAGCTTGTCACATGATACATCTTATTAGTGTACTATACCTGAAGCAGTGGCAGCTTCTTGGTACCCAGGAGTCTTTGTTCATGTATCGTAAGGGGTGTTATAAAAAATATTGAGTGCTTTTACTCCTGCTATTGTTAATACTACGACTTCCTCTGTGATCCAGACCATTCCTTCCAGAACATCCGGGGATCACCTTGGAAGTCACAGTTTTCCATAGCCTTGAAGCAGTCAATACTTGTTTTATTTGCGCCACCATACACAACGTGTACAGTTGAATGGTTTCTAATGGTTGGTCAACTCACAGGAAAGTGTTACCAAGAGTAGGAGAGTTAACATTTAAAGGGGCACTAAAAATAACAACATGACAAGTACTCCAGCAGCCAATTTCACGAATTTTACGCAACTGCGTAAGTCCACTTTATTGTGTTAGTGGTGCACAAGTTACGCAATAATGTTGCGCAAGTGGACTTACGCAGTTGCGTAAAGTTTTGTGAAATCTGCGCTGGTAACCAAAAAGCTCAACATCTTCCCTTAGTATCAAAACTAAAAAAAATACTGTCGAAAAAGGGGAGGTCAAGGGTCAAAACACTAAATAAATTAACATTCTAATGCAGAGCATCATCCTTATAGTTCACACCCACATGTACTCGGTACATCACACTAAATATTCACAGGAACGGGGAGTGGGGGGAGCTCTTTTCATCTTAATCTCTGATATTTCAGTTCTCAATATCGATCTAGTTTACCTTCATAGGATGTCCCGCACCATATACAGTATGTGTGTTGTCTACGGAGGTAGCTGGTTAGTTTTTCAAGCTTCTCTGCTGACTGAAACAAATCAACAATTCATTGGGTTGTAATTTCCAAATGTCCACATTATCATCCCTGTTCATCAGGCATACTTTAGACTATTCCTCAAACTTTCTCAACTCCCTGGGGAGCAGACAACCCCAAGCTGCTTTAAGGGTTTAATCCAACACGGTCTCGGCCCTCTCAGGTTCCCATTTACTGTATACCCCTGGGTGCGGAGAAGCAAATGTGGTTAAGTGCCTTGCTCAAGGACACTAATGTCATGACAAGGAATTGAACCCACACTCCCATAGCCATCAGAACTTTAGTCCGATGCACTAGACCGCTAGGCCATGACCCTTAACCCAAGCAACGTACTGGGCAGTTAAATCGGCCCAATTTTCAGACTGTATATTTGGCAGGGTCCATTTAGCTATTTATAAAGCATTTGCCATAGCTACAACACACCACATGACCTTTGTGAAAGTTTACTTGCGACCAATAGAAAGTTTGGGAAGTCAGCTTTCAACTTGTGTGTGCCTTGACTGCAGTCATTTAAAAAAGAATTATTTGGAGTTAAATAATTACTCATTAAAAAAATTAAAATGAATGGCATTACGCGTACTAAATACAAGGCACTGCCGGGGTGCTCAGTCGTTAAAGGAAATTTCAGTATACTTCAACTCCTTTTTACATGCACATTTGTGAGCATTTAATGTCTAGAAATAAAACATAATCTTGGGTTGAACAAAGAAAAACTGACAAGAGCAGGACTTGAACCTGCGAGCTCCGGGTTAACACGCTGGTGCTCTACCAACTGAGCTATCTAGTCGTGGCGGTCTCTCTATTTTGTCAATATCTTTGTTCGGGGGGATGCCAGTCAGAAGCCATTAAACCTGTAACTGTTGTATAGCCAGGGATCACACCCAAGTTTACGATCCAACCTGGGAAGCGGCAGCAGAGGGATCACCTTAAGGGGATGCGTCTTTTTTATTTCAAATAACAAGTAATAAGCCACAAGGGAAGCTGACTGGGGTAACAGTCAGCTTCCCTTGTGGTTTATTACTTGAAAATAAAACATGTAACAAGTAAACCCTGTTAATGAAGACATGAGCAGATGTTTCAATGAAACATCCACAGATTAATGTATGAAATGGTTCTGGATGGTGTGCGGATAAGCAAATAATGTGCTTCGCCAAATCCCAATTAAATGTAGCATTCTAGCAGTTCTTGCAGGTGCGACCAAGTGGCAATATCTATAGGGAAGAGCCGTTGGTACAGTCTTGACATTTTGAACAGAGTACTCTACTCATCTTACTCCCCTCGTCTATTTAAGACAAGCAGAGTACACTCTAAGACACCAAAAACATACCAACGGGTCTTCTCAGAGCCAACACTCCTCCATAAAGAGATTTTCATTTGGACCTCCAAGAACTACCACAAATAGTTACTTGTTGTTATAAACTACAGGCAAAGCTTCAAACATCACTTATAGAGGGGCTCTAAGGTCAGCTTTGTGCTGAACTTTTTCCTTTTTTTTCCCTAATGAAATAGGGGGAAAAATAGTTAATGGCCTGAGGTTTCGACCCTAGCAGAGTCTTTCTCGTAGGCTTTCTCTTTCTTTTAGCTTTCGAGAAAGACTCTGCTAGGGTCAAAACGTCAGGCCATTAACTATTTTTTGCAGTTTTACCACAGGTCCTTTTGGTTGGTAAGCAGTTTGCAACAGATAATTACATTTTTTCAAGTCTTTAACCTTTTAGCCACTGGACCGCCCCGCTCACCAGCTTGTGTTTGAAGAGGGGGGGGGGGGTGGGAAGTAACATCAAAATAAAACTTAATAGTCATTGGTACGCGTTGGTCGAGACAGTGGCAATCGTTTATATAGATCATTTGTAATTTTTGCCCTTCACAGATAAAAGTTGAATTCTAAGAAATGTTACGCTATCGATGATAAATTCTGTAGCTCTAACTAAAACCACGCTTTTTCTTTCATCATGATGATACTGTCGAAAACTAATGGTTAGCAATTAATCAGTATGAGCAGCTGACGCCAGGTAACAGCCTTCAAAACTATTGTGTTCATTTTAACTTTATTAAAAATAACCCCCATGAAATTTAGCGATAGCCAGTATTGTTAGTTTCCCTTGTGACATATCTCCTCCGCAATTAAAAAAATATGTTAATCAAAGACAATATTAACGAAACGGACGAAAATTTTACGTAAATAACAAGCCTTGTGTGTCATTAAAAATATTTTAAACCACGATTCTTAGTAATTTACTTAGAGAATCTTGAAAACTAAACATTTTTCAGCAAACTCGGGCGGTTCAGGGACTAAAGGGTTAAGCTCATGTTAAAATGGTGTAGCTCTTGTTAAAATGGTGTAACTTGCCATTGTATTTGTTACTCTTCCAGTGCAAAATATGTTAACATCCGAAAAAACATCCCGTTACTTCACATTTCATAATTAAAGGTCTGTACATGTCTGTACAGGAATTTTTTCAGTTCATGATATTCAATCATTACAGCAATTACTTTTACCTTTTGACTAAATGAAAAAAAACCTGTATGAAATTTACAGACCCACATTATTGCTGACATCCAATGATGCCATGTTTGAAGTTTCGCTCTGGAAGAGTTCCAAATTATATGAAATTTTACACCATTTTAACGTGATGCTAGAGATTTTTCATATTGAAAAATGAGTGCATCAGAACACTAAACTTGACCTTGGATCCCCCTCTTTAATGTAACATTCCTTTAAGATTTTATTCAGAGAAAACCTGTAATGGATTGATTCTTACAGTCAGGAGACATCCGGGTTCAGGCTCCTTATCCTCTTCCTCTTCCTCCTCTTCATCTTCTTCTTCTTCTTCCGTCTCTTCAGTAGGCTTCTTAGGCCAGTACCATGGCTCAACAGGTTCTTCAAGCTCCTAGGAAGTCAAGCAGTATAGTCAACATTTCTACTCAAGTGTTAACGACAAATTTTTATCAATAACAACAAAAGATTAAGAATTTCCTGAAAGTTTGCAGTGGATTGAATAAAGAATGTGGCTTTTGTCACACTACAGTACCAACTCATTACCATCCTTTGTTTAGACTGTGCTGGACTGTACATAAACTTTGGTTGAAGTTGGTTTTCTTCATTGAATGTGATGAAGTAGTTGTTGCTACAAAAGCTTATGCAGATGTTTCTTACCAGTTAGTCGTTAAAGTGCTGCAAGTTATCTTATTATCTGCAATTACCTGACTAACACGACCACCCACCACTTATCATCTGAAAGCACCAGACACAAGACCATATCTCTCTTTCTTCTGAACTAGACCCAACCAATATTATTTTGCTTTCTACCCTTCCACCAATGTGAGATTAGCACTGCACACTCCAGGGATTAGAGTACTTCCTGACAAAAAAAGGTTTTGGGGTAAACAAAGAAAGAATTTGCTAGAATGGGATTTGAACCTGCAACCTCCGGTTAGTAGATTGCTAGCACGTTAATCCGGTGGTCCCAGATTCAAATCTTAGTATAGTCAATGTTTCTTTGTTTTTCTGTAACAAGAAAGTTTGGAAACTAAAAACAAAATTTCAAGAGATGAGACGATTTCAACCTTTTGGTATTCCCATTTGCTAGCTAGATTTGAATAATGTCTGGTACAATGACTTGCTTAGTCACAAGCGACTGCTTAAATTTAAATTCCTAAAGACTATTGAGACAGTTGCTATGTCACATGGTTTAGGGCAAGCTTTTGTACAGCAACCTTTAGGTGGGCAAAGAATGGTGCCACTGTGCTATCCAATACACACTAATTCAGAGTTGTGTATGGGTGTTCGCCATCTCTTATGTAACTACGCAAAAGCTTGCCCCGAATCATGTGACATAGCAACTGTCTCCTAAGTTTGAGGAATTCAAATTTAAGCTGTCACTTGTGACTAAGCAAGTCATATCAAATCAAATCTAACTCGCAAATGGCTTACTGGATCAATACTTAAATTACTTCGGATTAGACTTTACTGCCAGACTTTTTGGTTTTGATGCACAACACACTGGTGTGGCGTCTAAACACTCTCTACTCGTACGACAGTCTCCAACATCTCAGCACCAAACAAAGCTCCACCACTTAGTAACGTACCTGAGAGATATCCAAATGTTCACATGCTTTCTGGCTTGTGTACAGGTCTTTCTCTGTCTCCTTGTCAGTGAACTTACTGCTCATGCGCTGACGGAAATCCTGCCTGTTGCCTACTTCCATTGATGCTCTCTGCTGTACAGACTGCAGATACTGACGTTGCCTCCTCTCCTGCTGATCCTTGACATGGGACTCTCTTCCTAAGCCTCCTCTACCTTCCAGGGAGTTGGGGGGGGTGGGGAAACAGGTTGTTCAAAGTCAACAAACATTTTACTTTTCCTGAACCAAAGGCAACAATTTCCGCATGTGAAAACTGATTTGTCGAAAAGGAACAACATACAGAAAGCAGAGTTGCAGATTTTCTGTCCTGCCTTGTAGTTTGTATTCTGTTTAACATAGCAAAAAGACAGAACAATTTGGCTAGCAAAAAGGCGGGGAACTACAGTGATCTAAATGCATTAGTGCAAAGCCACAATCATGGGTACACTTTTCGTTACAAAAGCCCTTTTCACACGACAGCAATTAAGCAAGGGTCCCTTGCTTAATTTTAGAATGGTTGCAAAATTTTACAAAAGTTACCCCCTGTGAAAGGACAATGTTTATACTGTCCATAAAGGATGGCAAATTTGAAAGATTTCACTAAGGACCTTGGACAGCCCAAACACTCTTGTAAATTTTTGTAAAGTTTTGCAACCATGCTACAATTAAGCAAGGGACCCCCCTGCTGAAATTGCTATCGTGTGAAAAGGGCATAAATATTGAGTAACTCTTTGCAGATCTTGT
This sequence comes from Pycnopodia helianthoides, assembly GCA_032158295.1. Classification (NCBI taxonomy): domain Eukaryota; kingdom Metazoa; phylum Echinodermata; class Asteroidea; order Forcipulatida; family Asteriidae; genus Pycnopodia; species Pycnopodia helianthoides. Next base: position 25,762,195 of record CM063243.1, read on the forward strand.
ATTCGACAAAAGTACTTTCTACTCTTCATTCACACAGCGCTGGTTAATTAATTTACAAACAACATTGAAATAATGTTACATCACTGGTTTTCAAACTGTTGTTCATAACATGGACATAAAAAAAATGTGTACCCAGTGATTGTGGCTATGCGCATTATCTTTAGACCTATAGTTTCTTTTGGCGGTGGGGTTGGCGTAGTGATATCTTTCCCCACCTTCAACCTCTAGGACCGGGGTTCGAAACCCTCGGGGAACTATGTGGATTGGGGTTTCAGTCCCTACTAGAATTCTCTGGGGTTTCCCTCCCATATCTAAAACTGAAACTTCCTTCCTTGTCTTGTCTCCATGGGTTTTATGGCTGGTATAGTGATTAATATCGCATTTATGATAATCTTTGGCTTTTCAACCAGAATTGATAAATAAAGAAAAAGTAAATAAATAAAAAAAAAAAACATGCTGTGTGGTTAAAGGGGATGGATTAACATTAATGATAATCTTCGGCTTCTCAACCAGAATTGATAAATAAATAAAAAGTAAATAAATAAAAACATGCTATGTGGTTAAAGGGGATGGATTACCATTTATTATAATATTTGGCTTCACAACCAGAATTGATAAATAAATAAAAAGTAAAAAAACAAAACATGCTATGTGGTTAAAGAGGATGGATTAACATTAATGATAATCCTTGGCTTCACAACCAGAATTGATAAATAAATAAAAAGTAAATAAATAAAAAGATGCTGTGATTAAAGGGGATGGGTTACCAATTGAGCTATAGTCTGTGGTTACTGCACAACAGTCAAAACAGCAGATCGTTTGACAAGTTCTCCATCGATCATTTTTCCCCAAACTTTTGAGCAGAGATTGGACATAACATGGACTCAGTGTCTAAATCAAAGGTCTCTATCTGTGACAATGGCAGTTGGCTTTGATGGCTTTGAAAATACTGCCAAAATGTTACTGTTTGGTACTAATGTTGTCATTTTTGTCTTATGAATAATTCTTTGTTGCATATTGATTTTGGGGGTTTTAATTATAAACAAATTTGTCAATACACAGAGAATGTCACAAATAAAAGCATATAGGGGCATTGCTTGGCAACATACAGCTCAAGATGGAGTGAAATGGAGCATTGGTGATGAGGCTTTCCTCCTGCAGTGGAGTGAAATAGGAAAGAAAGAAGACAGAAGAAGTGAATGTCTCAACCCCTTCCATCCATCATTTTCATGTACTGACCTGTTTTTATTTCCACTGGGATGGGCTCCGATCTGCCACCACCTGCACGTCCAAAAATAATACAAAGATGTCATTTACACACGAGTCATGATCTCCACAGTGTGACCTGTGACATCAAACATTTGGTCAAAGTCTGAAACTGTGGTCTTCTATTACGGACACCACAATGTCTTGTATTTGAGCAGATCTTTTAAATGAAGCTGCATAAGACAATTGAGAGTGCCTTGGGATTGGTTCTTTACAATTCTCAAAGTTGAGATGAGATTATCACAAGAAATGTTAAAATCTTCACAACATTGCAAGCCAGAAAATGCCAAGTTACTTTTGATTTTTCAAGTGGCCATTGTTGATTTGTAAAATATTAGTGGAAATAATTTCTGTGTAAATTTGTATAACTGCTTTGAGTAGTAGAAATTTGGCAAATCTTGACTTTCATAATATTATAAAAATTAAATTGCAAATAAAACCAGCAACACTCTTAATCAGAGCCCTCCAGTCAGGACCTGGACCCAATTTCATAAAGCCTGTGAGCACAAAAACTTGCTGAGCTTAGCAGAAACAGGTTACCAGCCAACATTCCATAAAGTTTACATTGTTGTGACTGGTACCCCACTCATTTTTTTACTTAGCAAAGAAATTTACTAAGCATTATTTTCTGCTAAACAGCTTTAATGAAATTGGGCCCTGGTCCCTGGAAGGGCTACCATCATCACAACTACAACCCCCACACCCTACACAGTTACCTTTTTTGCCCAGACCCTCGCCACTCTTGTACCCCATCTTCTCTAGCATAGCGAACCCCTTGTTGTCACTAGTCAGTGCATTACTCAGACCCTTCAGACGGTGTTCCTGCTCACGCTCTTTGATGGGCTTGAACTTAGCGCGGTGTCGCTCATTGATTGCCTTGTGTTGAGCTTCCTTCTTGTTTGTCTTGATGTGCTTTCCCCATGCGAGGCCACGATCTGTTGATTTACTGCTACTGATGAAATGGATTGCATTTTATTAGTTTGAGCAAAGATCGCAGTCAGGCTCAGAATCAACATGATTTGGTAGGAATCACCAATGTTATTTGGGGTTTATCTGTTAAAGGAACATTACAGAATTGGTAAGAAAAAAACTTGTAAAATATACTTTTTGATCACAGATTTACATAAAACTTACACGGTCTAATGATGATGATAGTAGAAAACATCCTTGAAATATTTCTGTCTGGAATGCCATATTTGATGAGAAATGAATAAACTAATTTTCCGATTTGAGTTTATCGCTCAGTGAGCGTTTTATTCATTTGTTGAATCTATATGATTTCATGCAAATGTGTAATCGGTTTTTCGCTATTTTCTCGTGATCCAGATGGCCGATCGATCTCAAACTTCTACAGGTTTGTCAGTTTATGTATATGGTGGATTACATAAAGTGCTTACACTGCCAGCAACTGTTTTGTTAGCAAAAACCAATTCTGTAATGTTCCTTTAAGTAGACAAATGTTACCAGCGTAGTTTTAGTTGCAGGCATATCTGAATCAAATGGTCCTCTCATGTGTTATATTAGTGTGCTTCATTTGACAATAATTGATTTGCAGTATCTGATGGGGCCTTGTCAGAAGCATCTTATGGTGGTTGGAGGTTGCAGGTCAGATTGACTGTACATGTACCATCCATGGAGTCTCATTGTATGCTAAGGTCGGTGATTGCATGATGGAAATACAATCAGTCAACGCCATGTAAATCTGTCTAGTGATTTGTTGTGGATTAACATTGATTGGTGAAACAACTTGATGTTCCCGGATCATCTTCTAGAGGAAAAAAAAACTTTGGTTGTGTGAACAAAGTTTTCCACAGCATTTCTTGACTTGATTTCTTCTGCCGGTGAAAAATTCTCAAATCCACAAGTTCCCTACTGAAACATATAGCCGAACAGCCCGGTGAATGCCCTTTTTTGCCTGGCTTGATTCCAGGAATCAACGCTCAAACACCGCAGACCAGAACAACTCCCATGGGGCTAATGAGGAATTGTCATGGTCACACTGACAAAATAATTAAGTAAGATGACGTGATCTTGTTATTTTTTTATTTTCTGTTTTGTTTGCTCACAACATTTTTTCTAGGGCCTAGAGGGCTCATATATATCTGTTTAGAACATGTGACAAGGGATTGTGTTAAACAACAAAATATAGCTTTTTATTCACACCTAAAGACAAATAAAGTAGGATGGAGTCAGCGTGTGATTCTATTTTGTTAGCCGTAAATGAATAATAATAGACACATTATTTCATAGCTATGTGTTTATTTGTAGAAGCAACATGCACAACAAAAAGCAATTGTTAAAAACATAGGTTTTTTTCCGAACTTAAAACAGACACACTCAACCTCTGAATCCCAGTGTTCAAAAAATCTAACTGAATAAACGCATATGAAACAAGAGCCTCAACTTCTCCAACATTATTTGTATTCAATGTCATTTTATCAATAGTTAGGTTTCCACAATCCTCTGTTAGGCTTCTATGGAATAAGAGAGACAGGCACTCGGCAAAAGGCGTGGCCAGTTGGCCATGGTCGGTTGGCCATGGCCGCCCCACTTTTTGCTGGTAGCAGATTCAAGAATTCAGACATGAAAAAGCATTTAAAATGCAAAAAATAGCAGAGTCTTTCTCAAAGGCTAAATGACACCACAACACACATAAACAGGTATACAAGTGAAACAGAAGCAGTCAAGTGAAAATACATGAATAGAGAGAAGGAGAGAAGCAGAAAGTACAAAGAAAAATAAGCGTTAAAGGAACATTACAGAATTGGTAAGAAAAAAACTTGTAAAATATACTTTTTGATCACAGATTTACATGGCCGATCGATCTCAAACTTCTACAGGTTTGTCAGTTTATGTATATGGTGGATCACATAAAGTGCTTACACTGCCAGCAACTGTTTTGTTAGCAAAAGACAATTCTCTCCCTCTTTCCATCTTTGATTTTGTCCTTTGTGTTTCCAACTTCTTGTGGTTAAACAAGCCAATTTGTTGATGCCCCTTGTATTGGTACTGCTAGTAGCACACCTCTGGTTACCATGCTAATGACAGATAAAGTAACCACGATGATTCGATAATCTGTGACATTCATTTTTCACGAATCAAATTTTTGTACTTGCAGTTTAAAGCTAGAGCTAAGTTATACAACACTGTTGGTCTGTTGTGAAGCTGAGACACGAATAGAAGGCAAAGCAAAAAGAACAATTTTACTGCAGTTCTCCATCACTGTCAATTTCCATTAATACTATACAAAAGAGTTCCGGTAGGCATAATTAAAAAAACGCAGAGGTTATTTTTGTGATATCCCTGAAATGGATTAAGTAAAACCTGCCATAATTTGTTTTCAAACAGCAGCCAATTTGTTGATGCCCCTTGTATTGGTACTGCTAGTAGTATGGAGTTCATTTGAGAAAATTACCATTTTGACAGCATCAAAATAAAGGTTCATCTGCGTAAGAATTGATGCGGCCATTTTGATTTCCTACAATGCAATTTAGATTGTCAAAAAAACTTAAGACTCACTTTTCATGAAATAAATCAAAAATGCGTATGAATTACAGTTTTAAAGAACATCAGGGTTTAGAAGAATGTAAAAACAATCCTGGTAAACATTTTTTCCATTTGCTATGATAATAATAGACACAATTAATATTTTTGTACAATTCTGACCCAAAATAATATTTAAGAAATGCCACAACATTTTTGAGTGATCAGCTTCACTATTAAAAGATTTAGGTGCGAACAAAATGTCCAAGATTTGTGAAATGAATTCTTTGCAGAGTTTCTTTACTTTTTGATTGACCTAAAAGTAAAATACTTGTTCAATGTTATATTCACCAGTCATGTAGAAAAGTATGGCTAGGTCACGAATGCCCTTTTTGGCGTGGCTTGAATCCAGGAATTGATTTTTTAGTTTGCCTTATTCATTATTTAATTACGTTTCCAACATATTGTGGTCAAACCTGCCCCTTCCCTCAACCCCCCCCCACCCCTTTGTCTCCTTAATAATTGTTAAACCTTTGCTTTTTCTGTGTGCTTTCTGCTTCTCTCTCTCTCTCTCTCTCTCTCTATTCATGTATTTCCACTTGACTGCTTCTGTTTCACTTGTATACCTGTTTATGTGTGTTGTCATGGCATTCAGCCTTCCAGAAAGACTCTGCTAGGGTCCAAATGTCAGGCCATTAACTATTGTTTGCGTTTATACCATATAACCCTTTCAAACCACTGCTGCGATTGATTGATACTGTTGTCAAGATTGTTAATTGGATTAGCACCACTGTTTGCAGGGATTGTAACGAAATGGCCACCCCACTTTTCAACACTTTGCTACGCATCTGAAGAAAGAAAATGGTAACCAAGAAAATATAGTTTCAATTTTTATTTCGCTAACACTAACAGTGAACACATCTTAATATTTTGCTGAATCTTTCAAAGTCGAGTGTGTCTTAATAATAGTGTGATAGGGTCAGATAACCCTGAATTGTATTGGAATTTTTATATCTAGTATTTTTTTTTTACTGAAACAATTTTTTTTTTTATCGCTACAAAGATTCCTTTGAGCAAGTTTTAAAACAATAAAATACTAAAAGTAATTTTGCAATTGTTACTAGTCGTGACACAGCTCTACTAGTGATATCACTTCCAGTGACCTGTCGCTAAACAAGTTTACAACAAGTTTTACAGCTGCAATGAATAAATTAAAAATGCTAGATTTGAAGAATCTTTCTAATGTTTTCTAAAATATCACAGCATATTGGCCTTTATAAATTTGTATGATTTTGTTAAAATTGTTTTACATTTATGTCAATCTATCTACAATCCCAAATGAATCAGCTCAAGTTATAGCTATTCAAAAATACTTACAGGAAATTAATAACACCATTTTACTGTAAATCACATTCGCATTTAGGCTCCAGCGATTATCAAACGACAAAAGAAAATGCATCAAGCTATTTTTTTTTTAGTTTACACAAGAAACTGACAAGTTCTAGAATTGCCTTTCTTTAGGTTCTTTTGCAAAGACACAATATTTTTACTGTAGCGATTATCTGGCGACAATGCATCAAGCTTTTTTCTCCTTTTATTTTACGCAAGCAATTGACACGCTCTAGACTTTCTGGAATTTCTTTTGCAAAGACACAGTAAGTTTTCTTTTAAATATAAAGTCATCTACTTATGTAAAATGAAGATTGTCTTTGAACGACAAAGAAACATGGAAAATAAGGTTAATTAACCAGGGAGGATGCCAACTTTAAGCCAGGAAATAACACAAATCTAGACCATGTGACCAGTGTTCAAACATATCACATATTGACTTAATACTATAACCTGTGCAGCCTAGTTTCTTTGCCCCCCCCCCCATTACCTAATGAAGATTGTCTTTGAACGACAAAGAAACATGGAAAATAAGGTTAATGAAGATTGTCTTTGAACGACAAAGAAACATGGAAAATAAGGTTAATTAACCAGGGAGGATGCCAACTTTAAGCCAGGAAATAACACAAATCTAGACCATGTGACCAGTGTTCAAACATATCACATATTGACTTAATACTATAACCTGTGCAGCCTAGTTTCTTTGCCCCCCCCCCCCATTACCACCTCATTTTTCCTCCTGATGGCCGAAATTGAGTTTAACCCCAAGACATTACACCCACATTAGTTCAATTATGTTACCCCAGCTCAAGAATAATACTGGTGTAGGTCTGTCATTGTATGGTGGTAAGTGAATGCTTTTTAAGCAGCACAAAATTATATTAAAGATTAATGTTACCCTCCTCAAGCAGCACAAAATTATATAAAGATTAATGTTACCCTCCTCAAGCCTGCCCCCCTGCCCCCTGCCCCCCCCCCCCCCCGATTAACATGTTCCAGGCATCCCCCAATATCCTAGCATACCCGGTTTATTTTTGCAATCATGGGTTATCTTCAAGCCATATCCCTATTCCCCTATCTTTTTATCATCATCTCTTTGGTTTGCCTCCCACTTCAGATATTTAGTCTCATATTCACCATCCTTGAAAAAGGCAATGCAAAATTACAATATTTAAACACAATCCTTCATCATCGCTATCTTTCAACCAACAAATGACTACCACTAATCACAACAGAGTCAGCGTAGTGTAAGCACTGGATAATTGTTATGTCTTCGTTACTTGGTAACAGTCAAAATTATCAATATATTTCTTCTCAAACGTGCTGCGCTGGTACTGATTTTATAATCAAATTATTGTTTTGACAGCAACAATATTCTGTAGATGATCAGAGCATCGGTGAGTCGATAACCACCGGTTCTTTTCAGAACCAACTCTACTCAAAAGAGATTTAACATGGTGTCACCACAAACCTCTCCTAACTAACAATATAAAGGTTTATTGGCATAAGACCGTTACATAAACCGTTTTAGTTGCAACATGCACAATGAAAGAAAAATAAACCAGTTTGAAGAACATGGTTTAAAGACTGTAAAATATACTAACCTAAGTTTACAAAAAAATTCCATCAATGAAAAAAAAGGTGTGTACAAAGAACATGGCATACTGATACAATTTGAGATTATATGTTTCACCACCTCTAAACTCATTGACCAAAAACACTTGGATTCACAGGTTGTACTTATCCTAAGAATATAAGTTAAAACATATCCCCCATTTCAAAGTTTTTTAGTTCCCACAATTTTGTGCTACAGCTTCTATGGAACCAGAAAGACCATTTTAGCAAAGAATAACACTTCAAACAGTCAACATATCATTACATTGCACTGATTATTTCAGAAGGGCCCATATTAGTTACAAAAATGCTTTTAACTGTTATTTCTTTTGACTGAAACAATATCGTTTCATAAAACATTTTGTCCCCTGAAGTTAAAAGTTAACTTGTTTTAAGCTACAACAATTTATAAGTTGTGAAATGTGCAGTTAACCTTCTAATAATGACCCATCATAACACAACTTTTCACCATGTGCTTTAAACCAATAGACCTAAAATATTTGAGATGTGAAGACTCTTTAAAATGTTTCTTTAACACTGCAGGTAAATCCTTAAAGATTTGTACAATTTATTTGTTTGTTAAAAATTATTCCAATCTATCTACGAGTAATAGAGCTATGTAAGCCCTAATCACTACTTTTATATTTGCACATGTGATTCTCAGCCGCCATAAAATCCCTCAAAAATCAGCGCAAGTTAAAGCTATTCCGTATATTACCTTGGCAGGAAATTAAATTCATTTTCCTCTAAATCACACTCAAATTTCAGCCCTAAGGATTATAAGACAACATTGAGCAAATGCACTGAGAGACCTGTAGTTTCCTCTCTTTTTTAGGATTTACGCAAGAAACTGAAAAGTACATAATTTTCACAAATGCACAAGTTTTCATTAATAATCATAACATATTCTCCTTATTTTCAAAAAGAAAATCGTCTTTGAACAACGAAAAACAGGAATAATCGTTTCAAAGTAACAAGTGTGTATACTGCGCCCGGAGTTTTAACGTACGCATTCAGAGCAAAGTTCCTGTTTTTGATCGATGGTGTGTGGTTTTTCGCTCGGAGTTTGGCTGTGTCTTTTACCAGTCCCACTGTCATATTGACACATATGTTTTATCAAATAGGTGAACAAATCAACGTTTCCCACCTGAGCAGATCGACTCTAGTCAAGGTGCAAAGAAACTTGCCACGCAACCAAAACTGTCTGAGACTGCAGTGTTATCAGCAACTATGCCATAAGATTGAAGATGGTAACTTGGTAAGTCAGCCAGAAAGTAACAAAGTATCAGGAACCTGTTGTTGAATCCGAAATGTTTAATCTTTCAGAGAAAATAGTTATCACCCCTATTATAATCTCCCAGGAAAAAAGTCTTCAAAGAACCGGCAGTGAAAGGTGATATTTATAGTCTATGAGCTCTAGGTCGTCGGTTGCAGGTAGCTACTTTGTTAGTTGGATCTGTCCAGGGTGTTCCCAAAGAGGCAGAGAGACCTGAGGTGCAGTACAAACCCTAACTACCATCAACAATACACACTTTATCCATGTGCAGTAGAAGGACCACATCTGGCTTTACGAGGTTGCTCGCAGATGATGAAAAATCTTGTAGAGTCCCAAGCATCACCCCAGTAGCCCAGAATGCCCGGTTGATTCTTGTAATTATGGGTTATCATAAAGGCATAATCCTGATCCCCTTTCTGTTTATAACCGTCTGGTTGGTTTGGCTCCCACTTGCGATATTCAGTCGGGTATTTACCATCCTCAAAGCAGTTCCAATCACCTTCAACCTCTGCTTCATTGCAATTGATCCAAACACCAAAGGGAGAATCTCCATGATGCTGAGACAGAAACGAAGTGAAGATAAACTTATTCTCCCAATCTGAGCTTGGGACCATTACAGATGCATTGTTACGATCACACTGCATCAGGGCAGTTGGCCAGTCGCCAATCATGGAACCATACAGACCCAAGTAGCAAGACTCACCAAAAAACACCCATCCATCAGGGCACCCTCTCGCTGCAAACACACCTCTGGTTACCATGCTGATAACAGATAAAGTAACCACGATGATTTGATAATCTGTGACATTCATTTTTCACAGAATCAAATTTTGTACTTGCAGTTTAAATGCTAGAGCTAAGTTATACAACACTGTTGGTCTGTTGTGAAGCTGAGACACAAATGAAAAGGCAAAGAAAAATGAACAATTTTACTGCAGTCCTCTATCACTGTCAATTTCCATTAATATTATACAAAAGAGTTCCTGTTGGCATAATTAAAAAAACGCAGGGTTAATTGTTATGATATCCGCCTTGAGCGTCTTTTAGGCGGATTTTGGCGCTATATAAGTTTTCGTTATTATTATTATTATTATATCCCTGAAATGAATTAGGTCAAATTTGCCATAATTTGTTTTCAAACAGCAGCCAATATGTTGTTGCCCCTTGTATTGGTACTGCTAGTACTTAGTAGTAGTATGGCGTTCGTTTGGAAGCAGCATCAAAATAAAGGTTCATCTGCGTAAGAATTTATGCGGCCATTTTGATTTCCTATAATGCAATTTAGATTGTCACATAAAACTTTAGACTCACTTTTCATGAAATAAATCAAAAATGAGTATGATTTTCAATTTCAAGGAACACAAAGATTCACAAGAATGTAAAAACAATCCTGGTAAACATTTTACACAGTTGCTATGATAATAGTAAACACCCAATTAATATTTCTGTACAATTCTGACCCAAAATAATATTTAGGAAACGCCACAACATTTTTGAGTGATCAGCTTCACTATTAAAAGATTTAGGTGCGAACAAAATGTCAAAGATTTGTAAAATGAATTCTTTCCAGAGTTTCTTTACTTTTTGATTGACCTAAATTCTATTTTTCTTTGTTATATTCATCAGTCGTGTAGATAATCAGTATAAGCAGTTGACACCAGGTAACAGCCTTCAAAACTATTGTGTTCATTTTAACTTCATGAAAAATAACCTCCATGAAACTTAGCAATAGCTGGTATTGTTAATTTCCCTTGGGACATACATGTATCTCCTCCGAAATTGAAATAATATGTTAATCAATAACAACATTAACGAAAACGACGAAAATCGTACGTAAATAAAAAGCCTTGTGTATCTTTTAAAATATTTGAAACCACGATTCTAGTAATTTACTTAGAGAGTCTTGAAAACAAAACATTTTCCAGCAAACTCGGGCAGTTCAGGGACTAAAGGGTTAATACTATTACCTGTGCAGCCCAGTTTCTTTGCCCCACCACCCCCCCCCCCCCCCATTACCACCTCATTTTTTCCTCCTGATGGCTCAAATTGAGTTTAACCCCAAGACATTGCACCCACATTAATGCGATTATGTTACCCCAGCTCAAGAATAATACTGGTGTAGGTCTAATGTGTTAAGTCAATGCTTTTTCAGCAGTACAAAATTATATTAAAGATGAATGTTTCCCCCCTTAAGCCCCCCCCCCCCCCCCCGAGATTAACATGTCTGGTACCGCCACAGGTCCCAGGCATCCCCCAATATCCCAGTGTACCTGGTTCATTTTTGCAATCATGGGATATCTTAAAGCCATAATCCTGATCCCCTATATTTGTATCATCATCTCCTTGGTTTGCCTCCCACTTAAGTATTTAGTCCAATATTCACCATCCTCAAAAAAGGCATTTTAAAATTAAATGCAACTAAAGAAAAATAAACCAGTTTGAAGAACATGGTTTAAAGACTGTAAAATATACTAATCTAAGTTTACGTTTCACCACCTCTAAACTCATTGACCAAAAACACTTGGATTCACAGGTTGTACTTATCCTCAGAATATTAGTTAAACATATCCCCCATTTCAAAGTTTTTCGGTTACCTTTCCCACAATTCTGTGCTACAGCTTCTAAGTTAAAGCTGTTTTGTATATTACCTTAGCAGGAAATTAATGTAATTTTCCTCTAAATCACACTCACATTTCAGCTCTGAGGATTATAAGACAACATTTAGCAAATGCACTGAGAGGTGTAGTTTGCTCTTTTAGAATTTACGCAAGAAACTGAGAAGTACTTTTTTCCACAAAAACACAAGTTTTCATTAATAGTAATAACATATTCTACTATTGTATGAAAAGAAAATTGTCTTTGTACAACGAACACAGGAATAATCGGTTCAAAGTAACAAGTGTGTATGCCAGCTTTAAAGCCAGAAGTATCAGTAGTCACAATTTTCATGCATTGACTTAACAATACCTACTGCGTCCGGAGTTTTAACGTATGCATTCAGAGCAAAGTTCCTGTTATTGATCCATGGTTGTGTGGTTTTTCGCTCAGAGTTCGGCTGTGTCTTTTACCAGTACCACATTCATGCCATATTTTTTATCAAAATAGGTGAACAAATCAACACTTCCCACCTGAGCAGATCGGGCTCCAGTCAAGGTGCAAAAAAACTTGCCAAAAATGTCTGAGACTGTTAGTAACAAAGAATTGGGAATTTTATTGTTGAATCGGAAATGTTTACTCCTCCAGAAAAATCATACAAGAGAAAATAGTTATCATCATGGTTATAATTTCCAGAAAAAACATCTTTAGAAGAACTGGTTGTGAAAGGCGATATTGCCCTGAAAACTGCAGGTTTGGGTGCCATACACTTAGCTGTCCGACACAGGGAGCTACTTTGTTAGTTGGATCTGTCCAGGGTGTGCCCAAAGAAGTAGAGAGACCTGAGTTGCAGTACGGGCCCTAACTACTATCAACAATACACATTTTATCCATGTGCAGCAGAAGGACCACATCTGGCTTTACGAGGTTGCTCACAGATGATGAAAAATTCAATGCCACGCTTGTTGTCCCAGGTATCACCCCAGAAGCCCAGTATGCCCGGTTGATTCTTGTAATTATGGGTTATCAGGAACGCATAATCTTGAGCATGTGAACCGTCTGGTTGGTTTGGCTCCCACTTGCGATATTCAGTCGGGTATTTACCATCCTCGAAGCAGTTCCAATCACCTTCAACCTCTGCATCATTGCAATTGATCCAAACACCGTAGGGAGAATCTCCATGATGCCGAGACAGAATCGAAGTGAAGATAAACTTATTCTCCCAATCTGAGCTTGGGACCATTACAGATGCATTGTTACGATCACACTGCATCACGGCCGTGGGCCAGTTGCCAATCATGGATCCATCCAGACCCAAGTAGCAAGACTCACCAAAAAACACCCATCCATCAGGGCATCCTCTCGCTGCAAACACACCTCTGGTTACCATGCTGATGACAGATAAAGTAACCACGATGATTCGATAATCTGTGACATTCATTTTTCACAAATCAAATTTTCGTACTTGCAGTTTAGCGCTAAAGCTAAGTTATAAAACACTGTTGGTCTGTTGTGAAGCTGAGACATGAATAGAAGGCAAAGCAAAAAGAACAATTTTACTGCAGTTCTCCATCACTGTCAATTTCCATTATTTAACACCTTGGAGAGTTTATGCACTCTGATTGGTCGAAGACTGGTTACGTAGGGGTGTATTAACATGTGATATAAAGACCGGCTCAGTGAACTAGCATATAAATGGCCCCTAAACAAGCACATTGTTGTGTAAAATCCCATGCACTGTGTGATTGTTGTGCTGCAAACTACCTGTATCAGGTCAACTCATTTCCTTAGTGCGTTTTGTTTTTAATTTTATTTTTGAGCAGGACCACTTGTGCAGCATGCGGCACATTCCACGCATAGGTGTGAACGCGCAGACAATGTATCAATTTAAGGTAGCTGGTACGCGCATGAAACCAACATAATGCAAAGTCATGGTCTGGTTCTTGAAAATATGTATAAACAGTTCATTATGTGTAAGAGATTAGGCCAAAAGGACAATTTTACTGCAGTTCTCCATCAGTGTCAATTTCCATTAATACTAAACAAAAGAGTTCCGGTAGGCATAATTTAAAAAACGCAGGGTTTATTTTTTATGATATCCCTGAAATGGATTCAGTCAAAAATGCCATAATTTGTTATCAAACAGCAGCCAATTTGTTGATGCCCCTTGTATTGGTACTGCTAGTAATATGGAGTTCATTTAAGAAAAGTTATAATTTTTACAGCATCAAAATAAAGGTTCATAGCTGCGTAAGAATTGATGCGGCCATTTTGATTTCCTACAATGCAATTTAAATTGTCACATAAAACTTTAGACTCACTTTTCATGAAATAAATCAAAAATTAGTATGATTTACAATTTTAAAGAACATCAAGATTCACAAGAATGTAAAAACAATCCTGGTAAACATTGTATACAGTTGCTATGATAATAGTAGACACCCACTTACTATTTTAAAAATAACATTTAGGAAATGTCACAACATGGTTGAGTGATCAGTTTCAATGTTAAAATATTAAGGTGCGAACAAAATGTCAGAGATTTGTAAAATGAATTCTTTGCAGAGTTTCTTTACTTTTTGATTAACCTAAAATACTTTTTTTCTGTTATATTCACCAGTTGTGTAGAAAAGGAAGGCTAGGCTGCGAACGCCCTTTTTGCCTGGCTTGAATCCAGGAATCGACACCGAAAGGCCAAAGCCCAGAACAACTGCTTAAATGGGGATTTTTCATGTTCACACTGACAAAAAAAATTAAGTAGGATTGTGTGAGTGAGTGATTTATCTTTGTTTACAGCTCACAGAGCTTATAGAGCCCATATCTTTATCTGTTTATACCATGTGAGAAAGTGACTGTGCTAACAAAACAACAAAAACACTCATTGCTCATTTTTTTCACAAAAAAATGTTTGTTTATCTTTGGGGAAAAAGAGAAGCCACCCTCCTTTTTTTTAGTCTGCCTTATTGACTAATTACATACTTTTTCTCCCTCTTTCCCTCCATCGATTTTATCCTTTGTGTTCCAACTTCTTGTGGTCAAACCAGCCCCTTCCCTCAACCCCCCCCCTTTGTCTCCTTAATCGTTGTTTAACCTTTGCTTTTTCTGTGTGCTTTCTGCTTCTCTCTCTCTCTCTCTCTCTCTCTATTCATGTATTTCCACTTGACTGCTTCTGTTTCACTTGTATACCTGTTTATGTGTGTTGTCATGGCATTTAGAAAGACTCTAATCGGGTCCAAATGTCAGGCCATAAACTATTTTTTTTCATTTATGCCATAGGTCCTTTTGGTTGGTAAGCAGTTTGCAATCAGCTAATTCTATTTTCTCATCATGAAAATTTAAAACTAAAATAGCCCAAATCAAGAGGCAGTGGTGAGTCTGGATCTTCTTAAGTCTTCTTTAAAAATAGATTTTAGCCTATCAGATCTGTCAAGAAACGTAGGTAAAGATGGACAATTTCATCAGTTTTGTAAGCCTGCCGCGGAATTCTTATGCCAAATGTACATGGCGCCTGCACAGGACATGATATTCATACCAACAAGTAGAACTAAAATAGTCAAAAAAATGTTTTGACTGAACTAATTTGTTTGGTATTGCTATACAGATTCCTCTAAGCATTTTTGTATACCAACTTTAAGATACAGAAAGTTTTAAAGGTAAACAAAAATAATACTAACAACTATTTTGCAATTTTAAGTAGTTGTGACACAGCTCTACTTGTAGTATCACTATCAGTGACCTGTCACGAAACAAGCTCCATCTTGGTCCGAAGACCTTCATTTTCGACCCTACCCTAAGCTGGAGTTTGCTGAAAAGATACCCAAGGCTATATGTCCTTGTTATTTTATTGTCATTGAAAACAGACTATTTCAGGTTCAAAAGTGATAAGTCCCTGTACTTTGTAGGGAACAATAAGTGCCTATTATTAGTGGCTATATTGGTAATTTTTATGCCGATTATTTTATATCTAGTTTGTAAAGGCTTTTACCTGGCATCAAATGCTCTTACTGGTTCATTGCTAATTCATTAGTATTTGACATTATTATGATGATGAAAGAAAGTTATATTAAAGGCCCTGTACACTATCGGTAAGATCGAAACACACAAATGTTCACAGATTCACACATAACTTACATGATTTAAAGTAAGTAATGGTAGAAAGGGTTCCTTAGAATATTTCTGCCTAAAATGCTATCGTTTCTGAGAAATGAGTAAAACAAATGTTTGAAAAAACAAAAACACATCAGGTCTTTTTTCACTATTTTCTCGTGACCTCGATGACCAATTGAGCTCAAACTTTCACAGGTTTGTTTGTTCATGCATATGTTGAATCACACAAAATGTGGACACTGATTTTGAAAGTGTGCAATACTTTTAAAGCTAAATAATTTCATCGTCATTAATGTTTTACAAGTCAACTGTGAAGAGAGAAAATAATAATGATCCATCAAAGCCTTTAAAAATAATGTGTTCATCCTTATTAAAAAATAATCACCATAAAAATTGCCGGTAGCCGTTAACGAGAGGCAGTTATTGTTCCCTTTGGAATGATCACTTCTGAACCTGAAATAATTTGTTATTCATTGACAATATTTAATGAAAATGACGGATATCAACCTTTTTGCTCTGCATTGTAAAAGCAATTTCATGTATCATTTTTTGTAATTACTATTTTTTAATAGTTTTTATACGCAGCATTATTGTTATTATTTTCTAACTGTAAATCACGTGCTTATCTTTGAGCTACTTATGTGTATTGTCTAAATTCATTCATTGGCTTGCTTTTATTTTATTTCATATAGACCTAGAATTTGAAAACAGTTTTTGTTTGTATGTATTTCATATTTATTTTTACTATTATTATACACTTTATTGCAGCCTTTTCCTTTTATGGGAAATTCAACTTCTCAAAATTGTTTAAACACTGCATGCAAGTTAGAGTTACTTTTGAATGATTCCTGAATAATAATAATAATGAACAGTTTTTATATAGCGCAAAAATTACAGTGAAGTCTCAAAAAGCGCTTTTGGAAAGACAAGAGAGAAAAACCAGGACTGTAGAATACACAAATTACAGAAAATACAGAAAGAACCACAAAATGCATACAATGAAAAATATAAGTTATTTCTCAAAAAGATAGTCTTCAAAAAAGAATTACTGTTCTAGACAGGAATTTTCTTTTATATTATTGGGAGTGAATTCCAGAGTTCAGGAGATGCAACCTGAAAGGCCCTTTGCCCATATGCTTTGGCAGTGGCTGGAAAAGGAGCGAGGAGATTTTGCCAGCCAGAACAAAGATTTCTAGTAGAGCAATAGTAGTGGATCAATTCTTTGAGGTATTGAGGAACTATACCATGTTTGCATTTGTATGTCGTTACTAGAGAGTTTGAAAATAATTCTCTGTTTAACTGGTAACCAATGTAAATTATACAAAACTGGGGAAATGGGTTCATGTGAACGGGTACGAGTAACAAGTCTTGCAGCAGAGTTCTGAATCCGTTGAAGTTTAACAAGAAGAGAGTCGGGTAACCCATACAAGAGACCATTGCAGTTATCAATGCGACTCATTACAAAGGCGTGTATTAATTTGTCCGTTATGTTCTGATTCAAGAATTGTCTGATCTTTCCTATCTTGTGCAAGCCATAAGAGGAAGCCCGACAAATATTATTGATATGTTGTGTCATTGTTAAATGGTCTCCAATAGTACACCAAGATTTCTAGCACACTGAGATGGCTTGAGAATAACTTCATTAAACATAATGGGAGGCAATACAGTTTTACTTCTGAACCGTGATGACAGATGTAGTAACTCTGTCTTCCCTTCATTAATCTTAAGAGCATTTACTGATGACCACAACTGAATTTCACGTAAAACAAGATTCTAATCTAGGAATGACAGATAAATAATCGGTCTTGTGCAAAATAGTGTAGACTTGGGTGTCGGCTGCATAGATGGCATGACCAAAACCATATGACTTTATGATATCATCTAACGGCGAGGAGTACATTGTGAATACAATAGGGCCCATTACTGACCCCTGGGGTACTCCATGTTTTAAATGGAATACTGGAAGATACATCATCTCCTATGACAACAGACTGAGAGCAATTGGTTATGTATGAACGAAAGTGTAACAAAGTTGACAATTGTTTATTTGAATACCTTTGGCTTTAAAAGTGGAAATTGTATATTAGGATTACTAGTGAAACACTTTAGAGAAATGTCATACCACCGAGTCTGAAACATAATGATAAGCGCAGTGGTCATTCAAATGAGATTATTATCTTACTAACTAGTGAGAACTTGATTTTGGCGGGAAAATGGCGGCCATCTTAAAAAATGGCAGCTTTCTTTGATTTTTTCTTGCTCATATGTGTTTGGAGAATATGCAGTAACTACATTTATGAAAATATTGTGTGGAAAAAATAAGATTTATATTATATATTACTGGAAAATAGAGGCAAAAGCGGCAATTTTTAATTTATGCAAATTAGGCATATTTCTCATACTTCCTTTTTCTACTTTTTTGATATGTTGTTTGGGAGGGTTGCAAAAGACACTTGCAAAAAAAAATTTCTGTTGCAATTTTGTCTAGGTCAAACCATAGATTTACAGCTGCAATGAATAAATAAAAAATGCCAGTTGTGAAGATTCTTTCAAATGTTTTGTTAAATATCACAGCAAATTTGCCTTATATTTGTATAACTTTGTTAATTGTTTTACATTTATGTCAATCTATCTACAATCCCAAATGAATCAGCACAAGTTATAGCTATTCAATAATACTTACAGGAAATTAATAACACCATTTTACTGTAAATCACATTTGCATTTAGGCTCCAGCGATTATCAGACGACAATAGCAAATGCATCAAGCTATTTTTTTTTTTAGTTTACGCAAGAAACTGACAAGCTCAAGACTTGCCCTTCTTTAGTTTCTTTTGCAAAGATACAGTAAGTTTTCTTGGAAATATAATACCGTCTACTTTTGTAAAATGAAGATTGTCTTTGAACGCAAAGAAACAGGAAAATAAGGTAAAATTAACAAGGGAGGACGCCAATTTTAAGCCAGGAAATATCACAAATCTAGACCATGTGACTAGTGTTCAAACATATCACATATTGACTTAATACTATAACCTGTGCAGCCCAGTTTCTCTACCCCTGTCCCCCCTTTCCCACCTCATTTTTCCTCCTGATGGCCAAAATTGAGTTTAAACCCAAGACATTGCACCCACATTAATGCAATTATCTTACCCCAGCTGTACAAAATCATTTAAAAGATTAATTTTACCCCTTCAAGCCTCCCCCAGATTAACATGTATGGTGCCTCAACATGACCCAGTCACCCCCCCCCCAATATCCCAGTATACCAGGTTTATTTTTGTAATCGAGGGTTATCTTCAAGCCATAATCCTGATCTCCTATCTATCTGTTAACCATCATCTCTTTGGTTTGCCTCCCACTTCAGAAATTTAGTCCCATATTCACCATCCTCGAAGAAGGCAATGCAAAATTACAAATAACAACTCAAATTTACATCATAGCTTCTTTAAAGGAACATTACAGAATTGGTAAGAACAAATATACTTTTTGATCACAGATTTACATAAAACTTACACAGTCTAATGATGATGATAGTAGAAAACATCCCTTGAAATATTTCTGTCTGAAATGCCATACTTGATGAGAAATGAATAAACTAATTTTCCGATTGGAGTTTATCGCTCAGTGAGCGTTTTATTCATTTGTTGAATCTATATGATTTCCGTGCAAATGTGTAATCGGTTTTTCACTATTTTCTCGTGACCCAGATGGCCGATCGATCTCAAACTTCTACAGGTTTGTCAGTTTATGTATATGGTGGATTACATTAAGTGCTTACACTGCCATCAACTGTTTTGTTAGCAAAAACCAATTCTGTAATGTTCCTTTAAACCAACAATACATGTAGACTACCACTAATCGCAACAGAGTCAGCATAGTGTAAGCACTGGATAATTGTTATGTCTTTGTTATTTGGTAACAGTCAAAATTATCAATATTTCTTCTCAAACGTGCTGCCAATATGTCAAAGCCCCTGCGCTGGTACTGAGTTTATAACCAAATTATTGTTTTGACAGCAACATTATAGAGGTTCATTGGTATAAGAACTGTGGGGAATTCACACATTTTTACATACACCTTCTTAGTTGCAACATGCACAATGAAAGAAAAAAAAATAGTTTGAAGAACATGGTTTAAAGACTGTAAAATGAACTAATCTAAGTTTATGTTTCACCACCTCTAAACTCATTGACCCAAAACATTTGGATTCTCAGGTTGTAGGCCTACTTATCCTAAGAATATTAGTTAAAACATATCCCCCATTTCAAAGTTTTTTAGTTCCCACAATTCTGTGCTACAGCTTCTATGGAATCAGAAAGACAATTTTAGCAAAGAATAACACTTCAAACAGTCAACATATCATTACATTAGACTGATTATTTCAGAAGGGCCTAGAATTGTTGTGTAATGCTTTTAATTGTTATTTCTTTTGACTGAAATAATATCGTTTCATAGAACATTTTGTCCCCTGAAGTTAAAAGTTGAATTGTTTTTAAAGCTACAACAATTTATAAATTGTGAAGT
This sequence comes from Pycnopodia helianthoides, assembly GCA_032158295.1. Taxonomy (NCBI): domain Eukaryota; kingdom Metazoa; phylum Echinodermata; class Asteroidea; order Forcipulatida; family Asteriidae; genus Pycnopodia; species Pycnopodia helianthoides. Next base: position 25,782,449 of record CM063243.1, read on the forward strand.
GCTCATTTAACCTTCTAATAATGACCCATCATAACACAACTTTACACCAGGTGTGATAAACAAATAGGCCTGAAACATTTCAGATGTGAAGACTCTTTAAAATGTTTCTTTAAAACTGCAGGTTATGCAACTCCTTTAAGATTCGTCAAATTTATTTGTTTGTTTACAATTTTTTCCAATCTGTCTAAGAATCTTAGACAAATTTGCAAATTGTAAACAAACAAATAAATTGTACACAAAGCTACGTAAGCCCTTACATATTTTCCACAAATACACAAGTTTTCATTAATAATCATAACATATTATACTATTGTACAAGAAGAAATCGTCTATGAACAACGAAACATAGGAATAATCGTTTCAAAGTGACAAGTGTGTATGCCAGCTTTAAAGCCAGAAGTATCACGGATCCGGAGTGCGTGCCGAGTGGTCGCAATTTTCATGCATTGACTTAACAATACCTACTATGTGTACATATGTACTGCACCCAGAGTTTTAACATATGCTTTCAGAGCAAAGTTCCTGTTATTGATCCATGGTTGCGTTGTTTTTGCTCGGAGTTCGGCTGTGTCTTTTACCAGTACCACATTCACATTGAGACATATTTTTTATCAAATAGGTGAACAAATCAATGCTCCAGTCAAGGTGCAAAGAAATTTGCCATGCAACCATAAACATCTGAGACTGAAAGTAACAAAGAATCAGGAATCTTGATGTTGAAGCAGAAATGTTTACTATTCCAGAAAAATCGTACCGGAGAAAATAGTTATTATCATATTTATAATTGCAAGGAAAAAGGGTTTTTAGAAGAACTGGTAGTGCAAAGTATTTTTGCCCTAACAACTGCAGCTCTGAGCATGTGAACCGTCTGGTTGGTTTGGCTCCCACTTGCGATATTCAGTCGGGTACACTCAGTTGTCGAACACAAGTAGCTACTTTGTTAGTTGGATATCTGTCCAGGGTGTGCCCAAAGAAGTTAAGAGACTCGGGGTGCAGTACGGACCCTGACTACCATCAACAATACACACTTTATCCATGTGCAGTAGAAGGACCACATCTGGCTTTACGAGGTTGCTCGCAGATGATGAAAAATCTCTCATAGTCCCAGGTATCACCCCAGTAGCCCAGTATGCCCGGTTGATTCTTGTGTTTATGGGTTATCAGGAACGCATAATCTTGAGCATGTGAACCGTCTGGTTGTTTTGGCTCCCACTTGCGATATTCAGTCGGGTATTTACCATCCTCAAAGCACTTCCAATCACCTTCAACCTCTGCATCATTGCAATTGATCCAAACACCAAAGGGAGAATCTCCATGATGCCGAGACAGAATCGAAGTGAAGATAAACTTATTCTCCCAATCTGAGCTTGGGACCATTACAGATGCATTGTTACGATCACACTGCATCACGGCCGTGGGCCAGTTGCCAATCATGGATCCATCCAGACCCAAGTAGCAAGACTCACCAAAAAACACCCATCCATCAGGGCACCCTCTCGCTGCAAACACACCTCTGGTTACCATGCTAATGACAGATAAAGTAACCACGATGATTCGATAATCTGCGACATTCATTTTTCACGAATCAAATTTTCGTACTTGCAGTTTAAAGCTAGAGCTAAGTTATACAACACTGTTGGTCTGTTGTGAAGCTGAGACACGAATAGAAGGCAAAGCAAAAAGAACAATTTTACTGCAGTTCTCCATCACTGTCAATTTCCATTAATACTATACAAAAGAGTTCCGGTAGGCATAATTAAAAAAACGCAGAGTTTATTTTTGTGATATCCCTGAAATGGATTAAGTAAAACCTGCCATAATTTGTTATCAAACAGCAGCCAATTTGTTGATGCCCCTTGTATTGGTACTGCTAGTAGTATGGAGTTCATTTAAGAAAAGTTATAATTTTTACAGCATCAAAATAAAGGTTCATAGCTGCGTAAGAATTAATGCGGCCATTTTGATTTCCTACAATGCAATTTAGATTGTCACATAAAACTTCAGACACACTTTTCATAAAATAAATCAAAAATAAGTAAGATTTACAATTTTAAAGAATATACAAATTCACAAGAATGTAAACAAAATCTTGTTAAATATTTTAAGCAGTTGCTATGATAATAATAGACACTCATTTATTAATTTTTGTACAAAGAGAAAAAATGAGGCTCAAAATTTTGGGAGAAAATCCACAAGATCTCAGGGCTTGTAGCTCAAAGGTTTTACTGGACCACAAATCTTTTGACGAGACACAAGTTTTTAGCCAGGATTTGGTAAAAGGGTGTCAAAATTTGCTGGAAATTGAAAAACTGGGTGTCCAAATTGTTCACTTACAATACATTTACATGTAAATGACAGATAAAACAGGGTGTCCAAAAGACACCCAGACATCAGTGTTGTAGTCGAGACCTGGGAGTCCGAGACCGAGACCGAGACCGAGACCTGGAGGTTCGAGACCGAGACCCTAAGGTCCGAGACCAAGACCGAGACCTTTTGGTCCGAGACCGAGACCGAGACCTCGAGACCACATGTGTAAATTACATACATGTAATAAAATTAGACACATAATAAATGAAATGATGTAAAGTATGTCTTTCGCTGTTAGAAAATTACTGTGAAATCTTTTGGGTACTTGTTTTTACAACAATACTGTACTGGATAATACAATATTTTTCAACAATCAAATATAATAAGTTTGTTCTGTTGGATTCAGGAATGTGCCAAAACAGTTGTTTTTTGTATAGGTACCTGTCCATTTACAGAACATCTTCATTGCACTTCAGGAACATCAACATGGACAGCATCTCTGCTGATAAACGTGCATTGTCATTGGTGTTCTTGATCATAAAATGTAAAAACGTTACATTTTAAATAATATGATAAATGATCACGAAGGAATATGAATAAATCAAATAAATTAGCATATTTTGCTGGTCTCGAAGCGAGACCAGGCAAATATTCGAGACCGGAAGGGTCCGACACCGAGACCAAGACCGAGACCACAGGGTATCGAGACCGAGACCGAGACCAGCAAAAAGTGGTCTCGAGACCTACAACACTGCCAGACATCCCTCTTGCTAACACTATGATGAGACCAGAATCTAAATAGAACAAAGCTATAGGCCTACACAATAATTAACATAATGAACTGTTTATATTTTGACAAGCACTACTTGGTTTATCTCATTTGTGTTAATGATTAATGGTGAGCATACTTTAGAATTGAAACAATTTGAACATAATTTATTTTTGGTTTGGGGTTGAACAAAGAAAAATTGACTAGAAACTGACTGGGTAAATTTCAAATGGTTTGGGGTTGAACAAAGAAAAATTGACTAGAGCGGGATTCGAACCAACAGCCTCCGGATTAACGTATCTGCGCTCTACCAACTGAGCTATCTAGCCCTAGGTTGGCGGTCTCGCCAGTACGTTAATCCGGAGGTCGTTGGTTCAAATCCCGCTCAAGTCAATTTTTCTTTGTTCAACCCCAAACCATTTGAAATTTACCCAGTCAGTTTCCCTTATGGTTAATTACTTGACATAATTTATTTTTATTTAAAGATATTACAATAATGCGCAGTTCTTACACAGCGCTTTATCACACCCTAGTGCATCTCAAAGTGATCACTATTTTTTCTATAAGGTATGCAGAGCTTTGTTCAATCTATAAGACCCATCCATTTACATAGCACCACATAGGCCTAATGGTTCTTTAACTTTAGCATTAAACATGACACACGAGACCATGAGCTTTAAGTCCCATGCGAAGGATGAAGCAATAACGGTTTTAAAAGAGTCTGCTGGTCAGGAAAAAAAACAGAGCTTGATGAGTCCAGTGTGCTTGACTGCTCGGCCATGACATGCAGTAAGATGATACACTTAAGATACGGACATCGCATAAATTGAAATCTCCACAGCTTGCCTTGAGGTGAGTTTTCGAGATTCAAATTTTTTTGACATACATGTACTTTTATTCATTTTTAATCAACAGGGGCATTTCAGACGAAATAAGTTCGCAGGATTCTTACGACCATGAGACTGAGAGGGCTAATACATTATAAGTGTTCTTATTTTGGGGGATGAGGAGAAACAAATTTAGAAAAATGGCATTGCAAAAACCTGATAGGGTAGGCCTATGTATAACTTGATAAATTGATTTATTTTATATTACAACTGTATGGCACATTCAGTGGCAAACCACTGGTCTCCCACGGGTCCAAGCAAATAAAGAGACACAATACAAAATTTACAATAAAAAAAGACACAAACTTTTTACAATGTCTTAAAAAATGCTCAATGCTGATTTGATCGCTATTTTTGTCGGCTAATCTGGTTATTTAAAACCTTCAAACGCGGCACCTAATTGGTACGTTGTCAGCACATGCTGACCATTTTTTTCCGTTGGTTAAAAGTTTTTTTTTTTTTTTTGAAAACAATTTCTTTATCTTAGAGTGTTTTTTACATATGTCCAGGTAATGCCTAGGTAAATTTAAGCTTAATTGTTTGCTTAATTTTAAAATTAATTTTTATGATTTGGTTCATCTACCATTGGCAACTGACAGACAATTGACAGATGCTGGCAGAGTTTTCTCTTGCCGTTTCTAACCAAACCACTGTCCCATGTTGATTGAAACCCCCTCTAGCATGGTCCAGCTTACGATTGTATGGCATATGAGCTGACCAGTGTGTACGATGTGGTTAAGACAATGGAAAAATCAAAACATGTCAGCATGTGCTGACAACGTGCCTTGTTTGAGGGTTAAGTTTAAAATGACAGATGATGCAAGACTTTGAAGAGTTGAAGGAAAGGCATTTCATGCCCTAACTCTGAATTTTGTTTTGCCTGCCTCTGTCCTGGGGAATGGAAGTTATCATACACTTTATTAAAAACATTATGGTAAGAAGGAGCCAGCCTTGTTATGCATTTAAAAACCATTGTGTTCAAGTGTTTCTTCCTACGGACACTTAGTTTATCCCAACCAAGTGTCTCGTATACATCACTGGTGTTTGTTCTCTGGGCAAGAGTATAACCGCAGCGCTCGCCCTTAACACTAGCCCTGCGTACACTGTCTAGTGAAAAAAGCTATGGGCTAGTAAACACCACTTCTCAACTTGCCCTGTGGGCTACTAAAAACTGTGCAACCTACTTGTTTAAAATGCTCAATTCTTCCTTTACAGATGTGGATGTCAACATTCAGAACATTACATTTACTAAAACTTCCTGGGGGCAAGTAAAATGCACAGAGTACTGGCCCGGCGGGCTATTTTACAAAAAGCCTAAGCGCAAGGCCTGATAACCCTCCCAATTCTATTTAACAGTTCATCGAGACTATCAAGATATGTCTCAGAGGTGGTATTCCAACTAAGTCACAGTTAGTCAAACTGAGGAAAGATCAATGATTTCACCAAGAGATTAAAAGTGACTAATGAGAGTCATTGTTTCAATCTATGAAGAACACCAAGCCGCTTGGAAACAGACGAAGTAATGTGATTGATGTGTTACGACTGTCTCAATTGAGTGTCGATGTTTATTCAAGCGATTGCCAGCCTCTGAGATTTTTCATAAAATTACACATTTTCATGTTAATTTTCATGTTAATGTACTCTTCACTAATGAACTACAGTAAGTGACAACTGGGAAAATTCTTGGCATAAAATTGTGGGTTTCTATTTAAAAAAATATTTCACGTCCTGAAGGTAGGTACATGTACTGGGGGCTTTTGGGGTAGGGCCAAGAAGTGGAGGGAGTCCAGCATATTGGTATTGGCACTATTTATGGGGTTAACTGGGGGACAGAATCCACTATGACACTGTCAAGATATCTATACTCTACTCCTAGAATTATAAATAATGACACGTCATAGCTCCGACCTCCGACTTTTACCAACTGCCTAGTTTTAGGACTAACATGACTAGACTCTCTAGTGTAGGAGTAGAGTGTGGATTATTATCATATTATGACTTTTGTATGAGGTTCGAGTCGTGATAGCGGAACAAACCTCATACTTTACATAGTCATACCATAGTCATACTATTACTACTACCGTGACCTCAGTCCTAGTTCTGTGTAGTAGGACTACAGACTAGGAATAGGACTCAGGAGTATCTACACTCACTCAGTTCAGTACATACATGACATAAGATAACATTATTACATACATGACATAGCACTACGTCTTAGCACTACAGTCCACTAGTATAAATCACTATCTCTTTTTTTCTATTTCAACTGGGCTTCCAACATGTCCAAAAGGCTTTTATAGCACCATTGTTTCGCTAACTACTAGTTTAGATTTCCAGATAATTTTGAATGGCAATACTATGAAAATGGCTTACCTTTCTACCAGAAAAGCGTCGGACATGTAATCTTCTTCGTCGTCTGCCATGTTTGTGTACAATCAACTGTTTACGTTTGAAGTCTAGCGCCCTCAAGTGTTGAAATTTAATAACCATTCAAGAAAACGGGAATTCCCCCAACCAAAACGTAGACCGTTTTAATTCTGCCATGTATGCCGATTACATAGCAAACTGGTTCAATTTAAAGCACGAGAATGAATGACAGTCAAGATTTAAAACTGCCATTTGTTGTTTTATTCATTTTATTGATAGATCATATAAAACATGTAAAACTTTCAAGAGATACACAATTCAAACAATTTACTCTCCTCCCGGATAGATTTATTAAAATCAAAAATCAAAATTAAAAAACACTTTTTCCGTGTTTACCGTCTAAAACCATTCACAAATTAAAACTAATTTGTATGTCCCAAAGAAAAATATATTTGTGGAGGGGAAAAAAGAAGCTTTGAGCATTAAGCAGTAGGTCCCTTGTAGGTCCCTACTGATTAAGTTCACTTATGAGGCATCCTTAGTTTCATTACCAGAAATATAAAATAGTAATCATGTTCAAATATTTTGTGTCACATGATCCAAATTGAAAAGTTGCTTAGATTACTTCAATCTGTCGATATTTTTTGCACAAAAAGAATCTTGGTGGTGTTTTAATCCCCTCACCTGGATCTAAAAGTAAACAGTAAATCCAAACACTTCTGTAACATGAACTGTCTCAAAATTATAAACATAAACATAAACAGGCAGTTTAACTGCAAACAAATCAACCTGCAGATTGAACAAAGTTGAAATTCTTTTGGAAAAGTGAAAATGGAAATCAAGTCACCAAACCTAGTTTAGCATTTTTCTTTGGATTTTCAGTGACATGACCATCAAATTGAAATCTTGTCAAATAATTATTTTGCACTAACAGAATAAAGTTCAAGAAGTAACTATATTTAGTAAACTTGTGGGTGCAACCATGTGTAAATCTCTTTTGGCAGGAGTGTTGGTTCTGAAAAGAGCATATGTGGTCTTGACGTTTCAAACAATATACTCTGCTCGTTTTCAGGAACAAAGTTTCCGAATGAGAAAGGGAAGGGGAATTATTTTTAGTTTTCTTTCTCTGAACTTATTTATTTCTTTTTTAATGCTCAGATTGTCAAATGAAAACTTATTGGAAAGCTCTTATAATGAAAACCAAGATATAATTTTGAAAATATGTAAAATAAAATAGATATAAAACTGTTTCAACAATTTTTAAAAATTGAAACAATGATAATCACCCTTCAAGGACATCTGCTCTAGAATGCAGGGGACTTTGTACCCTGGTGGGTTTATTTTCCACAGGCTTCAGACAGCAGTAACTGTACAGTGATTACCACACATCATTATAAGGGAAAAAACCTAAGTTATACACTATTTTAATGTTCCATTTAAAGCAAAGGTCAGAGATTTATCACTGATCATGGGTTGTCCTCAAAAAGTCAGTGATCAAAGACTGTTGTACAAAATACAACTATGCACATCCGACACATTCCCACCCACCCCCCCCCCCCCAAAAATAATAATAATAATAATAATAATAAAATAATAAAAATAAAAAATAAAGTTTTCTTCAAGTATAAGATCTCCCCCTTCATACCAGTGGTCATTGCCGACTATTTATGGTAAATATTCAGTCTTAAGTTCAACTAACCCTTATCCTTCCAAATCCTTCTGTATCCAAAATGAATGATTCAGAAGGACTGGGGCATGTAGGCCCAAATAACAATTGTTATTATCACTGAGTCAGGCATTCCGATTGGATCCAAGTCCAAATATGTTGGTGTGGAGTGACATAGGAGAGAGGAAGCTATTGGAGGATTGAGGTCAACTGTAGGCAAAAAAGGCCTTGGGAGTAATAGCCTTTTGTCAAGGCCATCGTGGCTCAGACAGCTTTGTAAACAGGGAGCGACTGGAACGAGAGACCACGCGCGCGAGCCGTGGTCTCCCATTTCAGTCGCTTGGGATCGCAGCTCCAAGACACGAAGGCCTTGACAAAAGGCTAGGGGAGGAAGGGTTCTGATGAACAGTCAGTTTTTCACTTTTCATCCCCCTCACAGATCCCAGTGCACAAATAACTAACAAATGCTAGCAGGTGTCTTACTGAAATCCTTATAACAATCTTCAAAATCTCGTAATGAAGCAAACGAACGTTGCTAATGAATCCTAGCTACCAGTGGAATTGTTGGGGTTTATGTGTATGTTATTTAAAAGGACAAAATATTTAGTTATAAGTAAGTCATCCTTCTCCTTTAATACTTCATCTGATGTATGAGATACAGCCAAAAGAAAAGGTAAGCAGTTGAATGAAATTGTATACATATTTCAAAAACTTAAGAATGCACTTCTAAAAAGAAGAAAAAGGAAGGGGAAAAAGGGCATCATATCAAAAAGTCAATCTCGTTTGATTTAATGAGATTCTTCTTCCTCGGAATCATGCGAAAGAAATTTCCAAATGGAAAAAATATGGATTTAAGGCAGCAGAAGATGTTCTTGTTTTTGTCGCTCAGTCAATACCAACAAGCTCCACCTCAAAAATGAGAGTTGCACCTGGAGGAATCCTAGTGAATTAACGCATTAAGGAAAAATAATCAAACAGTCAAAATATTTAATTTTATCGAGTCAAAGATTAAATGCTTTATTAAAGGCACATAACTCCCTTATCCCTCCTACTGTCAGTGACTCTTGGCAACATTTTCCAGTGAGTTGACCAACCATTTGAAACCATTCGACTGCCAAGGTTGGGTACGGTGGCACAACTATGAGCAGAACTAACTGTGTACTGTGTACATGCATTCCCTCATGGTACCATAATTGCAGGCTGGCATAGTTTATCTATCATTCAAAAAACCACAGTGAATGGTATTGAATGGTCAGACAGCAAGAGGGTTAAAGGCACATAGTCTGCGCCTGGGTTAGCTCTTGTGATTCATAGTAAGCTGGGTTTCCAGTCTAGTTTTTCCCCAATGGCTTCACTCTGTTGTATGTTGTGTGAGTTCAGAGTTCATACAAACAGTTTGTGACCTGTGAAGCTATTTACAAGTTCATGGAAGTGAAGGATCCAAGACAACCAATGAGAGTAAGGCTCCCTTAAGATTGTTTTGGATTGAATTAAAAATATTGACCAATAAAGATTGGTCTTGCAAATGAGTGGCTGAAAGTTTGGTGTGAGCAAATTTATCGCCACTTTGTCATAGCTTATGTTTGCAAAAAAAATCACGTTTGTGGCAAGAATCAAATTGCTTTCTATGATTTGTCAAAATATAACCCTAACTTTTTAGAGAAGGTGATGGCCTATGATTGTAAAACCAATTGATTAGTTTCAATCTGAAAGCTCAGTGATACCATTTGAAGACCCAAATATCACCAGTGCTTATTTTGATTGCCGCAATAGTAATAACCACGCATATGACTGACACAACTTCCCCGCCAATTAAAAGCATGATCCGTTTTGCACACTCTTTCATGTCCATTTGATGACATTTCCACCTGTTAGTTGCAAGGTGTGTTCATTGAAGACTAGATTATGGAAGTGATTTTACTCATTAAAAAAAACCCCAATGATGTACTGAAAATATGAATACGTCAAGTAATGAACCACAAGGGAAACTGACTGGGTAAATTTCAAATAGTATGGGGTTGAACAAAGAAAAATTGACTAGAAAATATCAATAGAAAGGATACTTTGCATCAGGCTTTCCTTTCCTCCCGTACGCCCACTCTGGTTCAATGGTAAGCTCCGCCTTCTCATTAAGAGTCATCGTCAGCAATCCCTCGTCCCACTATTACAAAAAGAAAAATACTTATCAACCTACACCATACTTTGTTTTGTTATTTGGTTTTACACACTGTTCATTCCATCAAAGTCTGGAATGAGTGTTACTGGGGAATTTGTTTACAAGTTTTTAAGAGCAAAAACAGGTTTATCAGCCCAAATGTTATGAAATGTATGACTTGTGACTGGTAAACCGTATATTTTTGCTTAGCCAATAGATTTATTAAGTAAATGCTTCTGATAAATGGCTTCATGAAATTGGGCTTCGGCTTTTACTTACTAATTAAATTCGGATTAGACCTTTGTGTGGCATAATTCTCACTAAGCGTTATTTGATCATCTACATCACAGATGGTCATGTTCACTTCTAATGCAATCACCCCACATCTGCATGGTTTTCACAGAGGAACCTTTGTCTAAAATGCTGCAAATCACTGGAGGAAATTTGTTCCGAGTAAGCACTTTCAAGGTTAACTCTTTGTTGAAGATTGGGAGGTTTTTGAATTGTCAAGGCAGAAGTTTTATTACCACATCTCACCAAAACCAGGAAACCTTGCTTTGTTTTATATTTTTGTAAACATTTTGCCATTCAGATCTCAACCTAAATTTAAAGGGGGGTACAGTACTATACCCCTCGGATAACCTTGCCAGTTCAACCTTAAACTTGAGGGGTGTAGCTGCCTTCTTTTTCTTACCTAAAACAAACAGAGTCGCTGTGAATAACAATGGAAATGCTCACCATTGCTTGTAAATTCAACATCCAGCTCATTGTAAGCAGATATAAAACATACCTATCCTTCAGACACTATTTATTTCTGTAGAATATCACCACACGCCAAGATATGGCGATTATGGTTGTTTTTCTTCAAATATTTAGTAAATGTCCTATTGAACAATACCAAACACAAATTGGTTTTGGTAGTAGAAATGTAAATACTATGTTAACATGTCAATTTGGACATTGCAGCAGCTATGGGCATTCTGGCTCAAGCAGCTTGCGACCGCAATGATCTCTAAAAAGAGTAGCCTTCGAATACAAAATCAGAAAGAGTTTTTGTTGATATATTCTGTTTTCTCTCTGTTCAGATGGAGCGAAACTGCACAGCTGTGGTCGGTATTAGAGGTCACCAGCCTTCACGGGGAGCTGCGTCAATGCTGTGGTTGCTAACAGAGTGCGCCAGCAATAACAGTCCGCTGGAGTGGATAGCTGTGGTTGCTACCAGAGTCTACCAGCAATAACAGTCCGCTGGAGTGGATAGCTGTGGTTGCTACCAGAGTCTACCAGCAATAACAGTCCGCTGGAGTGGATAGCTGTGGTTGCTACCAGAGTCTACCAGCAATAACAGTCAGCTGGAGTGGATACCTGTGGTTGCTACCAGAGTGCGCCAGCCAGCCATCCAGTTAGCTGCCATAAATGTTAAGACTAAAAATCCCTGTCCTGTCCGGGCCTTGATACTGTCCCTCCATGAGGTCAATGGTCTACCTCTTCCCTTTCTCACCTCAACTCCACCTACTACTACCTTTCTCTCCATCCCGTTCTACATTTGTGTCCGAAGATTCACATCTTATGCAGAAGCATACTCCTCCTCAACATCATATCCCATGATTCTTCTGTTGATCCAGTGCGTCTTTCCATCCATGAAACTCTTAACATAATAAAAGGTAAAACCCTGCAAGTAGTTAGTACTTACCAGAGAGAATATTGGTATCAAACACGGTGTTGTCAGTCAGCTTGCCTGTGTACCACACAGAGACCAGATCTCCTTTCTTAGGAAGTGTCGTCTTGTCGCCCTGTTTCAGGACTTTCTTGGTGTACTTGGTGGTTTCGACAACCTTTGAAAAAGTAGAGGAATAACAAAAAGAGTAACTTAACCTTCACCGCCTTTTAAATCTAAATGGGTGCACTATGTAGTTGTTATTTTTATTATTATTTATTTGACAAAGGCAGACAAGGCAAAATACATGTAAATGCAAATATATAAAAGATCATCAAGGTAAACAGCAAATAGCGACTGAACAGTGACTAAGCTTTAACAAGGAAACACTTAGTGTGTTGTTGCCAAGTGGAGTGCACTGCGCAGTCTAGTGAACCATACTCAAGCTCTGGGGGTTCACCATACTGCTGCATACATGAATAATATAAGATGCCATGGTCCTAAAAGGTAGAACAATAACAAATATACGCCAAGATTCCTAGCTGTTTCTGATGGTCTTATAACTAATTGACCTACTTTAAACACAATTTCAGGAAGACTCTTAAAGTTAGGGTTGGGGTTATGGGACCCAATTGTATTTTATCTCCCTTGAATTCACAAGATTAAAGTTAAAGTCTTAAGATACAGAGGCTTTCTTACTTTCTCTTCATGAACGTGCTTGGGTTTGACCTTGACCTCTGCCACCTTCTTTGTGAGCTCTTCCAAGTCTTCCTCATCATCTGGACCTTTAAAAGCCTGCAAATATCATCAAAACGTTAACCTCATTATTGAAGATATAATTGACTTGTTACAGAGCACTTCTTTTAAATTGTGTGAGGTACTTCTTGCTCTTGCAGTGGTACCCTTTGTGAAGCTCTAATAAACCCATTACATGATAGAATATCAGACAATTCAAATGATTGTCACGCGGTATGGTATTTTGATTGGCTACCAAAATTCTATCAAAGCTTTCATGCAACATGTAACAGACAGATGATGTCAACAACTACCATGACACCATGCAATTATCACAAACTGCACATGTCTCGCATAAATACACAATTTGGGCATAATTTGGGGCTACAAAAGCCAACAAACTTGAACAAATAATTCCACAGATTATCGGTTGCAGAGATGGGACCCTTCTCCATGACTTAAGTCACTCATACTTTTACCTTGTGGTGAGAATGACGACATTCACAATGCCAATTTTACCAGTGTGTACAACTAGTAACTAGGGCATGTGACGATATGCAAATTAGGTCTGCTATGTGTAATGGTCTATTGATCTAATTCGCCTTACCTCATCACCACAATAAATATTGCTTGCTTTATTTTGGGAGTCAATTACTCTGTGTGTTCAAAGTGCATGTACATATCATAGGGTGCTTTACACACAATTTGAATGGAAGACCATGGGCAGACAGTAGCCGTACGTCTGTGTGACGTCAGTACATGGGGGGTCAATGGAAATTTATATTTCAAAAGAGAGGGAAAAATTTCCGTTTTAATCTATGCCCCTTCAAAAGCTAAGTTCAAGCGAAAAAACGAGGTCAACCCCAAATATATCAACAATAGGAAAGATGATTTCAAGTAAGTTACCTTTTGTTCAAACAATTCCTTGTAGGCTTTGACAAACTGATCTTTGTTGCAAACCTTTATCATTTGTTTCAAAGAGCCCAGCATCTTGTGTTCCATCAAGAACTAAACGTCAAGGATGAAGAAGAAAGACAAAAACAATTTGTATTCAACTATGTAATCTTTTTTTTCACAGTGAAGTATTGTTGATTTAGCACAAGATGTTTTGATCAATGCTTTGCTGAGAGGCCATCCAAGTGTTCAATATTTGTACAGTCATACAAAGTATATGAAGGGGGAGGGGTAGGAACCTGCGTATGACTTTTAAAAAATGAATAAAATCTTGATTTTTATACCGCAGGAATAACAATGCAAACATTAATATCACTCATTTTTCCAAAGCATACATCACTGAATAAATTTGCAAAAAATTCCGCCCGCCTAGATTTCAAACGGATGTCTCCTGGATGGTACCTTTCTACTACATGCAGTCGCGGTGCACATAGGCCTAGATCCATGATTTCACAAATACCACTCCGCGCAGTTCGAGCGTGTAGGTTTACAGTGACCTGAGAACGTGACCTTTGACACTACTCTACTATGAATGGTTCCCACAGCTTGTTCATGGATGTCGAGCCCGCCACGCTCTCCCACACATACTATTACTGCATGAACTAAATATTTGCTCACAGAGGATTTTGGCGCAGGGATGTAACTGCCAAAAAATCATTGTATTGTTATCTGGTGAAGGCTCGAACAAATGCTTCAAGAAATTCAATCAGACTTCACCCAGCACTAATCCATATCACCATAAAACAAGGATAAAAATGTTACGGATGCAATGTGTGTGTCAATGTTAAGTGAGCATTGTAAAAATTTTGAACAGAAAGATGAAATCGACTCATCATTGTTTAGGTTTGCGATTCATCAATGCATAAATGAAAGCAACGTTTTGTTAAAAGTCTACTCCACCATTTAACTTTTCTTTTCCTGATTTCTGACTCGTTGATTTTTTATTGATTTTTTTTCTTTTCAATTTCATAAAATAGTCTTTAGTCTACAAAAACAGTCACTATGCATGTTCTGTGCCAGTGCAAATAATATACATTGCCCCCCCCCCACCAAATAATAATAATACTTATTTATTTTACCATCGCTTTTAGTTTTATACCCCCACCCCACCCCCACCCCCTGCCCACCTTGTTGGGCTGTAGTGTTGGCTCTCTTTTAACATCGGTTTATAAGAGAGCCACAGCATAACACTACAGCCCAATGAGGTGGAATACCCACCCCCACACCCCCTGTGAAAAAGTATCATTTTGCTACTGACATGACTGATGCTTGCTCTATATTGAATGATGATGGCGCCAAAAGGTTTCATTAGCAGATTTAGTGACTAGACCATGAGTACAGTGTGCATAAACTTTGATCTTTGAATTCCTTTTTGTCAATATCAGAAGTACTAGAAACTTAGGAAAAACGAAGGGCGTCCAGAGTATTGTCACTATATCATGTACTCCTAGAACTATGAGGTTCATTCAGCAGCCTCCGCTACAATAGCGGAACGAATATCATAGTTCTAGGAGTAACCAAACCCAAAGTTACTGTAGTGTTACTGTCAATACCATAACTGGTCAAGGTGTTAACAAGCGGTAACACAAAATCAACTTACCTTTTTGGAAGCATGCTCTTGCAAAAATGTAGCAATTGCTTTCTTGCCAGTGTTGTCAGATTTCACCTCTTCATCCGTCCAAGGACGACTCACCTCGGTTTCAGACGCCATATTTAGAAAATTTAATGTCAAATCTGGAGACAAAAAACGTGTGCCTACACTTACTACAGACACCAGACGACGTACACATCAGTGCAGACGATACGCATGTACACACGACGACCTCACTCTGGTGCGTCCTGAACATGACGAAGCCATTAAGTTTGTAGGGGTGTTCTTGACTAAATCAATCGGGGTGTGTTTAAAAAGCAACCAATAGTAGCCGAAATGCTTCATCCAGGCAATCGATTTAACCAATTTTGTCGAAGTTAATTATGCTGAAAGTGTTTACCATAAGAGGTTATATGTCGCAATACTAATAATGTGATGATATCGTGATGCTTTTTTTTTCTTGAATTCAAAAGGAACAAATAGTGTGATCTTCCAACAACATTTAACCAATTATCACATAGGCTGTAACAGCTGGCTATATCATGAGAGCAAAATCTTGCACACAATTTTAAGCACAGATGATCTGTAATCCAAGAAAGTGAGTGGACGGTTTATTCCAAACGCGCAGAAAATTGAGATAAAAACACATTTTCCAATCAAATAATCTACAAAACAAAGGGATACATCTTTGAGTTGTATCTAATTTATTCACATAGTATGACAAGTGCTTCATTTCCATAGTAATGACCTCATCAGGACATCATTCCTTAATTAACATAAAACAATAGAGTTGTCTGCTTTTACAGTTAACAAATCACCTTAAGATGATGCCACACTGTTTACAAAACAACTGAACCAGCCTGGCAGGAACTTCTGTGCAGTGAATTTCAGATCCTTTTTTTACACTGGAATTTCCATTTGGCAAAACTTGCAACAACAACAAAACATTTATTATCAATATTGTTATTTTTGGGGATATTTATTTTTGAGGTCCAAACTCTGATGGATGTTTCCCTCTTAATACAAAGGGTGATTTGTCCATGGGTTACATATAATACATTTGCCATAACATTTGTTTTTCTTCTGTGGCCCAAGTTAATTCTTTCATGGAAATTATTTAAATTAATTTCTAAACGTTTGTGCTTAGGATGATTAGAAGTCCAGCTTTTGTATTTATAAACAGGAGGCCCTGCGTAGAGTCTCCTTTATAAACTACACAATCTGAAGCACTTAAAAATTTCAGCATTACGGATACCTCAAATAGGATATTTTGGTAACGTTTCTTAAATGCTCCATTGGATTCGGTAGACTTTCAACTAGTTCATATTCAAATAATAAAGTACTAATTAGTTCCTGTTCAATTCAACTGCATTGTATGTATAACACTTGTTTTCAAAGTTAACTACAGGCAAATACTCAGTTCAGGCAACTGCTTGGTAAATTAAAAAAGTGTGTGCTAAAATACTTAAAGTTATTTATTTCAGTTGCTTAATTACACACAATCACTTAAAATGTATAGTCCGGTGTTAAAATATACAGTTCAGTCATTTATATACATATTTCTGGTATAAAAACAATATCTTAAAAGAGACATAAATGTTTGCTTTAATGGTGTGATAACTATTCTTTACGGAACAAAATATACAAATATGTACAGGACAAGATTGCAGCATTTTTCCATTTGGTCAGGCTTTACCATTTTGAAGGTTTTACCCTTTCTCACAATTCATTATTCATGGTAATTAGTTGTAATTAAATAATAAAAGTTACATTTTTAAATTTCCTTTAGCATTTCCCCCCTTTTATAGACCCTTTAGATAATGTGCAGTCATCTTTGTCATGCTCCCTGCATACACAATGACACCAATAGTTTAAGTTGTCAACTTCTAAAAAGGGACCAAACTATTTTTCCTTCCAGCCTCACTTTGGTTACATTGGTTTGAATGGAAGAAAATAAGATGGCGGCACCATTATAAAAGTCTACTCACTTTGAATTGTCATACTCTAACTCTGCAGTTATCTAAAAAGTTTAACCCCTGGGGGGAATTTGTTTACTGATATAAAATGACATAATAAATAACTAAAACTCATTTCGTACGTTTTCCCCCCTCTTCCCCCCCCCCCCAACAAAATTACAGGGGTTACAACAATATTGAATTGGGCCTTTTTAATCAGGAACACACTGATTGAAGATTCTGTAGAATTTATCTAGGTCTCTTCAGCTGAACGTCTTTGTTAATTATTGGCGACTCATCTCTGCTATTTTCGAGAGATGTTCAATTGTCTAATTTCTTAAAGCCATGGTAAACGGTCAGGTAGCTTAAATGGTCCTGACAGACTATTATTTGGTCGTCTTTTCCCCCCAGCATCCATCTATGTGTCACCAGCCAATTCAAGCAACAATTTAATCAAATCACTGCTTTCAAAGGAACTCCATGACAGACTAGCTGTGTGTGATTGTTGTGTTGCGCTGATTCTGGGGGTATGGGGACTGTCAACAAATGAGCATTGTCTGTGCGTTTGGGGAAGCTTTTAACACGAGCACGGCCGGTGGCAGTGGGAAAACACGCTCAATTCAATTACATGCAAAAATCCTTTATGTCACAAAGTGGCCCTTTTCATATTGTCGTGCCTGAGTGACGGTCGGCAATTTGCCATAAATGTCACATCTTGTTTCTAACAGAGGGGAATTCTTGTTGCATGAATACTCTCTACACACACACACACCCAAAATGGACTTAGGTTTGTGAATGAATCAAGACAACTATTCAGCACTAGGATCAGAATGAAATATGCCTTGTTTGACACGGACAAATAAAAATGCATTTGTCATAATGTGCATGTATAATGAAAAATTCTTTTACTGCTGAAAAAAATAACACTTAAATAAATATAATTAGATATATTTCCATCCTGTCTAAGTTTTTGCGGCAGTGACTAACTGTATAAAATGGTAAGAGACGCAATTTTGTGAAATGTATGAAAAAATAACAGAAAATCTTTTACAAGTTGGAAATCGAACTGCAGTATAATTTTATGCATTGTTTTACCAGTGAATTGTAAGACAAATAATAACAAAAGAAATATCGTGTAAAACTAAAGGTTTGTTTTACAAGTCAAATTATTCTGAGTAGAACAACGTTAAGGAAAAACTTTCTTATTGGGTACATTTCTTTTGTTTATTTCTTAGAATTTCATTTTTTAAGTGCCATATACTGTTTAAGCTCCATAGGGCCTACTGATGATTTTTTAAATAATATTTAATAAAATTGATAAACGAAACCACAAAGGTGTATGATGACAATGGCCGTAACAAATGTGGTTCCCTGCAATTATTTTTTACCTAAAGGCAGAAAAATATTGTACAGACAAAAAATACTAAACCAGCTGATATGACAACTTTTGACAATAAATGAGTATCTATAAATTATACAACTTGTCATTAAAAAAATGTTTGGTATTCACTAGAAAGAAAAGCTGCAAATAGTTAAATAAATGGTTTAAAATGATTACACACATGGGACTACACAAACAATGATGCTAAACAAAGAGATGTTAGAGAAATCAAGAAATGAGACCATGAGAATCGAATTAACGGAACCTATAACCTTTCAACTAAAAGTTGTTCCCGCTAATTCCCATTCGCAAAATATTGCAAAAGTTTGATGAAGTCCCTGTAAATGATTGATCAATTGATTTTCAGGATCAATTATCCTTTGTCGAGTTGGAGTATTTTTTTGAAACCTTTAATGATGAGAAGAGGATCTAGTTGCAGTGGCATAACCAGACATTTTCATTGGGGGGCGGGGGTGGCAAACAGGGTAAAGACATAATTTAGGGGGATACTGACTGCATCAAACAATTCATTTGTGCATTTTTTTTATCTCAGGGGAGCAGGGGGGAGGGGTTCTTACTGGGCGGGGGCTGGGGGGTTTTGAGCTGCCACCTCCCCCCCCCTTCTGGTTACGCCACTTGAAACGATCTCTCTTATAAGCAGATGTTGTGGTTCAGATTTGAAACACGCGGTCAATGTCACTTCCCAAACAGTCTACTCCCAATGAAGCTCATTCTTTTCAGTACACGCAACTAACTATATACCATTGTGTTTTACACACAAACCCTTCAAAATAATATTGTCCAAGCGGTTTTGCCAAACATTTACAGTGCTGTTTTGTTTTTGTACCATTTCACCAATGTGTGATAAGCACTGTATACTCGGTGCTTTCCGATTCCTGCGGGAGGTGGGGTGGGGGGGGGAATCCACAAAGCATTTTTTTCCCCCCGAAGGCCTAAGAAAGCACTGAGTATACAATGCTTATCACACATCGATGTAATGGTAAAAACTAAAACAAAATATTCTTCATTACATCAATTGAACTTCCAATGTCTGACATCATTTAACAATACAAATTATTTTAAAAGCCCTCGTTCCTACCGTCCTTTTGGTTTTTTGATAGAGACAAACATTGCCTCTTTCAAGCTTGTTTGTAACAAAGCAATAGCACGGTCATGGGGACAAGTCCAGGCGAACGTATCTCTGATAAATGGCATGATATTTGGTCTGGGAAAAACAGTGGGAACATTTTATTGAGCACAATGGCTGACCTACATTATCCTACACACGGTGCAGCGGGCTTTATTAGACTTTTCCGTCTATTTATTGCAGTTTTTCTGATGTTTCCAAGTGCCACAAAAAATCAGAAATCAGACAAAAGTAGGAAGCATCTCATGTCTGTAATCATTTTTAAAATGCTTACAATATATCCCTAGCTGAACTGAAAATAAAAAGATTAATTGGATATTAAAAGCAATTCATTACTGGGGTAGAGTGGAAAGATAGAGGTAGACATTTTTTTTCACTTGTGACAACATTTGGCCTACTAAAACAAAATTGACAAAGCTCATGTAACGTGTGTGTGCACAGTGTACACATCAATGCACAGGAGAGCCTGTTTGATATTAAAAATAACAATTTTGGTTCCTGGTCTCCGCAACTGAACAATAAAAGGTTATAATGCTTACAAAATTGACTTTCTGCCCAAATATAAGTGATGCTTTATAAATGGGCCATTTTTTCAATGAAGGCACTACATCTTCAATCCAGTAATAATGGTTGACGCTGTATGAAATTACCCAATGACAGGAAATTTATCTGTCAACGAATAACACAATGTAAATGAGTCACAGGGTGAACGATGGAAAGATCTTTTGTTTTCGTCCTGGGCTTAGGGTAATTTTAAACCATAGGCTTTTCCAAACCTTGGCGTGGCTCCGACTCAAGCTCTGGCTAATGTGCAAAACGCACACTGCGAACAGCTAAAAACAATGAGCCCAATCCAGAGCCAAAGCCCTTAAGCCTAGCGCTGGAAAAAGGCACCGGGGCCATTTGGTTGTATATGGGGCATGGTGTACCACCTCCCCCCCCTATTGTGTCTTTATCATGTACTTGGAATCTCAGGAACTCATTAGCGGATTTGAGGGGTTACTTCTGTACAAGAGGCAAATAGTGTGTTCAAGTATTGGAAAATTTGGAGGAGGGGGGGGGGAGATACCTTCTGCCTTATATCGGGCATGGTATAACCAAGGCAGGAAGGGCTGATAGTCAGAGATAAAAGGACCAAATACATGGATACAATTGCATATAGGGAACTAGAAAATGAGAGTGGCCATAGGGTGTGATTGCAAAAAAGAAAAATTCTAAAAATATACTTCTCTTAGTCCAGAAAGCTTTGAGAGTGTAACATTTTAGAGAATTTACAGACTCTCTAAACCTACTTAAACTGGACTACGCCTCTCTTACGTTGAAGTCAGTTAAAGTTATGAACTCGGAAAGTAAAGGGCAATCTACGACGAAAACCCTGAAATCAGGACAAAATCCTGACCAATCACAGCCCTGGATGAGGGTCTATAGGCCTTATGTAAACTTCATCACTGGACCAGGGTGACCTCCATTAGGGGTGATTGAAGGTTGCTCATTGGCCCTTTCCTGTGCGTTTCTCATTGAGTTTTCCCGTAGCTGTGCGATTCCCTTTGTTTTTCATCATCGTTTCTTTTTACCTCTAAGATGGGAGCAGAATGACGTCAATGCAATAGATCTATTGTACTGTGGATGGATGTTTGATCTTGGTTAAGCTGATGAGGTGATAAGTGGTAATGTCGACTCTCCTTGGAGAAGCTGGATCACCTCCTGGAATCGCTCCTCTGTCTCACACTTCTCTGAAACAAAAACCAAAAAAAATACTATTTGAATTGTTGTGTTTTTATCTGTTGTGTTTGATTTGTTGTGTTGTCATTCTATTTGGCCAAGTCATGACAAATGAATTTTTTCAGACACAATTTTTCTTCGAAGTTTCCGGGGGGGCGGGAGGGGGGGAATAACACAAACTGAGAATTTCTGAGATTTTGCTTGTGTTTTAAATATTTATTTTTAGTACTATAAGTCTGTCATATTGTATTACCCTGTGATTCTACCAACTATGTTATATGTTTTAAATTGAAACTATGAATAAAGAAAGAAAGAAGAAAAGAAAAAAAAAAGAGAAAAAAAAGCATCTTCAACTTCCACATGGAACAAAAGAAATCTCAATACATGCACTACAAGGAGGCTTAAATGGAAATGTTAACAGTTTATTTATGACCACTTGAGATCTTAGAGCAGGAAAAGAAAATATGGTGTAGACTAAATGGTTACAATCGACTGATAAAGTAACATCACTCAATTGATCCTATAGACCTTTTAACACGGTGTGGCCATCTTGATTTTCTCCAATCTGAATCAATGTAACCAAACCAAAGCTGGAATAAAAAAAATAGACTGGTTCCTTTTTTTTTAGCTCAATGAGTACTGGCACTCATTACTGTTATCGGATAAAGGGAACATGACCAAGATGGTGGCAGCATGATGAAGGTCTATATTGATAAATGATTGTGCTGCTCACCTCTGAGGTAGTCCTGGGCTGCTTGGCAGATCCACTGACAGGCATCCGTAATATGAGCATCTTTACCTGTTACTGCTGCTGCTGTCCGCAAAAAAAAGAAGAAGCAAGATACAGGTTGGTGGCTGTTAAAATTACATGGCACGATTTCTGGCGGAAGAATTTGGTCTAAAAAATGTTTCTTTAAACGAATTTTGACAGATGATGCTGTTTCAAAATGAGAAACATACAAAAGATTTCTCTTAAGCCACACACAATGCACAAAATACATGTAACATGCAAGGTTGTTTGCACATGGCTAATGGAGGTGAGACAATGTCGGCATCCCGCCAACAATTCATTTTTAGTTTTTAATAAACAAGCACTTATCATCGGCGGATTTTTGTGTGCAATACTTTAAATTTAATAGATGAGGCCATGGTCACGGCAACAAGAGGCCATGGCCTTCCTGGCCTTCTTGGCCTCTGTGGCCTCCATGTAATTTCAGGCCTGAATAAGCGCTCAAGAATAGGATGGACTAAAAGAAGTTTTGAACAAACATGGATATTGAGAGGACAATAAAGGGAGCCACTTTACATCTGTCATATAGCAGTCACTATTTTCTTGTGACCGCAATGACCAATTGAGCTTAAACTTTACAGCTTTGTTATTTCTTGTACATGTTGGGTCGCATAAAGAGCAGATATTCAGGTCTTTGAAAAGTGCTCATGTTTTCCAACAGCAATTTTGTTTAATTCAAACATAAGAACGTACAACTAGAAGAAGAAAACAGTATCTTACCTGATGAGAACAAAGTCAAAATGCAGATACACGCCGCTTCCTCCGTCAGTAGATGTGGGAGTTCATGACCCCCTGTGACCTTTGAGCGACCTTTTGTTGAGATGTCTAAGAGTAAACAGGTCTTCACCACGACAGACAGTGAGTTCCAGTACATCAATTCCACGCCTGATATGTTCCTCTTGTGCACTAAACCTTAAAAGCAGAGGAGAAAAAGAATGTTTTAAAAGTCCACTTCACTGCATCCATGACAATCCTTTCTTTTTGACTACTTTATTTTACTTTAAAGGAACATTACAGAATTGGTAAGAAAAAAACTTGTAAAATATACTTTTTGATCACAGATTTACATAAAACTTAACGGTCTAATGATGATGATAATAGAAAACATCCCTTGAAATATTTCTGTCTGAAATGCCATATTTGATGAGAAATGAATAAACTAATTTTCCGATTGGAGTTTATCGCTCAGTGAGCGTTTTATTCATTTGTTGAATCTATATGATTTCATGCAAATGTGTAATCGGTTTTTCACTATTTTCTCGTGACCCAGATGGACGATCGATCTCAAACTTCTACATGTTTGTCAGTTTATGTATATAGTGGATTACATAAGTGCTTACACTGCCAGCAACTGTTTTGTTAGCAAAAACCAATTCTGTTAATGTTCCTTTAAACATTTATTTATTTTTAATATTTTATCCTTTTTTTCTTTTTGGAGGAGAATTTCCTCTTCCTCTGTTAAAATTTCAAAATGTGTTTGCTTGTAAAGGTTTCTACTCAGAATTATTTGCAAGCAGCCACAATTTTGCAAAAGATCAAAGTGCGCAAATATGCTGAAGGAAGTTTGAATAAACCATACTGACTTTAAAACAAATTATTCCAAAAATCAAGCCTGAAAAGTTCAGGTGAATAAGCTAAACTACGAGAACGTAAAAATGTACACAAATGTGAAAACCTTCAATTGCTTTTGTTCAAACCATCAAATTTTCTAAAGATTTTAATATTGCAAACTGTTTACCAACCAAAACGAAGTGTGGTATAAATGCAAAAGAAAAGTTGTGAGCGGCCTTCTGCTTCGACCATCGCAGCATCTTTCTAAAAGGTAAAAACCAAGATTAGTATGACTTACTTAAGACCTTATTAACGAAACATCTGATGTGGTCAGCGATTGTTCGGTTGGTATTGACAAAACTCCAACGTCCTCCCAACTGACGTCAAGATCCTCACTGTGAGAAGAAACCTTCGAGAAACGAGAAACAAACAAGAAACAAAAAAAATGAATAAGGTTTGGGATCAATGGACAATAAACAAAATTGCAATAACATTCCAGGGACTTGGCGTTGTTAATAAATAAACTGACAATTTCTATTTGAATGCTTCATAAAAAGTACTCTGGTACCAACAATCCTGTGAGAAACGATGCTATGCTAAAAACAAAGTAATCAATGTTATATCTCTAGCAAGGCAATATGCGTATTTCATCACTTCAGTGCGAAAGCTTGATATCATGGAATTAAATCAGCCTTAATATGATTTTGGTATTGTGTGCTCGAGTATTTGCCGCTGCCTCTATGAGGAAATTTTGTTTGAATCCAGCAAGAGAAATTCTTTTCATGACAGAGATAGCGTATAGAATTGGTAATTATTAAATGATTTATTTTATAATATAGTTTGTTTTTTTTGTTTTTTGGCAGCTCCAATCTGAAAGCTCACTGATTGTAAACATCACACTGGTACAAATCCTCATAAGAAACACTTAAATCCCAAGTAATTGCCAAAATCAAGGAAATAGTATTTGGAGACCCACAAATCACTGGTTTGTGTTTCAATTGCTGCAATCTCAATAAGTCTGAAATGAACGTGCACAAATACCATGAACAAAAAAAATCTGCAATGTTTTGTTGTTTGCAGTAAAACTTGACCACAAAATTTGACGGGATTTATGTAGGGAGGCAGTATGGTGTTAATTGAATGGTTAGTGGAATACATTTAAAATTTAACTAGTGTTTATCTTTTTAAAACATTTAAGGAACTCTTATCAATAAAGCAAAAGTAAGTACACCATAAACAAGAACACAATGTACATTAAACATGCGACTGTTTTTCATGTAAAAAATCCAGTTTTCTAGTAAATGGGAAATTTATTCATGTACAATAAGAAGCAAACATAAAATCACTGACATAAATTAAGTCAAACTTAATGCCTTGATAGTGAGCATAAGTTAGTGAGGCATAACAGTCGGCTTATAATGTCCAGTCTAATAACGTCTTAGAAAAGATTATGTTGAAGGTATTATATAGGATTGGTAGAGCTGACAAAATAGTCGCAGACACTGTTCATGTTTTGTGTGATCAACCATAACAAACTTGTGAAAATCTGGGCCAAAGCCCAGTGAGTCAGGAGAAAATAGTTTAAAAACATGCACAACTTTCAACATGTAAACACATTGTCCTTAATTTTGGTTGTAACAACCAAATTCAATTTTTAAGTGGGTCTTCAGTTACGATTTTACTCAAGTATGACTTCATTTTACAGGGAAATATTTCACAAATTTAAATGATTCTAGTATGAACTTCATAATCAGAAGCTTTCAGACTAAAACTAAACAATTATGTTTTTTAAATCCTTACCATTCCTGTATAATACCTTTACCCATTTCCAGAGATGCAACCAAAGGGTGACAGTCACGGCTGCCAAAAAGGTTTGAAACCAGGATCCAAATTGAACAGGTTATTGTGAAAAGATGGCATTTCCCCCTTTTGGTAACCCCTGGAGTTGAAGATTTCAAAGAGCTTCTGGGGTCAGCATCCTCAGCGCTATAAAAGCAGTTCATGTTTTTTCTTTATCATCAAGAAATCAACAGCTATTAATTTTCACAGGCAGAAATAAAATTCTACTATTTGTCATCCCTGCAATTGTTGTAGCATGGATAACGCCTGAGTTTATCTCCCTTTTTTCTGTGCAACATGCATATTTCCAAGTTAAAATTATTTGTAAAACTGAAATTATAAATCATGATACAAAACCGTTTGAGTTCATTGCCACACTGCTCATAAAATTTCATTTGATTAATGATACGATTATTTATCATAGAGTCTCTCTTACCTTGCTACAATGAGTTTTCCACTGCCCTAAGATATTCATCTTCAATTCCAGAAAATATGCCGTGATGTCATGCAGGAGACTTTCATCTCCTTGAACGTCGCCCGTTGACACACCCTCCTGCCCCATCTTGAGTTGTCCCTGAGGATGGGCAAGGTCCAAGAGTATGGCGGCAGGATCAAGTCCCATATTATGCTGTCTCCTGTCATGCTCCACCCATGCCTCACCGTTGTTGTTGTTATTGCTGCAAGCTGGGGATGCTGGCTTGGGTGACAGCGCCAACGAACTCTGCACAGCTGTAGGTTGTTCGCATAAACAGTTGCTTCATGCTGTTCACTTAATGTTTGTGAGCTGCTTTTCTGGATGTTTTTCCGGGGTACAAGTTCAGTGTAACTACGCGAGTCTTTCTCTAGGTCGCTCGGAATTGGAAAACTCAATTCTGTTGACTTTTTGGACGGTGAACACTCGTCCTCTTGTAAGCGCTCAGCTGCTGATAGTGATGACGATGTCGAGGATGGGCTTTCATTTTTACCCCGGTATAGGTTAGCATAAGCCATAGCTGCGACAGCACCACTGTGTACCTCTGGTAGTGTCAGGGTTACTGAGGAGGGTAAGTTACTCTGAAACATGGAGCCAGCTTCCCAAGCATCTTCACTAGCCGATGAAATACTGCTTGATGGACTTAACTCCGCAGTCCAGCTTCTTGAGGTATCGTGATGCTCCATGGACGTCTGGGCGGGCGGGTTCATAATGGGTACTGGGTTTGACATTGGGACATGATGATGATGATGAGGGTGAGTGTCGGGAGGTAGATAGACCTGCTGCTGTGGGTGGACACACTCCATTGCCGTGCCGTAAATCTGCTCGTAGCGCTCCTGGCCCGGGCTCGGCATGCCCACGCTGACATCCAGCTGTTGGCTCGGCATCAAGTAACCGGCGTGATGCGAATAATGCAAGCCATTGTGCTGATCACACGTTGTGTACGCTTCACGCTTCAGGGAGTAATTCATAACAGGTTGTTCACCGTGTGATTCAATGTCCGTAGGTGTGGGTTCAGATTTGAATACAGCGGGATACTGCGTACCCAGATGATCTGCACCCGGCCAGGAGTACTGCTGACCATGACTGTGCAGCATCTCCATATCACCTGGGTGGTAATATCCTTGCTGGAAAACATCACTGTCCACTTTTGGGCGACGTCCCAATTTTATTCCTACATTTGCATCATTTGGAATGAAACAAAAAGAAAAAAGAAACATGAGAATCAGTAACTGATCAAAACTATGCCCAATTATTATAAATTTTCAATAAAATCTTTAATTTTCCTTTTTTACCTACATTTTTTAATGGCCTCTTGTTTTGGCACAAGCTGAAGAGAGACTCTACTATGACTAAATGGTGAGGACATTAAACAAAATTTGGTCGGTAGGTAGTTTGCAACAGTTAATTCCCTTTTTAAATTGTCACCATTCAGTCACACCTTACAGGTATTGTACAGGATTGGTACAGCTGAAAAAAAGGCACAGACAGTGTTCACGTTTTGTGTGATCAACCAATACATGAAACTAAAAACTGTGAAAATGTAAGCTTAATCCGTTGTGTGAGTCAGGAGAAAATAGAGAAAACCATGCACAATTTTAGCATGTAAATACATTGTCCTTAACTTTGGTTGTAACAACTGAAATCAGATGTTGCATTTGTTAAAGGTTTTCAGATACAGTTTTTTTGATTATAACTTCCTTTCAAATGGAAATATTTCATAGAAAAAAATGCTTCTAGTATGAACTTCACAATCAGTAAGCTTTCAGACTGAAAAATTCAACATAGATGCTTTTTATTCTTACCAATCCTGTATAAATACTTTTAAATTGAAATCTCTAATCTAATCTTATCCAATATAACCTAATTATTTGTTTGTTGGAAGAATTACAATTAAAAACATGAAGAATACAAATTTCAAAAATTAAAGTAGACAACCATAACATGAATGAACAAAAATAGTTTTAACTAATGATTTCAAGGATTCTCATCAACAAAAATATCACTTCAACTTAACTTTATAAAATCAAGGGATGGACAAAATCATAGTATGCTTTTATATTATCTGGTGTTTTAATTAATTTATCTCATTGTTCACTTTTTCATATATTATGATCAACACATAGCATGTTTCTGCAGGCTTAGCAATGGCTTTTGTATCATAAATAATTGCCAAACAAAACGACCAACTCAACGTTAAAACTTGCAAAATTTGTTCTGGTTCAAATCATTACAAGCTCATGGTTTGTTGCAGTCTGGAAATGACCTTAACTCATACTTTTTGTTTTATGTTCAAACCAGAGAAATTGTGAGACTTGTCATTACCATTTATGAAGAGAGTATTGATGCAAAATTTTGACGAAAAGAATTTTGTTTCCTGAGCATTTGATTCTGAAGAAACATGTGCTGTAACACATACTTCAAAAAGACCATCCCTGGAGAAAAGCATTTCTTGCTCGCTGAATATTGTCACCTTGATAAATGTAAAATCAATACCTCTACATAACTCAAATGATAATAATACATCCATAAATAGCGCTTTGCAAACTTTTAAAGGGCTTCCCAAAGTCTTGTTTTTTTTCTGCAGGTACACACAAGTGTGTATATACCTGCAATCGGGAACCTCCTATTGTCCCTCTTTTGTTTGTACTAACTTTTTGGCAACAGCTCCCAACTGGGGACCTTTACCCGACTAGGGACCCTATTGCCCTTTTCTGTTATAGGTTGTTGAATGTGTAACCTACCCACAGAAACGTGTATGGAGTTATAAGACTCATTTTACATGTATATCCATAATGTAACACCTTACAACAGTTATCGACAAGCTGTGGTGCAAACTTAACACAGCCAACCATATGCCAGAAACACCAGGGTGAACCCCTTCTCTGACGACAAGTGTACTTGGTTTATTATTGCACAACACATGGGACCTAAGGCTTTAATTAAATTAAAAATTATGTTAAAATATAATTCAAGGCAAAAAAAAGAAAGAAAATTTCTCGCACCTTCTTTTGACATTCCTAACGCTAGACATTTTTGGAATCGGCAGAACCTGCAAGAGTTTCTCGTCTCCATGGTAATGTCACAGTTACGGTCCTTAGCACAGGCGTAGTTTGCCCCCTCCTTGATGCTCCGCCTGTAGAAACACTGATGAAAACCATACATGTTAATTCAGTTAAAGGAACATTACAGAATTGGTAAGAAAAAAAACTTTATATATTTATCACAGATTTACATAAAACTTACACGGTCTAATGATGATGATAGTAAAAACATCCCTTGAAATATTTCTGTTTGAAATGCCATATTTGATGAGAAATGAATAAACTAAATTTTGATGAGTTTATCGCTCAGTGAGCGTTTTTATTCATTTGTTGAACCTATATGATTTCATGCAAATGTGTAATCGTTTTTCACTATTTTCTCGTGACCCAGATGGCCGATCGATCTCAAACTTCTACAGGTTTGTAGTTTATGTATATGGTGGATTACATAAAGTGCTTGCACTGCCAGCAACTGTTTTGTTAGCAAAAACCAATTCTGTAACGTTCCTTTAAGTTTAAGTTGTATGGCCCAATTTTCGCTGAAAGAATTTTTCTTTAATAATTTGTTCTCTGAACAAATTCTTTTTTCTCTGAACACATTTTGACAGATGATGCTGTTTCAAAATGAAGAACAAACAAAAACTTTTGATATGCCACGGACAATGCACAAAATACCTGTACATTGTTTGCACATGGCTGATGGACGTGAGATAATGTCATTTAATAATTTGTTTTTAGTTTTTAAATACCTACCATTTATCATAGGCGGATTTCATGCAATACCTTAAATGCAATACCTTAAAGGCCCTGTACACTATTGGTAAGATCGAAAAACACAATGTTCACAGATTCACACATAACTTACATGATTTAAAGTAAGTAATGGTAGAAAGGGTTCCTTAAAATTTTTCTGCCTAAAATGCTATCGTTTCTGAGAAACGAGTAAAACAATAGTAATTATCGCGCGCTATAATTTGAAAAAAAACAGAAAACACATAAGATCTCTTTTCACTATTTTCTCGGGACCTCGATGACCAATTGAGCTCAAACTTTCACAGGTTTGTTTGTTCATGCATATGTTTAATCACACAAAATGTGGACACTGATTTTGAGCTGTTACCAAAAGTGTACAATACCTTTAAATGAAAGCTTGTAACTTTCTTGAATTCTAATAGCTATCACAAACTTTAAACTAACCTTTTGGTCAAATCATCAAAAAGTCAAACCTTGCAGGTATAGACAATTTATTGGCAACCTGCACAGGTTGGATTTGTTTACACTTGAAAAACAACTACCAAAATGCATTACTAAAAAGGATTACATCAAAAAGATAAGAAATAACAGGATTCAGTTTCAAATGCTTTTTTCTCCCCACATTTGTGAGAAATTTAAGGCAGAGTCATTTGATGCTGTTTTGGTATAGATGGCTGACTGCAGATAAGCACTTACTGACTTAAAAATTGTTGAAATCATTTTTGTGTGTGTTATTAAAGCATCAGGATAAACATTTGTAGAGGATGAGTTTGGTGATTAATGTAGTAAACATTTTTTTACTTTAAACAATGAATCAAAATTAACAGGTTTTTAACAAGAGGTCAAATTTCCATTATTTAACACCACATTGTGAAAAAAAATCAAAGTTTTGCTGAATTAGAAAAAAACATATTTAAATCTTAGTGAAATGACAGGTTTCTTTGGTCTTCCTTACTTTGCATCCCTCACAGGTGAAGACGCCAAAGTGAAGCCCGGATGATAAAGCCCCACACACTTGACACAACATCTTACGACTTGCAGACAGTGCTGGGGTAATCAGGCCATCTGGGAATGAGAAATGGGGCGGGGCAAAGTTCGGTTAATGGTGGAGGTACAACATAGTTTGGGGGAAGTATATAATATATATAGGGAAGAGAATACTCATATCAAACTAATTGTTTTTAAAATTCACTTTAAAAAGACCTTTGTTTCTTTGGGCTGCGTTTTTGGAACAGTATTGGCGATTGTTTTAAAGGCAGTTGATACATTTGGTAATTACTCAAGAAATACATTGCCGTAAAAACTACGTGGTAAGGAGCACCTTAGAGCTGCTGATAGTATAAAACATTGTGAGAAAGGACTCCCTCTGAAGTAATGTAGTTTTTGAGAGTGAGGTAATTTCTCACTAAAATATTTGAATTTGAGAAAGGCTTCAGCCATGAAGCCTTTCTCAGGCATTTGAAAGCACACAATTCTATGCAACAATGATTTTTCTTTCTTTCATTATTTTCTTGCAACTTCAATGACCAATTGAGCCCAAATTTTCACAGTTGTGTTATTTTATACATGTTGGGATACACCAAGTGAGGAAACTAGCCATAGACAATTACCAAAAGTATACCCTGCCTTTAAATCACAATCATCTGTGTTTGTCGATTTAAAAGTGCTTATAAAAGAGCTCTCCTCTCCCAGCATCTGACATTCTCACTATGGGTGAGTCTGCAAATGTCCACTGTTACATTACTTAATTTACTATTATCTTTTCATCATTTTTGTCTTTGTTCAACCTGGGTGTCCAATCATTCTTTGTCCTGTTTACGTTCTGTTTGTCTGTCCATCAGGCATCTCACCACAAGCCCTGGCATCTGGAAGATTGTCCTCATTATGGGGGTTTTGTGTCTTGTAAAAATGCATTTAGGGTTACTTCTTAAATTTAATTTATTTATCTTTATTTGTATTTTTTATTTGTATTTTATGTATTAGAGATTTTCATGAAGAATGGAAATAAATGTGGGATTGAATTGAATCGGACAAAATAAATCAAAAATAAATAAAAACTTCCTGCACAGCAAGAGAAATGGCTGCAGGTTCAAACATTAGTCTCTCAAAGATGAAAGCATTTCATTCAGTAATTGTCCGGGTTAATTTATTACAGATTAAGTAACGACCCACAAGGGAAACGGATTGAGCAGTTTCAACATTTTCTTTTGTTAAAGAAATTTATTGATATGTACCCAGTCAACTTCCCTTCAAGTGGTTTATTACTTGATATCTAAGGGAAAATGTGTGCTTTCCCTTAAAATGATCCCTTCACTGTTGCTTCCCAGGTTGTAACACAACCTGAGTGTGATCCCTGGCTGTACAAGCTTGTATGACTTCTGACTAGTGCCCACCCCCTCAAAAGAAAAAAACCCAAAAACCGGACAGACATAGAGCTAGATTATAGCTCAGTAGGTAGAGCACATTTATTCGGAGGTCACAGGTTCAAGTCCCACTCTAGTCACATTTCTTTGTTAACCCCATATTAATTTTATTATGGCTAAGCAATACCATGTTCCAGTTTGGAAGTTAGCATTATGTCATCCGAAAACAGCCCAGTTTGATAGCAATACCAAAAGAGATTAATTTCACAGCTCCGTAGACCACACAATCCGCACTTATGATCACAACTGTCTGTTAATTTTCTGCATGTACCTTCAGCAGTTCAAGAAAACAAATCCATAGCTACTTGCCTGCAAAGTCATGCGCTCTAAGAAAGAAAAAAAACTCTTTAGGTTGTGACACACATTAGTGCCTGTCAGAACAGACATTTCTGATGCTGTAAATGCTGCCCCCTTTTTTCTTACTGAAAGCAAGCGCCATCGTAAAATACAGGCCTGGAATTTCAACTTTTCATTTTGCAAAGGGCACTTCCATTGGAAAATCTTAAAGTCTATGGGAAAATTTTGAAGGGGCACCAAGGCCAAGACCAGAGGCAACAGAGGCCATGGCCTCCGTGGCCTCCGTGTAATTCCAGGCCTGAAAATACATAGTTCGGTTCTTTCAAAAACTCACAAACCCATCAATATGATTTTGATCTCAGAGAGATCTCTTGTGCGAGAAACGTTTATTATCTACAAGTACGCAACTTCTGAAATACACTGGGTAAATCGTTCCGAGAGTGTCTAAGACCAAGAAAGGCATATTGATAATTAAAGACTATGGCATTGTGTTACCCATACCCACTCCACTGAAAGGGTCACAAAGAATGTTGACCATTTTAAGATAGCATACCTTCGGGGAACATACCCGTATAGAAATGTCAACATGTATGGAGCACTCTTAGCATAAATTTGAGCGGTGGCGTATGCAGCATATAACTTCATCACGATAGAATTCCGAGTGAAATTTCAGAACAGCCTTTGTTGCATTCCCTTTTTTTTTGATATCAAAATTATCGCCTGTATTGAATTACAAACTGCGATTTCTAAGCTTTCTGTTTACTTTTTAAATTCCGCTCAAACGGATAAAGAGAGAAGACGGATGGGAGAACAGATACTACTGCCTGACCACTTCCAAATCAGGCGCGGTGTTCAATTTCAGAAAATTCAAAGTTGTGCTGAATAGTAAATGATCACACTTACAGATTGTTGTATGCCCTCCCTTGATTGCAAGTAGACTAACCCGGGGTATCACAGACTCTAAATCAGACTCCAAACTCTCAAATGAACACCAACTAACGGAAACCCATTGTTCCTCTCTGCTCTTGTGTCTAAAACACTGTGTATTGCATTACAATGAAGCCGATTTCTTCCCACAGGGCATTTGAAACCAAATTTAATGATGATAAAGTGCAGTATATCATGGGATTCTGCAAAGATGGGTTCGACAAAGAATGCTGAATGGGCCTGATGGGATTGGATGCAAATAATATGAAGAAAAAAAAAAGCTCAAATCTGCGTAAAGAAAATATCAGGGTAATGGTAACAAGAAAAATAGCCCCCATGAGGCAGGGCTAAACACTGTATGGTCACCTGCTGTCTATCTGAATGACTCTTTACGGCCACATTAATACTTTGCCCCTACAGTTCCTTTTCTGTTCAGCCGCAGGGGGTGTACATTCAAGTTTACGCCATGATATGCAGGGATATGCTGCCGTCCTGCAGTTCCATCCCAAGGCAAAATAAAAAAACAAAAACACTTTGTGAGGGATGAACCGCTCATTGTTCGGGCATTTCTTTGGACCAAATACACACAAGCTTAGGGGAAGGAGTGTTGGAGAAGGAGTGTTGACCTCTTTAAATGCCCCAAGCTTCATAATCTATTGAGGCCAGAACGCAGGACAGTTCCATTGTTTTCAAGCCCAGTCTGATGCGATTTGTGACACACATATAATGTGTCACGGCCCAATTCCATGGCTCTGTTTATAGCGGCATTCCTCGCTTATGCTTTTGCTGATCTCTGCTTACAGGGTTAGTGTAAAATGTTTTTGTTTATTATCGAGTGGTGTATTTTAGTACAAATTTTCCGACGCAGCCATGGGCTGAACTGCAACAGTAATGCCCTTGCAAATGTCTGCCCTTTACCATGTTTGCAAAGAACGGTTATTACTGAGCAGTATGACTGGGGTACGCCCACAACAAAATTCCTTCGCTAACCTTTGAAATACGCTTTACATAGAAATTTTCTGCTATCCATAATGAAAACTCATGGACATTTGCTCCTTTGTCGGTACATGCTGGTTAAAAACATGCACGCTTCACCAGAACAGCGCATCTTTACAATTGTTTAGTTTATAAATTTGGGTTGATCAGAATAAGAGAGATGAAATCGCTGCGGCCAAACTATTAGTTTGCGTTTCATTTTCTATCGGAAAGCCAGCCATATATGTTGGTCAGAAAATAATTTAGAAAACTTGAGTCACATCAGAATTCAGCAGAATCTCTATTCCAAAGAGCGCACCGTGAACAGAGAAACCCATGCCATTTTACAGCATCACCACGCTGGACCATCATATGGTCTGATATGAAGCCACTTAAGTATAAAAAATTACTACTATTTGTGATGCCTTATGCCAAAATCAGAAGCATCTGGGAAATGGCACTAAAAGAGAAGACCACAGAAACACAAAGGTACACGATTGGTAATCACTCTAAAAATTAATGGCAATAAAAACCGACTTGGTTAGAAGTACAGCAACTTTCGATAGTATAAAGCATTTTTTTAATATTTCAATTCAAAATAATGTGGATATGGAAAAATATGTCAGTTTTTGTCCCCCAAAATTTGAATATTGTGTATTCCTATTAGGGATTATTCTTCATGCGTTGACACATTCGCTGCGGATTTTGGCGATATTTCAAAAACGCGACCACATTTTGACAGTTTAGTTTTATCGTATAAATCTACAATTATATAGGATTAAAACAATCAAACGTCCCCAAAACCAAAGGTATACTCTGCCTTTAAACATTCTATGTTAAATAATACTAACATGATGAGGCCCTAATTAGTATGTTATTTGAAAGGACTTATTCTTGTCTATTTGAAGTGCCTGGTTTTCATTTTGTGCAATAAACATTTGGGTTGGCAGGCTGGCAAATAAGAGTTTGATCACAAATCCAGTGATCACCACAGAGCAATTGCCCAACAAGACAGTGTAACTTTTCTTGGCCCAGTTTCATGGGCTCTTTCAACTGTGGGCAATTGAAGTGATGCAACACTTGCAGTCTGGAGTGAATGCACATGTGCCCAGCCATATGACTTGTTTTTTTAAGCAGTATCCAAACACCTTTTTTTCATAGTAAGTGAAGAAACGGTGCCATGGGTTAAAAAGGGTTGATATCTAACTAGATTTCCCTGCGTGTATTACTTC
The DNA here is from genome assembly GCA_032158295.1 of Pycnopodia helianthoides. Taxonomy (NCBI): domain Eukaryota; kingdom Metazoa; phylum Echinodermata; class Asteroidea; order Forcipulatida; family Asteriidae; genus Pycnopodia; species Pycnopodia helianthoides. The sequence continues at coordinate 25,818,042 of CM063243.1, forward strand.
AAACACATCAGATCGAGCTGGAAAATTTGAAAAACTAGTCAATCAACCCGTAGGAATATTGCCAGTAAACAAACAAAATCAAATACTAGGCTGAAAAGTTGTAAAATAAACTCTTGATGTCCCTCTCAACATTGCATAAAATTTATATGTAAAAAAACCCACAAAATCAAAAATTTATCTTTTTACATGACGAGATCCATGACAAGATATTTTTGTGTACATAAACATGCCGTTGCACTCAGTGGATTTAAGTAGTTGAGTTGCTATCCCATACACAGGTTATGTTAACCATGGAACAAACTTTTGAAAGCTGAAATATTTGAAAGACACCAGTCATTTTTAAGTGGATTATTTTTCCTCGGTTTCATAAGTTTTGCTTTATAAGATTGAGTTGTACACACTAGTTTGTGCGAAATATGGTTTCAAATTGAGTTCTGTGTACAGGTTGAAGATCCCCTCAAATCTTGGTTTTGTACGCTCCGGGTGAAAACTGTCAACAACGCTGTAAACGAAAACTTGAATCATGTATTGTATACCCGCAAGGCATTGCTATCAAAGTAACGCTTTTCGTTGGGACAGACACTCTTTGCCTTACAAGATGTCATTGCCAAATGCGGATAAAATAACTCCATTAGTTCTTCGATCAATTCCATCATGTCAAGAAACTAAAAGTTGTTCCCTAGACTTATATAGATGAGTATTAAAAAGCCCAAATATATTGTACTCTTTTTATCTATGAGAATCTATAAATGATAAAGAGAGATTTTATTATTTTTTTTTAAGGCACAAATCTAGCCATTAATGTTAACATTCATGGGAGAGAGATCAGTTAGAATTGAGGGTGTTGATGCTGGTCAACCAAATGCAAGTGGAAAAGATGCGGTTAGTGGTGAGTTGATGAAACACCAACCTTTTGCAGACTGTTTAACATTTTCTTCTACACTCCAAAAATATTTACCACTGTCCGATTCATCAGAAAGTGGGTTTACGACACAAATTCATTGAAACCAACATTTTTCATTTTACTTAGACCACAAGACAAATAATAAATAAATAAATAAATAATACAAAAATTAATGAATAAACGAACATCAACAAATTTCTCTCTAAGATTAGTCAATTGTTAAAAGACTGAACCATTGCTTGAACTATAGGTCAAAATATTTTCAACTCAAACTTCAGACTTTGAGAGACCCAAAACTCTGAGTGAATTCATCTGCTCATTCCCAGACTTTTGATTTATTTTACAAAAACCAAAAACTGACCTAAAGAACGACTGTCGATAAAACTCTTAGATGTAACTTTGACTTTCATCAATCAATCAACACATGTTTGAAAATTTCATTCCGTTGCCATCACAAACAGCATTTGGAGTTTGGACATAGAACAACGATGCTTCTTACCATGAATGAACACCCCGCCGTGGGGGACGCAAGCCTCAACTCCCTGCCCAGCAATGCAGTATCCAACAGCAGCTGTACTATTACTATAGTCCTCCGCCATGGAGCAAATACTGCCCTGTAAACTACCATCATAAAACTGTTGATGCATTGAATACTTCATTTCTACCGGTGTCCGTACTACTCAAAGAAACTACAACTACTGACTGGGGGAAACCCACGCATGCAGATCAGCGAAGGACTAAACAAAAATGTCACGCGATTTATCCCATCTGCAACAAATACTTTCCCTGCTTGAGCCGCCGTAGCCAAACTGCCTGCCACGGCCCAGCCAATTGCATGTGCTGTATGTAAATGAGCACTAGCTGGTACAGCCGTCCGATTGGCCAGATGCTGTAGAAAGTTCCAAGGCAGCATCACTCACTCATGAATAATGAATACATTAAGCAAACAATAGGCCAATGTGAGAGTTACACCAGCTGAGTGGTGTAGACAGCTCTCGATGCGGAGATGTGGGTTTGATTGACGGACAATATTGGGTGGTGGTTATGCTGTGACAACTCTTAGTATCTGTAGTCCACTGGACTCTCTATTGATGCAAGATTGGGTGGTGGTTCTACCTACACTGAATCACAATAGGGGTCTAAAACAGATGAATTTAGTATTCAACATTTAAAAAAATTCCAATATATTTTCATTGGTTAAACTTAATTATCAAGAAATGCAAGGCGTGTCTGAGTAAGATGCGAGTATTTTCATCCACAGAAAATCCTTAAGATACTCTTTACTAATTTTCCCTCCATTAATTGCAATTTTGAAGGCATTTTTTTTCTCAAGATGCACATAGATTTGCTTCATTAGTGGGAGATGGGCAAATTCATTTTGAAAAAAACCCAGAGAGTTTAAAAAGATTGAGATAATTGGACTTGTACAAACAAAATCACATAAATCCAAAAGGAAAAATTGTATACAAAAGTAATCTGCCAAACTTGTGGTTTTAACGGCACAAATTTAACCTTAAAAAATATTTCTTTTAAATAAAATTCAAACAACATAGTGGTAGGTGGGGGAATTTGTTTTTCTCCTTCAATGTGCTTTGAGTTAGGCCATTATTATCATAGGGAGAGCTCTGTAGGCGTTGGGTCAAAAAGTGGGAAGGGTAGGTACATGGTAAAAACAAAAGTGTCAAATTTTTTGATTTTTTTCCTTCTTGTTTTTGCCTGTAAAAAAACAACAACAAACTGCAGCCCATGGGTAGGATGAACCAGGTAGTGGGATGCAGCCTCTGATCCTTATCGTTTCCATGCCGATGGTTCTAATTTGTAAAAATGGGTCACCGGCTGTTTTTCCTTTTGAAATTAATTTTGGATTATGAATGCATTATGGATTGTGATGAACCTTGACATTGTGAGCCAGGGCATTCAGGTTGGCTCGGTGGTTTCCTTCCCTTGCCTTTCACCTCTGTGGATGGCGGTTCAAATCCCAGTCTGGAGCCTCACAGGTAGATTGTGATTTCAAGTCCCTACCTGATTGCATGGGTTTTTTTTCTTTCCTATTTGGGGCTTTCCTCCCACATCTACAACTTAACATCGTCTTCTCTTTTCAAGCCTACAGCGGCAGTCGCATTTGAGGATCCCATGGTTTTATTACCAGAAATGTTGATTAATAACTAACTTTGAGAAGATGGAACATCTCTTTGGGATGATCGAATGAAGTACCAAAGATTTATCTCACAAGTGATCAGAAGGCTGTAACAATTTCTCTGTCAAACAAAAATATACAAATAAACATAGATAGATAGATAGATAGATAGATACGTTTGTTCAATGTTGCAAATAGTGTATAATACAGAGTAAAATGGTCAAAATTACTGCAAATATAAAAGAGATTAAAAGGAGAAACTTTAAACAAAATGCAACATCTAGGTCCGGGGAGAAGCACAGCTTTTGTTCCTCAGCCTATGAACGGACAGACATAAAAAACAGACAGACATTAAAATACAGGACAAAACTAACAGGTGTAAGACAGAAAATAAAGCCGTTACTATTTCCACATACAAACATTATATCAGTATCTTAGTATTCATTTAGAAAACGAGTTTTAAGTTTTTTGGTAAAAGTTGAGAGAGTACGCAATGATTTAAAAGAGTCATCCAGACTATTCCAAAATAAAGTGCCACGCTGGACAACACCATTTTTAGACAACGTGGTTCTACGAAAGTTAACATAAAGATTTTTCCTAGCAGTGCTGCGGGTATAATAGGAACGGATGTTTGGGGTTAGTGTAAATCTGGAGTTGAAACAAGCAGGTAAAAGATTATTCATATATTTATACATAAATTCTCCTAAGTTAAGATGATAAAGGTCAACAAATTTTAACAGTTTACAATTATCAAAGAAAAGCTGTCTGGAAAGGAAACAGGTTTGTCAACAAAATGTTCAATTTGGAAACGTTCTACCTTAAAAACCCTACAACCCCATCTGATGAGTACCTTTGATTCTCACATTAATCACCTTATTCTGTGTATAGCTTCCTGATGATTTGGACTAAAGTCCAGTTCCTACTTGTGCAAATAGGAAGCCAAATAAGATGCCACAAATTTGCAACAAAAACGACGATTTGCTCTAGCTGAAACCTACTTTACTCTCGCAAAACCGTTGCTGTAAATATGTGCTGTCAAAATTCGCTTTGCAATCGCATTCTCATAACGCCTGCAGCGGGCTCACGATGAAATTGTTTTTTCCCTGTACAATGAAAAAACAAAGTAGCACTTTCATCTGGATGGTTGAACAATTTTATGTTGTTATAAACAGAGCTGCCTTTGTACTAGCAAGTGATTTTTATTTTTATTTTTTTGTGCATAAAAAGGTGAGCATTTCTATATTAGTTGCCTTGTTCTAATAGAGTGTGCTGTATCTCTCAATACACCCAAATAGCTAACATTCTAAGTAGCAACGCACCATCAGACAAGTACCAACCAAGCATGTTAACCAGGGAAGGGCTCACAATTAACCGGTTCTGAGGTTCTTTACCCTAGCCCATTAACCTTGTTCACTGGTTGGAAAATTAGTCATTATCCATCAACAAAAGTGTTTGGGCACCCAAGCGTAAAGAAGCACAGGGGCAGATCAATGAAAGACAAACAGGCACCAGGGACAGCGGACTACCAACAAAGAAAATGTCCTCCATACCGCCAACAAAAACAAATCAATGTACGCCGCCGTGTTTCGGAAAGAGTTGACAATGTCTCCATCATTTGAAAACAGAAAAGAAATCAGACAAGTCACTGGTAGCGGGGAGATTTCATATCGGGGCAGGGAACCGCTAACGTTTGGTCGTACATTGCAACCAAATTAAGAAATGATTTAACAGCAATTTGGGCGTTCTGGTCGAACGTTGGTCAGATGACTGAGGCACAATGCAGTGTAAATTACTGTAATTGTTGGTTTATTCCTGTTTTTTGTTCCCCCTAGGTAAACATTGCAGGTTTTCCTATTTTGGACAAAGGAGGAACATGGTTTGTAAATGAGTTCCTGATGAGAATTAAATGAGACTTTAATGAATCCTAGAGGGGCATAGAAATGAAATTAATACAAGGAGTTTACAAGTTGCTCATTAATCAAAACAATATTCTGAATGCAAAAAGAAGAAGAACAAAAAAACAATTCTGACAACTGAAATGAGAGGGAAAAGGCAGTGAAAACTGTGGACAAACAAAATTACTTAACTATAATATAAATTGGCACAAGTGACAGGCAATCTGAAAAGGTAATTTTTTGAAGAAATATCGTTTCTATACAAAAGAAGAAGAATTGTATGAAACAAGAACAATATGTGACTGAGAAAGTCATAAGAACACTAGTTTTAAAATTGTTATCAGTTTAAAGGGGGACTGTCATCGTGATCATAGCAGGCCTGTGGCTGTACATGGAATTATGAACTCTCACCCAGTTGCTGCTGGCCATATCAGATCTGCATATTGAGTTATTTTGCCGATGATAAAATTTCACACAAGCTTAGCTTATTACGTGCAATTATGAACGCTAGGCAAAACACCGATGGCATTGCTAGAGATGCAATGCAGGGGAAAAGGCATTTAGAAAGTCTCAGAATGTAGATCATGGCATCTTCTTGCACAGAAAGTCTGTACAAGTCTTTATGAAACAGCTTATTCTATTTCATCATTGTTTGTGTCTAAAACTGCAAAAAGATGATTTGTTACGCAAATTCTTGTTAAAGGTTCAATGTATGATTTGTAATGACTAGAAATAGTAAATTGAGATCGATTAAATTGTGTAGGATTTGAAACTTTGCATGGTGGAGATACAATCTAGTCAGGTTTGTGGTAACACCATGTACATGAGTAGGATTCGAAACTTTGAATGGTGGAGATACAATCTAGTAAGGTTTACTGTATCACCATGTGTATGAAAATAGCTCTCTCATGAGTTGTGGTGGTTCTGAAGGCATCCTAGAACAATCCACAGTACTCATGCAGCCTGCAGCGTCAGAGTGTGGCTTTCTCCTGCAGCCGATCAGAGCACACTGATCAAAACATTGAGTTGTTGCTCCACCGGTTCCCTTCAGAGCCCCTCACAGCTCATAGAGAGATATTTCACGTACATGGTGTTACCGCAAACCTCACTAGAAATGGATGATTTGTTATTATTCTTAATTTTGTTCACCAACTTGAAACGGTAAAAAGATACCCTGTGAAATGTTTCAATCCGACAGGGCTCAATTTCACAAAGCACGAAGATTCGTCTTAAGATGAGTTGTCTATAATATTGTTGTCAGTGATTTGTACTGTGACATCCCACTTTACTAAGCAATTAAGACTGATACACATCATATGATCAGTTCTACCCCATTGTGAAATCGTCCCCAGAGCACTGCCTTGTGTATTAAGGAAGTTATCCCTAAACACAGAAATTATTTTTCAGGATTTGCAACTCCAAAAACACTTGCGCGAATAAAAATATTTGCAGCATTTTCCCCTCAAAATATGACGTCCTGTGACATTTGGAAGAGTCAGCTGCACGGTGTAAATGTTGAAATTTTGGATTGTAATGAATGTACAGTACTTTTTCACAAATAAATGCTGTACCACCCCCCTACACCTCATGTATACTTGTTTTCATCTCGAGAAATTATTTTTGTATTTTTTATTTGGCTTTTTATTGCCTAACTTGAATTAGTTTTTTTTTCTCTATCATCTACACCTAACATTGATTGATCTGACATTTTCAATAGTCAATTGTTAACCTCCTGACAATTTTACGTTTGGATACTAGAAATATTTGTTCTCTTTCTATGTAACTTTAAGCCCTTCACTGTTGACTCGATGGTCAAGGAGAAATTTCAACAAAAGCAAAAATCAAACAGGGACTGAACCCACAATGTGTACCGTGCAGGGGAGGGGGGGGTTGGGAAGATCTCAGTACCCCCTCGCCCACTGGTATTACCCTCTGTGATGAATGACAGGACCAGACCCATGCCAATTATTGTGTAAATCAATTAGTCTCCTTAATTAAAGTCTCATATATAACACACAGCACCACCTCATATTCATACATTCATTCATTTGTCATCAAATACAATACTCACAGTCAGAGTTTGTGTATATTGTTTCTCAAGGAAATTTGTTGTATTGTGTTTTTTTTTATCATGATTTTTTTTTGGTGGTGGTCTCATTATTAATATATCTCATAACTGGCAACCGAGCCCTACCCGATGGGCATCTATTATTAGTGGTAGCTAATTAAGCAACATTAGGAGGCAGTTTTTCTTATTAAGGATCTGTGGCACAGGAAATCAGAAATGCTGTCGGTCCTCAAGGTGAACAATAATCAGTGGTCGTATGTACTACAATGAAGATGTGAGCAACGGGGCAAAGCGAGGCAGAGATTCAAGAAAACCCAGCAAAATGTCAACAGTCACTGAGTTGAAAGCGACCCTATCTAGACCATGGTAAAACACACGACGGTCAGAATTGGTAGCTGTCAAAAGACCAGTTGTATGACAACAACATATGTATGTAATAACAAACCTGTGCAAATTTAAGCTCAATCGTTCGTTTGAGTTACAAGAAAATAGTGGGGGGGGAACCTTATACCTTTTCACTAATTCCAAACATCGAGTTATGGTCTATGGGAGATCAAAGCTACATTATTCTCAAAAACTTTAGCATTTTGGGCAAAACTATTTACAGGGGAGTTTTCCCACATAAGTTATGAGCAAATCTGTGAACAGTTATTTTTTTTCAACCTAACCAGTATTGTGTACACCCTTTAAAGGGGTGGCTTGACATTGGGGGAATAGTGCTAAAGGGAAAGTAGAAAACCGATTTCTATTCCTATGATGATTCTCATCAAAGCCTAATCAGCATCTAGATAAGGCAATAAGCGCATTGATGAGAGTAACTTTAAAACCGCCCGGTTTATACTTGATGTAGAGGATGAAATCAGAGCAAATGTTTTTGGGACAACTGGAAAATAGTGGGACTTTATAACAGAGTGTACAGAAAGTTGCTTTGCACTCTCATCATGTGAGAATAACCGAGCCTCTGAAACTTTCTCGGTACCAATTTACAATGAGCAAGGCATAAGCGCATTAATGAGAGTTACTGTAAAACCGCCCGGTTTATACTTGGATGTGGAGGATGAAATCAGAGCAAATGTTGGTGGGACAACTGGAAAATAGAGAGACTTTATGACGGACTGTACAGAAAGTGGCTTTGCACTCTCTCTTCATGTGAGAATAACCGAGCCTTTGAAACTTTCTCGATACCAATCTACAATGAGCGTACAGCTGAGACCGGTTGAAATGAGTCGGATTTTAGTTCGTACTGGTTTAGAGGGTTGACCACACAAAGTGAGAATGGGAGGTGATTCCATCATTTAGTGAAGTACACAAGAAAGCCTAGAGCAGTATCAAACCGGTAAAAATATTAATAACAATACTTGGTTCTTATATAGTACACATATCTAAGCAGCTAGGTCAGGGCGCTTTATATCATTAATATTCCTGTTCATCAGGCATATTTAGACTATTCCTCAAACATGTTCAACTCCCTGAGGAGCACGCAACACCCCAAGCTGCTTTAATTATAACGCAAAGGGGTTATTCCAGCCCTCTCAGGTTCCCATTTATACATCTGGGTGAAGAGAGCAATTATGGTGAATTGCTTGCTCAAGGACATTAAATGTCATCACCGGGAATCGAACCCGCACTATGATGATTCAGCCATGAGAATAATGAGTCCGATGCAATGAACCGCACAGCTGCGCCACACCACAGCACAGTCCTCGTATAGTCCTTAAGAATTGTCGTGGTGAGGAGTTTCTGTTACATGTATGTCAGAAACGTTGTTACCCCTGCAGGGCATCATCTTACTATGTGTAATTTCAACAATACCAGCTAGAAATCTTATAGGCGTGCAATGATTTTTTTTTTTATTAAAAATTGTGAGGAAAATTGTTGATTAAATTTTGTACTCTTATGTGTTTCAAGATGTGCAGGCGCTCCACGAAAGTGAATCAGTTTTGTTCATTTAATATAGAACAACAGTGCCATTTAGCTGATCAAAAAGAGTACACCACCAAACTTTCATTTAGTACATTTTTTTTTCAGTGAGGATGTCAAATGGCTCTCTGGCAGTGGTATGAGCGCCAGACTCTGAAATTTAAGGAGGGGGGGGGGGCAAATGAGTGCGGGGGGAGGGAGGGAAAGAAATGGTTTGAGAGGGATGGGGCAATAGAATGTCTGATTTCCAATGCGTCAAAAACAGTCAAAAGCAAGAGTGATTAAAACCAATGGTTGTGTGGAGAGAGTTATCCAGCAAAGGTTGCTTGGAAGGAGGACTCTCATGTATTAAGCTATACTGCACGCAAATAACCACAATTCGAAGTACCAGGTATGATATTTGGTCCTTGGGAAAAAAAGTAGGACAATCTTATTGAGTACAAGGGCTGACCTACATGTACGTGTAAAGGTGGTGTAGACTTCAAAAAGACTTTTCAGGCTATTTAATCACAGTTTTTAAAATTTTGTCAAGGGCATCGGAAATAAGACTTAAGTAGGAAGAATATCATGCCTGAAGTAGGCCTTCATCTAATACTCAGTCTGTGGAGGCGTATCTTTGGGGTAAACTGGGTGCACAGAGAAAACCAAATGTTGCCTCCTCCCCCCTTCCCCCTCCCCCAAGCACCACCACTCTCTCTGGTGATCACCTGAACAGACTTATGCCATAGTCAGTTGTTTCCCCCCAACCCCTTCCCCCCCAAAAAAAACCCTTGATGGATGTCACTTGTACTATCTGATTAATTTACGATAGTGGCATTTGAACAGCGAACATAAGTTTTTTTCTCTCTCCAAAGGTATATTTTTGGCAGTTGCTCTGTGTTTACTTTGTGACAGTGACGTAGAACTTATTGGTTACCAAGTTAATGGTTGGGGGTCAAAGATTTTTTTAAAACTAACAAAAAATTGCAAGATTATATCTAAAGTATGATAATTTGGATAAGCCCTTTGGCCCACAGTCAACACAAATTGGAAGGTAATTGTTTACTTTATGAAGATGTTTATTCTGATTGGTGGTCTATCGTTTACATTTAACAAACGAATGTAGTACTTTGTACTGCAGGATTTTTTTTTTTACGCTTAAAGGGTGTGCACAACATTGGTAAGATTGAAAATATAAATGAACACAGATTTGCACATAGCTTTACATATATATCGATTGTCATGGTGGAAATAAAGTGTAGCTTTTGAGAAATGAGTGAAACAATTAGTTAGATCTTGTGAGTCCAAAAGCTTGAAAAAGAGTAACAACATACATGGGGGTTTTGATTTTTTTTCTTCTTCATGATTCTGATAACAGATTGAGCTTAAACTTTCACAGGTTCGTTGTTTCGTATCATGCATGTGTTTGGGTCACAAAAAGTGTGGTGCAGGTCTTTGACAGTTACCAACATTATCCCTGCGCTGAAGCCTGTGTATACCACTCCCTCAAGCAAAATGTATTACGATTTAAATTCTAAAAATAATATTAAGATGCATATCATAAGCTTGGTAGGGACAATTATTTTCATCCGTTTTTTTTCAATACAACATCAAAGCAACCCATAAAAATGTCATCATATCAGGTGAAAACAATAAAATATATGATTTATGTTTCTTCCAGGGACTTTGTGTGCGTTTTAGGCTTCTTTCAATTGCTGCAAGCGAAACAAGCAGAAGATTTATTATTATTATTTATTTTTTAGGGGGGAGGGGGTCTTCAAATGCCATTTTCTTGACTATGACTGGGTTTCGGAAAGGACGTATTTCTCTAAAGTATTGGAAGTAAAACTAAACCGTTATTTATTTCAATTTTTACACTTTTATACTAATCATGTACTTCGTCTGAAAAAAATTAATAAACCAAAGCACGTGTATCTATAGGCGAGTCCATTTAAAGATGTTTCAGATGATTCATCAAGTCCGTTGAAGATTTAGTGCAGTCACAAATCAATTTTCAGTTTGGAACTTTGTATCACCTGAAGATGATGGGTTCCAAGTCTCCCCATTTTTAAACACAAAAGTGACGGAGAAAAGGTTTAGTTTGTTTCATTTATGGAAAATTGTCATTTGTGGATATTCCCTCCAAGAGTGAATGCATTTTGCACTTCGGAGACGCGACACAATGCTGAACATTTCACAGGTCGAAGTGCTAAGTGCATCTGCCACATCTTGAGTCAAACAGAGGTAGGAGAATGAGCAGTCTTGAAGAAGCAAGGCTTTGCCGCGGTGAACTCCTTTTTAGACCAGTCCACAATCACACAACAGTTTTCCGAAAAAGTAAATTGAGGACCTTTCTTTGTTCATTTTCAGCAACGCCTCTATTCAAATGGAATCGAAGGCACCACCAGTTTGTCAACACACCCAAGTGGGTGCGCTGGCGCTATGCTCTGGTGAGCTCCTTTCAGACCAGACGTACGGCAATCACGCAAACGTTTTCCGAGTAAATGTAAATTGCTGGCTTTTCTTTCTTCCCCATTATCTAGCAATATCACTATTCAAATCAAGATGAAGGCATGCTCAGTTTTTCAACTCCAAGTCCTAAGGGATAGCAGTTGTAATACTTAAAAGTCTACCCTGTCTAAATAAAACTGCAAAACGATAAAGGGGCAGCCACCCTCACCTCAAGAAAAAAACAACAACATTTTTGTGTTTTTAAAAATGGTGGTACTTTAGGATCTTCTCCGAGGGTGCAGGTTTCTGAGCCCTTGTTTTGTCATCAATATTTGGGGAGCTTTCTCTTCTGTTCGTTTTCCCCTATCCAAATGGCTAAGATTATACCTTCACTACCTGTCATTTACATTATTGTGAGACAAAGAGTTTGGATGCCTGATTCCTAAATTGACTTCCAAGTAAAGATGTTCTTGCCTTACCAGGCCCTGAGTAGCAAACACCTTGGCTGCCGGATTCACTGGCTGTAATCTAATTGGTAGCCTCCCTGGTCTAAACCAACAGCCGTTGTTATCTAACACGGCCACAATTATTCATAGTTACCTTCAGATTTGTCATTTGAAGACGAACAGAAGGAAGCGTCTTCTAATGTGTCTTTCAGCGCAGAATCCATGGAAACGCATTCCTCCTTGACAACTGCTGCCATCTTTGGCCTTTTCTCTGATGCACACACACAAAAATTGATGAAAAATAAGAAATTTGAAAATTAACAGATTCAAAATTTAGGAACTATAGAATAGAACATCTTTTAAATCAAATTTCTTTTCCATAATAACTGTTCCAATCCCGTTTGAATGTTTGGACACAAATTATCCATTTTGGGTTACTTTTCAATTGTTACACTGGTAGTAAAATCAAAGCTCTCCTTTTTTTGTAACAATCTGCTAGTATTTTTTCTGAAAAACTTCAGATTTAAGGCATAACTATCAGTATAAACGATGTCAGGACAAACGGAACACGAGGTCAGGTTTTCCTATCTCTCTCCAATCTTCTACAATATCTTGATCAATTTATGCTGATGAGCTGTTTTCTTTACGAATGGCATACGGTTTATTATGTCTCACTCTCTCTTCTCATGTTTTGACTTTCATCAGAAGGAAAAAAAAAAAAATTACACTTTGGGCGAAAAAAAAAAATAAGTCAGAGACAGAGTTACAAGTGAATTTTGTTGTCAATTTCTACATGCCTTTTGTTAAATTACGATTGCTTTTTACAAATTAGGTCACATGTGGTTCTGCCGTCACCACATAAGTAATTTGTGGTCAAATGTGGCTTGGACAATAAATGAGTGTCATACAATGTGTAGGTGACATCTAAATGAACAATTATGGAATAATTTAAAAGGCAACCGTACGAAATTACAAGGACTTGTTGTTGTTTAAAACTTTCCGCTTTTTCTCAAAGAGTATCAAATTTGTTTATTCTGCATCTCATACCCGTTCCAGGAATTTTGAAAGATAATTTAACGTTTCATTTATGATGTATTGAAAAGTGGTGGCATGGTAAGGTTTGGTCTCTTTATGCAGAGGAAATGAGAAGACTGTTTACAAGGAGGATGTGCATGTCACTGGAGGGAGGGCAATCTTTTCCGCCCCTTTTTCGATTTTATCTGTGCCACTTACTTCTTGTAGTCTGTTTTGCAACCTTTGATATCACAACACAAGATTGTTTGTTTCAGATTTCTGTTGTCTGACAGCACTTTAGAGAGAGAGAGAGCATCCTTCTTTTGGGCAAACATCATTATCACTCAAAAAATATGGAGGGAATAAAAAAGTCCTTTCTGAATGCAACTTTTTCGGGTCGCAGAAAGACTTAGGAAATCAAATCAAGATTTTTTTCGGCAGTGAGAAGTAAACATATCGCACAAGGCCAAAGCATGAGGTGACGACTGGAAATGACTTCAATTGAATTAGTTGAGTGGGGCTTATCCTGAAGATGCTTGAAGTAAATGCAGAATTACAGCGTGAAATTAAATAGCCTAGGGCCATACCTCTTACGGTTATTTTCTTTGCAGCTTTTCTGAATGTTACTAATTAAATTGCCACTGACAAAATGAGTAGATTGGCCTTTGATTGGTCGAAATGGGCATGGCACTTAGAGGAATTCTCGACAGACAATAGGAGCGGCATCGCCAGACAATAGCACCAAAAAAGAGAGGCTTCTCCCTGGGAAAAATTTAACTTGTTTTGGCACAACGGCAGCTTTTAAGATATTGTTATTGTTGCAATTTTTTTGATTTAGGCTTTTCAATCTTCCCCCGGTTTTTTTTCCCCACGTCAGTTGTAGAGAGAGGAAAAAAAATCACGACTGCACTCAGCGGCAGCCTGTGCTTGTGATCAAATTCATTCTTTAAATTATAAAAATAAAATTTAATAACAGTAAGCATTTCTTGCTGGAGCTGTAACAATTTGTTTCTCATCGATATGAGGTTTCATGTGAACTATTGCATTTGTGTGAAATCATTAAAGGGAAAAGTACATCACTGGGTTCTTTTTATTTTTTGAGGGGTGGAGTGAATCCGTTCTAATCCTCTGGGTTTTCTATAAACACACCATACAACCAACCTGAGAAAATTTCAGCAAAATCGGTGGTCACGTTTGGTGAAAAAAAAAGACAGAAGAAAAAAAACCAAAAAGGATTTCTAAGAGATTTTGTGAGCATTCATATCGGGTTTATTTTGATTGCCGTTTTCAAAATATCCATTGCAAACACCCATTCCCTTCTGTTCTATGGCCAGTTTCAAATTCCTTTTCAAGAAATGTTCACGTAGGTTCTATTTGTTGTTTACTGTCTATAAATCTATGTTCAACTTCTTATGTTCTTTTTAAAAGAATTTTCTATTCTTCTTTTCTGGTTACTGGCTGACCCAGATTAATTTTGTTTAACTTGTTCATGTGGTTTAAAGCCTCCCCTATTTTGACTCCTTCATTGTATATTTCCTTATTCTTATTCAAATTATGTGTTGATTCCAATTTTCTACTTTTCCATTATTGCACGTTTTGTTCTTGCTGGGCACCTTGGGCCAAAAAATGTTTTTCTGGAAGGTTTCCCCAAGATAAATAAGAAAGAGAGAAGCAAACAGTGATTTTTTGGTGACTTCAAATGCTATAGCTTCAACTTTGACACTTGACATTAGTTCTGATGGGAGCACTTCTCCAGATGGAAATATTTCTCGGAAGGATTGGTGCAGGTGGATGAATTTTAAAATCTGTCAGCTTTCAGATTGACACTAATCAGTGCAAATTGATTCCCAGTCCTGCTCTTGAATTAAATTGCTAGGCAGACAATTTAAACAGAGTTTTCTCGAGTGATAATTATTCAAAGAATATAATTTCTCCATTCAAAGAACATCATTTCTCCGAGTGGCTGTATCAACTATAGTTTTATGCTATATGACCTTGTAGATTCGAACCCCTTTCATAAATACCTACTCGATTCCAATATCAATCACAATTCATACCAAACCACCATCCTCAAAATATTTCAAACATTTACCCTGAATTTTGCACAAAGTATAAGTGATAGTATTAATTTTAGGTTGAACAAGGAAAAATTGACTAGAGCAGGATTTGGATCTGAGACCTGCCAGCACTACCAACTGAGCTATCTAGCTCTATGTTGGGGTCTCCCTATTTTGCCGCAGGTTCAAGTCCTGCTTTTTAAAAACTTTTCTATGTTCAGCCCAAAATCTTTAATAAGTTCACCCAGTCAGTTTCCCTTGTGGTTTATTACTTGTTATTATCAGTACTACATATTTCTAGAAATACAACTTTTAAAAGTGCCTTGCATGGTAACCCATGGGTCTGAGGATACCTGTGAAGAGAAAATGTTGAAGAGATATAAGTTTTTTGGGGAGGGAGGGAAACGCCAACTGGGGAAAAACCAACGCAGTCCACTAAGGATGGTTTGAGGCAGGATTCGAACCATTGTCCACAGAGGTACAAGGCAGGAAATGAAACCACTGAAGCCAGCAAAGACTGTAACCCTTAATTGTATATATTATATTCAGTCAGTACCAAAAGGTACATTGTCCTCTATTTTAAAGGAATTCCTGATTCCATTAGCCTATTAATCTTTCTTCTGTTTCTCTGGCGTAGTACCCAGTTGTGAACTGACATACAGGCCTAATTACAGGGAATATTATTTGGTGTGCAAACAACCAAACGGCCAAAATGAGAAATGTTATTGACAAGATCAACAATGTCTTACAATAACAACTGACTGTGTACAGATTCAAGCCTACGCCTGCTGAACTACCCAGTATTAACGCTACCCTAATATTTGGCCTATCAATATTATTGGCATGTGATCAGAAGGGCTGTACTTTGTGGACAAACATCTGGACAGACTGACAGTTCTAATCCTGGGGGGGGGGGGGGTGGGGAGGGGCAGGGGGGGGTTTATCATCACATATCCCTCATGACATGTTGGTCATCTTTCATGTTGATTTGATTTCATTGCTAGTTTCAACAGTCAAACCAAAGTGACTGGCTAAATTGGGGTCTGAAAATTATGCCTTTATCTACCCCCCCCCCTTCTCCCTGACATTCAAGTTGAAAGTTGGACTTTATTCTCTAGAGGCAATTTTGAAGTAGCCGGTCAAACGTCAAAAGTATTGTGCTCTTTGAGAACCCTTGCCCACTCATCCTTCTTACAAGGATTTTTGGTAATAAACTACAAGGGAAACTGACTGGGTAAATTTACTAAAGTGGGGTTTGAACCAATGACCTCTGGATTAACGTTCTGGCACTGTACCAACTCAGCTATATCTAGCCCTATGTTGGCGGTCTCCAACATCCACAAATAAGGAGACCGCCAACATAGGGCTTGATAGCTCAGTTTGAGCGCCAGCATAATAATCCAGAGATCATTGGTTCAAATCCCGCTCTAGTCAATTTTTTCTTTGTTCAGCCAAAGAAGGATTTTTTTTCCGATCAGTGGGAATACAGACGATGTTAGTTCTCACATGTGTTTAAAGACATGCACGGTTGCCAAAGTCAATTTAAGAGTTGTGCCCTCACCCAAAATGTAAAAGCTTAGAAAAACAGATATAAAGAGAAACATATAAGTAGTTGTCAAAGTCCGATACTTGCAAGCGGATGTTATCACCAGACTATCCCAATCGGGATATACAATTACCCTGTTGGTACTTTCTTTCGAAAGTGGGTATTACTTCTTAAAGGCCCCCTCTGGCCTTATTTTTTTTCATTTCATTTCCCCGAACTAGTATACCGGGGAGGAAGCTCCTAGCAAGGACGGTATGATCTTCCCCTCACCTCTAGTCCTGATGGGAACTTCACTATGACTAGTATAGTATATCTATTTGTAAAGAAACCAAGAAACCCTGAAAAGTACCTTGCAGCTGCATCCCCTAGGCCTGAAAATACACCTGAAGAGAAGATGCTGAAGAAATCTCAGTTTTAGATGTGGGGAGGGAAAACCCCAAACAGGGAAAACCCAGGCAGTCTGGGACTGAAAACCCAATCCTTGTTTGCGAGACTCCAAGAATAGAGGTGGAAGGCAGTCAAGAAACCGCCAGCCACAAAGTCATCCTTCATGAAAAATATGAAGAATACAAACCTACCCCTCCACTGTCAGAGATTGCACAAGAGGTGTGAAACGTTTAGATATATTCAGTTTCAAACACAATGGCCTCATCTTTTCAATATCCGTATTCAAATGGCAGAGTAGAAATCTCTTTAAATCCAATATGAACAACGCATTGAACAAACGCTTTTAAAAATAAAAGCACTGGTTAAACAATTTTGTTTCTACCCCCCAGAAAACAATGCGATACATCTAAAGGCAAAGGGGAACAAAACAAAAAGCATCTATGTCTTAATCAAATCATCAAGTCCATGACTAAAAAAGCAATTGTAACAGACTATTGATTAATGGTGAAAGAGTGTCTGAAATGAAATTACCTCCATCAAGTCTATGTCATGAAGGGGTTATTAGCGTTGATTCTTGTCCCTACAACGCGGAAGCCGTGCAAAATTTACAACTTGGGAAATTTGTTAAGTGCACCGACAATCAAATTACGCCAGTGTTTCTATCTGGTCCCATATGCGTGTTGGTAAAAGCAAAACAAAAGCTAGACTGTATGCATGTCGTTTATTATCGCACGCACTCGGTCAAGGAAACAAAATTGCGTTACATGTACAAAGTTGCCTCGAAAATTGAGCTTTGTTTAATTTTTCGGTTGTAATGCCCCATGGTTAGCAAAGCCACTGAAGGTGCATACTGTTTCTGACATGTCCTTCCTTGGGTAGGTATACACATTCAAACCGGGGACCTACAACAAAAGAAACAATATGATCCCTGGTTGAGTGAAGGTCCACAGTTGGAAAGTGTGTAAAAAACCAGTGGGAGCTGTTGCCAAAACATGTTAAGTACAAACAAAAGAGAAACTGATCTCTACCCCTAAAAAAAAGTGATGAGTTGGGCAGTCAAGTTGGAGGTGTGGTATCTTTCCTTGCCTTCAAACCTTAGGACCCCGGTTTGAATCCCGCCGGGGGCACTATGTGGATTGTTGTTTTTTAAGTCCCTATCTGATTGCAGTTGGTTTTCCCTGGAATAATTCTTGGGATTGTCCTCCCACATCTAAAACTGAAACTTCCTTCCTTGTCTTCTCTCAATTGGGTTCTTGGCTAGTAAAGAGATTAAGTTCGCTTTTCTGAGAATCCTTTGCTTCACAACCAGAACTAATAATAAATGAGTTACAGGACTTGGCTATGATAGAGCTTCTGAAAAGAGGATCCAGCCATTTCATTTAGAATGGTAAGAACAACTGAGAAAATGTATCGAAAGATTCCAACTTGTATTGACACCATGTAACAGTCTATTTTTAGTTGTGGTTCATATTATGCAAATTTCACTTGAACTTCCAAATGGTGCACTCAAGATGAGCACATTCAGATTGTGAACAATTATAAGCTGAAACCCAAAAGTGATCATGTTCCATGGTTTATTTTCCCAGCCTCTATACATGCCGGCATACAAACCTAACAATCCCGACCAATGGAAGAGACGGGTGGGCTCAAGGCCCTTTCCACCTTTGCTACAGAAATAACATCCTCAGAAGATCTAGGGGGGAAGGATTATCGTGGGCAGTTGTGGAAAGTCAGGCCTAATACTTCATTCTCGTCGTCGGGAAGGCAGTTTTTTCTCTTGATAAAGGGCACCTCAATGAGGGAAATATCTACTGGAACATTTCAAGGGGCACTGAGGCATTGACCAGGGGGCATGATGGCAGTTGCCCCCATGTATTAGGCCTGGAAAGTGATTACAGTCTGATGCATGAGTAAAACCTGAAATATCGCAAAAAGTTTATGAGTTTCCGGGGAAAAAACTTCTACGCAGGGATTTATCAAACGAAACTCACCACCCATAACAATTTTTTTGTTGTATATTCCGGTCTATTCTGCTATATACATGCAGCACTTGGTTGTGAGTACACAAGCACCTGCAAACATGCATCATCTTGTGCGTTAGTTTACCGAGGAAATTACCACGGCCAAGTTTGCACAGCGCCAATAGCGCCACTTGCTCCCTCCACAATAAAATCGCTCATAGCATTGATTTAATTGTCTGCCGTGTGTGTACGTGGGTTGTCAACTTTAACTAGAATTTTCGGCTGTCATTTTTCACTTCACGCTCTATCAATAAATGATTGCAATGAATGCTGAAAGGGAGAGGGATGGCTCAATGAAAAGTGAAGTGATAGTGTACAACGTTCTACTACGTGGGGCAAAACAAATTTAATTGATTATTGTTAGAGGGTATAAAAGGAAACCCTGCTAGTTTGTTTTATTTCCTTTAACAGCAATCAATCAAGTGCAGGGATCACATTCAAACTTTCTGTTACAACAAAGAAAATTACCTGTTGTAAATTCATGTCAAAAGAGGCAACTGAAAAAAACAAACACTTTTTAGATTGTGTGTATCAATTCAAAGGTGTTTAGAGGATACAAACAACCTTTGCAGTGGGAAGAGTATTCAGTGAGGTTTGCAAAACCATCATGGAAATAACTCTTTTTCAATATGTTTTTCTCTTTTTTGTTTTGTGTCCCCCCCCCAAGAAAATTTCAAATCTTAAACAGCATACAAGAGCCCTGAGTGGTGTTTTTTGGGGGGGAAAATGCAAGTGGAAATGACAGTTTTAATTGGCCAGAAGTCCCTCCTCCCAGGAAAAAGAAAGTGGTGCACCCCCTAAATGTGTCCCACTAAATACCTCAGTTTCACCAGTTTCTCCATAAGCTAAAATATACAAAAGGCACTTCACCCTTACATGCTTTCTGACCAAAGTATTAATCCTTGCTCTATGGTATGAGTAGCGATTGTGATGAAACTTCAAAATACAGCTACAGTGAAAAAACTTGTGCATATTCCTTTAGGCCCTACCAGCCGTAAGTCATATAATGTTCTTGTTCAGAACACTGAAAGTATGGCTGTGTCATTTTCTCATTTTCTATTAGGCCTATCAAGATGATAACATTGCAATACTTCTTAAAGGCCCTGTACACTATTGGTAAGATCGAAAAACACAAATGTTCACAGATTCACACATAACTTACATGATTTAAAGTAAGTAATGGTAGAAAGGGTTCCTTAAAATATCTCTGCCTAAAATGCTATCGTTTCTGAGAAATGAATAAAACAATAGTTTTGATCGCGCGCGATGTTTGAAAAACAGAAAACACATAAGGTCTCTTTTCACTATTTTCTTGTGATATCGATGACCAATTGAGCTCAAATTTTCACAGGTTCATTATTTCATGTATATGGTTAATCACACAAAACATGAACTTTGTTTGCGACTGTTTTGTCAGCTCTACCAATCCTGTGTAATACCTTTAAGACGATCAGTAAAATGTTTAATTCTATAATTTCAAAAAAATTGCTTCAAGTTCACCAAAGATTGTCAAAACCATGCTTTGCTGTTTAGAGAGGAATTTTTACACCACAAAGCACGAACCCGAATCACAGGTTGACAATTCACAATTTGTTCCAAACCTAGGCAAACTAGAGGGTGGCCCTTTTGGACTACTGTCAATATTGACTCAGCAAAGTTGATAAAAAGTCCAGCGATTTGCCTAGCAAGTGAAGTGGCTACCACAGTGATCCAAAACCTATGATCCACTGCAAGATCGGCCCCTCTGGTATGGTATGGACAACCATAATGGGCCTACACGTCCCAGCACTGTTGGTTTATGCGTGTTGACTCCAAAGTTTAAACAAGACAACTTGAGCCTGACCCCAGAAGAGTTCATTGGGCAATTATTATGTAATCTTATTTGACTTGCATCTAATCTCTTAAATAAACATTTCTTTAAAGGCTTATCATAGGAGCTGTGCCCTCAAACTAAGGTCACGCTGCACTGTGATCATTTTTGACAATTTCAAGGCAGCAGGTAAACACAGAGGACCATTAGGGACTCTGCACAGTAGTAGCCCATGATGAAACCACACTACACAGGTGTAATTCCTTTATCATGTGGAACAATGGTCTGATACAGTCAACCAGATAAGCCGTTTTGTATGGCCATTTTCAAAACCACTTCTTCGGCTTGGGCTCCTGCTTAGGCTTCGGCTCAGACTTTGTAAAGTTCCTTTGAAAGCGAGCACTTTCGGCACAGGGTTTCAAATGTGGACAGAGCCTAAGCCGAAGGTTAAGCCAAGGCCGTGGTTTCGAAAAGGGCCTCGATGGAGATGATGGGAAGGCAGAGTGTGTTACACTCAGAAACAGTGTTTTTAATCTAAAGCCGTATCCTGGCATAAAGTATGCACCGATACCAAAATTGTCTTGAGCAATACTGTTTTCTTTTGTGTTGTCTAAAATGCTGTCATCTCCAAGAAATAGTGGGGAGCAGAGTTTTCTTTTTCTTTTCTTTTTTATTTTTTATTTACTGTTGTTATTTGGTGTCTTTTAGGCGGTGAGGGTGTCATGAAAATTTGTGTAGATTAGTTCCCTGATGGGTTTCTTGAAAACTAGAAAAAAAAGAGTAAATTTACTCAATCAAAAACCAATGCTGCGTTGTCACTTATTATCTTTTTCTAGTATAGTATGATTTGGGTTTTGGTTGTTGTTTTCTTTCTCTTTTGCATGTGTGTGTGTTTCACTTTATCAATTTTTTTTACGAGTGTGTATGTTGAACTGTAAGCAACAGAGATTGAAGATCTTAGTTGAGGGTGCATGTTGTGTGTATAACTTCTCCCTTCTTCATTTTTATATGTTATCGCTTTTTCAACTCTTTCTTAACACCTTTTTACTAGTGTACTCCCCACTCCGTAAGAAGAGATTTTTAAAAATATGTTGTAGAGTCAAAACCTTGTCAGCTGTGCTACTGCAACGCCACTCACTCGTTGCGTGAATATGACATCTAAGTTGAAGTGCTTATGTAAATTTAAACTTGAAGTAAATTTGTCTGTACCTATCTAAACTCAGAGAAAAAAACACGGAGCCATAAGCCTTTTGTTGGTTGATCTAGTCATAAACCTAGGCTTTTGGAGATTGCAGATCAATCATATTGCGCTGTGTTCAAACCCATTAAATATCCAGACGGCCAGCGCATGTTAAACATTACATTGCTGCTTGCTGCCCCCATCCCCTCCATCACTCTGCCTGCCCCAAGGAAAAAAAAATTGACCCATAAACTATTAAATTTGAATGAGCGGTTTCAATAAGTAACATCATTGACTGAAAGGAGGAAAGGGCAGAGAATTAAAGTGTCATTCTGTGCAAGGATTCTTAGATCCTCTGTCCTACAATGAAACCCATCAACTCTGTACCTGTACAGACCTATAGCCTACAATCTTTACAGTTTCAAATAAAAAGGGAAATATCAGCAGTAACTGATTATTTCGATGCAAATCTGAAAAACCGACAAATAAGCACGCGCGCTACTAAAGATTATTCACTGGTTTGTCAGATTGTGGCGGTTAGGTGTTTTTTTTTTACAATTTTGTTCATTGGAAATACCTTTTTCATGAAAGATAGGGATGGTTGCACTTGCCATCGAACGGAAAATTAAAATGTATGCAGAATTCTAATTGGAGTTGTTCTGTTTTCAACCTTAAGGAGAACACAGTAAAAAAAAATTATAAGGTGCTGGCGTGTGCTTAGAAGAGATAAAACAGAGTTGGTAAAAAACAGAAGTAGTTGAGAGATCATTGCCTTCAAATCTCTCAAAATGTTGCTGGTTTGAATTACTCCTTATTATTTGCAAGAGTTGATCATGCACAAAAACACCTCCATATTTTGTAATTAGTGAGTAGTGTTAAAAAAAAACCACAATAAATTTGCCTCTTGAAATGCAACTAGCGGAACATAGTGTCTGCCATTTGGTGGAGTCAAAAATTTGGTTTAACAAAATAGCGAACGTGTTCTTATTCATTTCGAAACAAATGCTTCTTATCGCCCAAAGCGCTAAATCCAAAGGCAATGTGCCACAAGAAAGACAGGGGAGCTATAAACTGCTCTGCTTAAATTATTGAGGAGAGCTCTTGCACTCCTCAGAACCAAACTTCACACATTGATCTAAAAAGTGAAAAGAATACATGAGATTTCAGATAATCTGACTGTTTATGATTTTTAAGTTAAACAGGTAAGTACCTTCTGAAGATTCATATACATGTGTACCGAATTGCAGGACTGGGTTGGCGGATTTATATTTTTGTTACATGATCAAAGCAAACAAACAGCTGCAAATATTGCTGTTTTTTCCCGCCAATTTTTTAAAACTTTAAGGAGTGCTTTATTTCAGACACCTCTGACAAGGCTAAGGAGTGTTTTTTTTCTCAAGTTTTTGCAAAATTGTTTAAGCTATTTAATAAATTTTATTGAAGCAGATAAAATAGATTGTCAAAAAGAAAAACAATGGCTTCTTAACAACAACAAAATTAGTATCCATTGTCATGAACTGTATACTGGTTAAATAAAAAATTAATGTCATATTTTTGAAAATTAGCGAAGTGGAGTTAATGTGCTTTTCATTTCTGCGCAATCCCTTTAAAACTTGAACAGCCTGAAAATTGAATTTTGTCAAAACACCAAACTTATACCTAGCTGCATTTCACCATGAAGATGAAATTGAGATATTTTTTGACTGTACTGAAACGATCAAAAAGGTAAACAAAAAATTAAATTTTTCAGTGGGGAAGATTATATTAATTGACCAATTTATACTTAAATGATAACGTCTTCTTCTCTAAATCTAGTCAAACGCATTTATGAAAAAAATAGTGTTAGGGACTGAGCGACCACAAACGGATGACGCCGTGAATCAGTGATGGAAAATCATTGCCGAACAATAACAAGCTTGCTATTTCGATTGTGTTGCATGAAAGGTAATTATGAAACAATAAAACACTTAACCACTGAGCGGCGCTGCCTAAAATCCCTCAAAAGAGTCCCTGCTCACTAAAAGCCCAATTATAGTCCTCTATAATGGCTTCGATTAATTCCATTTATTCATTAATTCCTGAATGGAAAACATGGGCACATAGAATTCTTCTAAGTGCAAATAAGAACATTTCCACACAAATGATTAGGATTTGGACTGACAGAGAGGGCTAGAACGACCGCACTCCAAAGTGAAGGAGTTGTTTCACAAACCAGTTTCCCTGACATTTTGTGAAGCACTTAGGATTTTCTCACTACGGAGAGAAAGTCAAGGCTACTACTATACTGTTGTCTGCGGTTGTTACAGCTTAAAAGGGCTAGGTTAATCAATGATGAAAAGACCAGCCTTTGTCCGTTAAGAGCCATTCTGTCCAGGAACAATGCTTTCTAATTGCTGAGATCTGTGGGACAGAAATTCCTTTACTGGAAAAATCCATTACAAATAGAATGAAAATCAGATATGAGAGGTTTTTTTTTAAAGGTGCTGCCTTGATACATATATACGAGGCAGCAGTTGTAGCTTCTTGAAAAATGTGTCCCCAGTACGTGCATCTGCATTGACTTTACGTCGGGCAAAAAACGCTTTGGCGTCTTCACGTGTGAGCCATAATGCGGTGCAAACTCCGACAAATAAGAGGGATTGCACAACCCAGCATTTTAGCAATGGTGTCAGATTTACCAATTAATTGTTAATTATCTTGGAAATACATTGTACTTTGATAAGTTTTTTATGGCCTGGAATAACTAACTCTTAGTAAAAGCATTTATGTTTTCAAAATGATTTGTGTATAATAGGAAACTGAAATAAACTAATTTTGAAAAGTTGTGTTTTTTGACCAACCAAATATTTACACTTTTAGAGTCTTATGTTTTGTTACAAACATACAAAAACGTGCAACAAAACAGTGACATCACACAATGTTTTAGCCCCAAAAACACATCTAAAGTATCCCACAAGTATATAATGGAAAAAAGTTTGACAATCGGACGTATACTTTTTGAGATATGGTGGTCTCAAGAATGGCTAATTAAATATTCCTTTTATTATAACCAAGTCAATTAATTAACGATGTCCTGCTAATTCTATTTAATAACTTCATGACGTAAGCTTTGATATGGTATCTTGTGCATATGGAATTGTGAAGTATATAACTATATAATACCAAAATCCGTGTAGAAATCCTTTGGGAAAAGGCTGTTAAGCAAAAATAGTATAAACCCCAGAAAATCTGGACGAAAACAATAGGCGTTTGGGCTATAGGGCCGAAACCCCTACTAATGCACACAAACCACCCTGAGAACAATCAAGGCTCCAACAGGAATGTAATACACGAAATGATAATGCAGTTGGAATACAAGGGGTGAGGAAAGACTTCAGACATCAAATACACTTTGAGTTGAGTTTTAAAGGTATTTTTGGAACTAGATGTTTGAATATGCCCACTCTGGTTAAATTGCATGAAGCCTTTCTATCCTGGTCATTTTGGTGTATTTTATCTTTTTCCCCTTTTACTCTAAATATTTTAAATTATGGTTTTTGTTATTTTGTTAAGGTTTGGTGTCCTTTTTGGGCTTGCTGCTTTTTTTTAGTTTAGTTCCCGGCCTATTTTACTCTGTAAATGATGTGTTTTTTTTCATGTGACCACAGGGCCCCCAGGGAGAACAGTTCTTTGATAACTGATGGGGCTCACCCTGGTTAAATAACACAAAATAAATAAATAAACAAATAAATATACAGAGGTAATGAATTCCATAACTGAGGAGCAGCTGTAGAATACACCCTGCTCCCCCACACTAGGAGGCTCAAAACTCTTTGAGGCGCTAGATGACAGTAACCAGGAAGAGTCACAGATGTTTAAAAAAACTCACAAAATAAATGACCAATTACAACTTTAACCCTCCTGTATGAATGTTATGGTTATAGAATCTACCAATAACCCTAAGAGTTGATATGAGCAACAGATTCTGCAAGGCTTTACTGAAGTTGCAAGGTGTTGCCTTGAGCAGGGTAAGGGAAGTGATCTGTGATTGATGAGGCAGATAGTTATGTTGCGCAACGGATCAGGGCCCAATTTCATAGAGCTGCTAAGCACAACAATTTGCTTAGCATGAAATTTCTTCCTTGATAAAATCAGGGTTACCAACCAAATTTCCATGTGTTGCATATGTTCAAGGTCACTTGTGGAAGAAGAAGTGTCAAGAAATGCTTGTGATACCACAACAGTATGTTCCTGTATGGTAGCAATGAAGTTCAGACGTTTTTTTCAGACGTTCTTGTTCCATCAGTGACGTCACATCATGAGCAAGGCCTGTTTCCCAGAGAGTGCTATTGTGGAGTCAATTTATATGAACAATTAAGAGTGGGGAAAGTAACATGATGTATACTTTCAGCTGATTCGTTATTTTGTTTCAAATGTCAAGTAATGAACCACAAGGGAAATTGACTCATTATTTTATTTATAACAAACATTTACATGGCATATGGACAAGGTAGTTTGGCAGACATCCTTTTAAAAAATATTGTCCAAGGTTGGTTGGAAAGTGTATCATGTCCCGAATGTCCTATTTCATAGAACTGCTTCAGTACAAAAAGTAGCTGAGCACAACCAAATTATGCTTACCAGAATGAGATTACCAGCCAAAGCACCATGTCACATCTACCATCTGTGACTGGTCTCCTGCAAAGTTTTGCTCAGCAAAACGTTTTAAAACATTCTGTTAGCAGCTCTATGAAATTGAGCCAGCTGACTGAAGAGTTATAACATAGTAGATGCAGCAGTTTCCAAACATAGCTAATGCTATAACTTATTTTTGATTAAAAAAGCACACAAGAAGCAGCAGTTTACTAATATAAGTAAAGCTATATACATCTTGTTTCATGAAATGATATATACCCTGAGCAGCAATTTTCCCAATACTGCTGCTACTATTTGGTTTGACCTGTCTCCACCAATGTTTGACCACAGTCTTGGGTAAAACCAACTTGAAATACTTGTATGTTCCTTTATGCAATTATTTGGCCAACGAATATATAACCAATGCTACGTGATGTTTGAAGCTTTGCATGTTGTGGAAAAATAAGAAGTAAACTAGTAAACTTGCGGGTACAACAAATGTGTAAATGGTTGTACCCGCACTGGTTTGCTAGTTATAGTTATTTCTTATAACTAATGCTGTACCTCATTTTGATTCAAAGACAGTCAGCAAACGCCAGGCACGAGATTAATGACATTGCCAATACTGTATCATTTCTGTAACTAACAATCATACACATTCACTTCACATTTTCTCCCCGCAACTTCCGTTTTGAAACCCTTGTCTGTCTCACTCAAAGAAACTTGATCGTTTCATGCACCTTGCTTGCTCTGGCAGCCCACGACCAAAACTCTGTTTTTAGAACGTGACGATCTGGCCCTTTTCTTTTCAAACCACGCATCAATGGGCCATTCAAACCATCTTTTTATTCTCTGTTTTTGTGTGTTTCTTTTGCAGAGTTTGGCAGTCATGTGGTTTCAAAACCCTCCTCCACCATTTTGGCAGCTTGCCTGTGTTTCCCTGCTCTTTTGACGGAGCAACGTCCATGATGTCATCTAGAGTTTAGAATCGGCTATTGTGGTTGCTTTTGTCACGTCTTCAGAAATGCACAAACAGTCCATTATTTTGGATTTCTTTTCCGCTTTTTCTTTCCAGCTCCCCTGAGGAGGGCCAATATGACAGAGGATTTTTGTTGTCAATGAACAGAGTTGCACCACTACTTCTTTTGTTTGTTCACAGCTCACAGAAAACAAAACAGCCCCCCCCCCTCCACCTCAACAACAAAACGGGGAAGTGTTAGAGAACCGCATTGCGGTAATCGTGTTTGGGCTAGTTGTGCATGAGCTCCATGATCCTACAATGAGAGTTACTTTGTCGTACTCAAATGCAGACTGTTGACGTTTTCCGTTCACAAACTTCTTATCGTAGCAGCCACAAGTGCGGATTTAATGGAGGTCTATGTTTTTTGGTAAAAATTGTCTGTAATCGGTGAAAAGTTAAATGCATAACACATCCCTAAAAGTTGACTCGAAATTTACCTGCTTTTATTTATTTGAAAACTGATTGTCAAGCTCAGAAGGGAATTCAAAGTCAAGTTCATTTACAGGACTCAGGAGAGTACTGAGTATACAGTGCTAACACATATCAGTGTATGGGTAAAACACAAATATTATTTATCCCAATGCTTTTTCAACATCTACTTTGTTAAGATTCAAACTGACTCTAGCAACAGGGCAAGCTCAGTGGTCTAGTGGTAAGACATCTGCTCTAGAATAGCAAAGGTTGTGGGTTCGAATCTCACCTGAGTAATATGCCATGGATTTTTTTTACAAAGGACTCGGGAGAGCACTGAGTATACACTGCGTAACACACATTGGTGTAATGGATAAAAACACAAGGATACTTCTTGTTTAAACATTTTGTTTACAATAAAAATAAAAACAATAAGGCTTGATTTAGGGGTTCAACTAACTCAGGCCTGCAAAAAAACATAAACAGCTACACTTTTCTCTTGATATATCCAAAATTGATATTTGCAATGACCAATATTGATTTTGTTGATGCTTCACACTTCCGATAATTTCTGATGATGGACAGATTTCTGTTTCTATTCAGAGCCTTTGTTAATCCCACCCCCAAAAAGGGTCCATGGTGCAAGTATTGTCTCTCTGTGCTTGTGCTAAACCCATGAAAAACTGCCCCCCCCCCAAAAAAAAAAAAAAGAAGGGAAAAAAATCCGACAACTGGTGGCTCTGCAACTGTGGACTCGACCTCTCAATTATCACGCTGACAATATAGCGTACCAATCAAATATTGACAGTAGATAACTTCCCTTGCTGTGTAATGTTACTGAATACTGGTCCGTCTCGCAAAATATTCCACCGAAATCCGGAATTCAATTGAGTATTATCCCTGTTTGACCAAGGTTGCCCTTAGAATGTAGGTATTTTCCTTGAGTCATAGGAAAACAATATGACATTTCCTGACATTTTGTAGTCAAACAATTTTGGTTTTGGGCTGAGATGAATGAGATAGTGTACTGCAAATTTTAAGAAGTAGCATTGATGATGTTGGCGAGACTGTTTCGCTGCTATGTTTTCATTTATTCATTCTAAAAAATTAGTCAAAATATTGGGCGTATTGCGACTCTTTGGTTAAGGGGGGGGGGTGCAGAGGGATCGATTTGCCCAAAATTTTACACATAGAAACACAAGTACTAATTTATAATAAAAGTCTTTTTGCTTTCTCACTCTCAGTCCATTTTTTTCCTTCTTGCTGTGCCCAAACTTTCCCCACTGTTTTGTCCAAATTTGAAACTTCCATTACTTCCAGTGCTCTGAGACTCGGACTTGGTCTCAGAGCACCAAGTGCTTTTTTTTAATTCACCTTACCAGTAGCACCCTCTTGTTTTCTAACAAAACAATTTAGTGGTTTGGGTATTTCATTTTCTAAACTTCATCAATATCCTGTATCAAAGAGAATATTAGTATTATATATAAATACTCTCAATTTTCACAAACAAAAAACACAATTCACATTGGTTGCCTGTTAATGCCCCCCCCCCCGAACACAAAATGGTGATATCCAATATTCAAAAATAAATATATCTGTAGAGGAAGCATGTTCCTTCCTCTATGGTGGCAGCTTTGTTATCTGGCCAGTCTGAAACACAATTGGACACATTGATACAGAAGAGCTATTTGATTGCGCACTTGATTGATTAAAAGTATCTTTCTTCTTGCACTTGAAACGGTGAGACTACAAATACGGGTTTATGTAGGTTATTCTAGTTCTATTTTTAAGACAAAAAGGTGTACACTTTGAGAAAATAAGGGTTGGGAGCAGGGATCAAAATTTACATAAGACCACAGGCCCAACCGAGGCCAGTGATTTCAGCGTTGGGCCAGTAAACTCACATGTGATTTCTTGAACAAAAACAAATCATGTTCAAATGTTGACTTGAGTTTGATAAATATCTTTCAATAAGACAAACAAGATAAAGCTTCTTATTTTAATTCTGTTCTTGTAAACAAATTTCTGGTCCAGTAACAAATTTTGAGCTACAAGCCCTGCGGGTCTTGTTGATTTTTTCCCTGAAATCTTCACTTTGAAGAGCTATATTTTTTCCCCTTTAAAAAACATTATAATCAGCCATTTTGTTTCCTAAGTAGGCCTACAACTTGGTGATAAATTCTACAAAAAAAGGATAAACAGAAAACAATCTTACATACAGGTACAATAATTGAAAAAAAAAAAACACAATCAATGCAGCCAAACTTGTACACAATTATTTATACAAAGAACTTGTAAATTTTCTTGATTGATTATTAGTGTACAAATTCAATGACAAATGATATCATGTGTCTGTCCATCAAGCTTCTTAACAACCCCACTGAAGCCAGGGATGTGGTATAAATTATTGAGAACAGGGAGCACTAGGCTTACTGTACCTAAAGGCTTTGACCTGGGGGGGTTGGGGGCTCACATTTTTTATTTTGAAATCCGAAAACAAAGATATATTTTAAGATTTTTATATATCATCGGTATTTGCCAAACTTATACCTGTCTTAAAAAGTCAGATTTTACTCTCGTTCCTGAGCTCTTCTTTTTTAAATACAAATGTAAATAACTTCATAAATAATTACAAATCAGTGGGTCCTTGGGTTGGAACCCTCCCAAGCACCCCCAATTAAATCCACAGCAATCATTGAAGTCACAGTTCATCTTTTTTTAACCCCTGTTCAATTACATTGAGAAAATGATTGCCAACGTCCATTCTGTACTGATAGACAGTTACAGCTTAAATCAAAGCCACACAACATCTGTGGTGTAGTATCTTACAACTGAATAAAATATGGGACTTGACCATCCATCTAAACTAGCAGTATGGAACGTACCTGTGCCATTTGGAATGTGAAGATGGTTCACCTCCTCTCAGTGGTGTAACCAATATTTTCAGTGTTTGTTATCTTTTGTTTGTTTGATTGTTGTTGTGAGTTTTGGGAGGTTTGAGGGGCAAAGACATTTTGTTTATTTATTATTTATTATTATCAGGCCTATTATTGTTATTTTTTGGTACTTATTTATTTATTTATTTATTTATTATTTATTTTTTATTTTTTGAGGGGGGGCTATTAAATATTTAATGTAACATTCATTGGGTTGCCCCTCCCCACCCCAATACAATGAGGAACTCGGCTCCAGACATTTGTCCTTTTGTGTACAAATGTGGCTCACAAGAATGGACAGGCTGCCACCATTGTTTATCATCAGCCGTAGCTAACAGCCAAGACGATACTCCGGAAGCTAAAAAAAGTTCCGAAATATAGTACCGCGCAGACACACGAGAAATATCTTGGAATACTGACCCAAAGTGGTTAAAGTGAAGACATTAAGCAAGGTCAAGATTCCTTGTCATGAAAATGTGAGGCATGTACTAAATTCAATGTAACTTCTTGCTCTCGCTACATTCTCAGCAAATTGTCTCAAATAGTTGGGGGAAATTAACGGTCGATAAAAAAAAATATACAAAAAACAGGAACAAAACATATTCACACTTTGAAATTTCCATCGTCCCAATATTTAACACCTCTGCCGAACCAGAGTCAGACAGCTAGGGTGCTCTCTTGTAGTGCCACCCAAAACTGACAAGTCTTTATCTCAGACACTAAGAGTAACAAAATCAAAACCAATTTGACGAGCGAGGCCTGAGCACTTGACACAAGCCAACGCCGGAGACACGACATAAATTACATAAAGCCATGTTGCCTATCAATTACCAAGTCCTATAGGGACACCCAACGATAATCAATTTAACACCGATGCTCCATTTCACTAAAAGCAATGATACACAGAAAATTACATCCCCATTTTTTTTCTTTTTCTTTTTTTTCTTCTTAATTTTTTTTTTTTTTGGAGGAAGTAAAACATCCAGAGTAGAAAACATTGTTGCTGTTTCCCAAAGTAATAATGGCAGGGTTGTAAAGCATGCTGCGCGTGGCACAATTCAATCACTGCCGATGTCTGTCTTATTGACAGTGTATCAGACCTACCCATTAGATGCTAGGATGTATAAATACTTGAGTTTCCATGGTGGGGAAATTTTGTACATTGTTGGGTCCATTACTCATTAAAGGAAATCAAATAATTAATAAATATCACGAGGAACAAATACACCAGTGGATACAAATAATAGGAGTTGGTAAACGGAGAGCAATTGGTATGGCCCTGGGGAGGAGGAAGGAGGGGGGGGGGGGGTTGGGG
Source organism: Pycnopodia helianthoides (assembly GCA_032158295.1). Lineage (NCBI taxonomy): Eukaryota > Metazoa > Echinodermata > Asteroidea > Forcipulatida > Asteriidae > Pycnopodia > Pycnopodia helianthoides. The sequence continues at coordinate 25,850,154 of CM063243.1, forward strand.
AGTGAGATGACTTGATAAGGAATGCTTCAATACAGGCCTTGATTGACTCAAGTCTTGGTCAGTATTAGCACTTCAGTTATCAAGAACTGAGTCAATTGGAACAACTCTTCTGCCCAATTGACTGGTAATTGACTTGTTTTTACACCTGCACTTACTAGCATTTAAATCTTAGGTTCTGGACATCATTTGACATGGTTTGGAAGGGGAGTTACATGTAGCCTACGGGATTGACAATGATGATTGAGGGAGGCTCATTAAAATCACTTGTCCTCTTAACTGGAAACGAGGAAACAGAAGTGGTGATAATTTATTCAAAACCACTTTTCCTGACCATAATTTTGGTAAGCATCGGTAATTGTCAAAGACCAGTACCCCCAATTTATGTGACACAACATATACACAAAACAACAAAACCTGTAAAGGTTTAAACTCATCGGAGTCACAAGAAAATAGTGAAAGAAACATTGGGTTTTTTACTTCGCAAGATCAAACTTACCCATTTCTCAAAAACTATGGCATTTCAAGCAAAATCTCTCAAGGGAAGTTTTCCACAATGACTCTTATCTTTCGAGCATTAAGATGTATGCAAATCTGGAATTTTTTTAATCAATATTACCAATGTTGTATACACCCTAAAATAGCTCTGTTAATGATTTCAAATGATTACATAATTATCCGCCTAGTCTTAACATCAGGTCTTGAGCTTCGCTCTTGAAGGGGCGCGGCAATTTTTCACTGATAAGGGGGCACTTCTATGAGGAAAATGTGAATTTGTATTGGAACTTTGCACAGGGCACCACTGCAATTGCTGCGGGTGCCGTGGGTTATTTCGAGGCCTGTAACATACCTTACTTCAGCAGTGTGAGATGTTAGCTGGGTCTGGTGTACGTTCCACCATACTCCTCCTCCTCCCCATTGGTAAGTAAACTGTCACCTGGTGAGAATTCTCCAAAGTTATGTTGCAGCGGTAAGACGGCAACAAATCTAACTAGCCACTGGACTGTCACTGGGAGAAAACAAATCAAACTGTATAATACTTTAAAGAAGTTGTGTTTCTGAAACAGCTCTTTGATTCTGACCACCCCGGCTCTCTTCAGAGCCAGCACCCCTCCAAAAGAGATTTTAAACATGGTTGTACCCGTAAGTTTACGAGCAGGGTTATTTTAGTTCAGCTCATTTGTTGCACTTCTGTTCATTTTTAGTTATACCCTTCACAATTGTCTCACTTTCGAGAAAACTGGGACTGAAATGAAAGAATATTGCACATAATTACTGCATACACTTCATTCAGTCCAAATCGTATAGATCCCATTACCTTAAATCACCTAATCTTAGTTTGGTTTTGGGGTTGAACAAAGAAAAATTGACTAGAGTGGGATTTGAACCAACTGAGCTATCTAGCCCTATGTTGGCGGTCTCCCTATTTTGTCAATATCTTAGTTTGTTAGACTTTGTTGGATTGGCATGGGACCCAATTTTGTTTACCTGCTAGCATGCAGCAGTGGAACACTTATAAAAAGGGAGGGGGCGGACAAAGTCATAATACATCACTTCTATGCACCCAAAAATGCCCTCCTCCTGCTATCATTTGTTAAAGGAACATTACAGAATTGGTTTTTGCTAATAAAACAGTTGTTGGCAGCGTAAGCACTTTATGTAATCCACCATATACATAAACTGACAAACCTGTAGAAGTTTGAGATCGGTCGGCCATCTGGGTCACAAGAAAATAGTGAAAAACCGATTACACATTTGCATGAAATCATATAGATTCAACAAATGAATAAAAGGCTCACTGAGCGATAAGCTCCATTCGGAAAACTAGTTTATTCATTTCTCATCAAATATGGCATTTCAGACAGAAATATTTCAAGGGATGTTTTCTACTATCATCATCATTAGACCGTGTAAGTTTTATGTAAATCTGTGATCAAAAAGTATATTTTACAAGTTTTTTCTTACCAATTCTGTAATGTTCCTTTTAAGGAAGTTTCATCAGCTTGGGTAGCCAAAATAGCTCCCTTTTTCACGGGTGGCAAGGCCTTCCCCTTTCTTCTGCTGCAAACCAAGAATATTGCTAAGTACATTTTTCTCTGCTGAGCATTCAATAGGGAACCAGTCATCACACCCAATCCACAAAGAATACTCTTGGCTGATATGAGTGCCAAGCAAAGTCTTGTACAGTTGCAATTCTTGACAATGGGCCCAGGCTTCTAAAAGAGACCTACATGTAGGCCTGATTTCAGCTAGCTGTTAAAGGTCCTGGGAAGTGATATTTTTTCACATTGCCTTTCAGGGGCGTAATGTATGGTTTGGTATTAATAAAACACAACACTTACTAATTTTATGAGTAGTTATAAGTAATCACCTCTTAAACAAACCTTTCCCCATAAAATTTGTATTATCCATTTGGATATTGCCTGGTGGCGCACTTTTGTGATGCAGACCTAGGCACTGAATGACATTGCACATGCAGTGACATAAACTGTCCTGACTATTTACAAGTGTAGCTCTGGTGTATGTTTCACTGCAGCCATCCAAGTTCTTTGTTATTTGGATCTGGTGGGAATCTGTGTAGACTGACACCATCTGTAGTAGTGTTGCTACCAGCAACAATACACCTTGATAGCATTTTCCATGCTAAAGCCAAATATCAAGAGATCTGTCCAAATAAACAAGCTCCGTAAGTTACTGATCGCCGCTCACCGACCAATCAGCATGTTCCTGAAGTCTTTGTCACAAATTCATCCCCTTTTAGGAGCATGGGTTTCCCCAAAAAAATTATTGTTTTTTGGGGCGATACAAACCTCCAATAATTATAAATATTAAACAGACTTGCATTTATAGATTAGTAAGTGCATATTTTATAGTTTAAACTGATAAAAATTTCAAGTTCATATGACCTTTAAGCGCGCAACAAACTAGAAGGGCACTAGTCACAACGATGTAAATTATGTGGCCTCCTGGCTAAAGACCTGTTTCTGCTAAGCATCATTTTTCTATGCTAAGCAATTTCTTATTGCTCCCAACCATTAATACAAATCAGAATCAATCCGAGTCAGTGTGGTATATAGATTTGTCAGTACTTCAAGAGTGTTTTATATTCGTATCTCATGGAAAAATCCTGTTACAGAAGTATTGTTAAACCTGTTTGGACATTAAGTATCCAGATTCTTTTTTAATCTCAGTGTGGATATTTGTTTTTAAATCTAGGATGTCCCTTTTTAGTTCTACCTAAAGTTACACCCAACCATTCGAAGGATACAATCTGCTGACCTCAATCAGATCCGCAGCTAAATTGGTACGACAAAGTCAATATTTAGTATAGTGGGTAACTCCAGTCTGTTCCGGAGGTGAAGTTCTCAAGACTTAATCACATCAAACCAAATGACGACTACAAGTTGGCGAATGTGACAAATGATGAGACCTTGGAATGCTCATTGATCAAATAGAACGAAAATGTGAGAAATTAAAATGCGTCAACTTACGAGCAATCCGTCTGCAGTTGCTGAATGCCGTGAAAACGCATCTATTGAGCCGACAGTGATGAAGTTGTCTCGTCTGTTGTATACCACCACACATATTGACAATGCACTTGAAGTATAAACAAATAAAGTTGGGGGCTTGTGTTGGTCCGGCGGTGATGAAAGCAACCTTTAGTGCACCACTGGGTCAATCAACCTCAGATGTATTCTCTTCAGCTACGCCGTGTGGGAAATCTGCAAACAGAACGTTTACGGGTTCGAATGAAAGCATGGATGTTTATCAGCGGTATAATACTGTTATCCAAGCTTTACATCATATGCAAACAAAAAGGAAATCTGACGATGACATTGATTCTGTGCACACTTCACCGGCAGATGAATGTGACATGGTGTGGAATGTTACGTTGAATTGAATCTGAATGAAATACTGCGGGATACAAACAGACGGGACAGAAAGCAAGCTGATAAAAGGTCAACTTAGGATCGCTTCCAATGACATTAAGTTTTCACAGGATTGTTAAATTAAAATGAGAAAGCTAAATGAGTATCAATATATTTTTGTAATTAAAGTTAAAGGAACATTACAGAATTGGTAAGAAAAAAACTTGTAAAATATAATTTTTTATCACAGATTTACATAAAACTTACACAGTCTAATGATGATGATAGTAGAAAACATCCCTTGAAATATTTCTGACTGAAATGCCATATTTGATGAGAAATGAATAAACTAATTTTCCGATAAGAGTTTATCGCTCAGTGAGCGTTTTATTCATTTGTTGAATCTATATAATTTCATGCAAATGTGTAATCGGTTTTTCACTATTTTCTCGTGACCCAGATGGCCGACCGATCTCAAACTTCTACAGGTTTGTCAGTTTATGTATATGGTGGATTACATAAAGTGCTTACACTGCCAGCAACTGTTTTGTTAGCAAAAACCAATTCTGTAATGTTCCTTTAAAGTTGCATGGTCAGACGTTCGCCAAAGGATACAATTTTTTTAATAGTTTTTTTTTTCTCTGAACAAATTGTAACAGATGATGCTGTTTCAAAATGGGACAAAAAACATACAAAAACTTTCACATAATGCCACACACAATGCACAAAATACATGTAATATTCACAACTGTTTTGTGGCTGCTGGACATGAGATAATGTCGCAGATCCTGACAATAGTTCATTTATTGGTTTAAATTAACCACAACTTACCATTGGCAGATTTTTATCCCGCATTACCTTCCATGAGAGCTTAATACCCTCAAATCTAAACAAAACTGCTATTCTTAAATTTTCATTTGAATTTTGGTGTAAAATCTGCCAATTGTAGGACCTAACACCTTTAATATTCAAAATGCTTTTAAAACAGTACAAATTTTAAATCTTAATAATGGAAATAAAGAACATAGTACAGTAATTTAAACACAATATCTTAAACCCTAGCAGAAAGAAATATTGTCATTAACAATAAAGAAAAACAAACAGTGGTGACAATGGGGGGGGCATTTTACCATCAAATTAATTATATCATTGTCTCCCTTTGTGTTGTAATAAAGTTTGTTTGCTAAACAAGGCACTATCCAGTACCACTTGTTTATTTTAATCACTTTTACGGCTAATGGTTTATACATTTAGATATTCATTTGCCCCCAACCATTTCTTTGCCCCTCACTTGCCCCTCCCCCATAACTTTATAGAGCTGCAACTTTGATAAAGTTTCAATTTTTCATTGTGTTAAAGGCACAACATTGGCCTACACGTAACTCTTCTTTTACTTTGCTTAAAGTTTCATTACAATTTCTGGTTTTGTTTCAAGACAAAACATTTAAAACTTTGAATAATTTGAGACTAGTACTATAGCAGTAGCAAGGGCAATATACTTTGACCAAATTAAAAACAGTGAGTAATATTTTGACTACTACAAATACAGTGTAAAAACTAAAACAAGTAGTATTTGAATAAATTTTCATCCATGCTGCAACCTCACTTTCACTGTAACATTTAAAAGTCGGCATGTATTTAGCCCGATGCGGCTTTTTTAAAAGTAAACGATATAAAGCCGGAACGGCACTGAACATGCGCAGTGACTCTTTTGGGGGAACTTTAAAAAAATATTTTTTAATATTGCTCTGTTTTTTTTCATTCCACGGCCGGGGTCTCAGATGGTCTCAGTTATGGTCTCAGCGGTAACTAAGGCCCATTTCACTGTACTGTGTGGTGTTCTAATCTAAAATCATCTTGATCAAAATGTCAGATTTGTTTCCCTGATCTCATAAATATGAACCCAAGAAGCTTTTTATGTGTCTTTTACGTATACAAACCTTAATTCGGCGTTGAGCAAAAATACGAAAATAACTCCTACAACCGAAGACCACTAACCAGAAGATTTTAAGATTCTTGCACCGTGCAACTTTCTGTCGACACACTCACCCCGGATAAAATTAAAGAGCTCGGTCAAGCGCAGCGCCCTCTATTGGTTGGAGGGTCTGATTTTGTACTAGCAAAAAACTGCCAAACTTTCCTCCAATGGGCGCTACGAACACCAGCCTACTTAAAAAGTATTCTACGTTATTTTGGGGGCATTTTTGGTACTAGTGTCATATTTTTAATACATCTCTTCTACAGATTACACATCTTCAGCCCTCCATCCTCATTATTATTAATAATGCATGACATCATTTTTGAGGAAAGTGTATTTCAAACCTAGTTTGATTTTAAGTGGAGCAATATAAAAAAAACTACAGTTCCACAGAGTCTGAACATTTCAAGAAGCATCAATGGCGGATGATGAGCACAGGGGCAAGGGAAAGAACAATAGAACATTTCGTGGGAATGCGTATTTTGAGAATGTGGGGGTTGGGTGGAGGAAAAACAGTCGGAGGAGTGGGTGAATACCCCTCCCCCCAAACCACACGGAGGAAGGAACATCTTCCCTATGATCAATATTTTCAATACCTATTTTCTTTCACGTAGGCCTGCCATTGGGGAGGAGGTTGGGGAGGAGGTTGATTTGCACAACCCTGCGATGCATCCTGGCCTATCATCGTCTTCATAACATCGCGCAGTCGTCGTCTAGCTTTTTTAAAAAATGAAAGAGGAAAAAAAAATGAAATGGATTTTATGAGCGTGTGACATTAAAGACCAATGGACCCACAAAATAACGAGTTGTATTGATTGAAGTGTTGACTGTGAATTACTTCAATACTTTGTATGTCAAGGTTTCCCGCATGATGGGGTATTTCGCGAGAACAATAAGCACTGCGCCTATAGACGGCCAATTACTTCGTTCCCGAAGAAGAAGAAATAATTATAGAATGTCTTTTATTTAATAGCACAGCACTCCACTGTGACGTAAATAGCATACAGGCTTATGGTTACGGGAGAGAATGTTTGAATTGTGAAGTTTGAAACCGAAATTCGTTCTTTGGAAGGCCGAGATGGACAATTAACTAGTCTGTCGGGTCAACCTGGAGTTCCATATAACTTACAAGGGGAATATTGTACGCTTGTTGATGGTGGGTGTGTGTGTGGGGGGGGGGGGGTAGATGTAAAAACAAAACTAGGACTATTTTGCACAAGATTCTCCGACGCATACTACCGATACTTAAATGTATGATCATACTTTTGTAAAGGCCCTAACCCGTAACTTTTTATCCGAAAGCCTGCTTGTTACGTAGACGATGCCCTAAGCACCATGCGGAACTATTTCGTCCGATGTGCCCACGTTTATTACAAATCAGAAAAAGGTTACTTTTGGATATTATACATTTTCGTGGTGACCGTTTGTGAATGCTGCGGTTAGAGATGCTGTTGGAACCAAGATGCGAAACGTGTATGAATTGATGGAAATATCGTGACAGTTTGTCCATGTATTCTCAATAAGGTGACATTGTATTCAACTGAAACTTTCAAATGTGACTTTTAATGTTTCTTTCTTGATAATTTTGCCTGTAAATCAGCATTACGTTGACAAAAACCAAAAAATGACCCTATCTTTAATTTCGTTTTTTTTTTTTTTTTTGCCACTTCACCCTTATTTACAGCGAAACAATATGGACCCATCTTTTGTTGTTTGTTTAATAACATTTCGTAATTCCCTTTACTTGATTGATTCGTTTGATGATTTATTTTGATCTACTGGGTTAAAAATGGCAATAAAGATTTATTGCTTTTGGATCTGCTTTTTTTTCAGTGAGGCAGATTAGGTGAATTTACCTCATACCTACCCCTACAAAGTGTGCAATATTTAATTGAAATGCTTATTAAGCCTCTCGATATTTGGCTTTTAATGTGGAAAATGCTGTCAAGGTGTGCTGTTGCTGGTTGCAGCACTACTAAAGACGGTGACAGTAAGCACAGATGCCCATTAATCCAAAATACCAATGAACTTGGACAGCTGCAGTGAACCCCCCCCCCCCGGAGCTAATTGATGAGGAGTGTGCGTTGTCGCCGCGTGTGCATTGTCATTCGGTGCATAGGTCTACGTCACGAAAGCGATATCGAAATGCACATTTTGAGGGTTACATTTTAGGGTAGTTACTTATAACAAACTATCCAACCATAAGCCCTCAAAATATAAAGAGAAAAGCCCCTTCATAAGACCTTTAAAACCTTGCGGGATGCCATCGTACTGTATGCAATCAACAGTCCGTTTTTTAGTTAATGTTCAGTACTCCGCCATTTTTTATATTTTTGTAAAAAAAAAATATTACAGGTTCCCCATCACACCTAGCCAAATAGTATGGTAAATGTCTTGTTACTACTCGGGATCTTTTTCACCCCCCAAAATCCATCAATGATCAGCTCTCCCGGAATTCCCCGAGGAATTGTCGGCAATTTTTCATCATTGGGGCTAATGGCCACTGCTAGGTAAATTGAACCATGTGGTATAAAATCTACACAGAGACAATGTTGGCTCATCCAAAAAATAATTTGTGCTTGAATTTGTTTTATTTATACAAAAGGTTTTGGGCCATTTGAAAGTGATACGGTTCTCAAAAAAATGTATTACACGCAAACACAAACGGACTGCAGTCCGATGGCGTAAGCGTGTATGTTGCTTTTGATGGTTAAACGCAAATCTCGACATGTTTGACATGTTTGTTTGTGGTGTGTCTAGAGGATAGAATAGAATAGTTTGTATGTCTCCCTCATACCATTTCGGCGTAACGAAAATATTTTGATGGAACGGGAATTTTTAAAAACACCTGTCCCTTTACGGGCTCCGTAGAAAGCTCACTGATTAGTTCATACCAGAACTAATCCTTCAGAGAAATATCAAAAAATTATGATGAAAGTTGAGAAAAAACCTTTTGAGGACCCCAAAACCAAAAATGAGCCTAATTTGAAATAGCCACTATCGAAATAAGCACGTTTGCCTGGAAAGAAAGTTGTTCCATTACTTTTAACCAGAAAGTCGAATCACCTAATTTCTAGAAGGGCTATTGATAAAGGTGGACAAAAATGGACTCTTCCCAAAACAAACGATGCAATAAAACCTGAAAGGAAACCTGGAGGAAAAAAATGTATACAACATTTTGACGCTAAATTGGCGCACCGCACAGCACAAGCCAAGTGTTGTCCTAACACGTCCTGTTTGCCCGTGAACAAGATGTGCCATTCTCACGATTTACTTTAGTTCCGCGATCTGGACATTATGCAAATATTTGTGGAACACACTATATACACATAAAAATACTTGAATGTGTGTTTACGAATGAACTGTCATCCGAATTAGGCTTTCGCTCGGTCCCCAGCGCTTGGATGGGTGTATAGTCTCGATTGGCGACGTTCATTTTTGTTAACGTAGTCGCCGATATCGCAATACGAATGACTGGAGAAGAGATATCTGTATCACACAAACATCTGGATCCAGATTGGTAAACTTGCTCCAGCCCGATCCCCAAATCCCTCGAGATCTTCGGACCAGTCGATGATGCGCCCTCTACCGGTGACTAATACAACAAATAGAGCGTAGTCAATCGAGAATAATGGGGTGGGCTGAGCTGACGCACAAACCCCGGTCACCTCTTCCGGTTGAGACATTTTGTTTTAGCTCTAAAACGTGCCGACTTTAAACATTTAAACAAATTCCTTAGCTCAGCTCAATGGGAGCTTTTTGAGAGTGTGATATTGACGCATCCTGTAACGTGTTTTTAGATTTGTTTGAAACTGCACCGCACATGATGCTATTCCTCGCAAACGAGACGTTCCAGGCAATCTTGCCCTTATGGATTGATGCAAGTATTAAGCACTTGATTACAAAAACGGAGTGCTTTTAATCTTGCTAAAATGTCCAGGCTCTGTTGACCATTGTCACTCCTACAAGAAAGCTTGCGATGCGGCTAGAAATGCTGTGAACGTTTCTTGTTCAAGATCTGTTAACAAACTTTTTGGTAGAAAGAACTACAACCCAAAACAACACTCTTGCTATTTATTGTAGCGTTATTATACTTCCCCCCGCTCCCCCCCCAAAAAAAAAAAATTGTGTAGTTACTCACCGCATGTAACCACCACCCACCTCATAAGAGTGACCTCTGTTTTACTTAAAGAAATAAAGAACAAAAGTTGAAGAACTAGTGGTTTGCAAAAAATATATATTTTAAATGCTCGGCTGACAAAACAGTAGTTTGTGCAGTTAATTTTCACAATATATACCGTACTTAGATATTAAAATGTACATACAACATGTACATGGTACATATATAGATAACAAGATTTGATAAATCGAAGTGCCACAAATGAACTACAAAGCAACAAAATATTTCACAAACAAAGACAAATAAGTAAACCCTCAGCCCAGACAAAATATCTTCTTACAAACATAATTATCACTCAAATGGTCTCAACGGAGGCACAGAGATAAAACAAAGTCATAATGATTCAACGTTTTTGTGTCTACGGAAAGAAAATTGATGACAAAATCTACTTAGTTCAAGTACAACTTTTAACATTCGAAAACGAAACGACAAAATCACTGCTTAAAATACTGCCCTCTAAAAATACGACTAAAAAAAAACCCAGAATACCTAATAACAAAAGTAGAAGCAATAACAGTAATAGTAAGGCAGAGCACAGACCCAACTTTACAGACCCAACCTTTTATGGATAGTATACAAATCAGTCTCAATACAAAGTGGGATAAAATTTTAAAAAACCAAGATTATTACAGAAATATAACAACCCCCGACTTCAAATCTGAACAAATTTACTTTCTTTTTTTCACCACAATGCAAGCTCCTTTACTTCAAAGCCCCCCCCCAAAAAGGTACAACAAATTAAATAAAACAAGAAAACCTCTAAAATCCAAACGAAACCTGCCCTTCAATATTAAACCACAGTGAGCATTTGGTGTGAAATTACACCAATTTAAGTAACGCCAATCAAAAGACCCCCCCCCCCAAAAAAAAACGATCCTCAAGTTACAAACCAGAAATGTTAGGCTTTAAAGGTACACGTTGCCTTGAATCGGCCGAGTTGGTCTATAAAAAGCGTTTGTAAACCGTTTGTTATACAATGCATACGGTTAGAAAGATATTTTAAAAGTAGAATACAATGATCCACACATATATGCTTTGAAATTGCGTGGTTTTCTCTTTACATCGTGAACTAACACAGTCGGCCATTTTATGGAACTTTTGACTCCACAAAATGGCCGACCGTGTTAGTTCGCAAAGTTCAAAGAAAACCATGCAAATTCCGAGGAATATCTGTGTGGATCATTGTATTCTACTTTAAAACATCTTTCTAACCATATGCGTTTTATAACAAACGGTTACAAACGCTTTTTATAGACCAACTCGACCGATCCAAGGCAACGTGTACCTTTAAGGTGAAAGGCTATTTTTACTTAAACAAATTACAAGATAATTCCATGAGAAGACCGCAAAAGGAACAAATTAATGGTTGACAAATGCAGGTGAGATAAGTCTTAGAACATCATTTCTCTCAAAAGGAGTATATTTCAACATAGTTTTCACCCTCAAAGTTGTTACTTTCTTATCCTTTACACACTGCGAAGCTTCAAATTTATGTCCAATGTGCGAAAGATCAAGACTGAGGGTGGATTTCAAGAAGCTAATCAAACAAGATAAAATTACTAGCAATTTTTGTCATTGATGTGCATAATTTGTGATTGTGGCCCTGCTTATTTAATTTATTTTTTCAGCACAAATTGGGAAGCAAAACTCCCTGTTTGAAGCAACTGTATGAAATTGAGTTCTGGGTCACTCACTAATATGCCCCTTTGTGTAGTTCAAGTTTAAGGCATCAACATATAATGATAAAAGAGATACTGATAACGTCCATGTGGTGAGCCCTCTTGTGGTGAACTTGGTCACCATAATCCAGGCAATGTATGCACTGGCGAGGAAACTTGGGCAATTTTTTCGAAACCTTCTGCTCCAACTTAGGCACTATCTGCCCCAATTGAAGTTCCGTACCACAAGTGTCATTTTTAAACTACTGACAAAAAGAGCCTAGACTTTCAATGATCCAACATGACCAAGAAAACGAACTGATGAGCAGCGTTGTAGTCACGTACTTTTCAGTACAGAAGCATACAAGGGTGGCCACGTAGTATTTGAGTACAAGAGCTTGGCCATCCAGTAAGAGTACAAGTGTACGAAATACTTAGTGTTCTGAAATCAGAGTACCGAGTCAAACAGATGAGTTTCAAGTACAAAGTATGAGCAGGAGTACAAGAAGAACAAAAAAAACTCCAAAATGAGGTGTAAAATAATTTTTTGGGGGACAAATTTCTAGGTGCTTCTAATGATAACTATCTTTTAAACATGAATACATCATAGACAACTTCAACTTTACTTTTTCAAGAGCTTTATTCCTCTTTTCTTTGCATTAGCGCATGAATAGGAAAGCAGAAAGGAAATATGTATTTCAATAAAGAGTACTTAAAATCGGAGACAGAGGACATTTTCAGTCGAGTATCGAGTACATGACATCGAGTAGCATGACATCGATTTTTCAACCGAGTATGGACTTTGAGTACAAGTATATTGCTAGCCCAGTTGGAATACGAGCACAAGTACCATCAAAACTACTCGAAATACCGAATACAAGTACTACAACATTTGATGTCAAATCTGCTATTAGAATTTCATTAAAAATGATGGAATGAATAAGGGAAAGAAAAAGAATGCAAGCATCACAGTTTCTTTTAAATGGTTGTTTACATATCGTCGCTGGTACCATGAAGTGACCTTTCTGTCAAAAAATCACAACATTTTGCAAACCAGTTTTTATGCAAGTTATTAATGTACTCATTTACTGTTAACATTTTCAGCAAGTTTTTAGAACCTACTACCTGATACGCAACAGTTCCATAACTCACTAATTAGTCTGAACGATGTATCAACAGATTTGCCACGAAGTGACCTATCTGTCGGACCTATTGAAGAGTATTGTTTTCACGAAGTGAACTATGGCAATATGAATCAATATGCATTGGTTTGTATGGAGCGCTCTTCGGCCAAAGCTTGTTTTTTCTTTTTCACAAAGTGACATAATGTGTCGAGGAATTAAGTAAAATAGTTGTAAGAATAAAAACAAAGTGACAGTTCTGTACAAATCCTTTTTTTGGGTCCTAAAAAATAAAAAATAAAGTAGTAAGCAGATTCCGAAACAGCAGTTTGAAAAATAGTGCATTTCCAGTCGCGATTTTCTCCAAACACATTTTTTTTCGGCTGTGGACCATATAGGGCACTTCGTGGGAACAGCAACAATGTTATATATCATTGCTATAAATGCAAATGACCATGTAAAATGGTGTATAATTTTATACAAAAGTAAGTTTGATTTAACAGGAATAAAACTTTTAAATTCATCCACAATGTACAACAGGTAAGTCATTTATGTTCAAACAACACTTAGTAGTAGTAATAGATTATAGTTAGTTAGTTTTCTTTAAAAAATATATATGTGTGCAACATGTGTTATAGCAGCAAACATTTCATTGGTTCCATTAAAACATGTACTAAACCAATTGTAACAAACACAAATATCTTGACATAACCAATTTAAAAACACCACAACTATTGGCATATTTAAAAAATCTGGTAATATAATTATGATTTCAGTGTATGTACAGATTACGCTTTTATTTAAGTGCAGCTCCCTCTATGATTTCAGTTTGGTGGCAGCAATGATTGATGTGAATAAAACAACTTCATTTAACAAATCTCAAATCAAAATCAAAATTACAGAAAAACCGCGAACTAAAACTTCATGATTTCTGATTCTGACAATCTTAAAAACTATGAAAAATAAATACTCAGTCCTGCTTAGCTGCTAGTCCTTTACTTTGGCGGAGGGGGGGGGGGGTCATAACATTTTTGTTGTTGTTGAATATTTGGTGAGATATAGACCATTGTTTACTAAATGACTGAACTTCTACATTCCAGGGCCTTTCTGGCAGGCAAGATACTGCACTGGTCATATAAATTCAAAAGTTATTAAGTAACAACTGAACAAGTATTGAGATATGCCCCCTTTCTTCAGAACAAAAGTTGATCAAAAATCAGACAGTGCAATCTCCATAAAGTATAAGATTTGACGTTTTCTTCAATCGAGCTGTGTACAAATTGTGCTGGTAGGAAGTCCAAGCTCTTTGACTCTTTTGTAAACATGTTGTGTCACAGGTTACATCCACGAAAATAGTCGTCCCCCCCTCTTTCTGATTTTTTTTCAATCCATTTTATTAATCTTGTCCAAAATACCTTTTGTTGACTTTAATAATGTATACAATTTTGTTATTCCTTTTGCAACAGCCAGAGAAATTTCTTGAACAACAAATATTTGATAAACCACTCATACTCACATTGTCTGTACATTTGGCAAATCCTCAACAATGCTTGGACAAATCCAAAGTACTAATTTCTATTCACATTCAAGTTCTAGAGTAGAATGTAAGAATGGCACAACTATTTCCTAGAACAATCAACGTATTTCATCGCTTTTTGGTCATAATCTCAACAAAAACCTTTTTTAGAACAAACTATTGAGCAAAACATTTAATTACAAATTAATTTATCTTGTCGTTAAGTGCATCTTATTCCATGAAATCATGGGTGTGCGGCCACTTGCACCAGTGTTTTGCTTAAAAATCATATAAACAAAGAAGCCGTGCCCACTCAATGGACAAAAACCTCAACAAAGCTATTGACACAGGCACAAAAAAACACCACTTTTTCAGGGGTAAACTAATGGCATACTAATGTGTGTATATCAAGACATAAGAGAGAAAAAAATTGGTAAATAAGAGATTTTGTGTGCACACTTACATGTACACTTACATGGCATACTTTAAATGACAATTCAAAATTTGTACAAATTTCTTCCCCACCTCTGTGAGACTTTTAGGGACACCCGGAGCAAGTTTGATCAAGGACCATAGTTAACCATAGTTCGACCAACTCTGATCGAACGCACGCTAGTCAGAGATAGTTGGACTCGTCTAGTCAACGATTTGCAACCAGACTATTGAGGCTGGTTGATTGCTGGTTACCAATAGCCGTTTTCATAGCACAGTGAAGAAGAGGACCAGTCATCTTTAAAAAAGAATTTTTTTTTAATGAGTTATTGCCTAACTCACAAGGTCGAACGGCCACTTCAAGGTAAGGGCTACACTTAACTGATTTGGGTTGTTGACCCAAATCAACTGACACCAGGGGCACGTTGCCACCTACTACTGGGACTGAAACAGGGTTGCCCCCTTTACAGTAAGGACGTAGGCATGGGTATCATCCACTAGGAGCCTGGCTGTTAGAGTTAGGGTTAGAGTCTTGCAATTTTGCCCAACTTTCATAAGGACTCTATCTGTTGGAAAATGAGTGCATCACAAAACTTATTTAACCTTAGGGACCCTCTTTAACAATTGAAATTTACCGCAACCTTACCTTATCTAATACTTGATTGGTTCCACTCTCAGACAACCTAAATCCCACAGTTAAAATACTTTACTCGTACTCATTTCTCTGTTCATTTCACAAAAAAATTACAATTAAGGAGCAATACAAGGTAAAAATTCCTGTCATACAAGATCTGCAAAAGTGCACTTAATCAGTGTAAAAAAGCAATTTATTTTAAATTTCACATCCAACAGCGAAAGCGCCAATAATCGGACAGTGATAGAAAGGAAATCAGAAATGTTCAGTTTTAGATGTGAAGAAACACCCCCCCCCCCCACAATAAGGAAAACCCAGGCAATCAGGTAGGGACTGAAAACCCAATCCACATGCAAGGCTTCGGTTGAGGTGGGATTTGAACCAGGGTCCACAGAGGTAAAAGGCAGGGAAAGAAAGTAAGCCAACCTGATTTTAATATCACACACCATTTCTGTCAATACTTTTTCAGAATGCAATGACACATACTCTCTGGTTGAAAAAATATTTACACACACACACAAAAAAAAAAAAAAAAAAAAAAACATCTGTTGAAATCTTTGTTTGCTGTTACAAATATAAATTCCATTTTTGCATTTACACAAAATGTTGTGTTGATTACAGAGCATCTCCATACTGCAACACAGTATCCTTTATGTCACTCCTTTTATAGACTGAACGCCCGAATACCAACGAACCCGAATGCGTGGCTACAAAGCTCGGTACTCGATTGGCTACCAGATTCTACCATTTCTTCCGCACTACCTCTCGAAAATTGCACCCAGAGAAACGCAGTGTAAATCTTCTGTCATAGACAAGATATACCGTCTATCAGAGTTACAGAAATATGTATCAGTGTATATTCCTCAGCATTTCATAAATAGTTACGTCGTCTGAATTATCAGAAGATGCCTGAATAGTTCAAGATTGTCATTTTGAAATTTAGGGATTATATTGTGTTTCTTTGGGAATTTCCCTGAAATATATGTAATAAGAGTATTTATGGATTATGTTTTGTAGATTTGAAGGATCATAAAAAAAACCATAAACCATAAGAATGAGGTTTTTTTTTTTTTTTTTTCGAGAGATCCCTGAAGGGCTGGCGGATTTCACAAAGAGCTCAGATTGATCATAATTGTGTATCAAATCTTATTTGCCAAGCAAAGTGTGATGTCACAATACAAATCACTATAGTGATATCAACAACTCATCTTAAGATGAATCTTAGTGCTTTGTGAAATACAGCCCTAGTTTGTTAGCTCAACAGATACAAAACTAAACTAGACTTGAGTTTGTAACGAACTAACACTGGGATTTCGGTTGTATTGTCAATAATAAACCTTTGAATTAGTGTAATAATTAATTTGACACCTGATGACATCACGATGACGAAAACACATTTTTAGTAGTGTAACCATACCACAAAAGTAAAAATTAAAATAAAAAATGCTAAAAAATGGATAACAGTTTCCTCTGAATTTACAGGATGTTACACATAAAGGTTCACACACTCTCTACGTCATTTCAAATAAAAAATTTGAAGGTTTGATCATAACAAGGTTAGAGACTCATCTCTGTGATAGCAATTTTGCCTCTTTCAAGAAATTCTGAAAGCCAAGGCAGATCAATATATAACAAATCCATGACAGACAGGCCTACTTTAATTCCGCTTTACGCTCCCTTGAGAAGTCAAGATAAGTCTCTATATAGTATTCATCCTTCTGGTTTGAAGATTGTTAACTCGATTTTGAGTACTTTGCATTTAAACTACATGTTATTTTGACTGCAGAGCTTACTTTACGCCAGGGCCCAATTTCATAGAGCTGCTTAAGCACAAAAAGTAGCTAAGCGCGTCAAAACTATGCTTACCAGAATAAGGTTACCAGCTAAACTACCATGTCACATGTACAATTTGTGACTGGTATCCTGCTCATTTCTGCTTAGTGGACAATTGTTAAGCAAAATTTTCTGCTTGAGCAGCTCTATGAAATTGGGCCCCG
This sequence comes from Pycnopodia helianthoides, assembly GCA_032158295.1. NCBI lineage: Eukaryota > Metazoa > Echinodermata > Asteroidea > Forcipulatida > Asteriidae > Pycnopodia > Pycnopodia helianthoides. Next base: position 25,867,536 of record CM063243.1, read on the forward strand.
TTTGTCACTCCAACCAATGCAGCCTTTCATTGACCAGTACATGGTTATGATTTCTGTACGTGTGATAGGCTACACAATTGACAACTATATTCTCCTTTTCAATTTTTGTTGCAAGTTCACCTCAAACAAAGCTAAAAGCCACTCTTGGTAAGGTGCTACAAGAAGAAAATAACTCAGGGGAACTGAAGGTAGGAATTGATATTGAAGGAAGGAAACATGCACCAGGCAAAGAGTTCCACACCAGGCAAGAGATGCAGTACGTGCTCCTGGTGCGATATAATTCAGTAGCCAATTATTGAATACCGACCTTCCTGGCCACTCACTCATTCACGTCCATTTAAAATCTGTTCCGTGCCGATTTGAAACTTTTGAGCTGCATGTTTTGTACTAAACCTCTGACCTTCCATTACAAGTTGATTTCAGCAAACAATGCGGGCAGCACTGCCTCAGGGGAGCTAGTTTTGCAGCCTTTTTTGATGCTCTGCTTATGCACTAGTTCAATCTCATAGAGGCGAGGCAGGAAACTCAGGTACTTGTAGTACTGCTTCAGTTCTCCATACTTCTCTAGAAATGTAAACGATAAAAGCAAATCAATAAATCAATAAGTCAATAAATCAACTCAATAAGTCAATCAATCAATCAATCAAGCAAGCAAATCAATCAATCAATAAAATAAACCAACCAAAAAGTCAAATCAAATCAATCAATAAAATCAACAAATCAAAAATTCAAGTAATCATTAAATAAATCAATAAAATCAGTCAATCAATCAATCAACCAATCAATCAATTAATCAATCAATAAACCAATCAATCAAATAAAAACAACCATAATATCAATAAATCAATCAATCAAATAAATCCATTCATCCAGGAACCCATCCACCCAGCAAGGAAGATTGATAGGAATGCTCCCGAGTGAACCAGGTGAGCTGAGGAGAGTGTTGAAGGTGTGAAATTATCTGGCATCTCTGTTTTATGAAGGGAGACTACTCCAGATTTTGGGGCCACAGACAGAGAATGCTCCGTCAACAAAAGTAGAGGAATGAGTTCTGGGCTTGATAAACATGTAATGAACAAAAGGTAGACGATGGAAGTTGTCTCTGTCGAGGTCTTAGTGGAGCAATTCTGTAATGTACTTAAGGGCTCAGGGTTCTCCCTGGGGACACGCTAGCGTATCAGGCTGATAACCACCAAAAACAGGCAATTTGTCCTAAATGCAGCTGATATGCAAAAAAAAAAAAATGTATTTATCTATTCTTTTAAACAAGATTTTAGATCAAAATCGCACAAATCATAAAATAAAACCATTTAAAATGCTACGGAATGCACAGTGGATTCAAAAACATTCTGAGGACCTCCTTTCAATTCAGCCTTCTTCAGCAAAACTTGCAAACATTGGGTCGAGAGAGTCCCCCATTATTTTGAAAAACCCTGGGGCTTGTTTATGGTAAACTTAGAACATTTGGACGACTGCCATGAAGTTGATTCTTTGACTGATTGGGCGCCAATGTAAATAAATAAGTCTATCATTCTTTGGATATGGAATTGTTTTTCGACAAAAGGAAGTGTTACGTAGGTCTTCATTATGCTTACCGAGACAACAGTGTTTTAAGATTAGACGAAGCTTGTTGTGAAGCTTGAGTATGTAGTCAGAATTCTCAAGGCCGGGGGGATCTGGAGAGAGAACAAAAATATAAAAAGAATCTAATTATTTTCAAAATTAGTCAATTACTTGTATATTTGTTTATAAATAAAATTAAGGAAATCTTCAAAAGCTTTGTAGCCTGTACCGATAGATCTGTAAGAAACTTGTGAAGCAAAGGGGGGCGATTAAAACCCACAAATCATCAAGTACACAGTGTTAATAAATTCTCGTGCTTGATACTTGATGAAAATACTGCAATACATTCTGCGTGTGAACAATCGGTTTCTTGGTACTCGCACAACAAGTTGTACATTGCTGATATATGCAGTTGTTAACCAGCGCCCTACAACCCTGAATGCAGAAGTTAACGGGAAGTCGCAGATTGTAGGAGTTTATCAGAAGTTTGCCGCCACCCTTTGTTGCAATTTATACGAGCTGCAGGGAGAGGGTGCTCTAAACATGAAGCGCCCTCTACAGTTATTTCACCCGAAGACTGAGCGTGACTGTGTAGTGAAACGCTCGCAGGAAACTGCTAGAAATCGCAAATGGTTAACAGTCTGCTCGGAATGGATGGCTGTGGGTTGTGTATTCTCTTCATTCATTTTTTTTTAAGAGGCTACAGCACATGCGGTCACAGTTTTGTTTATATTGCGCTATTGAAATTGAAAACAGAGCACGACGGTATTTCTAAAACAGCTCTCGATATTGTTTGGTACTGAACAAATACCGTGACAGTGACTACTTGGTAATACCAAAGAACCACCCAAGCTTAGTAACAGGCAGTCATTTACATTATGACACAATACAATTATCACAAAGTGCATGACATGGTGAGCGTGTGAACGTGCGCAAGTCACCTTAAATGCGCACTTTACAATAATACACTGGAAAATTGACAACCAAATAATGGCGTCAGTTGATTTAAGTCAATAGGGATGCTTGTTATGTAAGCCAAAAACATGATCTGATCCAAACTTTGAAAGAAAAGCTCCATAAAATAAACTTTGAAAAAAACTGCCTACTGACCCCTTGCACAACGCGTAGCGCACTTCCTGCGGCCTATCATGTCCCCCATTTTGGAAGCCACAATGTACACAAAGAAATTGACCCCCAAATGGTGGAAATGGTGGACCTGCATTTTGAGATGTGTTCTGTGTCTGCGAGGGGACAATTCACACTAAACTTCCAGACATAAATCAGACTTTTAAAACATGCTTTTAAAGACAAACCTACAATTTTAGCCGAACATAATTTTGTCTCTCTATTTTGTTTGATTGTTCTCCTTTTAAAAAGCGTCATTTACCCGGGTTAATGAAGATAAGTGCAGTGAAAAGTGCAATCTCGTGCTGGTCAAATTTCACTTGGATGAAGTCTTCCTTGAACTGGTGAACCCTACTCTTCATTCCAAACACCAAGGCGTCCAGCGAGGGTACAGTAAAGAAGGTGTCCTGGAACCAGGAGAACTCCAACTCTGCATGCCAGCAGATGTGGCTCAGGATGCAGGGAAAGGTACCCATCTTGATCAGGCTCATCTGATCGCTGACTGAGATGTGGCAAAAACCTGAAGGTGTCCAAAGGTTTCAAAAGAGAAACAAATTAAATAAAATAAGAATATATTTATTTGTATTTACTTTTCGAGTCTTTCTAATAATGAAACCAAGGTATCATCAAAAGTGACTAGCACTGTTACCTGTAGGCCTGCAGATACCTGTGTATTAAAAAAGACAATGACGAAATGTTCAGTTTTATATGTGAGAGGAGAGCTCTGTATAGGGAAAATCCACATAAACAGGTAGGGACTGAAAACCCAATCCACATGCGCGGCTCCGGTCCGGGGTAGGATTCGAACCAGGGATCGCAGGCGTGTAAGGCAGGGCCTGATCCCCGAGTTCAACAATGTATAACAACAATAAGTAGTTTTGGGGCAACAACTACAATCTCTTTCAAGATATCGCAACTTCCGTAAAAAATGAGCAGAATAATTTGTTTTAATAAATAAATACAATATCCAGACCATCGTGAAAAAGGAAACAGACAGGGAAGAGAAACTTGTTTTTCCTTTTATTTGACCTAAAACAAAAGTTTTGATGAATGTACTCTGGCTGCTGTCAGGACTCCGACTGCATAGGTTATAACCCAACAACTACTACAAAACAACTGTGGGCACCTGAGCCACATTGTGGCATGATTTCACTAGGCATGCCAGTTCCCTGAAAATAAGCGTTTCTCCCAAATCACGTCAATCTTACCGGGTATGTTTTTGGCAAACTTGACCGAGCTGATGATCTTGAGTGACACCCTCTCCTGGAATAAGCGCATAGCCTCAGGAGAAGCTTTATCCATCTTGGTACGCAACTGAAAATAACAAAATTACAACAAGACACTGAAAGAAAGTGAATAGAAATATAACTGTGAAGCACATTTCCTTGCACAAAAGCACGTTCAAAGGCCAATTTTGATCAGATTTCGTTTTGGAGCAAAGCAAGTAAAATTAGAACTTTCTTATTGAAATCCCTCCATATTAATACAAAAATCAATGAGATCTGTCAGTAAACAGCCAGGTTCTTGATCCTTCTTTCCTATTTGTGTGAATCAAAAACACTTTTTGACACACAAGCATGGCACACCATAGTGTTTTGGCAACTTCGAAAACTTTCATTTCTGATCACTCCCTTTTGAAAGGATTGCATAAGAGCAATTCAACTTCATTTAACCACCATTGGAAAGATCTTTCCACGGATTATAAGCTTGGATATGGAAGGTGAAACATGAAAAAAAATACAGCTTTATACTAAACCACCTTTGTTTGTTTTTTTGTTTTTTTGTCTAGGTTACCTCATGGTAAGGAACAGGTGGTATGATTTCAGTCGACTATTACGTCATCAAAGTTAAGGAAAGGAATAAGCCTTTCTCAATGAAATATTCTTTCTCACAAAATGTGTCCCAACTTTTCAGACCAGTTTCTCAGAGACAATTTCTCAGTTTCTCTAGGGACCATGTTTGTTCTACATGTGTTGACTCTAAGTATGTGATTCTCTAGTGACTGGTTCATCCTCACTCTCTAATAAACCGCTGCCACCATGTTACGTAGACGAGCAGTTAAGGCAATTAGTTAATACTTTAGTGACACATAGACGAGTGTTAATCATCTGTCAGAACAACTGTGTGACTTTATTAGAGAGTGAGGATCAACCAGTCACTGGAGAATCACATACTTAGAATCAACACATGTAGAACAAACATGGTCCCTAGAGGGCGCCATTCTACTCAACAAAAACAAACGATAAATGTACTTTTTCCCCCCTTTTCTTACCTCCTCCGTTGCATCAATCTGAGGCTTTGACATGCACAGAGTCTGAAACATTATTGACAACTCCTCAAATGCCTGGGCTACCTCCATGGTGATTAAAACACGCTCAAACTTCTGGACTGGCTGCGAGGTTCTCCGAAGTATTGCCTCACTTTCTTTGCTCAGGACTTCCCCCATGTGACAGCCTGTCTCCAAACGCTGTTTGACCTTCTTGAAGTACGTCTGGTCGATGTAGGCGAACATGCTTTCCTCCGGCTCCTCTTGGCTATGTGGACTTCTGGACGAGGACATCTTGGCGAATCTCTGAGGAGGGTTCAACTCGTCCTCTTCGCTGTCGCTCAGAAGATGTTTGCTGGCTGTCTTGGGAAAAGGGACGGACGGACTTCCGTAGGTTGCTTTCTTTTTAACATTGGAGTTGGACATTTCATCCTCTACCACAGAGGAGTTGCAGCAACTGCCTTTGGCTTGTTCTTGTTTGATCTCAGGAACTGCCATGGCGGGGCATTGCTCTGACAGGTCCATGACAAAATCAGAGTCCATCATGTCGAATGAACCAGAGCTATCATCCACTGTATCAATGCTCCTTTTTTTGTTCTGCAGTGGTTCAGGAGTGAACTCTGCTGGTGTCATTTCTTTGCTCGGTAAAAATTCCGCCAGGTTTTCAGACTTTTCACCTCCACCACCAGATGCCAGTGATTGTTTGCTTTTGCCAGGGTTGACACCGAAAGGGGTTGGCATTGTTGGTATACCTAGGCTTGCTTGTACAGGCTGCCTGTAGGACTGGCTACTCTGAGTGTCTGGGACATCAAAGAAGTTGTTTGGTTTTGACACCTGTGGTCTGTACTGAAATGAACCGTCTGACATCCTACCATGTGTGTTGCTATTTAAGTTGAGACCGTACTGCCAATCGCTCATCGGATGCAGAACATCATTAGTTGATAGACTGCCGAGTTTTGTTGCACCCCCCGTGGCACTCGGACAAGCTCCGGTCTGTTGGTACCCATGCAGGTTTGGAGGAATGTTTCCAGCAGTCGTTGGGTTGTTAATGGTGCAGGGATCGTCTTGCCTGGCTGTGGAGTTGTAGAATTCGTCAGACGAACTGGAACCCGGGGAGGATACGTTATAAACAAGGGGGCTTTTTCTTCCCTGGTAGATGGAGTCTAATGCCATGCTGGGATCATTGGTATTTTTTACTGCACCATTAATGCTGGTCAAACCCAAGGGGTATTGTTTACTGTCGTCTATGGGCCCTCCCGAGCTGTCATCTGGACCTGCTGCAGTTGAAACTCTGGCTCCGTGTGGAAACACCGAACCGGGATTGGGTGCTTGAGTCATTCTTTTGGCATCAGAGACATCAAACTTCTGATGCCTACCGAGTTTGATACCTGTTAAAAAACAAACACAAGTTCGGTTTTTGTTATTGGATAGTCATGACCAAGAACTGTTGAAGCTGTTGATCATCGGATTCCTAGTGCAGTTCTCCACAGTTTTACTGAAACTAGATCAAAAGAGAACTTGACATTTGATTCTACTCACTTGACCCAATTATAACTCATGTGACATACTTAACAAACAAAAAATTAAAGTTTTGATAACTCTTGGATATGAGGCTATACAACAGTTTCCTTTTTTGAAACTTCAAACTAAGAACGAAGCATTTTTTTGCGTCTTTTCCAATGCTTTCTCCTGTCTCCACTTCACATTTATTGTAAACCTTTATATCAATCTTTTGCATCATTTTTGAAACCACAGTGGCCACATCTTGCATTAAATACAAAGATTGGTGTGTGGAACGGATATCTGGGAAATCACCGCCGCTATCTTCGGACTTAATAGACATTTCCGAGTACTGCTGCCTAAAACCCTGCATGAGTGATAAGAAGGGAGGACTACGAGTACGACTTAGAAGACGAAAGCACAACCCATCATTATCATCCATTGTCACAGGTGCCGGTAACTGTCGCCGACTAAGAAATAAACTCAATATATTACAGGCCTGCACAAAATATCGAAATGAACACCAAGAAAGTTGTACTATGTGTTTCGGCGGGATGTGGTTTTTCAGCGGGATGTGGTTCAAAGATAAGGATAGCGGTAGCTGTATTGATATAGATGGTTTTACTTGCAAGAGGATAGACAGGGCAGCAGATTCTGGGAAATCATGCGTAGTGGGGTGTGCATTTACGTTAACAATCGATGGTGCAACAGGCCTGGAGTTTCATCTTAGAGAGGGCAGGGCCATTTTCATTTTGCACAGGGAACTTCTATTGGAAAATCTTCAAGTCTATGGGAAACTTGTGAAGGGGCACCAAGGCCAAGACCAGGGCTGACAGAGGCCATGGTGCAACAACGTAACCGTTAAATATCGTCACTGCTAAAGGTTATTGAGTTGGATCATATTAGGGTTACGCCCATATTATTTGCCGAGAGAGTTCAACCCAACTATTTGTTGCTGTGGTGTCTATTCAACCTACTGCAAATGTGGACACTGCTTCAGTGCACAGCCACAATCATGGGTACACATTTTGTTCAAGTCCATGTTATGAACAACAGTTTGAAAACCAGTGATGTAATAGATATCTCAATGTTGTTTGTAAATTAATTAACCAGCACAGTGTGAATGAAGAGAAGAAAGTACTCGAGTTTGTTGAATACAAGATCTGCAAAGAGTTACTCAATATTTATGTGTTGTTCATTTAGTGTCTTTGTAACAAAAAGTGTACCCATGATTGTGGCTGTGCACATCAGCAAAAAATACACAAGATTGTACAGCAATTAGAAGCACAATCACCGGACTCAGTTAAACTAATAACTGTGATTTCGAGGCGGTGCTAACACATTACCGACAATACATAGATACATGTAATCCACCTAGAGGGGACCCCTACACTGGATAAATCTTTTGGAAATATCAACAAGGCCTACACAGCTCATGCTAAATCTGGGTTAGGTTCATCAGACCATGTTATGGTATATGTAGTGCCTGGGTAATAATAACAACGATAACACGTAGTTCTACACCCGATGGGCGTCTCAAAGCGCAGATCTACGTTTTGAAGTATGAGACCTTTTTCCTTTACATAGCAACATGTAATCGTTTACAAGGTGCTGTGGTGCAATATGCAGCCAATCAAACCAGGAACACCGGGGCGAACCCCTTCTCTTTACGGTAAGTGCACTGGGTTCTTTTACATGCATTACACAACACACAGGACCTACTGCTTTATGTCCCATCCGAAGGACGAAGAAATAACAGTTAAGTGTCTTGCTTAAGGACACAAGTGTCAAGTCCGGGACTCAAACCCACACTCTGCTTATCAGAAACACCAGGGCTTGAGTCCGGTGTTCCTATCTGCTCAGCCACGACAGACAAACCACGCGTCAAGCAGGTGAGGGAGTGACAGCTTTAAGAAGTTGGGCCTGGATTGATAACTTACCTTCTCTAGACATGCCTACATGAAGGCACTTCTGGTATCGACAAAAGCGACACATGTTACGGGAAGTGGGAGTGATAAGGCATTTCTTGTCCTCAATGCAGAAATATGACGTTCCATCCTTCAAGCTGCGACGGAAAAACCCCTGATGAATAGACAAAACAGAATCGGAGTGTTGTTATTTTTCTGCTATAAATCTGTCTGTTGTCAAAAATTCAGACCTATTGATCCTGTGCACAACTCTCATATTGAAGAGAACTCAAGTTTCCTTTTATTTAAAGTAACATTACAGAATTGGTAAGAAAAAAACTTGTAAAATATACTTTTTGATCACAGATTTACATAAAACTTACACGATCTAATGATGATGATAGTAGAAAACATCCCTTGAAATATTTCTGTCTGAAATGCCATATTTGATGAGAAATGAATAAACTAATTTTCCAATTGGAGTTTATCGCTCAGTGAGCGTTTTATTCATGTGTTGAATCTATATGATTTCATGCAAATGTGTAATCGGTTTTTCACTATTGACCCAGATGACCGATCGATCTCAAACTTCTACAGGTTTGTCAGTTTATGTATATGGTGGATTACATAAAGTGCTTACACTGCCAGCAACTGTTTTGTTAGCAAAAACCAATTCTGTAATGTTCCTTTAGAAATTTCATCCTGTGATGAATAGACAAAACAGAATCGGAGTGTTGCTATTTTTCTGCTATAAATCAGTCTGTTGTCGAACATACTGATGCTGTGCACAACTCTCATATTGAAGAGAACTCAAGTTTCCTTTTATTTAAGAAATTTCATCCTGAAAAGGTATTACTAATTTAAAACCCTTTACATAGGCCGCCGTCACTGAGGTCAAACAATGGAAACGTGCAAGCGTGTACGCGCCTCGCAAAACTCTCAGCCAATGATAGGTTTTTCCTTTGACCTCAGTGAAGACGCTGTTTGAGCTTGTGTAGTCACATGCAAGGGGGTCTATTATCGTCAAGCAAACTTAAATCCTTGATGATGATTGGTCGACCCATAGCAACAGGAGGTGTGATCAACCTATATTGCATGGCCGATATCACACCCTGTAAAATCGAGTATAGCATGTACAGTACTTCTACCTGGATCTTGTACATCACTGCTGCGGAGTAGATTTGGAATCAGGAGGCTTGGTACTTAGTTTAAGTGCTGCTCCTGAAGTTCATCTACTGCAGCGGAGTAGATTTTTAAAAAATGACAAGAGACTGTTGACTGATAAGAATTCATCCTGCTATTAATATCTCCTCCTCTCTGAGTAGATAGGGAAGCCGGGGGGGGGACTTTTACGTTCCCTTATTATTGGATCGACGGACTTTTTGTAATTACCTTCCCTGCAGCAGGGTGAGCTATTATTGGTATATATATTATGGTGGAGTGTGGTGTTCAGGCACACAAGCACTCCCGGCAGGGTCATGATTCAATCCAAACGGCGGTCCAACCATCAGAACAAAAAATCCGACTAAGGCCGTCCATCCACTTGTACGATAATGCTCAATGCTCAATTCGACCACCTCTATCACCGTTTCTTTGGTTGTGAACACCACTACGACATAATTGTTGTACAAGGGTGAGAGCATTTCGTCTGACAAACCTCAAATCTAATTTGCAAGCAATAATGCCACAAATGACTTTCATTCTACGTCCAGGACGGAGGTATAGAATTTGTCTTTATATCATGTACTTTACATCCTTGGTTTTATCTCTCCTTTCTCTATGGTTTTATTAAAACGAGCATCACATCTGAAGTTATTATTATCATTATCATTCGATCATCAACAAATTTCAACAAACTTACAAAGAATACAACAAAAAATATATAGATGTTCATTTAAAATCTTATAAAAAGCAGAACAATTATAAACCAGAAATCAGGGATAGAATAACAGGTGTGATATTCAGCCCATACACAAAAAAAGTAGGAAAATTCGTTTTCAGTTCAATGGCTGACCTACACCTACGTTATAGGCTTTTTTATGTTCTTTTCAGGCTTTTCAAAGAAACCAGAAATCAGATTAAAGACCCTCACACCTAGATATAAAGGCAACAAAACAGTTACAAATCAAAGCAATAAGACATGACCATTTTAAAGACAACAAGACAACCCATTCTAAGATGGCCAGGATTAAAGAGGGGGGGTACACTGTCGTCATGATCATAGAAGGGTGCACCCCACCAAATAGGAGAAAACAGAGCGTCGAGCTCATTAATATTTTGTAGGCCCTCAAAATATTCTATATTAGACAGATTTGAGAGCCCCCAGAAAGTGTTTCAGTGTAAAAATGTTGCCCAATTGTGACCTGGGGGTCGTTGACTTCCAGCTTGAGGTATTTTGGATGACATAGGCCCTGAAATAAATGGTCCTATTTGCTGAGAGGTGTAGGGACATTTTTCAAGATTGATGCTCGGACGTTTTGAAAATTAGACCTGTGAAGGGGTGTTTTTACTTGGAGGGAGAATAACTCGACGGGCCCAGGGACTCCCCATATAAAATTGAGCAGAGAATAAAAGTTCAAGAGTCAATCAATAATTTTCCCTTTCAAGTTAAAAGCTGTGAGACTTTTAAGTATTTTTCGTGTATTTTTGAATATTTAGCATTTTGCACTGTGTGCTATGGGAGATTATTTGGTGGGGTGCACCCTATAGGATCCCTTCCATGAAGAATGGTTTCGGCCATTTTTTGTTTACTTGATGGGGTTTTAAACTTGTATTTGTTTATAATAATTTGTAAACTGACATTCAGTGTGATAGAGATTAGTTTTTTTAATCCGGTGATAGTTTCCTTCAAATTTTTCACTGTGCTAAACAATTTATTTACAAGAAAATGGAATGTTAAATGTTACAAAATGGTGGATTGCACCCCAGTCAGGATGTGCTGTTTTGGTAGTTTGTGGAAATATTTTTGTGTGTAAAAAACACCTTGTACCGCTCAAATTTTGTCTTCTTCTTTCATTCACTAGCTTGTAAATGTTGTTTGCAATTTTTACAAGCACTAGTTTTCTGGAAAAAATTAAGTTTTTAAGAAAATTATGAGAGAGTACATTACTGACTGGGGTTGAACTTCAAGCCACATACACTAGAATTGTAAACACGACATGTCATAGTTTAGGACATGCTGACATGTGCAGTATAAATCAGTACAGTATATATAAATCAAGACAATTGCGAGAGACAAAAATTACAAAATGGAGGCATGGGTTGCCAGAGTGAAAGGGCTGCTTGCCAAGAAGTCCAGGGGAAAGGGACGAAGGGATGTCTGATGTGGCGGGGCTACTCCAAGAAAAGTTATGGCTTTATCAACGTCAAGATTCCTGGATCAAACAAACGCACAATGATTCATGTGCACAGAGTGGCTTACATGGCGTACACCGGAACTCCAAACTTGCCAAAAGGATGTGATGTAAGCCACTTGTGCCATCATTCATTGTGCGTTTGTTTTGAACATTTGTCCCTTGAGCCCCGCCGCATCAACAACTCAAGAAAGACTTGCAAGCGCCAAAGAATTTGCAAGGGGCATGGTGACTACCCTGACTGCTTGGTGTGACTGTGAGTGGCAATGTGGAATTTTTGGGGGGAACAATGATCTGTAACTTGCTATCATCAGTATATATTCATTCATTCATTCATTCATTCATTCATTCATTCATTCATTCATTCATTCATTCATTCAATTAATTAATTAATCATTCATTCATTCATCTGTTCATGGTGGGCAAGGTTTGCAGTAACTATGTTCAATTTGAATATTGTGCCAGTCATTTTCAAAATTTGGTTCCAGTTGCCCTTTCTTGTACAGTTGTTGTGAAGCATAGTACAAATGGAATCGATTGTATCGACACTGTGCCCTTCGTCTCTTGTATGCCTTTCCTTTGGCCCTGTCAGAATAATATTTCTGTTTCTTTCCCATTTCAGCGAGGGCCTTAGCAGCTGGGGAGCCAACAGTTACTGGACACCCAGCAGATTTACACTTTTTTACTATCGAGTTAGCGTGCCCGTTATTAACCAAATGCACGGCACTGTGATCTCTACAAGCACCATTTCTCGCAAAAGTGAGTGCTCCTTTTGGATTTGTTACTGAAAATGCATGGTTCATGGATTCTGCTTTTTGAGTGTTTGTGCCATACTTGGTTTTTGCCATGGCTTCTTTACCAAGTCGTTTCTTTAAAAGTTTCATCAGTGTCTCTTCATCATGTTTAGAAAATTTAATTTTTTCACGAGCACTAGCAGGCAGGTATGGAAACTTGTACTTCTGATGTCTAGCTCCACCATGGCAAATGTAAGATGATTTCTTGCATGGCCCATGGTTTCCCATGTAACATTGAGGAATTGCAATTGCTGCCTTTGCAGCCATGGCTGTCTTTTGAGACTGATCACCAAGTTTTTGGTTAAGGATTGCACCAGCCTCGGCCTGAGCCCTGTGACTAATGTCATCGGCAAATCTATCTTGTAATTTAGCCTTTTCTTTTTGGGTTTTGCCCGGAAACATATCCGTGCTGAATTTAGCACGACTTACGGCTGCACAAAGTGATCTATTAAGATGAGGGGGGTCTAGCAAATGTTCACTTTCCATACCTGCCTTGCTTTTCATAAATGTGCTAATACCTTGTGCAAGACACCCATCGGCATCTGTTGTAACCCTATTTATCTTAAGTGGTTCTTTACAGTTCAACAGTTTCTTTGCACATTGCGTTCCTCCTTCTCGTTCATCACCCATGTTGAAGTTTCCTGGTCGAGTGGCGGTACATGCTCCATTGTTTTGTTTGTGTCCTTTGGAAGTTTGACATTTTTTGCAAAGTTTGCTTTCATGATTAAACATCACAATGTTTTTTTTTGTGGTGACATTTTCGCAAACTACATCTCTCGTTTGGGTGGCTGCAACAAAAAGTGTTTTTTTTCTACAGTTTCTCAGCGGGTTGTTGTATTGTCTATCGATCTCGATGGCCACTCCGCTCTCCCTTTCGTGGCCTTGTAACTCGTGGATGTCCTTCACGAGCCTTCTCTTCTGGGCCATGTCCTCTGTATTTTCCATTGTCATAATAGCACCTACTTTGTTTGCACTTTTCTGCAGGGCGTTTAGTGACGGAACTGCTGTGTCCATTGCTGATAGAAGTCTCCTTGCCCCAGCAGCTGCAATTCCAGTACTGTGTAGGCCGACTTGGAATGCCATGTTTGGGACGGCAGTTCGTCGTCCTCTCCCAGTTTCAGGTACTTCTGTATAGAGTTTTTTCAAGCTGGTGTGGAACCCACACTTTCTGCATGACATCATCTCGGCCACTGCAAGACCTCTACGCTCCTCTGCATCAGCGACGAGTTGGGGACGACCATTGCAATCCGGATTTGATCGCTGATGATCCAGTGCAGCATCTACTCCTAAATTGACTGCAGAATTGACTTTAACAAATCTGTACCCGCCTCCGCCTTCTTCTTCTTCTTCCTGGTGATCATCCTCACTCTTGAGATGGAGTTTGTTTGGTATTTTCTGAGACGCAACTCCACTCTTGGGTTGGATTTTCTCAACAGGGGTAGATTCAGAAAATTTGGGTCGAAGCACCATGACAGGTCTGGTGGGTAACTCTGCGGTGGGATTTGTTTGAAAAAAACCTGCTCATCTCTGGTGAAAGCCAAATCAAGACGATCCTTTGATGGCCTGATGTAGACATTTGGTGAGTGTCTCACTTGGGGTTCATGTTCCGCTTTCAGCTTTGGTAGTAGGGGGCCCAGTGTTTTTTTGAGCCATCCTTTTTTCTTTTTGTAGATTCCACGTCCAACAAGCCCCATATTGAACTGTGAGCAGCTAACAGAACTTTCTCCAAGGCAGAGGTGTAGCTTTCTGCTAGTCAGTTTTCTTTCTCACCCCCCCTCCCCTCCCCAGATGCCACCCCCTTTGTGTCATACAAATGTTCAATAAGCTATTCTTTAGCAAGTCAGTGATCATGACTTATCAAAGTTGTAGTGCATACAGTTTTTTAATTACAATTTTATTACCCCCACCCCCAATCCAACTCATCCACTCTCTGTGACCACTGTCTTTGATCCATAGAAATAGGCCCACCATAGACATAAACTCTGGTCCAACATAAAGGAGAGTTGTCCCCTTTTTCCAGTAAGTGTGGGGGGGGGCCAATAAAGTAGATTGTTCTCAGCTGGTGCAAGGCTTTTACAAGAACACATGTAAATTTGTTTGTTTCGAAGCTTAAATTGTCCACTGACTGAAGATTAAACCAAACCTAATCCAGAATTGAAACCCAACACTATTTTTGGTTTCTCATTGGAATGTGAAACAGTATAAGAATATTTTGAAGGCCCCTTTGCAGTAATTCCACTGTTCTTTTGCCCAATGCCCCCCCCCTTGCTATCACAGGGATCCCTCCCCCATAAAAATGGGTAAAACTTTGAAGAAAAATTAACTTTAAATCACAGCCATTGTCACAGACCCCAAACTATGTGGATAAAGTTTAACTGGAAGAAAAAAATTAAGGACTGGGAGGGAAATAACTTGTGTGTTTGTATCACTCAGGCACATGCTCATTCACTTGGAAAATGTACACAAAACACCATAGGAGTGGTTTGTTTGTTTAAGCCCGCCATTTCTCAACGGATTAAAAAAAATCAAATTTTCCTGAAGAAATATGATCCTGACAATATTCCTGATGTCCTGAATGTGGTCTCCAGTCAAACTGTGAAAATGACTTGCTCTATAGGGTGCACCCCACCAAATAGGAGAAAACAGAGCGTCGAGCTCATTAATATTTTGTAGGCCCTCAAAATATTCTATATTAGACAGATTTGAGAGCCCCCAGAAAGTGTTTCAGTGTAAAAATGTTGCCCAATTGTGACCTGGGGGTCGTTGACTTCCAGCTTGAGGTATTTTGGATGACATAGGCCCTGAAATAAATGGTCCTATTTGCTGAGAGGTGTAGGGACATTTTTCAAGATTGATGCTCGGACGTTTTGAAAATTAGACCTGTGAAGGGGTGTTTTTACTTGGAGGGAGAATAACTCGACGGGCCCAGGGACTCCCCATATAAAATTGAGCAGAGAATAAAAGTTCAAGAGTCAATCAATAATTTTCCCTTTCAAGTTAAAAGCTGTGAGACTTTAAGTATTTTTCGTGTATTTTTGAATATTTAGCATTTTGCACTGTGTGCTATGGGAGATTATTTGGTGGGGTGCACCCAGAAGGCCTGTGGCTGTACATAAAATTATGAACTCTAACCTAATTACTGCACGCGCGCATGCACTGGCAATTACATCTCCATATAATAATGGCAGTGCCCTTAATGATGCGGCAGCCAGCGCGCGCAGACATTTAACAACTGGGTTAGAGTTCAAAATTTCATTTACAGCCCCTGGCCCTCTATGGTCATGACGACAGGCCCCCCTTTAATCAAAGTGAATCTAACCACTCCGACTTGAAAGCCTATAAAATCAAATCTCAAAATTGAAAATAAATCCTAAACAAATATATATATATATTAAATGATCTTAGGCAAAGTTTGGAAATACATTTTTTATGATCCAAGACATGTCTAAGTTTATCCATGATAGATAAAATAGGAAACTTGAATATTGGGACTAATCAGGGAGATTTGTTCCAGTAATACAAACAAAGAAGAAGAGATAATAAGGTAAACAATGCTTTTAAATACAGCCTCATAATATTGTAGAAACATCACAGTGTCCCTACGAAAACAATCCATTATTGCTTGAGTAACCGTGAAATTGCCCTCAGGATTCAATCATGTGTATTAACTTGTCACTAAAGAGTCAATGTTGTACATGTATGACTCGTGTCTTCAGACTCCATTCATGATGGACTCAGACTTGGACACAAGACTAAATGTTTGTGACTCAAGACTCCAAAAACAAAATGTTAAATACATGTAAAAAAAAAAAAAAACGCATATAATGAAATGTCCTTTTTGAATGGCTACTCCTGAGCTGTGAGCTTCAAGGTTGCAATTTCAACCGGCCCGGCTATCTCTGAAAAATGAGAACTATGTTTAATTATGCACGTTTACATCACAGTGACCATGAATTATTTGATTACTGCTTTCACCACCCTCAATTGGGGAGAAGGTTATGTTTTCATTGTTGTGAGTGGGCGTCATGTATGTGAGCATTTTGAAACCTTTTAGTAATCTATTTAGATGGAGAGACATACAGATGAAGTGTTTTAGGAACCTTGATCACAGCACAATGGCTGTTATTTCATGATATGCAAGACTCATGGTAATTTAAAAACAACAACTAACCGATAGCACTCCGCACTAGTGCTAAAATAAGAAGCTCAGTTCTCGGATCTCAGACAAACGTGTCAAATGTCACTAACATACGCGCGTTTCCAAGTCCAAGCTTTATGCTTACTCCCATGTGTTTACTGACTGTGCTTTGTTTGTCCGACAGCCGAGTATTTTTAGCAAAAGTTACGCCATTTGTGTGGAGTGCTATTACAAATGTCATCTTCCGCAGTGTGTAATTTTTTTTAAGTAAGGCGCTTAATTTTCAAAACTCTGTCTCATAGACAGAGCTTACTTTAGTTGCCAATACCTGAACCTTCCATATATAAAACTTATCTCAAGTATTAAAAAAATATTTATAGAAAGAAAATGTGATGAATGGCATAATAAAATACCCCCTTTGGTAATCTCATCGAAAACATTTTTATTGGAAAGTGTATCTGTATTTTTATAAATGCAATCCCTTCGAGCTGAGGGCCATTTTGGCTTGAATAATTTGTTGTAAAAAAATCTATATATATACAAAATTACCTTCTAGTATTTGTTGTTTGTTTTTAACCTTCGGATGGGGAATTTTCGAAATGACTTTGGGAAAACTGAAAATACAAACCGCTCAATTTTTTATCACAAAGCTGAGATGTAGAAATGACTGAAATAGCTTTTCTTAATTTCTTAACCTTGCAGCAGAAAAAGAAAGATAGTGAAAAAAAAGATAGTAAGCTAGCATCCCTGCCATTTTATTATTATTTATTATTTTTTTTCAAAAAAAACCAGAAACCCAAAAATACTAGGCTCTGCAAAATCAAAGCCCAGGTCCCAATTTCACAGAGCTGCTTAAGCACAAAAAATAGCTAAGCACAATAAAATTCTGCTTACCAGAATAAGGTTACCAGCCAAACTACCATGTCACTTGTGACTGGTATCCTGCTCATCTCTGCTTAGCAGAAAATTGTTAAGCAATTCTTTCTGCTTAAGCAGCTCTATGAAATTAGGCCCTGATTGATATGGCGATGGCATCACCGGCAGTTGCTGTGGGGATTACCGAGCAGAATCCAACCACTAATACTGACTTGGGGCCAAGATTAGCAAACAGCGCAGTGCTCATCGCACGCTGAAAGTCGGCCTGCAACAGACTTCCCTTTTTTCGGTAGTAAGTCGCAAATTGTGCAACATGCACGGTGAGTGCAGGTAGAACAGATGGTGTGTTGTATTTGACTGGTTTCCTATACAATGCGTTAATGCAAGGCATAGATGAATTAGGCTCTGGACTAAAGAGAAAATAAAGTTGTCTATGATGTATATAATGTTTAAAAGATAGTTATCAAAACAAGCACACAATGATGTTTTTACACCAAATTTTGCATTTTATTTGTTTTCATAAAGTACTCGTACTCGTACTCGGAGATCCAATTACTTGATACTCAGTTGTTGGACTCAGTACTCAGATATCAGAATACTTTCCACTCAGACACCTGCACTCTTACTCAATGGCCCAAGTACTCGTACAACTCAACCACCCTTGCCCTCTTGTCTACACCACTGTAGATCCGGAACTTTCAGGTGTTTCTCTTTGCCACTTACATGTATTTGTATAAGCCTCGCAAATAAAACAGGTTTATCCTTTTGTAAGTAGCTGTTTTTCCTGCAAAGTACAGTTATTTATACACCCCTTTCTCTCTATTCTAAGAATCCCTCGAGATATACTACTGAGTGTTAAAACTTGCCTTGCATCCTTCGCAGGTAAACACCCCAAAATGGATACCGGAGGATGTGTCTCCACAGACTTGACACGGCGTGCTGTCTGGCGTGGGCTCTCTACAGGGCTGCTTCACTGTAAGACAAAGAAATGGAAAACTACCATGGGGAAAACGGATCAACAACTTGCGATGAATTGCCCACCCACCCCTGCACACACATTAGCACTTCGTCAGCTCAGTGCTATAAGGCCGTTAATTGCAATTTCAAATCCGTAATGATCAAAAGGTCGTCAAGTGAAATGTGCCAATAAATTTTGAAAAAATAAATCAAAATCCATGAGTAAATCTTTTCTTAGAAACTAAATGTTTCTTTTTGCCAAACTAATTTTTGGAGACCACTCTTGATCAATAAACTCCATTTACCAGGAGCTCCAACATGTGCAAAACCAATTTGATGAAACCCACACAAACTGCACTAACGACTTTATAGTTCTAAACAGACAACTTGTCCTAAGAAGCTATCCTAGTCCAGTGATTCTTTTGGATACTAAAGGGACTCTTAAGTAGTTCCAAAGTTATTATCCTATGCTGTTTTTGAATGGCTGGTTCGTGTGTATAACACACTGAAACTTCGACTTTATAACATAAGGGAACAAAAGGGCTAAGCATATAAATCCCAGTCAGTTTCCCTTGTGGTTCATTACTTGACATATAAATCCCATGTGACGTTTGCTTAAAAGCAATTCCATGGTTGTACCTGTTCTATACACCTCACATATTAGTAGGTTAGTTTTCCCAATAATGTTTGTAACTTAATATGTGGAAATCGTTATCAATGACAATTGTCTAGTTCAGAAAGTAACATGAGTGATCATGGAAATGCACTTCCGCTAGGTGTAAAACAATGGAGGGGAACAACTGCCAAACATGGTTTTGTTTTTGTGTGTCCACAAAAATTTTAATATTGCTTTGAAGAGAATTTGTTTGCTTCCCGGTGAGCAGGCTTAGTTATAGAGCAGACATTTCCAAATGTTACTTTAGATGATTCCTTTTCTCAATATTGTAAAATAGTTTTATGATAGACATCCACCTAAAACGATGACTGGAACCATTTAGCGCCTGGAATCTTCTATTTTCCCCCTTCCCGACTTGACAAAGCTAACAGAACAAAGATTTTCTTTGAAGAACTACAATTTTTTGTTTTTCAATCGAAAAAATACCATATTAACGCACCGTGGTGAACAGCAAAACCTCAGACGTAAGACACGGCCGACAATTGGGTCCATGGTCGAAACCAAGGCTCGGACTTACCTCCAATAAGCCAAAATACAATGAAATAGAATGGTGGAGGCCTTGTGTTTATTTATTTAAATGATCTTCCCAACAAGGGAACCCTGCAAAGCTCACACAAGGGGACATAAACGCCAAGCTGGCAACAGCCAATCTCTCTCATACAAGCATTGGATTAACGTCTATATGATTATGAATTGCACAAATCAACAAATTGTATTTCAGTAACTAGACGACAATAATTATTCTAGTCATTGTGAAATCAGCCGGTTAGCTCGACCAGATTTCAACCCACAACCTTTTGCCTTTGGTTGCCATATAATCCCTCTCTCGGCACAATAAGACAAAGGTCTGGAATCAGGGATTACACAATAACCCACGCACAAAGGCAGAGAACTCCAGCACTACTTTTACCACCACCTGTCGTCTGTTTGTGGGTAACAAAGCATCGGTCAGTGAGTGAATGCTCTGTGCCCGCCCCAAAGTGAAAAGCACAGGCCATCTTTGTTTCGATCATCTGATTTGACACAAAAATACCGAATACACGTCACCCAAATTCTAGCAGGGAAAATATTGGCACAGTCAACACGGCATCCGGAGTCAACCGGTTATGGAAAGCAACCAAAGGAAAGATGTTGGCCCCAAAATAATAATACTAAAATTATCTTTTTAAAATAGAAAAACTGATTGCCATCGGATTTTAAAAAGTTACGAACAGATGCTTTTTCCCCCAGTCCATTTGTGTTTGTTTGTTTGTTTTAGTTTTTTGTTGACCAATGGATCTGATCATTCAACAACTGAAGACACAAACCTTTGGCGGCAGTCAGATTCTCTCCTGCAAAAGTATTGATAAATTGTCACTTCAAGACATTTCATGGCAGCTGCAATTGCTGCGAGTATAGCAGCCCCACCAAAGATGATCCCTTAACATTTTTTTTTAAAGCTTGTACAGTGGCTCATTTTTTCCACTGACTAATGAGAATTGTGATTCTACTGCTACTAAGATTATGAAGCGCAAAGTGAAGGCAGAGTACCAGTGGGCTGTAATGTATATAATCTGCAGAGGCATTGTTCATCTCGAGTAGGCTCCTTCAGCAATCATCATTCGTCATGACGACAGCATCCAGGGATGTCTTGGGTCATCAGCGGGCACCAAAGGCCATCTTATGCTTTCCCATCTTTTGCTTTCAGGTCGTGTTTGCTCTTTGCGCTAAATTTTCAGACCTACATGTGCAACGGAAATGAAAATCCCATCCATCCCCGCGGAGTTTTGTGGCAACGCATCATTGCAGGTGTTTCTACATTTTCACAACCACCGTAATTTTTACAACTCACAGAAAATCATTCTCATGGCTCTGATGCAAAACCACTTTTAAGTAAACTTCCAATATTTATGGCAAAGCCTCAAATCCTGATCTTGAGTTAGCATGTTTGCATAAACTCATGGACCAGTAATAGACCGTGTAAGTCTCGGGAGGATGAGATCACCGTTGAGCTTCCGGGCAAACTGTGAGCCATCAGCTACGGGAGATTAATGTGGGTGCAATTTTGTGTGATTTTTATTTTTTGTCACTTCACTTTGTTCAACCCCCAAAAGCATAATGGTGGAATGATTACATTCAAAACTAACAATGTATTATATAAAAAAATAAAATAAAACCTGGAAACTTAAGAGAAAATGAAGAAATAGTATTCGACCTTGAAGTGTCAAATTGCAAATTTACGCCGACTGTTATGCGCGAACCGCGTCGACTGCACTAACAAACCAAAGTCAGGTTATATCTTATATATCGGGATATAAGTGCTTCATTACTTAGGGCGAAAACAGATCTTGTGTCGCATGGGTTTGACGTGATGTTGCATGGTGTTGCTTGGACAACGGCATCTTTGTTTCACACAGTTTGGGTGCCATACTACTTCTAAGTGTAGCAGCTTGCTCGAGTTTGCCTGTTCTTTATGTTCAAACGTGGAGCGGAAATTAAGATCGGCTAAAAAAGAAAAATTCCAAGATTTGCAAAATTGTTTACATTTTACAATTTCTAAATTTAGCTATTTTTTTATTCAAACCATATTCAATGGTTGAAATTTACAAGACCATCGCAATACAAGTTCTTGTCAACAACAACTGCCACAATAAACGCTGCAGCTGCTATTCGAGGTGCCCGGAAGTCCAGATTCTTACGAAAGCTCATTTGCTCTCGAGGTCAACTAAACCATGCAGTCAGAAGATAAATCCCCTTCAATAGCAATAAGATTATCATATCAGTCTGAACAGATGAGACTGGAATACTATCAACAAAATCAGATGGAGGTTTGACTACAGGTGCAATCTTCCCAGCCCACCCAATACAACTCTAGTCAATGTCCACACCCAACAAGTCAAAACAAAAATTGGCTTAACAGGGGACAGTGATACTCGCTACTTGCACGGATCCGCTGTGTGCGTGTAGAGCCTTGACTTCATGCTTCATTTGTATTGTATTTATGTATCTGTTTGGATGAAAGTGTCATTACATTACTGTGACTGTTTACAGGAGTTATATAATGCTTCTGTTCACTGCTGTCCCCAGTTCGACACTCTACATGCAAATGGCTGACCGTGCAAGGGGCGAATAGCCCATTGAAGAAGCTGTGTAACCATGGGGCACGTGTACTACCCACAAATTTTCAGGTCCCTTAAATGCCCATTACGAAGAAAAAGATTATTCCCCCCCCCAAAAAAAAAAACCCAGTAATAATTAGTTATTTTTTTTAAGCCAGTGAGCTGTATGCTTTCATAGACAGTAGGGTTAAAAAAAACTAAAACCTTTTGTATTAACCCTAACAGACTAGACCCTTGGGTAAACATACTGCCCAAATCCTTCAATATCCTTCGGATTAAAGTTGTAATAAACCTAAAGTGCCCAAATCCTTCAATATCCTTCAACTTATTGTAAGTATACATATTAGCCCAATCCTTCAAAATCCTTTTGAGACAGAAGTTAGGGAGTCAAAAAATGTCAAAAAAGCCCAAAACCTTCAGAATCCTATTCGAGGTGCAGCTGCTATTCGAGGTGCCCGGAAGTCCAGATTCTTACGAAAGCTCATTTGCTCTCGAGGTCAACTAAACCATGCAGTCAGAAGATAAATCCCCTTCAATAGCAATAAGATTATCATATCAGTCTGAACAGATGAGACTGGAATACTATCAACAAAATCAGATGGAGGTTTGACTACAGGTGCAATCTTCCCAGCCCACCCAATACAACTCTAGTCAATGTCCACACCCAACAAGTCAAAACAAAAATTGGCTTAACAGGGGACAGTGATACTCGCTACTTGCACGGATCCGCTGTGTGCGTGTAGAGCCTTGACTTCATGCTTCATTTGTATTGTATTTATGTATCTGTTTGGATGAAAGTGTCATTACATTACTGTGACTGTTTACAGGAGTTATATAATGCTTCTGTTCACTGCTGTCCCCAGTTCGACACTCTACATGCAAATGGCTGACCGTGCAAGGGGCGAATAGCCCATTGAAGAAGCTGTGTAACCATGGGGCACGTGTACTACCCACAAATTTTCAGGTCCCTTAAATGCCCATTACGAAGAAAAAGATTATTCCCCCCCCCCAAAAAAAAAACCCAGTAATAATTAGTTATTTTTTTTTAAGCCAGTGAGCTGTATGCTTTCATAGACAGTAGGGTTAAAAAAAACTAAAACCTTTTGTATTAACCCTAACAGACTAGACCCTTGGGTAAACATACTGCCCAAATCCTTCAATATCCTTCGGATTAAAGTTGTAATAAACCTAAAGTGCCCAAATCCTTCAATATCCTTCAACTTATTGTAAGTATACATATTAGCCCAATCCTTCAAAATCCTTTTGAGACAGAAGTTAGGGAGTCAAAAAATGTCAAAAAAGCCCAAAACCTTCAGAATCCTATTTTGGCTAAGCTGCATAATACATAAAACCTTCAAAATCCTCCTATGTAAAAACAGCCCGGTAGCGCAAGTCCTGCGAAATCCTACCCTAACAAAAACTCATTTTAGCCCAAAGCCTTCGAAATCCTCCTGTGTTGCAGATCCCTAATAGCCCAAATCCTTCACAATCCTGCACTTTGGCAATGAAGATATTGTAGGACTTGGGCTCTTTAGGGTTAAAGAAAGCATGAATCATCAGACATGATAAAAAACTGTTCCCATGTACATTGCTTCAATGTGTAAAGTAACAGAATACGCTTTTGGCATGACACCACTCAAAATAAATAACTTAATAAATAAATAATTCAATAAATAAAAAAATAACTCAATAAATCAATCAGTCAATCAATCAATCAATCAACAAATTAAGAATGAATAAATAATGACAAAACTAAAAAAAACTAGTAGCCATAATTTAAAGGCCATTTGAAATGCAACTCTAGAGTTAAGAAAACAAGTGGAGATTGGCAATGGGGGAACTGTACCTTTGATGATGCAAGCATGAAATTTGGCGCACACTCCGAGTATGTTGTGAGAAAGATATTTGGCTATAGGGCCATTGCAGATTTGAGTTCCTAAAAAACTATAGGTAGGATAACAAGCATTCTTAAAGTTTTCAATATGGCTGCCATGGCTTGTAATTCTACCTTTATTTTTTGCAAAGGACAAATCTGCGATGGCCCTATAGCCAAATATCTTCCTAATGACATTACTCCATGCTTGTATCATCAAAGGCACATTTCCCGCCACCTACCAGTCGTACTAAAAACTTACCTTTTCTGCACATGCCAGCTGCAAGGCATTTCTGGAACCTGCAGTGCTGGCATAGGAGTCTGGAGGTAGGCGTTACTTTACAATGCCCCGATGACTGACACTTAAACACTGGAGTGCCCTTCTTAGTGCTCCGTATGAAGAAACTCTGTCCAAGACAACGAGAAGTAGCATGTGAAATCATTAGAAGACAAAGAGACTAACTGAGCGGTTTTAATCTAAAAGCTTGAGTTATTATGTCACGAATAAAATAGTTTTGTCTGAAATGCAGTTTTTTTATATAGTTGTATATGAACACAATACTTAATTCTTTCAATGATACCAAACACAGTACGTTACTAATAGATGTCTTCAACTTGGAAATGCGACCACAGGAATTTTCACCAAATTAGTTTAAAGGAACATTACAGAATTGGTTTTTGCTAACAAAACAGTTGCTGGCAGGGTAAGCACTTTATTTAATCCACCATATACATAAACTGACAAACCTGTAGAAGTTTGGATCGATCGGCCATCTGGGTCATGAGAAAATAGTGAAAAACCGATTACACATTTGCATGAAATCATATAGAATCAACAAGTGAATAAAACGCTCACTGAGCGATAAACTCCAATCGGAAAATGAGCTTATTCATTTCTCATCAAATATGGCATTTTAGACAGAAATATTTCAAGGGATGTTTTCTACTATCATCATCATTAGACCGTGTAAGTTTTATGTAAATCTGTGATCAAAAGTATATTTTACAAGTTTTTTCTTACCAATTCTTTAACGTGCCTTTAAGAAACAATCCCTTTTTTATTGGAGGGGGGGGGAGATGAAATGAATTCCAATCCTCTAGTGTTCAATAAACACACCAAACAAGCAAACTTATCGAATTCAGTGGTCACATTTAAAGCACGCAGACAACATGAGTAGTTGTTGAAGACCGCACTTTACATGGACCTAAAACATACATGAGATAACAAACCTGTCAAAGTTTTAAGGAACATTACAGAATTGGTAAGAAAAAAACTTGTAAAATATACTTTTTGATCACAGATTTACATAAAACTTACACGGTCTAATGATGATGATGATAGTAGAAAACATCCCTTGAAATATTTCTGTCTGAAATGCCAAATTTAATGAGAAATTAATAAACTAATTTTCCAATTGGAGTTTATCGCTCAGTGAGTGTTTTATTCATTTTTTGAATCTATATGATTTCATGCAAATGTGTTATCGGTTTTTCACTATTTTCTCATGACCCAGATGGCCGATCGATCTCAAAATTCTACAGGTTTGTCAGTTTATGTATATGGTGGATTACATAAAGTGCTTACACTGCCAGCAACTGTTTTGTTAGCAAAAACCAATTCTGTAATGTTCCTTTAAGCTCAAGGGGTCACGGAGTTTGAGATAATAGTGGGAAAAGAATTAAAAATTAACATCATATGTTTGCACTGTTTTCTAACACTAGGTTTTGGACTCGCAAGATAATACTAAGTGCTTTATTCATTTTTCCAAAGAAAAAGCATTTCAAGGAAAGTTTCCCACTATGACCTTCTTGCCCACTTCATGTTGGATGATGTGTTTTTCCTGCAAATTTCTTTGGACAAACTTACGCCTTTTTAACGGCTGGAACAATTTCAAGTTTTCCTAAATGTTTTGCTGACAGCTGGGCGGCTGACAGATTTAATAGACCTCCCATTGTTTAGCGTGCACAGGCAAGCAACTACATGTACCGTGATACAAATGTGGCATACAAGAATGGAGAGGCTGTACCCATTGTTCGTCATTATATTCGGCTCAATGGGAGTAAGTCCGAGCGTTCCGAGATTCCGGCATACCACGGCAGATTTCTGGTCGTGGCTCATGGCCGAGGTGTTGTGAATCACAGTGCGTGCCTATACTCAATTTTTTCACACAACAACCTCAAATCCCGGAACTTATTATAAGAACCTTTGTTGTCTTTTCTTTGTCAAGTCAGGGTTTCATTGTGGCAATGACATTTTCAAAGGAAAACGATTACTCAAGAAGCTCCATAAAATTCCGGCAAGAGAAGTGGTTAATACCATGTAAGTTATGCCCAAATCTGTGAACATTTATACGTTCAATCAAACCAATGATATGCACATTATTCAGTGTTGTAGTCGAGTCACCTGTGTCGAGTCCGAGTCCGAGTCACGAGTCACTTGGTCCGAGTCCGAGTCCGAGTCACGAGTCACTTGTTTAAATATTGATTGCAAACCAAATGTCGTAAAATAAGAATTGGAAATGATTTACACATTTAATTTAAACAAAGTTCTGTACCTGCAGTTACAATTTTATTTTAGGTTTTACTCCTTGCCCCTTATCCCGAATATCTTTTAAGGGTTTCAAATGTGTTTTTTTTCTCTTCAAAATACCCAATTATATACTGATTTATTTATTTCAGAAAGGTTGGTAGCCAACAAGTTTTATGGTTTAAAGAAACTTTCTCTGAACCATAAAACTTGTTGGCTACCTGCCTTTCTGAAATAAATAAATCAGTATTGGTTATTTTGAAGAGAAAAAAATCATTTTAAATCCTTAAATTCTTAAAATTTGTAGTTGTGCCGGTCCTTTCTTTAATTTTGCGCTTGCAAAAATTTGCACACAGCACTCTATTTTGAGGTTTCAACATTTTTGCTCAAGTTGGTGTAACCAAAGGAAACAATACGGGGGGCGGAACGGCAGAACTTGTTGGCTACCTACCTGATAAAAAAATGTTCATGACCAAACTTGACGTCGTGTGTGTGGGTGTGCGTGCGTTTGTGTGGACCACGTGTGGAAACTTGTGCAAACAACACACATCCATCACAGTGCAATATGCAGACTGTGTTTTACAGGTACCAGACATGCCACTTCCCTGGTAATATGCATCAAGCACAAGCAGTGGCTGTGGTGTTAAAGTTGACAGAATACCAGCATTGATATTGGTGTCGTGCATCTCAGTGTTATTATGCATATTGAACATACGAATCGAACATACACGCGCTGTACGTACATGGCCCTTTACTACACAATAATCACGAACACTGCAACACCATACAACAGTGTACTTATTTATTGTGCTAGACGTTAATATTCCTCCATGTGCACTCGGATCATCAGAATTGTTTTTTTAATATTTAAAAAAGGTATTGTATTGTTTGTGAAAATACGTGACTCGCAAGTCACGAGTCCTCGGGGACAAGTCCGAGTCACGATAGTCGAGTCCGAGTCCGAGTCCGAGTCCGTGTCTTTTGCAGACGTGACTCGAGTCAAGTCCGAGTCACCGAAATTGTGACTCGAGACGGACTCGAGTCCGAGTCCTGGACTCGAGTCATACAACACTGACATTATTTGAAAAAAGAAACAAGGGGGGACCATAAATGTTTTGCCCGGGAATTTGTGCACCAAGCAAAGTGAAATTTCCTTGGGACGTCTCCCAATGCTATTTCCTCAATCTTGACAGGATTTCTAACAGGAATATTTATCTGCAGGATCAGAAGGATTTAATGAGCTTCGTGTCTGAAACCATTCAATTCCTTATTTTCCCCACTAATTACCGATCCTTTCGTAGATGATGTAAAAACCTTTTTGATAATCAAGCTGTGACAATGCTAACGTAAATGGCTAGATGTAATTGGCAAAAGAAGAAAAAAATCGGAAAAGACAGACAGACCTCAGAATCGACCACTTCCAATTGGACAAATGGAATCTCCATTGATAATGATTTAACGTTGTATTAAACAACAAGGATTACTAGAGATCGATAGTTGCTATCTTTGTTTAACCTTGTATTCGGCATGGGAAGTAATTCTGAAATTTGAGCATGCCATGGCCAACTGTCGGCCGTGCCTTTGAAAGGCCAAGGGTTGAGCCAAAACACGGTGAACATCATTCATATTTCCTCAAATAAGAAAAGAATCCCGGTGCATTTTATAAGAATTATTTTTGCAAGACAGTTCTCTAAAGAAAATCTACACAGCAAAGTAGAGGTATACACATGGTGTTATAACAAACCAAATGTCAGGCATGCAACTGTAACTTCACCAAAAAAGAGGAAATTACAAAACTTCAATGATTTTGTACAGTATTTTTCAATTTTGAATGGTAAAACTGAGAATAAAAAAAGAGGAAATCAGCTGATCCGAGGAAAAGTTGCATGCCTGAAATGTACATTGATACCTCACCATGCAATGCCTCAAAAAACTATATTTGTTGTCTTTACATAGTTTAGGTCATGATTTTATAGTGACAGCTTTACTCTCAACAACAACAAAATTATTCTGGAAATTCTAAAAATTAATCCAGTGGATGAGCAGAGAAAATGTTTGGATACCCTGGCCATAAGTGGTTCCAAAAATACAAAACAAAAACATGTTATATAAATATGTAGATGTAATAATAGACTGTGCAAGTCTTGTGTGTATAAAAAATGAGAAAACAACTCGGACGAAGACTGTATTTTTCTATGAAATCAAATCTTCGTTTTAAATCTATTAAACAAAATTCTTGAAAATATAAATACCCATAGAAATTTGTTGCAGATGTAGTTTCAACTTTTATACAATAAAAATGATTGTTAAAGTTAACATTGAAACATGACTAAAACTTGGGACGAGGATGTTTGTTCTTAAGAAACCCCATTTGCCATTAATGCCCCAATTTTAGCAACCATTACATAGGTTTAATGATATTATGAACGTAATAACCAGAAATGGATGTTGAGTCTTATTTGGGGTTTCCTTGTTGATTTGTTAAATTCATTTCACTTGCATATAATTATTTCATGGCAATATTTTACTCGGTAGTTCAAACATGCACGAAACTTGCACAGTCTATTGCATCGCAGATACAGAAGAAATTATGAGGGGGGGGGGAACATAAAACCATTTGGATCCAGCTCGTCTCTCAGTTTTTATCATGAATCAGGGATGCATTTAAAGACACTGGACACCTTTGGTAATTGTCAAAGACCAGTCTTCTCACTTGGTGTATCTCAACATATGCACAAAATAACAAACCTGTGAAAATTTGAACTCAATTGGTCATCGAAGTTGCGAGATAACAATGGAAGAAAAAACACCCTTGTCACACAAAGTTGTGTGCTTTCAGATGCTTGATTTCGAGACCTCACGCATGAGGTCTCGAAATGAATTCAAATATTTTACTGAGAAATTACTTTTTTCTCAAATACGACAATACTTCAGAGGGAGCTGTTTCTCACAGTGTTTTATACTGTCAACAGCTCTCCATTGATCATTACCAAGTAAGTTTTTATGCTAACAATTATTTTGAGTAATTACCAATAGTGTCCAGTGCCTTTAAAGAAATTGTACCAGGAGAAGTACAAGAATAAAATTGTGGATCATCATGCATCAGAAAAACAGTGAGAAAATCATTACCTTGCATGCTTCACATATCTGCGCTCCAAAGTACCGCCCTGTTGCCTGGTCCCCACAGACCGCGCACATGACCAGCTTTGACGTTGTGGAAACCCTCTGACTGCTTACTGTACAATCACTGGAGGAGCACAGTCCTTCAGCCGGTGAAGAGACCAACATTGCAGGCGGCACCTCCTCCATTTTGTATCTTAGATTCGGAAAGCTTGAATCAGGGTAGAGGTGTTCGGGCAATTACAGGTAAAAATAATCGTCTGGAATCAAATCACACAACAGGAACGAAATAACGTCTGTTTTAAAACTCAAGCGGCAGATGTTCTAAACAACATCAAACGTAACGATAGTAACTCCTAAACTCTGCAAACTGAGATGAATCATTTAAGTTCCTGCATGGAGATCTTTATTCCGGCTGTATAAAAAAATACTGAGAAACCTGAAACTGTATAAAGCGGATATTTTCCTGTTGGGTTTCCTCGACCTGCAGATTTCCTGTCAGTAAACTACAAACCTACACATTTCCAGTGATAAATAATTTCCACTCTGATTGAACTTATTGCTTTTTTTATTGACGTTAAATTGAAGTGTAGAGAAGCTGCAGTATGTTTAAAGTATACAGTCTAAAATGTGCTTTGCTTGTAAACAACAGGATACTCTCACTCTCTCTCTCTCTCTCTCTAGCGCTCGTTAGCCAATCACAGTAATCATGAGAAAACTTTCTTAATGGCACCTTTCAGTCATCATGAAATTCTTGAGCAAGGCCCATTGTAGTGATGTCCATGACAACTCGTCCGACACAGAAGCATTATTGCATTCATCACCCAAGCTACATGTTCTAATCAATACACATGCATACAAGATGTACACTTATCTCCATGGTAACCACATGCAGGTAGTAAAGGAGAGAGAATGAATACATGGTGCTGCTGCGCATTCAGCAGCCACTGCCGGAAACACCAGAGCAAACTTCTTGTATGCATTACACAATACGAGGGATCAACGGCTTTACATCCCATCCAAACGACGAAGCAATAAAGTGTATTGCTGACAAGTTAATGACACAAGTGTCAAGACTGGGACACGAACCCACACTTTGCTGATCAGAAACACAACAGCTTGAGTTGAGTGCGTGTGACCGATCGGCCACGGCACGCCACATCTCAATCATCCAATCAGCATCTGTCTGCTTTCCTTTGCTTTCGTTCATTCATTCGTTCTAGAATTTTAAATGTTAATAACTGTACATTTTTATGCTGCTGGTTTTATTGCTCCCATTTAGGACTCCTTTAACAAATATTTAATTTGTGGTGTACTTTCATAATTTGTTGAACTTTTGTGGTGTGTAGTTTTAAATATTGGCTGGTTCATTAATTTTTTTAAGTCATCTTTTAATATTTTGCTTTATTTCCTCCTCTTGTTTGATGCTGTTTTAATTTCAATTTGTAAAGCACCTTGAGGTCCAGTCATGAATGTAAGGTGCTTTATAAGCATATTTTATTATTAGGTGTTCGTGCAATATGAACACGAACACCTCTTGTTTTTGTTCCGTTTTATTTATTTATTTATTTGACCTTGACTTCCGGTTCAAACCAGAAGTTAAACATTTCAAAAATTCATTTCCTAAATACTACTTATCTTTTTAGCAAGATTTTTGTATCAGGTTGTAGAACGTTAAGTCTGCTCAAACTTTTGCACAGATATGACAATATTTTGACACTTACATCTGGTCGAAAAAAGACGATAAAGCCTACAATATAAGTTGACCCACATTGATGACGCACGATTGTGAAAGAACACATGTAAACATAACGCTGTACCTGTGTACAGCCATGTGTACATTGCATATGTGTAGTTTAGTTTACGTTGGCATTGCACTGAACAGCTACATGTTGGAATACATCGACACTCAATGTTTCATTATACAATTGTTGCCTGTGGTGAAATGGTCCATGGTGTTTTGTATACCCCAGGGGGAAAATGGCACCTGAGGCGAAGGCCGAGGGTGCCACAAAACAATTGTTTTGTTATACCTCTGTCTTGAATTCTTAGTAAAATTTTCCTCATCTGAGCTGAAGGACTCCAATTTCATCAAAACGATGATAATCTCGATCCTTTGCTGCACAGAAAGTTGTATGACGCGCGCGCGCGTGAGAGGAGAATGGTACATGGATATTTGTTGCCCGCTCATGTGATCGTTCTGCACCAATGAAAATACAGCATTCAAGACAGAGGTATAACAATGTATATTGCACACCCAAAGATAGCCCTTCTAATATTTGAAAAATTCATAACTCATGAACCACATGTTAGATTTTTATAATCTACACACCATCAGACAAGTCATTAAAAGTTCAACAAACGCTACAAAGATCATGACCCCATTTGACCTTTACTTCCGGTTCAGACAGGAAGTTGAAAATTTCAAACATTTATATCTCAAAACTACATTTCAGCATGTTTGCATCAGGTTGTAAATCTGTGCTCAAACTTTTGCACAGAGATGACAACACTTGATCTTTACATCTGGTCGAAACCGGCATTAAAGCGCACGTATAAGTTGACCCTCTTGATAACGCACGATAACGTAATAACACATGTACATATACATGTATAAGGTACATGTATGGGAGCCTCCCTGGTTCCTTCCAGTGTTGACCCAATAGTAAGTGAGTGGTACAAAAAAAAATTGCTGCCCGCGCACGTCAATGCTTTTGTTGGAAAGAAGTTGTAATCGGCCAAGTTCGCAGCCAGGTTTTTGTGCCGCTTTTGGCCAGGTCCGCAGCCAGGTTTTGGTGCGGCACCTCAATGTCGTTGTTGCAACACGTCCTCTTTCAATGAAGTCTTGTACACAAAAGCAACATTTGAAAAAAGAAAGAAAATAAAAAATCATATCCCCTTAGACTGATTGCCGGTCCGAAAGAAATGCAGTACAAAAAATTTCAGCCAGATTTATGCTGCAGGCACTTCAGACAAACAGACACGTTACTCAAATTAGTTTAGAGATTGTACTTTTCATGAGTTGTTTTCCTCTGTTCTTTTTTACACTTTGGTCGAGAAAGTAAGCCTTTGCTCTTTTCAATTTGTTTTTAAAACTTATGAGTCACACAACTTCATAAACTCCCTATTCCCACATCCTCAAACACAGACTGTATGCCATAAAAAAAAAGCAGAATTTTTTTTTTTTAAACAAACATGCATCCCAGATTACATGCTAAGTGCTTGTGGACCTAAAATGACTGTTATAAAGGGACTATAAATGGATGAAAAGCCTGTAGGGATTTCAGGAGACTTTACTGCCCTTTACATGTAACTCCCTTGAGTGATATACTTGGGGAGTTTTTCTCACTTTAAAGGGAGGGCATACCTTTGGTAATTACTTCAAAAATGAATGACCATAAAAACTCATGTGGTATGAAGCACTGCAGCTGTTGATAATGTATCACATTGTGAGAAATGATTCCCTTCTAAGGAATGTGGTTTTAGAGAAAAGGATTCAAAAAAATGTCAATCTGAGACTCAGATTAGTATCCCAATTACGGACTATTCTTCCTGCGTGGACATAACTGCATAACTTTTTCGACGATATCTCAGAAATGCTACCACTTTTTGAAATGAAATGTTCACAAGTTAGTTTTATTGTATACATTTTAATCTATTCTTTCGTTTCTCTGGTTGTATTTCAAACACAATTCAGCCTTTGGCTGCAATGTTTGAATGTTATTCATAAACCAATAATAATAATAATAACAATAATAATTCTATTTTTATTATCTATTCATTCAGGCTTTTTAAAAACACATACATACAGAAGACTTAAAATAACAATCTGACCAAGAATTAAAAGAAAATAAAAATATGTGGAAAAACAAACAAAAAAACAGCAGCATAGAGATTCAATTGCCCAAAAGCAAACTAAATCATGTTGCAACTCCCTTCCATGTATGATGAAAGCTGAAATTAATACAGGTACATGTACATAACTTATGTGTGCATGTGTTTGTATAGTTTATGTGTATGTGGGTCACAGATACACTTGCTTTAACATGTGTTTTTGACCAGAAGTAAAGGTCAAACTGTTGTCATCTCTGTGTGAAAGTTTGAGCAGGCTCAAAGATCTACAACCTGATGAATAAATGATAAGTGGTTCTAGACATGTTACTTAAACTATCAACTTCTGATTTGAACCGGAAGTCAAGGTCGAATGGGTTCACACTCTGTGATGCATTTGTTAAAGGAACATTACAGAATTGGTAATTGTAAAATATGCTTTTGATCACAGATTTACATAAAACTTACACGGTCTAATGATGATGATAGTAGAAAACATCCCTTGAAATATTTCTGTCTGAAATGCCATATTTGATGAAAATGAATAAACTAGTTTTCCGATTGGAGTTTATCGCTCAGTGAGCGTTTTATTCATTTGTTGAACCTATATGATTTCATGCAAATGTGTAATCGGTTTTTCACTATTTTCTCGTGACCCAGATGACCGATCGATCTCAAACTTCTACAGGTTTGTCAGTTTATGTATATGGTGGATTTCATAAAGTGCTTACACTGCCAGCAACTGTTTTGTTAGCAAAAACCAATTCTGTAATGTTCCTTTAAGTTTAGAAGAACTTTCCAAAGATGCAAAGATTGTAAAAATCCCATGTGTGGTTCAGGAGTTAAATTTTGTGTTCAATATCAAACTTTGGTTCAATGTTATTTGAAAACTATGCTGTCTTCATATTGAGTTTCAATTGAGTTTACAGCTGTTAGCCGAACACCTTATAACAGAACAATAGCAAGAGGTGTTCGTGCTCGTATTACAGGAACACCTTAGAAGCTAGTATGAGTATGCATAATCATAGAAACTTTAAACTTCCTATAAACCTGAACATGATAAAGAATATGACCTAAGATAAAGAAACTATCTAAGGCCACTGATTGGCCGTCGTGGCTGTGAGTGGTTGCCAAGGGTGTTTGTTGCTAAGGACAGGCATATTCCACAACACAAGCTATTACATCGTGATTTAGCCTGCAACAGCTTCTTCTGAAACGGCTAAAGCTACCTCTATAATCAAAAGAAATTTAAAGCATCATGTGAACCTGAAAACAAATATGATAAGGACATCAGTTCAGTTTATATTGTCTACATTCTCCGAATACCACAGACTTACTTTGCTTAGTGTCACCCCAAAAAAATGATGCGTGTGACCCTAAGAAAAGTCACAATGCCCAGTGTTTTTTATGTGTAAAAGTAATAATTAGGGAATAACAGTGTGGGAAGCTGGTAATGACCGGGTTGTTAGCTGGCCACTGTTAATGGACCGAGCTGAAGGCTAGGTCCATTAACTGTGGTCATTTACCACGCAGTGAAAACCGGCTTCCCACACTGTTATTCACATTAATAAATACCTTTCAACCAAATTAAAACTTGTAAAAATCATCACAATTTGTGGGGCCATTCTTAAAGCTTTTCAACTTTTGTGTGGCACTAATCTCTTAATGAACTATTTGTGCATATTTGCAAGAACCAGACTACGGACTTCAACAATTAACTTCACCATAAATAGAATTTGTTTGGCTTTATACCTTGCATTATGTTGGCTTCTTGCTCGTACCAGCTACCTTTTTAAATTTACAGCACATGCTAATCTCCCCCCAAAGTGACCAGTCTTCGACCAATCAGAGTTATGAATCATAATTAAAGATTTATACTGCGCCCTTTCCATAAAAATAAACAAAAGCGCAAAACACATTTAAAAATACACTGAGTGGAAGAAAAGGATAAAGAAAAGAGACATATGTGATAACAGATACAGTAACAAAGGTAGTTTATGAAGTTTGTACATCAAATGCCATCTGCTCCAAGCAGTGTTGATATTTTATTTATAACTTTCCTTACTGTCCATTCAGATGAGAAGTGATTGACCGGCAAGTTGGCAACGGTTATAAATACAATGTTTGCACGCTTACTTCAAGCCAATCGTGTCAACATTTCATTCAGGCCAATTGAGAAACTCAAGAAAAAGTCATCAAATCTAAAATCCAAGGTGTTGATTTATGATGTCGATGAACTTGTACGAGATTTATTCATTGTTCAACTAACTTGCATTATACATGTATGTGACTCTACAATTTCCAATTTTCCACAAATTAAATCAGAAACCGAGATAATTTATTTCCTAAAAATATATTTCATTATTTTTTCACCTCTCAGTTCAAAAAACCTTCTCGATCAAATTTCATACCACCAACACTGTTTCTGTTCCTGCAAATCATGTCTGTATTACCATCAAATTACAAAGACGATAATTGTTTGAAACTGATAGTATAGATACCGACTTTATACCACATTTCATAAATTGCTTTCTTTCTGACCAAAAATTGTTGCTCTGAAAATTACCCAAACTATACTGGATGTCTGTCAAACTAAAATAAACCAGCGCTGTAGTAAATGAGCAATGATCAGTAAACTGTCACCCTTCACCACAATATAATTGATGAAACCCCAAATGCACTTAGATTCTGCCTTGTGATTGGTTTAGAGCATGTCACATGATATGACTTATGTTTTTTACAACTGTACAAAAAAAGCAGAGCAATTGCGATGCACTGTAACTGTGGCTACCAATGAACCATAGCAACAAGTGTAGAATACCTGCATCAACAGCAGCTTCTTAGTACATGTACATGTTTAGGTACAATCTAGGGTGTATGGGGAGATATCAAACAAACATTGACTGCTTTATCCCTCCTACTCTCAGTGACTCTTGGCAACATTTTCCAGTGAGTTGACCAACCATTTGAAACCATTCGACTACCAAGGTTGTGTACGGTGGCACAACTGTGCACAGAACTAACTGTGTACTGTGTACATGCATTCCCTCATGGTATCATAATTACAGGCTGGCTTAGTTTATCATCATTCAAAACCACAGTGAATGGTATTGAATGGTCAGACAGCAAGAGGGATAAAATACAACAACTTTACCTTTAGGAAAAATAGAATGTTTCGGGGATCACCGAGAAGTCATAGTTTTAACTGTCACTTGAAGCAGTCAGTGTTTGTATACCACTCTTAAGTTGATTCTTCTCTTTGAGGAAGAAAGTTCAATGACATTTTTATCTTTACTCTGTAATTAACGTTTGAGCAAAGAGCAAAGAGCAAACTTTTATGATTTGGGGCAGAGTACTTCAGAGAGTAAAAAAACAAACATGTTACATTAGTAATTTGTACCAGTGCTACAATGCAGTGGGTGTGAATGAGGGGCCGCTCTAAATTCTAAAGAAAATCTCACCTCAAATATTGCATGACACTTGATTGGTACGTCAGTAAAATGGCGCATGCATGATTAAAAACTACCACCAGGTTGGCATTTCAGCTCACAGCCGGTTCATGTAAAACCAAAACTGGAACTTCCTCATTTCTAGGTAAATGTGTATCTCACACGGTCAAGGTACGTGACCCAGAAATATTACATCAAACATGGTTTTGGATGAGTGTTACCACTTGGATTAAAAAAAAAAAAGGGGAATCATAACAAGGATCAAATTAGGACAGAAAAATGATTCAGAAAAACGTAAATTAATGATAAATGACAGTGAGATCTCATGTCAACAACCCTAAACAAATAGTCTGAGAGACTTCATCTGTCTGATTCTTGGAATTAAAGTCATTTATGATTGTATACAAATATGTCTATCATAATGTAGGTATTGTGCTGACGCTTACATGACAGACTTCCTGCATAAACAAAGACATAGTACAGGAGTACAAGGAAGTTAGTTTTTTCTCCCATTTTCATATTAGGGAGTCTATCTATTGGAAAGTGTGTGCATCACAAAAATGAATTTGACCTTGGAGCCCCTCATAACTTTGTACACAGTTGGCAGTTGTATGTAAATGATTATAATAATTTATAAATATATTTTATGAATATTTCATATCTCAACCTTTAAAAAACAAAACATTTTATTGTTTTTAATTTTTTTTTCCTGGTACTGGCAAGTAAAATGCAGTTCAAAATTCAGACCA
Organism: Pycnopodia helianthoides; assembly: GCA_032158295.1. Taxonomy (NCBI): domain Eukaryota; kingdom Metazoa; phylum Echinodermata; class Asteroidea; order Forcipulatida; family Asteriidae; genus Pycnopodia; species Pycnopodia helianthoides. The sequence continues at coordinate 25,905,338 of CM063243.1, forward strand.
ACTTTAAAATCAATCCTACATAACAGCTATATTTTAAGATCAACAACAAACCAGTGCCTTTATACAGAAGCTTTCAGTGATCATACGTGTATTTTCATGTTTATGAAAAACAATCATGGAAAGGTAAACAGCTTTTATAAAAGGTGTCTTACGAATTTCTCATACAAGATAAAAGATGTCTTGCTTGAGTGTGTCTGCGTCCATGATCTATTGTCTTGGATCATGGAAACCTATTACAGCAAATAGAGTAGACTGCTTTTTTTTTTAGTATGACATGCCTTGAGTTTCATCTTTGAGAGGGCAAGGCCATTTGTGTGTAATTGAATAAAATTCAAGACTGATTCAGCGAAAAGCTCTCTTATCTCCATACCTTATTTACATTTTTTCTTTCTTTCTTGAACTTGCTTAGTTATTCTACTTAAATTGTCTATTACAGGTATTTTAGTTTTAAATCCATCAAACCATCAATTTCATATATTTTATGGGATACAATGAAGCAAATTTTTTTCTTTCAAAATTGACATTGAATATGTGTGTATAATTGTTGGAAAATGTATTTATCAAGAAATATGTAATTGGGCTCTGTACAGGATCAAGTCAAGACCACACTCCAGTTTAAATTCTGACCAATCTTCTGATCACAGCTTGGGTATTTGACAAAGATACAAGTTTCCAAACTTATATACATGTATCTTTAATGTGTATTTGTAGTGACATGTAGTCCATTACATGATCTATATTAGAAGCTGAAGATACCCTGGCCTTCAACACAGCGATAGCCAGTGCCCTTGAGTTTTATTCACTTGTTTTTTATGGTCAGTGGGTAAATATAAAAATGCGTTGTTCATTGTACATTTACCTATTCATTCATCAACCTTGATCATTTCAACGACTAACTGTACAGTACATGTATGTGAAAGAGTGTGGTGAAGATGGAGACAGTATAGGTTAAAGGAACATTACAGAATTGGTAAGAAAAAAACTTGTAAAATATACTTTTTGATCACAGTTTTACATAAAACTTACACGGTCTAATGATGATGATAGTAGAAAACATCCCTTGAAATATTTCTGTCTGAAATGCCATATTTGATGAGAAATTAATAAACTAATTTTCCGATTGGAGTTTATCGCTCAGTGAGCGTTTTATTCATTTGTTGAATCTATATGATTTCATGCAAATGTATAATCGGTTTTTCACTATTTTCTCGTGAGCCAGATGGCCGATCGATCTCAAACTTCTACAGGTTTGTCAGTTTATGTATATGGTGGATTGCATAAAGTGCTTACACTGCCAGCAACTGTTTTGTTAGCAAAACCAAATCTGTAATGTTGCTTTAACATTTTAACAACATAGAGTTACAATAAAAACGGTTCCAGACACCAAATCTGATTTGTATTATTTGTGTTTTCACCCAGTGTGTTAAGCACTGTATACTCAGCACTTTCCCCGAGTCCTGTGGAAAAAAAACCACACCTGTACATTTTCACCACTTGACACTATTGGTAATTACTCAAAATAATTGTTAGCATAAAAACTTACTTGGTAACGAGCAATGAGAGCTGTTGATAGTATAAAATATTGTGAGAAACGGCTCCCTTTGAAGTAATGTAGTTTTTGAGAAAGAAGTAATTTCTCAGTAAAATATTTGAATTGATTTTGAGACGCGTCGTGATTTTGATTTTCACGCGTGAGGTCTCGAAATCAAGCATCTGAAAGCACACAACTTCGTGTGACAAGGGTGTTTTTTCTTCCATTATTATCTCGCAACTTCGACGACCAATTGAGTTCAAATTTTCTCAGGTTTGTTATTTTGTGCATATGTTGAGATACACCAAGTGAGAAGACTGGTCCTTGACAATTACCAAAGGTGTCCAGAGTCTTTAAACACACCACCTGTTGATGTTTAAGTTTACCATTTTTGTTTTAATAACAACAATTTATAGAATTACCTTGAAGCACAGCCAAGGAGAAGTGTTTAAAACTCAGCAGAAAATATGTCACAAGTATCGACATTGTAAACAACCCACTGAAGGGAATGGAAATGCGCAAACATTTGAGTCATTTTGTATCATGCGTAAAACGCAAAAGTCCCAGATAACCCCCTTGGGTCTATCAATCTAACCTGAGGGTGCAAGCTCAGCTACCACATGAGCTTCCACATGGTGGGAATTAGGGCTCACCAAAAGGGGCTTCCCCCTGCCTTTTTAACACTATCTTCCACTATCTTGGAAATCTACATCTAAATTTTTAGATTTTTCACCTCAAAACCTTATTTTGTTGTATTTTGACAAAAATCTGTTTCAAATGTTATGCAGTCGTATTTGTTTTGGATAATTATGGCATGACGGACAGATTTACACTACTTATTTTTTGTAAAGGCCTGCCAAAGATAATCTTTAATGTGTAACTTTCTATGTTAATGTAACATCCAACAGCACAAATAGCCTCTTTAACAGGATAAATAGGAAACAAGAAAAAGTGTTCAGAAACAGTAAGAGATGTGGGAGGAAACCCCCAGTAGGGGAAAAACCTACAAAATCAGGTAGAGACTAAAAACACAATCCACATGCAGAGGTGCAAGGCAGGGAAAGAAATCATTGAGGCGAGGAGTGCCGAATTTCATTGGGACTTGAACCTGCGACCTCCGGATTAACGCGCCAATGCTCTATCAACTAAGCTATCTAGCCCTAACGTTAGTGGCCTCCCTACTTTGTCAATATCTTTGTTCGGGGGTGCCAGTCACTCAATCAGAAGCCATTCACCTTGTTATCGTAAACTTGAATGTGATCCCCAAATTAATTAAAATTTACTGAGTCAGTTTCCCTTGTGGTTTATTTATACTTGACTATGCTGTCTTTACGCACCTTACACAAACCATACATCTTACACAACGAGGACGTTGTTATTTTTGGACAGAGAGAAAAGGTGCTTCCAAAGAGGTGTAAAAAAGAGCAAATTTTTGTGAATAGGGAGAAGCCACTCTCAACAGAAGAGGGGGGGGGTCCTTTTTCTATTGTTCTCGTCGCTGAGAACAATGTAAAAGGACAATTGAGTGGAATGCTTGCTATCGTCTCAAAAGCCCAGTGGACTCCTCCGTTGCATACAACACGACGGAGTCTAGGGTATAAAGGTCCCCTACGCCGACTGTGTTGCACAAACTTTGTTGACTGCACTAGTTAACAAACCGAAGTTAGGTTATTATTTAATATTTGGATAAGTGCTTCGTTACTTAGTGCGAGAAACAGACCTTGTGTCGCATGGATTTTACATGTCGCCGGGACAACGATGTCCTAGTTTCGCGCATTTTGGGTACTGTACTCCGACTAAATGTAGCTTACTACATTAAATGTAGCAGCTTGCTCAAGTTTGCATACGTATACGTCAAGGTTTACAACGATTGTACTTTTAGTGCATGTTCTTTATAGTAAAATGTAAAGCAGAAATTAAAGGTACACGTTGCCTTGGATCGGTCGAGTTGGTCTATAAAAAGCGTTTGTAACCGCTTGTTATAAAATGCATATGGTTAGAAAGATGTTGTCAAAGTAGAATACAATGACCCACACAAATATGCCTCGAAATTGCGTGGTTTTCCTTGAACTTTGCTAACTAACACGGTCGGCCATTTTGTGGAGTCAAAAGTTTGACTCCATAAAATGGCCCACTGTGTTAGTTCACGATGTAAAAGGAAAATCACGCAATTTCGAGGCATATTTGTGTGGATCATTGTATTCCTTTTATTACTTTTATTACTTTTAAAACATCTTTCTAACCAATATGCATTTTATAACGAATGGTTTACAAACACTTTTATAGACCAACTCACCCGATCCAAGGCAACGTGTACCTTTAAACAAACAAAAAATTGAGAAGTTGTTTACAATTGACAATTTCTAAATTTAGCTTTGTTTTAATTAAACCATATTCAAAGAAACATTACACGCTGTAGCTGCTATTCGAGGTGCCTGGAAGTCCAGATTCTCGCGAAAGCCCCTATGCTCTTGAGGTAAACTTACACCTCTATTGCAAAAAATGTTAGATGAAAATATTTTCATATTTACACCTGATGGAGAAAGCTAAAGCATTACTCAAAATTTTCTCCGCAATTCCAAGACAGTTGGATTCAGAATTGTTAATTTTATCCTTGGGTGACATTATATCAGAAAATAAAATGAAAATTTATGCTTCCAGTGCAACTAAATTTATAACGAACCTTTCTTCAACAGAGATATGATTTTACCTAACCGAGTGCGCCACCATTTGACGCACAGATATAGTCAGTGACCCGGAACTGGTCAAGGGTACGATGCCTCCCAACAAACAATTTTGGCAATCTTATCTCATAAAAACAAGACGACTGCTCAGTATTTACGTGAATTTGTTTTACACGTTCTTACCATTTTATATAAATGTTCTTCGCCCTGACGCTCAATATTGAAAGGTTAGAAGTTTTAACAGCATTTTTTAACCAGTATTTAATTTTTTTAATAATGATCATTATCGCCGAAAAACTTCAGAAAAATTGCCATAATTTATTTGTGGATGATCATGATGTTTGGCACCTTATTAGTATTTATTTTTGGTTTATTGGATGTTATTCTTCACGTAGTATCAACAGAAATTGGTAATGTGAGCAGTTATTTATTTCTCTATGTGATTGTTGCAAATTTGAAGTGATCCGGAACTGGTAAATGATCCAGAACTGGTCAAACGACTGTATTTTATGCATAATTTAATGTTGGGGCACCAAGTCAAGTGAGGATGACTACAACTTACATTGTCAAGTACAATAACCAAAAGTACATCATTACTTTTTAGTACTAATTTTTTAATCCAGTTCCAGTCGACTTGCTTGAATGCTAGATTTTAATATATCAATACCATCGTCTACGCCCCACCACCACCGCAACACGTCCCACTGACCCGTTAATTATGACATGAATATTATAAATATAACCATGGTATAATAATTAACTGTGTTGAGCAGTCTGTAAAGTGGTACTGCATGCAGTGCAATGCCAGTGGAGTCATATTGAGAACGTTATGCAATACAAAATATGGCGTTGTTCTTTTTAAGAACAGTTCTCACCTCATGACCTTCATGGAAAACAGGGAAAACACAGATGCACGGCCGGAAAAAGGACGACACATCGCCAGCGGACATGAGCTTGACATTGACAATGTTCGCTTCCAGTTAGTTCTATACACACGATCATCGATTACCAGCAAACACCAAAACGACCCCCTTGGCCTTCCGTATTTCTAGATATGGCCGTTTTCGAAACCACAACTTGGATCCAGCTTGGGCTCCGTCCGTTGATTGAAGCCACGTAAGGAAAGCGCACGTTTTCTAAATAACTGACGGAGCCCAAACCCAAGCCCTAGCCGTGGTTTCGAAAGGAGCCAACATGCTGTGGCATTGATCTATGTACATGTACATGTAGATCAATACGGAGAACTGTGTGCTGCGTGCCCGGGCCTAGACTTGGTTCCAAGTCTGTGATCTTGTTTTGTTGTCTGCCTGATACATTGCCTGAAATAGCGCCCTCTTGTGGTTGAACCTCTGATAATACTGTCGTGGCGTTTTGCGCGCGTGGCTGATGCAGAGAAATAACCGCAATCTCAGACTTGAAATTAGATACCCGCAGGCTGGACGAGTTTTCACCATAACGGCAGTCAGTACCAGACTAAATACTGTAGAATGATTTGGGGGTTGAAAAAAAAGAAAATTGACCTGAGCGGGGTTCGAACCAACGACCTCCGGATGACGTGCAGGTGTGGCAGGAGATTATGTTCTCCCGGAGATTCGGTGTCGCCCCCCATACGGAGAACTGTGTACACAATCTTCAGCCCATGGTAATTTCCCATAATAGGGGATCGGAGACAGAATCTCCGGGGACAGGTATCCCTATGACACCGGTGCTCTACCGACTATTAAGCTTGAGCCGCGGTCTCCCTATTTCTATAAATATCTTTATTTGGGGGTGCCAGTCAGCAGCCATACAACCTGTAAACTGCCGTGTAACCAGGGATCACACCCATAGTTTACGATACAGCCTGGGAGGCAACAGCCAGGGGAATGCGACTTTTCAATTCATAAACCACAAGGGAAACTGACAGGGTAAATTCTTAAATAGTTTGGGGTTGAACAAAGAAAACTTTTGACTAGAGCGGGATTAGAGGTAGCCTTTAAACGGGACTCAAAGGGTTGGTTCAGGGTTCCCCCAGTCTAGTCCAGCCACCATCAAACAATTCGTTTGAGATACTCTCTTGAAACTACAATACCCTCCCGAAATAAATATTTAAAAACGGGTAGGCCTAAATTTAATGGTAAATAGACGGTGCGCTGTTCAATTCAATGAAACTCCATATTTGACCTAAAATGTATCAAACAGACAGTCCTGAAGTTTTGTTTTACAGGTTTTATGGGTCCGCCCGTTTTCACATGCGGTTTAGAGAGATAAAATGCGACGAGTAAGGGGGTCAGAAACAATGATATCCATAATATAAGCAGTTCGTCCAGGTATGAGCAGCTAGCATTCTAGCATCAATGATTCGGTAAATATAAAACAGAGAAAACCAAAGAGTATAGGACTTAATAACATGAGCTGCCGTTAGTTCGTCATTTTCAACGTATTCTTCTGTTCTATAATTTCTACGAATCGTTCAGTAATTACTATGAGTGCTGAGAAATTTACAACGGGGACAGGCCATGAAATAAAGAGCATGGTAAGTACTTGATTGATGCAAATAACAATGACCTCATTAGTAATATAATGGGAATAATGGGCTTTCACACTGTTCGCAAGTCATCATGGAACACGAGTAAAGTCATTTTAAGAACAGGGTCAATTAGTGTAATTTTGAAAACTGTATAACCAGTTTGGTAAAAGAAAAACCGTAAGTTATCATTTATAGAACCCATTAGGTCCATGTAACCTGTGACATCACTTGTTGACAAAAGAGCCACAGAGCCTGGACCTCCTGCAGGCACGGTTTGTTCACAGCTCAATGGCACATTGGCAGAAGACATTAAAATCTTATATTTTGTGGAGATGGATTGCACTGTCTGCTTTTTATGAACTTTTGATTGCATGCACTGTCTGCTGTTAATCAACTTTTGATATGAAGAAAGAGGGCCCGTCTCAAAATTTATTACAGGGTTCTGCCCACAGTGGTTGGTGCCGGAAAACTCACCCGGCACTATAAAAAAGGATACCCCAACCACCACCTGGCAGAATTTTATGTTCCAACCACCACACATTTTCGAATTTTTTAAAATTAAACTTGCGATTTCCTATCAAAGATTTTCAACGAAATGTAAAAGTGCATATTTACCAGTGAAAAAAGGTATCCAAAGCCATACATTTGGAGTACTTCTTTGGTAATGAGTCTATTTTTTTTTTATGATCTACCTCTTGCAATGGTTTCCAGTTTGCGTACCATGGTTCCACTCAGTTTCAAACTACGTTAATTGATCGCATACACGATTAAATGCATTATGCGCCGCAATACACGAACACTGCTGGTACCCTCCTATTTATGTGTATCTGGGGTTGCTCTATGTTAATTTAGTCCCATGATAAAACCAACAGGCGTTGGTCTGCCGACTTTCGTTTGGCAGGCTGTCTCCTTTGGGATTGGCAAGTCCCTCTTCTTTGTTTTGATGGGCAAGTAAAGTTTCGTCCAATCAGAACTGATCTTTGCTTTGGAAGATTTAGGGGACGGGTACCAGATTTGTTGTATGAATTACTTTTGTTGCAACTATCTACTATAATTAAACGGGATTATTCAAAACACCTCCACCCCTGCACACCACCTTATTAAGAGCGGTCCTTCACACCTTGTGTTGCATTGGATGTGCCTGGCATATTTTATGGGATCAGGACTTCCAATGCCTCATTTAAAAAATAATTTTCCTGTAAATTAAAGCCAAATAATGTAAGAATAGTTTGGGCGCCCATCGGTTCAGGTGGGGCTACTCCGACCATGGGTACAAAAACGGTGGAATCGCAGTTTGCATTAATGGATCCAATTCCAATAGACTGTGTAAGTTGACCTGGAGATGAAAGCGTTTAAGCTTTCGTGAAAATCTGGACTTCCAGGCACCTCGAATAGCAGCTGCAGCGTTTATTTTGGCATACGTTTTTGAAAAGAACTTGTATTGTGATGTTTTTTATGTAAATTTCACCCATTAAATATGGTTTGAATAAAACAGAGCTAAATTTAGAAAATGTAAATTAAACAAATAATCGCAAATCTTTGAAAAACATTTTTTGCTTTTAAAGCTGACCTTCATTTCCGCTTCTCTTGACCATAAAGAACATGCAATAAAAGTACGATCGTCGTAACCCTGAAATATACGCATGCAAACTCGAGCAAGCTGCGTCATTTTAGTAGTAGTACGGTGCCCAAACCGCGCCGAAACTAGGACGTCGTTGTCGTCCCGGCGACGCCATGCATGAAAACAACATTACATGATGTACAAATATAAAGCTTCAGCAAGTGGCCTTTATGCGTAGCGCTTCGTGGGAAGCGGGTAAACAGGGTTTTATGAAGTACAGACGGTACAACCGGAAGAAGACAAATTAATGGAATACAAATGTAACGTTCGCCAAGTCCTTCTGATAATTTTATTCAGCTCTCAAAGATTACGTCTTTCCTCCTCCACAGCAAAATCACAACAACCTTCTTTCTTAATTACTTAGGCTTAATTCTAATTAATAATATTATTTTCGAGTTCTATCGCATGCGTGCGTGCATTTACGCACGCACGCACGCACGCACACAGCTTCACGACATGTATAATTTCACATCACTACACAAACATTATATGCACACGTTGCATGCAAACAATCGAAAGTGCAAGCTGACAAATTACATCACCTTGGACCAATCACAGCACAGATATGGAAACTTGTACGTCACTGCATGTTTATCCAATGAAATGATTGTATCCAATGAAATCATTGGGCCTGATAGACCAGTACCTGTCTTTATCGTTGCGGATAAAGACAGGGGACCAGTCTAGTATGTATAAGTGTACCAGCAGTCCTAGCTGCTGACTTCTTCCCAAGAGTTTCCTTCTCAGCTACAATGTACTCTGTCCCGGTATTTGTGTTAATTGCAGGCACAATTTGAGGAATATAAATCAGGATGTGGAGATATGCTCTTGGTTGTGTATTTCCATGCTGAGTGGTGTGGACCTTGTTTGGTCGTAGGTCCGAAAATTGATGTAAGTATTGAATTTTACAATACCTAATAATTGGAAATGAAATCAGGTCAGGTCTATGGGTGCAATTTTAAAAGCTGCAGCACAGAATTAATGTACACTTCTTATAGAGGTGCCCTATACTATTAATTCAAAAGGTTTACAAGAACGGGGTATTCAGCTTGTTATCTGGAATTTTTAGTTGACAGCTATTCACTATAATACTTGTATTCTGTTCACTTCTGTTTTTAATACACCCCCCTCCTCCTCCACAGAGACTTGCAAAGACGATGCTGGATGTTTGCTTTATCAAGGTCGACGTTGACAGGTCACCGGTAACTATCCTCAAGTCTTTGGCTAATAATGTTGTCAACAGAAAAAAAAACAATAGGCTTCCTTTTCTAAAATAGTTAGACGTTGTTGTTTTAAAAACAAGTTCATAGAAATTGTTTGATTTTGTTATGTGTTTGGTTGTAGAATTAAATCGCAGTTAAACTTTTTAGAATGAAACTTTTGTTTTTGAAAGTGATTATTTTTGGCCCATATCCCACATTTCTTAGAAACAATACGGATACTAACTAGATGACGTACCACCATATTTTCCTTTTCAACCTTTGTTTGTTAATCTTGGCTGTTCCCTGACAGAAGTTATTGGCTGACGGATTAAATTGCCTCAGCTTATTTTTTACAATGATTTACTCAAATGAAATGAAGTTTCATTTGTTAATGTCGTTTGCCTTTCAGGATGTCGCTGGTTTATACAGAGTGGTTTCCGTTCCGACTGTGCACCTCTACAAAAATGGAATGGTAAATTTTAAAGTGTTTGCGTCATATATTTTGTGGTATTTTGTTCAGTTGAGGCAAAAGTTCCTACCCCCTGTTATAGAACACTTGAGTACGGAGCCCCTAAAGGGACATGAGCACCAAAACAATTGAGGAGGTCAAACAAAATCGCCCATTAGGAAGTAAGGCTTCGAATAACAAAGGACATGACAAGAAGAAAAACAAATTGGAGAGGTAAAAAATAACAAATAAATCGATTCATATTGAGTGAAAAAACTATTTTTTGAAGAGTGAATTTTGTTTAAAGACTGACAGAGGTAATAAACAAAAAGAATCGCCTATTCAGAGGTACGGCTTCGAACCTCAAGGGACATGAGAAGAAAAACAATTTGTAAGTAAAAAGATAATTCAGTGAGTGAACAAAACAGTTAGAGAGGGATAAAAACACACACATCAAAACACGAATGTGCGGTTAAAACACTTAAAATGTGCGAGTAAAATACAAAAGTGTGAGAGAAAGTTAAGAAGAGCCGCTCTCACCAGCGCTCCGCTCACTACTAGTATAGGCAATGTATGCTTTCTCCAGTCCTGCGGCTGCGGAGAAAAGTAAAAATGGCTTTTTTACAAGTATATATTTGGCGAATCTTGTGTTGTGGAAGTCTATCTTCAGCGAATCTTGTTTTTTTGAAGTATAAGTTGTTTGCATTTTTTTAGAGTGCATCCTGACAGTGCGCGGCGTCGGGCGCACGACATGCAAAAAATACTTTCGATGGCGCTAATGGGCTTTCGTTCCCTGATGCTCCATCTGTCAAGCGTTGGTATAGGCCTACACCGCATCCGCTGTGCAATTTGTTTTTGTGCAATAGCGCTGCGGGGAGCCAATTCGAGCGGTTGCACTTTTTTTCACTCACTGAATTGTTTCCTTTTTTACCTCTCCAACTTTTTTTTCAATCACAAAATATTCTGTTTTGCCTCTCATTTTCTTTTTCACTCGCCGAATTAATATAGGTTTTCCCGGCCAATTTCATCAAAAATCCATTCATTTTAACTCCCGGCTCATTCAATTTAGTTTGAAAACGAATGCTCCGTTGAATCAGCATTCAACAGTCAAAAAGAGTAATTCAATTTCACTAGTTTAGCATTCACTAGTCAAATCAGATCATTCAATTTCACTAGGCCGTAAGAATCATTCAAATTCGCAAAAGCCATAAGCAAGACCTGGTCAATCATTCAATTTCATTTATGAGCAAACATTTTCCAAAAGTTTGCATTCAAATTCAAATTCTACGTTATGTATGCTTTCTTGATCGTATAGCTGCCTTTCAAAGGCAGATACTTTAAATGAAACTTATTTGGCATTATCTCCAAGTAAATGCCCAAGCTATGTTGGCTAAAAAGATGTCTGCCCGAGGTTGGTCCAGAGCAGTGAATAATGTAGATTTATAGGGCGAGACGGGTTGAAACATTCAAGAATAACATTAATTTATTTTTAAATTGTATAACGACCCCTTATTGTAAGATTTTAATTTCCTTTGAAACATTTGTTAAAGTCTAATTTGAAATTGTCCTGACATTAACAGAAAAACAGAGACAACATAACCAGGGCAAACAAAACATATCAAGGCTAAAGCAAAATAATTAGTTTTGCATTTCAAAGTTATCGGGTGTAGACTTAAACTAAAGGAAGGGTAACAACGCAAAAGGAACAACGATTTCAATTAAGAAAAAACACATGATGTAAATAATGGTGTAAAATACATGGAAACTCCTCTTACAAAGGACAACTTATGTGCCAGTAAAGGAGCTATAATTCCCATTTTAGCCATAAAGCCAAAACTCATCTTTAATTTGAATGCAAAGAAGTTGAAATTCGTTGCACATAAATGAAAAAGAAAACGCAAACTAGCAGAAAAATCATGTTCGCTTTGGTGAGTCTTAATTTGAATGCATCAATTGCAAATTGGTAGTAAAACTTCAACTTAAGAATGGTCAAAGTGTAGTCTTGAATGCCCTTAAATGAAATTGAATGCCTTAAGAGCTAAAAAGAAACCCTAGTTCGAGGGGATTAGGAGAAAATGCATGAATTGAATGCATGTTAATGAAATTAAACGTTTTTTTGCTGAAATTGGCCGGGAAAACCTATATTATTTTTTAACCTCTCCAATTTTGTTTTTCACTCGCCATTTTTGTTTACCTCTCAATTTTTGTTTTAACTCCTCAATTTTTTGTTTTACCTCATGTCCCTTTAGGGGGCTCCGTAAGTACCAGATGGGATTTAAAAGTAATTGCAGTTTTGCAGACACTTCATAATCCTATCAGACAGTTAAGAAGGTCCAACACAAATCAAACCAGCCTTTGTTCACATCGTTTATCGTTCTTCGTCCTTCAGTCTGGCAGACCACCAACATAGTCTTAAAACAATCCAAGAAATCTTCAACAGTATTGGGTTGAAAATGAACATCTCAAAAACCGGACTGTGCGCCTAACCGACAAAATTGAGAATACCCGACCACTTTGTATAGGACCATATGGAAAACATTGAGTTGAAAAATGATGAGAACTTTCAATACCTTTGGTTCAGTTGTCAACTAACGGTAACTCTCAACCTGCGATGAAGAAGTTCTAAACCGACATAACTCGACTAGATCAAAGTCTTATCGAGATGAAACTATTCCTTACTGTAGCGTATAGTATCCAACTCCACATCCGTGCCTCATTCCACAATGCAAATGTCCTCTCCCACCAACATACGATATTCATATACCCTGGGTGTTGATGACTACTCAGATAGGACAGAATAAACTCTGCTTTTTGACCTACTACTAAGGCAGTTTTCAACGAGCGAAACAGGGTACCCTCAAAACCACTCCCGAGCCTTTTTTTATTAAAAGGTATCCATGATTCAAACTAACAAATACTTGCAAAATGCAACACAGTATAACCCTCCAAGAATTTATCGAGGATCGGCAGGGAAGGTGGATTGCACATGATCATTCGATTGGATAATGATATTGCATGAAATTAAACAATGCAGTTTCAAAAACTCAAAGCTGATGAAACATGGCCCACATCCTTGCACAATCTTATCACGAGTCGTTTAAAACGATCTGAAACTATAAGAACGTACTTTGTACACCAAGATGACATGATCAAGGGAATGATGCACCATGATTTACCCAAACCTATTATAGATAGGCCTACGAGCCGAAGAAGACGAAGCCGAAATCGAAGAGAGTTAACCAAACATGGTACTCTTGCAGAAAAACCCTCCAATAGCAACCTTTGGTGTAAGGCCCCTACTGCTTGAGTAACAAACATCATCATCATCATCATCGTCTAGGGTGAATCCTTCTAATTAAAAAAGTTAACACATTGTCCACTTTTGAAAATAACTGCTGACCGCTAAGCAAAAGTTTACAGGGAACTAAACACAAACAACACACATCACATGGTATTTGAACTGGTTACTTATCTAATACTGGCTAAGCATACTATCTACGCTATTGGACATACTTGTAGCCAGCTGTATGAAATTTCCCCTGAACATTAAAAATGTGTAGCGGCACATCTTCACCATTTCGCTAATTTGTTTGCCACTGCCGAGAAGATTTACAATGACGGAATACCAATCGGCAAATGATCATTTTGTTTTACTTTTGAGCTGTTTCCTTCTCCACATTATAGAAGATTGTTTTTTAATCAATGTCTCCTTTCTTAATTATTTTTCTCTTGCTAGCTGCTGATGGTTCACACTGGAACAGATTTGCACGCATTTCAAAAGGCTATTGAGGATAAAAAGTGATTGGAGTCGCCTATCAATTTGTTTTCTTTTTCAAAATACAGAGATCTTGAACAAACGTGTAGAGATATAATTAGACTGGTTCTATAATGAGTGTACCGATGTAGTACCAACCAGAGAGAGTTTACACCCTATTTTTAGTATGTTATGGATGGGACCTATGTTTGTAAGAAAACTCAGAGAGGGGAAAAACTTTCAAAAGCTTGGCAAGATTGTGTGAAATTTGTTCCGGAATACTTTAATAATTTAGCCTGGAGAACTGTGGGAGGTGGTGGGGAAGAGGTTGTTGTTCAAGGATATTATTATGCAGTTTTCCTGAAACAACATTACCTTAAAGGGGTTGTGTCATTATGGTTAAAGCAGGCCCGTGGCTGTAGATGGAGTTATGAACTCTCATCCAGTTACTGAAGTTCGTACGCCCTCCCTCTGTATCCTATGGAGAGCACGCGTGCGAGTGAGAGTTCATAGTTCCATGTACAGCCACAAGCCTGCTTTGATCATGACGGCATAGCCCCTTTAAGCAATGATGTTGCAGTGTATTTTTTTGGCAAATAATTGCATTTTGTCACCATGTTCTTGTTATTGAGAGTCTGCGGAAGCGAAGTCTTTGTAGTACCCACAAAGTGTTTCAGGTTCACGATGAGTTGATTGTTGGTTTTTAATGTTGCAGAACCCTTATGTTTGACCACGGTTTTCACAAAAACCAAGTGACAACTTTTCCATGGGAAACATTTGTTCAGCTTTCTGTACACTGAATACTAAAGGTTTGACTATTAAAGTAGTTTGATTTTGTTTTACATTTTACAAATGAATCAAAGCTGTATAACTAGAGATAAATCTAAGTCCTTTATAGCCACTTTTGAGTAGAAATGTAGGGAATCCAAGTGCGCCCTCAGTGTCCAAATGTCTGAACTAACTTTATATTTAGCATATTTTCAATAAGAAGTTCAGTTTGGATCTGCGACCTTTGGACGCACTCTCTTTTCAATTTTAACTTTTAGCAAGAGAGAGAGAGAGAGAGAGAGAGGGGGGGGGGCAGCTGATTTACTCTCTGTAGGTGTTCATCTTTATTTTGTAGGGAGCATGGCTCTTGCCAAGCTCCGAATACTATTTATTTGGGGGGAATATAGTGTCCTGGAGCTCTCTGTGAGTATTGTTTTGTGTTTAAATCATTCTTAAATCATCTTGTATCGGGGATACTATATTTGTAAAGTTGTGTGTATGTAGCCAGCCTCATGTTAACTTTTTGCCCTTCACATTAGTGACTGCATGGGTTGTGCTATTTCAATTTGTATTGTGTGCTATTGATTGGAGAATTAGCATCAATTCAACTGATAGTTAAAAGACGAATAAATCAAAATGGAGTAAAATTATTCTTGTGAGTATGGAACTCAAGTTTTAGACTTTATGACAGTCATACAAAACATTTCGTCTTAATTGGATACAGTTCTTGGGAATTCAGCACGAGGCAGGAAAAGACTGAATGAGGGGTAACATGTGTCATAATGTTACCTGCTGACAGAACAAACAATAATTCCTCAACGATGTCTTGTATTGAAACTTTTTTCAAAAAATGTTAATAATTTTTGTAAAAAAATGATGCATGTGACATAAAAGAGGCAGGAAAGTACGAGTGTGACGAATGGACTGAGGTGGCCATGCCATGGTGGTGTTACCTGGTGAACAATAAACATTTATTCTATGATTCCATAAACTTGTACTAGTTTTTGTTTAAAAATTATATAATATGTGACAGAAAAGAAGGGCAAAGTGTATCCTTTAAATCAAATGTTCAAATTGTTTTTGTGCTTGCCGATTGATTTAAACAAAAACGCAAAACTGAATTAAAACATAATGAACATTTTGCTCGTTCCTAGGCATCGTACCGAAAATAGATAACAATTCAATTATTCATGGGGACGAGAAAATTAACGCTATTGACTTGCGTGCATTCATCATAATTATTATACGGAGCTTTTAAAGGGAATGTGTGTGTGTGTGGGGGGGGGGTAGGTATTTAAACCGAAGACCTATAACAAAAGAGGACAATAGGGTCCCCGTTTGGGGAAAGGCCCCAATGAGAGCTGTCGCCAAAAAGTACAAACAAAAGAGGGATAATAGGAGGTCCCCGATTGCAGGTGTTTACACACTTTCGTGTGTTTGGGGGGGGGGGGGCAGAAACAAATCTTCGATAGAAAGAAAACAATCTCCGTTCGAACGAAAAAAAATCTGTATTCGAGCGAAAACTATTTTTCTTCGTTCGAACGGAAATAATATTTGTTCGAACGAAAAAATCAACAAACCCAAGGTGCCATTATCCAGACCACACTGTTGACGACGCTACAAGCACGCCCAGTCACGTCTCCAGATCCGAAGCCTACAGATAAGAGACTGTAAAGTCAGGGAAAACAAATCTTCTTTCAAACGAAAAAATCATCGTCCCTCGCCTAGCCCCATCTTGGCCCTACGCCCACATAAAATCAGGAGGTAAGATGCTCTATAATTTTATCGAATAGAAACAAGTGGTTTTGTTCCCAAGATTGTTCCCCTATAGTTGTAATTGTCCCTTACCATTGCTCAATTAGATGGATTGCACATAACGCCACTGACCGCCATCTTTGAAGAAAAACGATGCACAACTCTCAGCCAATGTTAGGCCGTATCCGAAATGACGGCTAGGCTAGGCTACGACTGTTGCTATGGGTGTTGCTAGGGACGTCCTATACTTCAACGCATGATGATGCGGAAATCTAGCCGTAGCCGTAGTTATAGCCGCTAATTCGGACACGGCCGTAGCTCTTCACTTGTGCACGTTTCATCAAAGATGGCGGCAAATGCAAGGGGTCTATTGAGGAGAGTACATTAAAACGAAAATGTGCCAAGCTCGTTTTCGTGAAATTTTATGAAAATCTCCGAGCTGAGTGCTGGTTCGTGTTTCTCAGTGGTGGCGCTATGTGATGAATACCGCCTTGACTAAAGACTAATAATCTAGACTAGCGAAGTCGTACAGTTTGTTATCGCACATGCGAATCGGCCATGATAAGATTAACATTAACGCGCCGACATTGAGTGATTGTCAACTCGGATATTTTTTTTATAAATTTACACAAAAAATAGCTTGCACAAGCTTGCACATTCGTTTTAATGTGCTCTCCACAATTGCCCAATTGGTAAGTGACAAATGGGGAGAAAACACGGGTTTTATTTCACTTCCTGATGCTATGGTGGGCGCGCGCATGGTGGGCGTAGGCCGTAGGAGGGAGTCCAGCATTATTATGGGCTATTACTTAGTAGAAGAGGGGACTTACCCTGGATAACTCCACCGCGTCGCAACATGCCTTGCCCTTGTATTGTGTTGCTACGTGTGAACAGTAATCTGTAAATGTTGACCTTTCACCGCGTTTATATTCTTGGCAGTTTGAGAAGAATTTGTACGAGTTTTCCAGTTTGTCTGCGCCTGAAGGACGTAAGAACATCAGTGTTTACATTAGATCCATGAATGACCCAACCCATTGTCATGATTGTAACGTGATACTAACGTATTTACGTTTATTTCCGACACACTTTGAAATACTCGTTTAGATACGCTCTCCTTCTTGTTTCCTCCACGTGGAGACGATACCGGAACAAACGTCATAGTTCTAGGAGTCCAATTGAGGGATCTGACTAAATCATTGTTGTGCTGTATTTTGATTTTTTCAATTTTGTATTTATTTTTATTTTTATATATATATAAATATTTTTTTGTGGGGGGGGGGGGGACACCACATTTTTTCAAGGGCTTCTTGGGAGTAGATACAGCAAAAAATCTGTATACGGCAGCCACTTTATCTCCCTTAATTTCGGTCAAGTTTGATCCTTACCTCATACCTGTCTGTCCAGAAGGGTTGACAGAATGAATACAGGGCCGAGGAACAGACTGAAGTATTACAAAGTGTCAAAATCATGAAAAAAAAATCATGTTTGGGTCTACGGTGGTCTTGACAACGCTGCTGGCTACACTCCATTTTAGTTCCTTTTGCTTTGGGCACTTGAATTTTCCTTTTAAAGGTAAAAATTTTGCATTTAAGCTACCAATTTCCTCAAGAGGAATACTACAAAAAGGGAAATAAAGTCCAACATCCATTAAAAAAATCAAATAAATCCTTTAGAAAGTGGTAGTCGATACAGACATTTTTCCGTAGATACTCCATGACTATGGAGGTTCGTTCTGCAAGATTAAGGAAAGAACCTCATTCAATCATACTTCATAGTCCTACTTTAGCTAGGACTAGAGTAGGAGCAGAGAGTAGCCTAGAAGATAGACCTCATCCTCATCACATTATTTATTTAACGTTACTCCGAAAGTTAAACCATGGTTTAAATTAGATTAACAAACATTGGTCACTTGCATTACCAAAAAGGACTATTTATGAGGCTATGTTTCATTATTAAAGGAACATTACAAAGTTGTTTTTTTGCTAACAATCAGTTGCTGGCAGTGTAAGCACTTTATGTAATCCACCATATACATAAACTGACAAACCTGTAGAAGTTTGAGATCGACCGGCCATCTGGGTCACGAGAAAATAGTGAAAAACCGATTACACATTTGCATGAAATCATATAGATTCAACAAATTAAAAAAGCTCACTGAGCGATAAACTCCAATCGGAAAATTAGTTATTTCATTTCTCATCAAATATGGCATTTCAGACAGAAATATTTCAAGAGATGTTTTCTACTATCATCATCATTAGACCGTGTAGGGTTTTATGTAAATCTGTGATCAAAAAGTATATTTTACAAGTTTTTTTCTTACCAATTCTGTAATGTTCCTTTAAATGAAGATCTCCTCCTACATACATTGTAGAAAGAGTTGAAACTTGACCCCGTCCATATATGATTTTGAGGTAGGAGTTAAATTGTTATCAACCAACCATAAAATACTGATACAATATTTGTAAGTATTTAGTTAGAAAAGCTAAAAAGCATTGGGTATTTCTATCCACAACCATTTTGTTCATGTGACCAAGAATTCATGTAACAAAACGGAGGTTATCCAGTTCTTTATGAATTGTAGTTGAAATTTTGAAGTCGTGTCTACCATGGGATTGTTATCCAATGAAGTGCAGGTGGTTACAGTCGAGGCCCAATATCAGGGCTCTGATTACCGGCGCTAAAGTCACTGTTCTCTGTTGACCGGGTTAGCACTACAGGGCCCAATTTCATGGCTCTGCTTACTGTAAGCAAAGAATCGGCGCTTGCGGAAGTAGGGAATTCCGCGCTTACGTCAAGCGTATTTCATGGGTTAGCGGGGATTTTCGGCTTGTGCGCGTGCGTACTCCACGCTTACACAGCAAGCGCAGAAATTCGGCGCTTGAACAGTAAGCGGAGAATGGTCACCGCAAGCGCAGAATTCGGCGGTAAGCAGAGCCATGAAATTGGGCCCTGGTGCAACTGCCCTCCCAAATTGGGGAAAAACAGTGGGAAAAATTTGGGCACAGCACGAAGAAGAAGAAAAATGGACTGAGAGAGCACAGCCTTTTTATTAGAAATTGGTTCTTGTGTTTCTATCTTTGTATAATTTTAAAAACATCAACTCCTCTGCCCCTCTCAACCAAAGAGTCCTCATTAGCCCATGGTTAGTGCCAAATTGCTGTGGTAGCTGATTAAGCGAAGAATGCTTATTGAGTACGTATTAGCCCAATTTCATTGCCCTGCTTGCCATATAATTCTGCACTTGCAGGACACTAAAAGCACTTTTTTTAAGTGCGGAAATTCTACGCTTACAGCACATAGAAAATGCACACAAAGTTTGCATACTCCATTTTATGTACATTATGTACATTTATGTACATTATGTAATACAAAGAGCAGAAACATAAACTGATTGTCAGCATTCTAGCCAGGCATACAATAGCCCATCGGGCTGACACTCTATCAAAAATTTAAGACACGCTTTTTCCAACTGATATGCTAGCATAGTCCTATGGCCAGGGCAAAATGGCTTTTTAAATTGTTTACTCCTGGTTAAAATAAAAGTGAGTGCACAAATGCAGAAAGTATAACTACGGTCTTCGTCGCGGCTATAGTTTAAGATTAAAAAAACAATGATATTTATTTTATTCTTTATTTGACAGAATTCACGAAAAAGATTGTTTTGACAATGAGTTCTCAGCAAGAACCAGGGCCTTCTGACCAGGATGTTCCAATGGCGCTCCTCAAACGGTTTGCGTCATCAGACAACCAGATTCTTGCCTATCGGAAAAATAGAGGTAAGCATGGTTATCTTGGGGTAAAGCTCACTGATGGTCAACGTTCACACCAATCCATTACTATGCCATACTACAAAAGCGTTTATGTAGCGCTCTTTAAAAAAGGAACAAGCCACAGCACTTTACAAAAGAAAAAGCAAATCCAAGAGAAAAACGATGAACACCAAAAAGATTGAGAGTCCAATAAATTGGTCTTGAGAGCTTTCCTGAAATAAATGGTTCTTGAGAGCTTTACTGTAGGCTGCCAGTGAGGACGCAAGAAGGATGTTGTGAAGTTATTTGTTCATCATAATGGGCCCTAATTACTAACCCTCCAGAGAATTATTTCCATCTTAAAAACTGTCAAAGTCGAGAGAATGGCCTTTGAAGATTCCCTGAATCACTGATTGCATTTTTCAATCGCAGCAGTCAAGTTGTAAACTGGACAAACCATGAAGTACCGTAATAAACTTCAAATGCGGTTTTCTCCTAACTTTTTGGCCCTTCGTGAAATTGCTGACGATATGAACGAAATAACGTGAGTATTAACGTGATCATTTCTTCTGTGTCCTACAAAGAGGAGTACCTAAACAAGACGTTGGACGAGAAGGTTAAAGAGGGAAGACGTAAACGTTCCGACATCATCAGCCTCAATGACGTACCTACATGGCCAGAGTATGCAGCTCCATCTCAACCTGCCAAAAGTAATGTCAACTTTTTTTTTTTTAAGAAGTTTAGTAGATCACAATCTGCCAATGCGATTTTCCAGAGTCATTTATTATGAATTTTTATGTTAAATCTTGTTATTGATAATATAAATGAAATTAAATATACTAGAGGCAAATAACAGAATTGATAATTATCAAAAATCAAAATGACTGGTTTCAATTTGAAAACCCACTGATGATAAAGTTCATGCCAGCACTAATCCTCCTTCTTGTCTGATTTTTATTAACTTTTTGTATGAATAAAGGGGGCACATCTCAAAACTTGTTCAGTTTTTTTTTTTTAATTCTTTAATTTATGTTGAAATTTCGACACAAATGTTAAATTTCCCATATGACCAGTGTAGTATCTTGCCTGCCAGGAAGTGCCCTGGAATGTACACGGTCACTCTTTTTGTACACAAAGGTTGCATGGTCTATACCGACTGACGCCATGGCTTTACCAGACTTTGACACAAATGGTGATCTTTCTTTTGTGCACAGGATCCAAGGGAGAGAACATTGAGGGGAAGGTGTCACTATGGCAGGGTGATATCACTAAGCTAGATGTGGATGCTATCGTGAACGCTGCTAATAACTCGCTCATGGGAGGTGGCGGAGGTTTGTTTTTTAAAGACTTGAAGTAAGGGGTCAGTTGGGTTGCTAGGGAGGGCAAGGGGGGGGAATGCCCTGAGCGCAGTCTTAGGGGGAGCTAAACTGGCTAAGGTTTTGTAAATGTTATTGTTTATTTTGTAAGCATTGTGTGGGTTGGTTTGGGGCTTTGTTATTGGTCTTGAAATAATGACAAGACTCTCAAAGGTAATTCTTGTGGGCCGCTGGGTTGATGTTTAAATTAAATGTTTTCATTCCAGAAGCTCACTGGCTATAAAGTTCACATCATTGCCAATTCTCCAAGGTTTTCGAGCTGTGTTTGTAATAGGACTATTGCAAACTTGTAACTACTTTATGTAACTAAAATTCATTCAATGCACAGTTGATGGCGCTATACACAGATCGGCTGGGAATAAGCTTCTCCAAGAATGCAAGTTTCTCTGTGGATGTGACACTGGAGATGCAAAAATAACGGCAGGTATGACTCCATTTCTCGCCACCAGATTTTGACTTACGAGTGAAACCAGTTGTTTCCTATAAGCTACGGTATAGTGAATTGTCATCACTAGAAATTCAAATTGTTCCATGATTGTTGGGAAGTAGAGGGAAGGTGTACAATTGGTAAGACGGTATGACTTTGAAAGGTCTTCCAAAATTAAATGCTGGGTGTGTTGTTATCCGTGTATACGGTGCTAACCACCAGAGTTGTAGTTGGTATGAGTACAACCTGTGAACCTGTGACTTATTATTATTTATTCGGCCATTTCACAAAGAACAATAACAATACAGGTATTTGCAAATAAAATTTTAGTAAGAGGAAAAAAAAAAAAAAATAAACAAGTTGAACAGAACTACATGTAGGCATACAGGCTAGAGCACTGGTCCCGAATGAAGATGACTGACAGCAAGGTTTGGATACAACAAGGAACATGTGAAGGATTAACGTGCCGGCACTCTACCAGCTGAGCCATCTTGCCCTTGGCGGTCTCCCTATTTTGTCAATTTCCAGGAGTGCCAGTAAGAAACAACAGCTTTATGTAATTGAACCAAGCTCTGTGAGACTGGCCCAATTCATAAAATTGTTTATATTAATAACATAATTTCATCAATTCATCAATTTATTTATTTTTTTTTTCCCCCTTTTCCTTTGCCGTGTTACTTCTACCAGGATACCTCCTTCCAGCGAGATGTAAGTTAAATTGAATGATCTTGATAATTACTCAATGTTATTTAAACTTCTTTTTTTATGCATTTAACTTCCAAGTGTATTGTCTGATATTAATCTATCTGTCTTTGCCATAAATGCAGTTGTGACATTTTTGCATACCACATTTGAATACTGGTTCTTGATTTATTTAGTTCTTGCTAAACATAATTTGTTTCATTACAGGGTCGAATGGATGGTAGTAAAGCAAAGACGATCTGTTTGTGTGTTAAACATCAATTCCAAAATTGATGACGCATGTAAACAATCATAAATTGTTTCTCTCGAAAAAAAAAAAACATGTTCTTCAAACTCTGAATGTTTTACCTTGCAGATGTGATTCATACTGTCGGGCCAATCGTCCGTTCTTGCTTAAAAGGACGAGTACCAGAGGATAGGGAGCAAGATCTTTGGAGCTGTTACCACACCTGTCTTCGGAAAGCCCATGATCACAATGTCAAGCAGAGAGAACGGGCAGAGAAATGGAGGGAACTGATGAAACAGGATGCAGGCAGAGAGGAGAAGACACAAGATAGTGGCACAGAACAGAGATGCCAAGATGCCAGCATGGTGGAGAAGGAACAACATGCAAGCCCAGAGATGAAACAGGATGCAAGCAGCGAGGAGAAGACACAAGATAGTGGCACAGAACAGAGATGCCAAGATGCCAGCATGGAGGAGAAGGAACAACATGCAAGCCCGGAGATGAAACAGGATGCAAGCAGCGAGGAGAAGACACAAGATAGTGGCACGGAACAGAGATGCCAAGATGCCAGCACGGAGGAGAAGGAACAACATGCAAGCCCAGAGATGAAACAGGATCCAAGCAGCGAGGAGAAGACACAAGATAGTGGCACAGAACAGAGATGCCAAGATGCCAGCAGCCAGGAGGAGAATCAACAAGACAGAAATGATAAAACCACAGAGAATGCTGAGAGTTTGAGGGAGGATGGAGACGGGCAAAGAAAATCACCGAGTGCGATAAGGGAAGAGGGGGATAAACAAGAAGGGGGCGTTAAAGATGAAGAAAGGAACTTAAAAGATTCGGACAAAGGGGATAAATCGGAATCCGAAAGAGCTAATGTTAGAGAAGACTCGGACTCAAAGACAGAAAGCCCATCTGAGGCGGGAGATGAAAACAAGAGAACGGAAGAGAGCGAATCTAAGGAAGTTACTCGGAAGGAAATGATGGCGATAGATAAACCAGAACCTCTGATTCATTCTATTGCATTCCCTTGCATATCAACTGGAATTTATGGTGAGATGTGTCTCTTTTTTGTACTTAAGTCATGTTAGTAGTACAGGCAAATTGAAAATATGCTCAGTTTATCTTGACACTTGGGGCCTTAAGCAGGACACTTGACCGTTATTGCGTCGTCCATTGGATGGGATGTAAAGCCGCTGGTCTTATGTGTTGTGTAATGCACATAAAAAACCAAGTACACTCATTGTTAAGAGACGGGGTTCGCCCCTGTGTTTTCTGGCATGGGCTGTAGAATGAGCCACAGCACCTTGTACACAGTTACATGGTCCTACGTAAATAAATGGGTCTTATATTTCAAACGTAGCTCCGCATACCTTTTAAGAACAAATAATGAGCGCTTGTAGACACCGTCAAGTGTGATAAAGCGCTATGTAAGAACTGTGTATTATTATTATTACTAACGCTGATAGTGTCAAGACTTCTGTGGCGTGTTGTGGCGGAGCGGATAAGAGCACCGGACTCAAGCTCTGGTGTTTCTGATCAGCAGAGAGTGGGTTTGAGTCCCGGTCTTGGCACTTGTGTCCTTAAGCAAGACACTTGACCGTTATTGCTGCGTCCTTCAGATGGGACGTAAAGCTGTAGGGCCTGTGTGTTGTGTAATGCACGTAAAAGAACCCAGTGCACTTATCCTAAAGAGAAGGGGTTTGTCCCGATGTTCCTGGTTTGATTGGCTGCTTATTGCGCCACAGCACTTCAAGCATAGCTCCACATACCTTGCAGGATAAATTATAAAATGATGTTGGAGTGCCATAAGCGTCACTGAGTGACGGATTTGAGAGCTATGTAAGAAGCCATTGTTATTATTATTATTGTTCCTCTTTTCTGTATAATTTTAACATTTCTGACAGCATGCTTTTAATACTTCCTCTGTCATTGCAGGTTATCCACAAGAAGATGCTGCTCATGTTGCATTAGATACGGTCAAGAGGTGGTTTGTAAACCATGAAAAGACAGACGTGAGTGCTGAATCAATAAGTCTTCTTGGCTCTGTTGGTCTTAGTTGTGTTCATTGAAGATTCAAACCCACTTGCTATCTAAGGGAAACATGCAATGGCAAGGTCCCGCTGTGTATCCATTCCAACTGGGATATTTAGAAAGGTTACCTTGCCATAATTTAAACTGGACTTTCATCCGTTTAAAAAAAAATCATTCAGCTTCACACTGAGCCAATTTCCTGACTTTATGCTTTCACAACTAAATCTAATCCCTCAAAAACCATCTTATTTCCGTTCAACCAGGCTTCAACTTTTTTTTTTTTTTTTTTTAATGGATGTTTTAAGACGTCTGCTCTAGAATGGCAAAAGTTGTGGGTTCGAATCCCACCCGAGTAAATCTGTATGTGGAGTAATCTTTCTGTCATAAACGTTTCTCAGCTTGTGTATTCCTATTATTAGTTAGGGATTATTCTTCATGCGTGGACATAACCGCTCCAGATTTTTGGCGATATCTCAAAAACGCTACCACCTTTTGAAATGAGATTTTCACAAGTTAGTTTTGTTGTATATATCTACATTTATATAGGATTAAAACAATCGAACGGTTCCAAAAACCAAATGTATACTTTGCCTTTAAGAGCTCTGGAGCGTTGTAATGTGGTTAAAGTCTACCACACCTTGGGAGGAATTTGATAATTATTTCCAGCTGATTCTCTGTGTCTGACAGATTGAGAGAATCATCTTCTGCCTGTTCATGCCCAACGATGTAAGGATCTACGAGAAACTCCTGCCAGTCTACTTTCCGCTCAATGGTAACGTTTCTACTTATTCACAAATGAAATCAAAAGAATGAGCTGTTGTACAAATTTGCATAGACGCTGTGCAGTAGTACAGATGTAGATTAGAATTGCCCCCGTGTTTTGAGTCCATCACAGTCGCCCTCAAACAGGGGTTGAAATTGCCCGCTAGCCCGGGACTACCAGATTTACGGCTGGGCTAGTCTTTTTTCCAGTTTGCTAGCCCAGCGGGCTAGTGGAAAAGTACAGCAAAAATGCATTTATTCAAATAATAACCCTCCTACTGTCAGTGACTCTTGGCAACATTTTCCAGTGAGTTGACCAACCATTTGAAACCATTCGACTGCCAAGGTTTGTGTACGGTGGCACAACTGTGCACAGAAGTAACTGTGTACTGTGTAAATGCATTCCCTCATGGTATCATATTTCAGGCTGGCATAGTTTATCTATCATTCAAAACCACTTGACTGGTATTGAATAGTCAGACAGCAAGAGGGTTTTAATGAACTTTGCTAACAATACATTTATTGTAAACACCAAACATGTAGAGTTTGTTCACATTGAGATGCTTTGCAATCAACTCATTGTCTTTGAATTTGTCAGGGGAAAAATCCGAACCTAGTGACATGGTAGAAACAGAAAAACAGGAAGACCTGCACACAGAAAAGTAACACCAGTAAAGAAATCCTGACAGGACTTGTACAACAGTAAGCACATTTTTTTTCACTAACACAATAAGTAGTAATAATGGGACGGACAATAGGGGTATCTCAAAATACGGAGCGCCCTCTGCAGGCGTAGCCATTATTGCAGTGTACTTTAAAGGGTGTGTACAACATTGGTAAGACAAAATATGAACGTTCACAGATTTGCACATAACCTACATGGTATAAAGATGGTCATGTTGGTGAACTTCCCTTGAAATAGTTTTGCTTAAAATGCTGTAGTTTTTGAGAAATTAGTAAAACAATTAGTTTTTATCACGGTGATAAAATTTGATGTTTGAAAACAGTGAAAACATTTAAAGGGGGTCTTTTACTGTTTTCTTGTGACTCTGAAGACCGATTGAGCTTAAATTTTCACAGGTCAATGTTGTACACATGCTTTAAGCAAAAGGGTGTATGAGTTTATGGTTGTTGTTCAGCGCCCACCATGTAACCCTGTTTGATTATGTTTGTTTATGGTTTTCAGCAAGACCATATAGAAAAATGCAGGAGTGACTTGTCCTTCGTAAAGCAGCAAGGTCATCTCTCTCTGCTGTGTTTATGGCATAAGTATTTATTTTTTTAATGAGGCTGGTGATTGTTTTTCACATTTATGTCGGCCATTTTGAAAGTACCAAACTGCCCGTGGAGCGCCGAGTTGCAAGTGTGATTTTTTCAGTTGACTGCTTTCAAACAATGGTCTCTCCTGAGTAAACTGTAGAGGGAGCACTGTATTGTGTGGACATGGCTAAACACATGGATTCGGTTGGCCCCCATTGATCGTGCCAGTACGCCACACTCCCTCTACAGGTGGAGGGAGTCCAGCGTATTGGGACTGTTGATGGGGCTAGTGTTCGGTCCACTTATTCTCTCTTGTTCAATTCTGATTGCTAATTTTATCTAAACTACATTAATTGTCTGTAAATGTGACAATTGGGTACTGATTCATATACCATACGCACAATTTGCTGTTTGCGGGATCAATGGGGGTGGGGGGAAGGGGTCCTTTTGGAGGGAAAAGTTACCCATTGACTGTTTTTCTCTAGTGCAGTAGAGGCGAAATTGAATGAGTGCCTCAGCCATCATTGGTTTAACGTGTAAAATGAATGATATTTAGATATTTCAAAAAGAAATTATGAGATAAAATGAAACTTTATCGTCTTTTTTTTATTCTCCAAGTTCCAAGATCAAAGTATATTGTATTATCGTTTCATGACTTATTAAATTTAATAATTTGTAATTATTTACTAGAATATTATCAAGAATAGTTTAAGTAAACTTGCCCCCCCTACCCACAAAAAAGTAATTTAATTCACATACCAAAATATATCAAGAAAAGTACAAGTGAACTTGCTCCCCACAACCTATTCACATTTCGCCTTACACTAGATGCAGGAGTTGTTTATTACTGTTGATTAGATAAGGAATAATTTACTGCATTAGACAGATCTTGATCACGCCTTTGCCAGTTTTGCCTGGTACCCTATGTACTCAAAATCTATTTGCACATTCGATACTCACACATACTGTACAGAATTGGCTGCTTATTTTGTTACCAGCCTCAGTTTGGCTGTATGCATTTTTTATGGAGGATTATGAAGAAAGCAACTCTCAGTTGTGACTGAAGAAAACAGGAAATTACGGTTTGAAAAAAATTACATTATTTCTGATCTTCACTTCTCTTCATTTTCACATCAGTCCAAAAAACAATAAACAATCGAGGATACTAGAAAAATACAAAAACAGCAGGAAACTATACAAATTCATTGGTGAAGTCCTGTACCAGTGTTTTCCAGTCATTAAAGGGACGCAAACACGCCCAGCGTTAATCATTTTATGCACTACGGTCATCTCTGATCACTGATGTTGGCGCAACTATTCAAAATGCCAGCATGATGTGAGTTGAAGTCTACACCTTACGCCGCAAGTGTAAAAGTGTCCCGATAGTGTCGAAAAAATTGTGTACAGGATGTATAGGCCATGTGACCTGTGACATCACATGTTTACAAAAGAGCCTCTAGACTTCCTGCAGGCACGCTTTTTTCAATGTGTTTTTTTTTCTTCAGAGATGCTGTCTGATTTTTATCAACTTTTGATATGATTAAAGGAGGCACATCTCAAAATTTGCTCAGCTGTTATTTTTAAAACTCTCGAGTTTAAGTGGAAGTTAGGACACAAAATGTCAAATATCCCACATGACCGGTGTAGTATTTTGCCTGCCAGGAATTGCCCTGGAATGTACAGCATCACTCTGTTTGTAAACAAAAGTTGCATGGTCTATAACATTAAACGTTATGGATTATTCAGTAAATACGACAATAGTAGAAGAGCAAGTAACAGATGTTGAAGCACTGTAAGTTCACAAAAACAACTATTACCGTCATTGATTAGTCAAGGAGGGTATGTGCAAAAATCAACTGTCTTTAATCTTGGTCTAAAATCAATCACAAAATCACAACCAAAAGACAGATCATGATCTCAAAGATTTACTGAGCTCTTCTCATAGCTCTGCTGGTATGTGTACAGGGTTCTGACTAGGAGTTTTTTAGTGGCGGAAAAAAGGTTTCCCTGGAAACTATTGTGAGATGGATCACTTACACGGTAGATCATAAAAATAGTCTCAAACCAAAGAAGTACTCAAAGTTAATGGTTTTGGATACAATTTTTGTTTTACTAATAATTACCCAATTTTACATTATGCTGAAAACCTTTGAAAGGAAATTGCAAGTTAAAATTTTGAAAAATAATTATGTGGTGGTCAGAAACACAGAAAATTCTGCCAGTGGTGGTTGGGGAATCTTGAGTGCCGGGCGGGTTTACCTGCACCAACCACTGTGGGCAGAAGCCTGTGTGTACAGACTACAGTATGTGTACAGATTAACCTTATTGGATAAACTTTCTAAGTGTATATTTAGATGTGGATGGCAATTTTGTTGTCACCACTAACAGATGGTGGTGATCAGGGTCCAATTTCGTGGCATTGCTTACCACAGAATTCTGTTTTTATGGCCCATGGATTCATAGGCCATAAGCAAAAATTTCTATGGTAATGAGAACAATAAAATTGGGCCAGGTACGCTTCATATAAATTAGGTTCATCATGCGTGCGAGACAGACGTGTGGCCTTTTTGTACACGTAAACCATAGACGGGGACGTCACAGAGAAGCAACTTGGTTCACTTAATTTATGTATCCGCTGTTAGTTTCATGTACCAAGTTGTCATTTGATTAAAATATATTGGAAAAACAATGTTATCTTTGTTTATGCGCCAATGTAATCAGATTACTTTTTTAATTACAATTCTTATCAAGAAGACTATTGCACACAGCTGGTTATCAACGTTTCAGTCACATATTTAAGTGAAGAGGCAAGTTCATTATTTGCAATTTAGTCTGCACAAGTCAGGCACATCGTCAAACTATCAGGAGTCTTTTGGGAAACTTGGATAGGAATTTTTGTGTGAAGGAAAGTAACTCTGTGCTCTGTGTAACGCGTCCAAATGTTTGAATATCATGCGAGACTTGCACAGTCTAGTGCCTGCCTCAAGTTCTTTTGGTGGATAGTTCTAAAACTTTTATACTAATACAAATGTGAAGTGAATCACAGTTTTGACATCCTTATTGAAAATGTTTTGCACTATTGAAGTTTGAAGTGATTTGTGCTAGGATGGCAAATAGTAACTAACCAAACTTACTGAGAGATGGATGGCAAATTGTAACTAAACCAAACATACTGAGAGATGGATGCAAATTGTAACTAAACCAAACATCTGAGAAGATGGATGGCAAATAGTAACTAACAACATACTGAGAAGATGGATGGCAAATAGTAACTAAACCAAACATCTGAGAAATGGTGGCAAATAGTAACTAAACCAAACAATGAGAGATGTTTGCCTGATTTCTTCGTAGTGTGTTCTTTATGTTCAATAGAAATCAACAAGAACATGTAAATAAAGCTCCAAAACATCTCTCCTACTTTTTCAAGGGATATCAACTTTCAGAATTTAGTTTTTGGTGAAGTATTCAGGGAAACAATCATGTTAACAAAACATATTAGTTGTCTTTCAACTGTTTTAAGGACTTAGGCTAACCATTGAGTGCATTCTTACAGATTCCACAAAACAATCTGATTGTAAAAGCTACGACTGGATTTACAGATGTGACAGTTTGTTTTTTCTGTTTATTAAAGTTTTCCGAATTCTCTGGCTCACCTCACAAGTATTGAGATTGTCAGGGAGACAGAAATAAACAAATTTATTCAGTGTGAATATTTTTTCTTTCAAAATTAGGAGTTTGATTGTTTTGAGTTGTTAAGCATTTCCTGTCCCAGAATTTGCTAAACAGAGTGGGTTTTGAAAGTCAAATTTCTAAGTCTATTTTTTTAAACTTGCAGTTGAAGTTAATTAAAATGTACATTATGTTCCGTAATGTTAAAATATGAAACAAGAATTTTATTAGTTGGGCATTTTAGACATGTGCAGTTGAGGTCGTGTGTAATGCTAGAATGAAAGCTGCATTTGTTTTATACTTCAGTACTTGTAGATATGTTTTGTTTTGTCTTCCTGGTAGCATAGCTTTTAAGAAGGATGTTGAAACAAACGAGAACAGGGAAAAGACAACCATCCTGAAATAACAAAATTAAGACTTCAGGACAATTAATAGTTTTGCTTAGAAATCAGAGTAAAACTTCCACAAAACTCTCTCTTGGTTTTTATGGAGAGAGAGATAAAAAAAATATTTTAAAAAGCAAATTATGGCATTAATTTTTTTTTTCCATACTCGGTGTGGATGCCATCTTTGGGCTTTGAATTGGGCACAACGGTTGCAATTTTGTTCTGTTTCAAGATGGTAATTACAAAATATTGAAAGGTGTCTTATTTAAGTATGTTCTGATGAATATACCTTTAAAAGCTGTGAGTTACAACAAATAAACTGCTTGGACAATGGTCCATGCTTCTGGCAACAAAGATGACAATGTAAAATCGTATTTATTGTCTTATTGTCCGAAAAGTAAAAAAAAAAAAGGAATAGAATGATAACGAGTTATTGATTAATCATTTAGTAAGTGTAACCCTCCTACTATCTGACCAGTCAATATTGTCCATTGTGGGTTTGAATGATAAATAAACTATACTAGCCTGTAATGTGAAATCATGTGATGAATGCATCTACACAGTACACAGTTAACCTTCCTACTGTCTGACTGTTGAATATCATCGA
This sequence comes from Pycnopodia helianthoides, assembly GCA_032158295.1. Taxonomy (NCBI): domain Eukaryota; kingdom Metazoa; phylum Echinodermata; class Asteroidea; order Forcipulatida; family Asteriidae; genus Pycnopodia; species Pycnopodia helianthoides. The sequence continues at coordinate 25,936,811 of CM063243.1, forward strand.
CTGTGGTTTTGGATGATAGATAAACTATGCCTGTCTGCTATTATCATGTGGTGAATGCATCTACACAGTACACAGTCAACCCTCCTACTGTCTGACCATTGAATATCATCGACTGTGGTTTTGAATGATAGATGAGCTAAAATCATGCGATGTTATATCATGTGGTGAATGCATTCAGAAATGTACACTGTTATTTCTGTTCAAAGTTGTACTGCTATACACAACTCGTGCAGTTGATTGGCTTCAAATGGTTGGTCAATTTTGTTGCTGGAAAATTTCACCAATAAGATGAGGGTTAAAGTAAAAACTGACAACAATTTTCTCAACTCTGTGGCTCACTATAAAAAAAAAAAAAATGAGTATCTCTTGAGGAATATTTTTTTTGCAGGATTTTTGTATGGAATAACAAACGTGTATACACGGACTATTCCATTGCAGGTGATATTTTTCCCACAGTGACGTAAACCCCTCGCTCTTATCATCACAGATCACTGTTTTCGATATTTTCTCAAGGAGGATGTCACTTGTTTGTTCATTGATTGTACCTTTAATAAATAAATTAAATAATAAATCAGGGGTGCCACTCCACAAAAAAAAACAGCTGTAAACTTCCTTTAATTTCAGGCCACTTTGAAATGATTTGAAATGATTACTTTAATAGTAAGTCTTCTATCAAAATAAAATTTTCCTTTAAAAGAAGAATTTATTTTAAAAGTGAGCAGAGTTGACTGTTTGAAAGTTGAAACCTCAAGTTACCACAATGGCAGCTCTTCTCAGAGCCAACACTCCTCCCAAAAGAGTTAACACATGATTCTACCCGCAAGTTTACTGGTAAAAGTGACTTCCTATTTCACAAACCATTATAAAAAGATTTATTCAAACATCATTTAACTTGAAATCATTTTGATTTTATGGAAACATAGGATTAAATAAAGCTGTCAACAGCAACTAAATGTCCCCCTTTTTCCCGCCAAATAATTTTTTTAAGTGATTATTTTAAAGTTGATGTGTTATGCAAGACCCTTATCGTTAAACGATGTCTAAAGCTCTTAAATTTTTACGCTAAATCCATTATTATCCATTATAATCCATTGAGTGGTATAAAATGGATGGAAATCTCTCGGACAGTTTCACTTCTATGAGCTCTTTATGTTGAGTCGACGTCAACATGAAGTGCCTTTTGATTCTTGCTGTAATTGGGCTGGCTAGCTGTGCGCCTGGACATGTCAAATACGATGGGTAAGATTAGAAATTCATCCACAACTTTCAAAAACCAGTTCAGTTCATATCATTTTCTTTTCCTTTTCTTTTAAAAATTTACTTGAAAGGCCTCAAAGGGGTACTAAAGTTTAGGGGGAAACATAAATAGGTAAGCTATTAATATTTGTCTTTTACCCTAACACCGATGTATGTATGTAAAGCACTTCGGGGGGGGGGATTTACTGAGTATACAGTGCATTACATACATCGGTGTTTGGGTAAAAAACAAATATTATTCTTTATCCCCGATGCAAAGTTATCTAGGAAAGTCATCATAGCTGATGCTTCCTTTGGTTTCCATGATTGAACACCAATGTGATCTATCTTTTAGGCTGTGCTGCTTGCTTCGGTTAAGTTCTTCCCCTGACCCATCCATCTCAACCTCAATCATCCTGGCTTTCTTCTTTTTTAAATCAAAGATGTTGCCCTCTCTCCTCAATATAGTCAAAAATATGGTAATGAGCTATCATGTACATATTCATAAGGAAAGAAGAAACCATCATATGAATATAATTATTTACTTCATCCCTTAGTGTGATAGTTATCAATTGACACTACATTTGAAGTGAAAAGGAATTCCTGTTTTCTTAGCTCACATCTGTCTGACTGGTCATAGTTCATTAGACTCTGTTCCTGCATAAGCCTATGTAGCATTTATTGCTGCATTACAATCAATATTCGAAAAAACATATCCCAACAAACTGTATACCGCTGGAAAGAGCACCTCGTTCTCTTCAACGTGATAAATGGTTTTCCATGTTTGCCGTCTTACACCACTTGTAATGAGAGTAAAAAGAGAAGTTCTTGTTCATCTACAAGATTTCCAGTAGTTAGACGCTAGCAGTGTTTGTGTGTTCTACGGGAAATTCCGTAGTTAGACAGATATGGGTTAAGCTGTAGCTATTTTTTTGAAAAAAAGAGAAAATTAACATTTTCAGAGGATGATGTGGTTTTTGTAAATTTATTTGTAGATATGAGGTACTACGAATTGTTCCTCGATCAGGAAATCAACTAGAATGGCTTCAGAAGTTTGGGGAGAAATTTATGTCAAAGGTAAATCGAAAGAGAAATGCTTCATTGTTTGAACAGGATGCTATGTAAGCCATAGGTATCCTGCATGTCCTATCAAAAGTACAAATTAAGCATTTTTGAAATTTTCTTAATTTATGTATGGTAGCCATGATGACATGATGGGGAAGAGAATGAAAGGATACAAGCTCATTTCCAAATTAGTTTTTTCTTCTTTTTGTTTGCCATTTCTCCCTTTAGGGAAAATGTTGCAAAATGACATGTTTACAGTATGACAACATGAAAACATTGTTCCGAAACAATACCATAATTCACTTCAAAAAGATAACTTTTGTATGAATAAGGGTTAATTTATCTCTGGAAACTGATGGAATCCACTTCACCATGTTTAGTTGGACTTCTGGAAGCAACCCCGTGATGTGGATCAGCCAATGGATGTAATGGTGCCACCACACTTCCAGATGGAGCTGAGGGAGATACTGGAAGATAATGATGTTACATTCAGCGTCCTCATTGAAGATGTCCAGCAAGTCATCGGAGAACAGATGGAGTCCTCAGTCAGCATCAGTGGCATCTTTGATGAATTTGACTACAACACTTACCACACTTATGATGAGGTGAAGAAAATGTATATGTAGCCAAGATATAAGATTGAACGAATGATTCTAGTTGTGCATGAGGAATGTGGACAATGATAGAGATAGCCGTGTTAGTCTGGTAGATAAAGCAAGGAAGATAGTGGTAGTACTTAAAGACTAACTAATTACATAAAAAACCTGCATGAGCTTTTGTCGCAACAACTACTTCATCATGAGGAATGTTAACATGACACCGCCATAGTGATTTAGAAACAAAACACTCTACTACCACTTCTGAGACTTGCAAGAAAAAAAAATAAATAAATAAATAAACAAATAAATAAAAGAACAACGCACAAACAAACACAACCACCAATGATGTCCCATTTCAAAAATATATGTCTGTATATTTTTAGTTCATGCCTGAACCTCCATGAAATTCAATCAATAAGGTGTTGAATTTGACTTTTTGGCAAACAAAAAATTTCTGTATGAAATGTACAGACCCATGTGTTGTTGACTACCTATGACTTCATGTGTCAAATTTCACTTTAAAAGAGTATCAAATCAAATGAAAATTTACACCATTTTAACATGAGGTTAGAGAATTTTTAGAGATATGTGTCCACTTCATAAGGACTCCTGTTTGAAATTGAGTGCATCACAAAACTTAATTTATCCTTCGGGGCCCCTCTTTAACACAGTAATCTTCACAGATTGAAAATCATTCTAACTGTATCATTTCCTGGTTTATTTTTTCTCATCAGGTGATGAAGTGGGTGACAGACTTTGTGGCCGAGTACAGTTCTATTGCAGAGGAGATTGTTGTCACTAAATCCGTAGAGGGTAGGGACATCAAAGCCATTAAGGTGACTGCCACTTTTATTGTATACTTATCAAAGATTGATGTGTGCTATTTACTTGAATGGATTTTGGACAGCAGCAGAGGCAGGCTGTTAAAATCGCAGACAAAACCTCACTTGATATTTTTCACACCCAGATTTTCTCCACCTTTCTTGAGATGGTTTTTTGAATGAGATGAGATTTATCTTTATTTATTTTATTATTTATTTTTAGGTGCATTTTATTTTTAATGTCTTGAAGAGAAAAGAAAATCCCCCAAAATAACGTTTGCTGTCCTTTTTCATTATGATGGAGCTTTAAAAAATATTTTAAAAAAATGTTGTGCTCTTGTTTTCAACAAATAAGTTAAAAAAAAGAATAAGGATGCTGATCCTCTTATAGTTGATTAAGTTTTGTCTTTTATCCAAACTGGGTTGGTTCAATGATCCAATGTGAAGTGATAATTTCATTCAATTAATGATTTATTCATTTATTTATTTCATGTACACAGCTTGGTAAGAAGGGTTCTGGTAAACCAGGAGCCTTCATGCAGGGTGGAATTCATGCCAGAGAGTGGATTAGCCCAGCTACTATGCTCAACATGGCTAAGAAGGTAGGCACAGCAAAACTTTGTTCCAATATTAGGCGGCAACTTTTCATTTCAGGTGTACTTTTTCAGTCACTTTTGGGTATTCTTGTTTCAATAGCATATCATAACTGTCAAAAGACACTCCCCCAAAATGTTCTTCTTTGTATATACTTAAAAGGTGCAATAAATAAATACTATTGCGTTATGTTTTAACATAATTAGGCTGACAGTGAAATGTTTTCCGTAAGCCCGATTTGACTTGAATTTCATACAGCTTGAAATCACATCGGAGAGGGAAATGGTATGTTTCAGTTGATGTTAAAGTGTTGTAAAGTAAATTTTAATTAAAGAAGCTAATATAGTTTTAAAAGTGTCCTATCAAATTAGTGCAATTGATGATTTCTAATTCAATCCTGTATTATAGCTTGCTGAGAACTATGGGAGTGATGCCGGTGTGACAGCCTTCCTCGACACATTTGATTTCTACATTGTACCCGTGCTCAATGTGGATGGGTACTCGTACTCATGGACAAATGTAAGCCCATTTTACAGCTGTGCAACATAAAGCCTCATTGTAATCACATGTAATGTCATTAACTGTAACTTGAGTCAGCTTTGCGTTGTTGATGTATATCATATATTGATGTATGACCCAAACAGCGCCCTCACTGAGGTCAATAAAGACCTATTCTTGGTTGAGAGTTGTGCATGGCGCATTTCCAATGAAAGAGGTTTATTAAAATAACTGAGGACTTGTTAAAGTGCCTTTGTCTAGGGGGATACAAAGCACATACAAGTCACAAGAAGAAACCTTACGGGCAAAGAGGCGAGTCCTAATGTTCGTTCTGAACTGGATAATAGAGAGATGGAAATCTTTTTCAAGATCAAGGCCACCAAATGGCAGATAAATTAGCTTCATGTCATGACAGCAAAGGGTTTGTATGCGCTTTCCTTTGATGAGACTCAGAATTAAGCAAACTAGAAGAAATGGCAAACTACATGTAGTCTGGCTGTGCTCCGTAGTCTTTTTGGGTTGATGTGGCTGGCTGCCAAGGGCGCCCTCGCATGCCTGCGGCTCAAACACGTTGTAGCCGGTTCCTTCGCAATTCAGTTTCTCAGCTGTGATTAAGGATGATTAGCCTCCCAAATTATTATTAGTATTACATGTAATGGCCATTCGTACAGAATCCAAAGAGAACAACAAGAAAATTAAAATGACAGTGGTTTGAGCGAGTATTAGTGTGTCAGACCATGGTATGACTTCATGGTCTGACTTGATGTCTGCATGCTGCTGAGTTGAGCGGACTCTTGTATCAGGGCCATTCTTGTATGTGACTATTAAGTTGAACTTAGTACAGTTTTAAAAATATACAAGTGTTGTAGCTTGGTCCATAGTCAAAGTGACACACAGAATAAACGAGAACATGAACTGGAAATGCATGTGCTGGAAACCCAAATAGTTTAGTTGGTAAAATTTTTTACGTCTGACAGTTGGACCAAATTTTACTCCTATATCTAAAATTGGTAACTCTAATGTAATTTCAAGGAAACTTAAGGCTGCAGGTAAAGTTTCAGAGGATTTAGGTTAGAAATAAAAACTGCTAATAAAAAAGTGGGGCTTGATGATGGTCAAAAGGTATGGAACTTATGGTAAAATTGCCGTATTCCATACAGGGGGCTTTTGAAGTACATTGTCTATGCCTACAACTTACTTGGTCATAGCAGCATTAAAGGCTCTTTCAAGCCACGCCCAGTCAAAAACCTGCACAGCCAAATTCCTCACTCAAGCACAGCACCCAGCAGAATGCCTGACACATGGTTGTTTGAATTTGCCTCCACATGGCATGGGTTAACAAAAGAATCATGAACAATAGCTGAGCTGGACCGATGCACTCTCTGCCAAGGGAGAGGCAGGCTCTACCAAAACAAAAAAAGGGGGCAGAGGAAAGGCTGAGCTGAGGGGAGGGGCAGATTTGAATACAGTATGGTGGATTGTGGAATTGAGTCCAATAAGGACTACGATGATGTCATATCATTTCCTTTCTATTCACCAACCCAACCATCCTCCCTACCCCCAACCTTTTCAGCATACTGAACTGATGGCAGACTGAACTTTTGGTTATAGGAAATTTTTAAAATCATTTTACACCTCAGTCTATTCTTCTCCACATCCATTTAACGTTTTTTAGTGTTTTCTTTTCACTCAGCGCTTTTTTGCTGCAAATGTAGTGTGTACTTTATTGAATTTTGTGGAGAGAAATAAAACCACAATAACAATTTCCACAAATGATGTGTTTGCTTGGGTTACCAGGACCGAATGTGGCGCAAGAATCGTCAGGTTAATTCCAAGAGACTTTGCAGGGGTGTGGACCTCAACAGGAACTACGGCTACCAATGGGGAGGTAAGGCTCATTGACTCTGATGTTGAATGACCACTTATGAACCACTGACGTGCTTACAAAATGTTGTGTACTGTGACAAAGGAAAGAGGCAGTTCTTCGAGTGACATTAAAGGGGCACTGTCATCATGATTATAGCAGACCTGTGGCTGTACATGGAATTGTGAACTCTGACCCAGTTCCTTGTCATCATTAATTTGGTTCCGTAATTTCCTTTTGTTTTTGTTTTTTAAAAGGGATAATTAAAAAAAGGATTCTTTTTTATTTCATAAGGACGTGGTGCAAGCAGTAATGACTGTGATGAAACCTACCGTGGTCCCAGTGCCATGTCGGAGCCTGAACTGATTGGACTGAGTAACTGGCTCCTTGGGCTCAAGGCTGCTGGTCAACCATTCCATCTTCACATGGATGTCCATGCTTACGGTCTGTACTGGTTGTACCCATGGGGATACTCCAAGGTCGTCCCCGAGCCTGCCGAGGCCGGTGATATGGTAAGTCTCAGGGTGTGCTCTAGATACTTCGAGTCAGAGAGGATCCAGAAAGTATGTTACTTCATCATAACGGTGAGATACTCATTTCTCATCGTATTGTGCAACTTCCTCGTTGACACTTAATGCCCCTGCCCTGTTGGCCATTTCCAGAGTCTATTTGAGTCCACTTACATGAAAGGAGTGGTGCACATCAATAGTTCCTGACACATACACTCAGGCCTCAACACTGTTATTTTGATCAGTTTCTTCAAAAGAAGATTACATTATTTTTGAAGGGGGTCCATCGGTTTTTGAAGCAATCTTTGTCACTTTCATGCAGGCAGTTTTATTGAGTAAATAGTTTGCACACAGTGGCAGTGCTATGGGTTGGCCGGCAGGAAAGTTTCCCTAGTTACTTCCTTTGCCCCCACCACCATATTCCCACCTCAATTTTTCCCTGACGGCCGAAACTGAATTGAATCCCTATATCCCTAACCACTGCACCCATATAAATGTAAATATGTTCGCATTACACCAGTTCAAGAATAACGCTGGTATATGTCTGTCAAAGTGATAAGTCAATGCTTTTTTCAGCAGTACAAAATTACATTAAAGATGAAAGTTTGTGCCCCCCCCCTCCCTTAAATTTAAGCTCCCCCTTATTAACATGTCTGGTGCCGCTGGTTTTTAAGCAGGCAAAACTTAAAAGCAATTGCAATAGATATAAGTTCCATTTAGTGACATTTTGAATGGTATACTTTGCTACAGGATGCAGTTGCACAGAAAGCCACATCAGCCCTTGCTAGTCTCTATGGCACAACATACCTAGTCGGAGGATCTGCCAGGGCTATGTGTAAGTTTCAGTCTGTTGATTTTTTAAAGAACCTTAACATTGATAATAATATTCAATCATCAGCCACTTTTACGTCACGTAAAAGTGGTTTAGAGAAGCAACAGGTGAAATGACGATAATGAAATCTCTTGGCAGCAAGGCTGTGATTGTAGCATGTAGCCGGGGCAAGGTCTAACGCCCAGAACTCCCAAGTTCTGGCGGCTGAGTCATCAGGGTCTGGTTTTGAGTTTCGATCGTGACACTTGTGCCGATGAGCGAAACACTTACCTATAATTGCTTCTCATCACCCATACTTCTAAGGAGTTGAGATGGTTTGATGAATACTTAGGGTACCTGTGAGGTGAGAGATTGTTGGTGTGAATGCATACTTCTAAGGAGTTGAGATGGTTTTAGGAACGCTTAGGGTAGCTGTGAGCCGAGTGTTGGTGTGAATGATTAGTAACCTGTGCGCCTATGCTGTGTTGCCATATATTAATAATAATATGCAGTTTTCATATAGCGCACATCCTAGCAGCTAGATCAAGGCACTTTACAATATTATCATCCTTGTTCATCATGCATACTTAGACCATTCCCAAAACTTTCTCAACTCCCTGTGGAGCATACAACCTCAAGCTGCTTATATTAGCGCTAAGGGGATAGTTCAACACATTGCTGTCTCAGCCTTTGCTGGTTCCCATGTATACATGTGGGTTTAGAAAAGAAATTCTGGGTACTTGCTCAAAGACACAAGTATCATGATCGGGAATCCAAGCTACTCTCCACTAATTCAGCCATCAGAACTAGAATTCGGTGCGCTGGACCGCTCGACCATGACTCATATTAGCCAAGCTGTCAAAATAACCACTTAACCAATCTTGATAGTAAATTATAGTACAAAATGTCAATAACTTCTACAGATGCAGCCTCTGGTGCGAGTGAGGACTGGGCTTTCGGTACCCTAGGAGCCAAATACACCTACGTCGTGGAGCTCCGCGACGAGGGACGATATGGATTCCTCCTCCCTGAGTCTCAGATTGAAGCCACCGCCTTGGAGACATTCGAGGCTCTCAAGGAGGTCGGAAGGAACCTTGTTGCTGAATATGGTTCTTAAGTCTAGGATGGTTCTTTGAGAACAAATTATTTAAGGCAACGGTTGCCATCACGGAGGAAGGCCCTTTCGGAATTGGTTGATGAGGTAGACTGGTTACTTTAAAGAAAACATGGGGGTATCAGTATGAACACAATTTACTGACAAGGTATTCTACTGGCTGAGGAGTGTGATGTTTTACAGTGTTTTATTAATTCAAGCATATCTGTAAACTTACAATTTAAACATTTTTGGAGGGTGAACCAAGTTTACAAATAGCCAGTCAGTTTCCCTTGTGGCTTACTGCTTAAATTTTAAACTTTTGGTGAATGAAACTCGATTGATTTTCTGTTGAACAAACTGAAAGATTCATTGAATAAATAAGTTATGGAGTTAACTTCACATCATGTCCTTAGTCATCTTTAAAATGTCTTAAAGTTTTTACTACTCAAGAGTTATATCTTTTCCCAAAATAATAGAAAAAAACTCCTCTTTCCACAATAAAACCATGGTTCAGATGGTCTCTCATACAGCCATTCTATAGGCACCAATCAAGCAGAGTACACCTGTTATGATTAAAATAACCATTCATTGGTAAGACTAAAAATATAAATGTTCACAGATTTGCACATAACTCACATGGTATGAAGATGGTCATGGTGGAAAACTTCCCTTGAAATAGTTTTGCTTGAAATGCTATAGTTTTTGAGAAATGAGTAAAACAATTAGTTTTTATCACGGTGATATTAAATCTGATGTTTGAAAACAGTGAAAACATATAAAGGTGTCTTTTACTGTTTTCTTGTGACTCTGATGACCGATTGAGCTTAAATTTTCACAGGTTTGTTATTTCATGGATATGTTGGGTTACACAAAGTGTGGATACTGGTATTTGACAATTACCAATGTTGTACACATGCTTTAATGTTTAATTTCAATACAATGATTAACCCAATATGGGACCTGAACAACCTCAAAACCCTGTCATCTCATAGAGAGATATTTTATTTACATGGTGTCATCGTACCTCTACCGTTACCTACTAGATTGACTCGGTGAAAGTCCCAAAATAAGAAATACCAATACTCACTGTTAAAGAAAAAAACTTACAAGCACACAATCAAGCATTCAATGGTGCTGTCCCGGCTATAATATGGTTGTGGCACCCCATTATTGGATGGACAGCACATAAAGTGGCACACTGCAGCTGTCAGAAGATCACTTTCTAGGCTGTCGACAAAGGAACGAGACACCATGAAACTTCTTCTGGTCTTGTCGCTGTGCGTGCTTGGTGCTTTTGCACAAAGCAAGAGTTATGCAGGGTGAGTTTAGCTTCATTGGCAACGATTAATATTTTTCTTTTCATTAGTCACTTTATCTGGTGTAAATGTGTGTAAGCTACAACCTATCTTGTGACAGATCTTTAAAAATGTGTTTGAACGACTGCCCCATTCTTGTCTGAAGGAAATTTTTGCATGAATAGTTATAACTGAAACCAGTCATTATAACTAATTTCCATGTTAAATCAGAGCTCTTCAAGGAGTTGTGTTTCCCATTGTTATCATAAGAAATGCAATTGGAATAACACACCTTGTAAACCATTACATTGTGCTATGTAAGGAATAGGTCTCAAACTTCAAAAAGTAGCTCCACATCTATACCTTGTAGAAAAATACTGACTGTTGAAGCGCCTTGAGCGTCACTGAGTGACGGATATGAGCGCTATATAAGAAGCCACTATTATTATTATTATTATTATTATTGCACTGGCAGACATTGTAGGGGCTCAGTTACTGATAACTTCATTACATTCTTGGTGAAAAAATATTATCGCATTAATATTACAGAGTTCAGCTGACTGTATGCCAAATTTGTAAATGTAGCAATTGTCGTACGATACATTTCTGGAGAGATTTTTTTTTCGAGAGAGAGCAAAAGGAATTTTAAAGGTGTGGAGAAATGTGTTCAAGGCCAGGCCGACATGACAGCATTTCTGCCTACAACCCTTGACATTGGGGAACAAGTAACTTTAAACTGTGCAGAAGTTTGCAGTAGAAGTAGTAGTTTGATAAAACTTTTTTTTAAACATTTGCAACATGAGGCGAGAGGGAAGGGTAAAGCAATATTCTATAATAAAAATTAATGATTGCTGTACAACTGCTTGTTTGTTATGACTACTACAAAGCAAGCTCAAAAGTTAGACAACACGCCGATGAATGTCATCAACAGATTTTTTCAACCCTAAAAACCAGAAAACTATTGGCCAGATAATACTTCACGAAAGCCCCATTCCGATAGATTTTGATACATTATTTTCATTACATTGTTTCCACCTGCGTACCTAAATACTGTGGGCCAATTTGATGAAGAGACTTTAAGTTTGAGAGGGGCTCAACATGGATGAATGATGCCATGCCGATGAAAAGAATGTGAGATCTTGGCGTGTTGTGAGCAATTTTACTGTTTACTCTATCAAATAAAGCCGTACTTGATTTTTGAATTACTATTTCACTGTGACTTATGATCTTAAGAAATCATGGAGTCAAATGAAAAAATTGGCAACATCTCAGTCTAAGTTGGGTGATTAACTGTAATAGATTTTTGTTTAATGCTTTCATAAACAAAGGTGGATTTAAAGAAGGGGCCATCACGCGTACACTTCCCCTTAAATAAATTAAAGGCAAATCAAGCAAATGGCAATTTTAAAGTAGGTTAAAAATAAAGTGTAAAATGCCTCTGAAATGTCCTACTGGAATGCACCAGAGAGCATCTAATAGTAAACATTTTTTGGGGGGGCCCTACAGGAGGCACCGGCCCCCACTCCACAAAGGCTTCACGTTCGCTCGTTATTCTCATAAAAATGCCTTACGCTATGCACATCCTGTCTAGAATTCTGTTTCTACATAAACAGCAGGCATAAAATTAGTCGACCAATCCCCCTAAACAAAATTTAAAAGAAAAGTCATTGTTAAGAGGCATATAAAGCACATTTTTCTACTGGGTAAATGTAATGTGTAAAACACCTCTAAAATGTCCTAGATTGCACCAGAGAGCATCTAAGGCGTTTACCAATTTTTCTTGTAGAAATGCCTTACACTATACATGCAAATACATCTTGGGTAGAATCTTGTTTCTACATAAACAGCAACCGTGTGGCCCCCTTATTTTAACCAATTGATTTCCTCCCCCCCCCCCCCCAAAGAAAAATAAAAATAAATAAATAAATAAAATAAAATAAAATAATAATAATAATAATAATAATAATAATAATAATAATAATAATATAATAATAATAACAGAAGGCGGCGCTTTTGGGAACAGCGAGGATCCTGAGAAAGACCCTTGAGATCTAAGGCTACGGGACGTAGCCTGACTCGAGGAGTAACCGCACAAATGAAAATGGAATCTTTCTTTTGCATGCTGTGATAAGATGGAATAATAATAATAATAATAATAATAAAAAATATAAATAAATAAATAAATAAATAAAAGAATAATAACAAACCAAAGAAGTTCAAAGGAAAATACAATAAATTTTGAACTGGGTAAAAATAATGTGTAAAATGCCTCTGATGTCGCCTGGATTGCACCAGAGAGCAACTAATGTAATTTTTTTCCACCAGGGCCCTTAAGTGGGCCTGAACCCCACGTCGTTAAGGCTTTGTGCCTCTCCCACCGATTTGTCTCAGAAATGCCCCATGCTATAATTTCTTCCTGAAATTTTATCTGATGTTTCGACATACAGGGCAAAGTAACATTCGCAGGTAGTTACTTGAACCTGCACCGCCCTCTCCAGTCATAAAATGACTGTATACCTTTGTAGAATCGATGTCCAGCCCGGCAAGGATCAAACTTGGTCATGTAGGCCCATGCCTGATACTTCACGAAGGCAACGGAGGAGATTGCCTTGATGCCCCCTGGTCATTGCCTTGGTGCCCTTGAAATGCTCCCATAGAAATTTACAATTTCCTCATAGGTTGCCCTTTACCGAGGAGAGAATGCCTTGGTGCCCTTTCCCTTTCTAGAACGAAGCATACAGGCCTAGGGCCTGAAAAGTTAGGTGTGTCCCCCCGCTTACAAAAATATCCTGGATCCGCGCCTGACCACCACAAATATTCTGAAGAGTTTTGGTTCTATCGATGAATGGTACAACACTTTTCTCTTGAAAGTAGAGGATTGGATTGAGCTCCAATATTCTTTTTATTGCAGATACCAGGTGTTCCAGATCACACCCCACAACCAAATTCAGCACAAACAGATGATCAACCTCAACTTCATCTTCAAGGAGGAGGTAGATTTGATATAATTCAAAAAGTAAAATAATTTAAGAAAGAAACAGCCTCGCCTAAAAATGTTTTAGATCCTATCTTGGAGGCAAAAAGGACATTGGAAAATCGAAAGACTTTGGAAGCTTTTTACGAAAACCCTTTTCTTCTTAAAGTTTTATGCCTAGAATGCGTAGACAATCTATCAATTAAAGGTAGCTGGTCTGCGCATCAAACAACATAATACAAAGCATAAAGCCGAACACCAACCAAAGTATTTCTATTTATGGTGCTGTTAATTTTCAAAGCTCATGGTTCTTGAAAATATGAATTAAATTATTAAATATATGTAAGAGATTAGGTCCCTGCAATAATTGAACAGTCTAAAGAAAGGCCCTTTAACATGATTAGAATAATTCAAAAATATCTAAGCAAAAGTAAAATAAAAATTCTGATAATTTTTACCGTTTTTTTTCTCTCTGTTAGAGGTATTTAATAATGGCAATACCAGTGTGAGGAGCTGGTATTCACATAATTATAATAACAGTAATACTAAATAGAACTTCAAAAGCGCCTTACATCTAAAGCTAAAACCCCAAAGCGCTTAGAAAGAGCAAGGAAGGAAGTACCAATGGATTAAACAAATTTAAAGAGGACTAAAAGCATAAGCACTTTATAACAAGAAGCAATACGTTAAAAATACATTTAAAAAGTTCTTCCAAGGCAAACACAGGATAAACGACAACAGCAAAACGTAAAAAGGAACTAAGCTGCAGCCCAGGTCATCAAAAAACAAATGTAGAAAATGTTGTATTTTACATGTAATAGCAAATGCAGAATATAAAACAATATTCCGCCACGCAGTGACGCTCATGGCACTTAACAATATGCAAAAACACCAGTATAGTAACAGAAAACTTAATACAAATTTTGAAAATTGGATTGAGTGTAAATAGGTTATGAGCGATTTTTTTGAAAGAACTTGCCGATGACCTGGGCCCAATTTCATAGAGCTGCTTAAGCACAAAAAGTAGCTAAGCACAACAAAGTTATGCTTACCAGAATAAGGTTACCAGCCAAACTACCATACCACATGTACAATTTGTGACTGGTTTCCTGCTCATTTCTGCTTAGCAGGCTATTGTTAAGCAATATTTTCTGCTTAAGCAACTCTATGAAATTGGGCCCTGGCAATCATTACCTTCAAAATGCAAAAATACAACTTTCACATTGCCTCCTGTTCCTGTACTCTTCCATATCAGCTGGACTTCTGGAGCGTCTCTCCCGTACACCAACCCAGTGATGTCATGGTACCCCCACACTACGTCGCCAAGATGAAGGATGAACTGAAGGACCTGGAACTTGACTACACCATCAAGTGGAGTAATGTCCAGACGCTGATCGACACAGAAGATAAACAGATTCAAAATCGTGCCCCTCAGAATACCTTAGCTTCTTTTGACTACAATAGATACCACAGCTATAATGAGGTACATGTACTGTAGTATTATCAGCATGCCTGTTTTTTGTTTGCCTTTCAATATTGCTAACTTAATTGTACTACTGTCCATATTCATACAGAACTTATTTTGCTATGTGGTAATTACCAGAACAAATTTCTCATATATCGACCAGTGTTATATCCTGCCTACCAGAAATGCCATGAAATGTATAGGGTCATTCTATTTGTAAGGACAGCGGCATGATCTATGCAACAAATATTACTATGGCTTGGTTACAGCCAAATGCTTGTTACTTAAAGGCAAAGAATACCTTTGGTTTTTTGAACCGTTCGATTGTTTTAATCCTATATAAATGTAGATATATACAATAAAACTAACCTGTGAAAATTTCATTTCAAAAGGTGGTAGTGTTTTTGAGAAATCTGGAGCGGTTATGTCCACGCATGAAGAATAATCCCTAATAGGAATACACAATCTGAGAAATGTTTCTCTCAGATTCAAATTTTGGGGCGATAAAAACTGACATCTTTTTCCATATCCACATTATTTTGAATTGAAATATTTCTCAAAATGCTTTATACTATAAAAAGTTGCTGTACTTCTAAGCAAGTAAGTTTTCATTGCCATAAATTTTTAGAGTGATTACCAATCGTATACCTTCCCTTTAATACCTAATTTGTTCGATTGTATTTTAGATCATGAGCTGGGTTACAAATTTTGTCAACGCCCAGCCAACCTCCAGCAAACTCAGACTCACTGAAATTGTAGTTGCTCAGTCTTACGAAGGCCGACCCATCAAGGCCATCAAGGTAAACATTAGTCTAAAGTAGTAAAGATAGTTCCCACTTGACGTCACACCGGCTGACTTTATGGGCAATGAGGATCACTTTTGAATGCACAACTTTGCAGTTTGCATAAATACCGCGTGTGGCACGCTGGAGTTTGATCAGATTCCCAGCATGAATGGTTGGTGAACCAATGGCAGTGTCGAAATTTAGACTGCTCGACACAGCTCAAAATCACAAGGCAAGCTGCCCGTATAAAGATGATTTATCTCAGGAACTATTTAGTTTTCTGTTCTTAAATTACCCCTAACAATTTCAGGATTTGACACATTAATTTGGACAATACCTCCAAAATTATCCAGAAAGAGTTAGAGTTAGTTAGTATTGATCACTTTCATTTCTCTGGATCTGACAAAAGATATTTACCAAATAGTCCCTGAATAGAGAGATTTACATAACTAAGGAACCCTCAAAAGTGCTGTACGCTGCATCTCATAAGCCAGAAGCTAACTATACCCGCTGTCACAAATATCATAAACTATTGTGATAATACCAGAACTGAAGAATATTTGTATTTTATTTACTTTGATGTAACTAGTTGAGCACTGGGAGCGGACGTTATGGTGCGTACACCCAGGGTGGTATACATGCCAGAGAATGGGTGTCACCAGCCACTGTCATTAACCTTCTCAAAAAGGTAAGAACAAGCAGAGTTTAGACCATTCCTTTTTAGGTTGTTTTTTTACGTGCAATGATGGCAGTCACTGCTAAGAAAAAGTTCTGAAACGAGGCTCCGTTTTTTGGGGAGGTAATATGTTGGAATGATGGCAATTCCATCTCTTGGTAACCCCTGAAATTATAGATTACAAGGAGCTTTTCAGAGCAGTATTCACATCAGCACTAGAGAAGTTGATCAAAGAACATAATCTCTGCAGGGGGTGGGGGAGTTGGGAGGCAGCTCACTGCCCCCCCCCCCCCTCCGCTCAGAACCCTCCCCCCTCCTCCAAAATACACAAATGAAAGGTTTGATACAAAAAAAGGCTTCCCCTAAAAATAAAAATAAAATAAAAACAAATCAATCAATTAAAAAATTATTAAAGGGATAAGGGGAAGGAAGGAGCAATGGTCCTCCAGTGAAAAAGGACGATCATACACCAAAGAGCTTAATACGGCGTCTCAAAATAAAAAATATGTTACACAATACAATAATAGCACAGCACAGTCACAGTAAATTATAACACAACTACAGTGCAGCTGGCTACTAAAACTATACACTACCATACACGCAAATTTACAAGAAACGATTCATCTATCCCTCAAAAATACCTTATTTCTCTGGTGGCCTAAATCCAAACGGTACTCACTGGGACTCTGTAAAACTGTCCTTCCAAGATAATAAATATTAGGAGCATGGCCAGAGCCATGCTTTCTACAGATTAGAGAGAATTACCAGAAGGAAAACCAGAAGATGCTTTTTCTGCTGAGAGCTAAACGGTAAGGAGAACGGTCCAAAGGTCGCGTCCACCAACTTTGGTTTTTTACAGTAAATGTGCAAATTACGCAGTGCGTTTGTCCCATGTCCCAAGTTCACTGAGGGCGCACTTGGTGTTCCCCCATTATTATTATCAAATCCACCGTACAGAAACTTTTGCAATTTAATCCGAAGAATCCCATTCGATCATCATTTTGCAGTTTGTTGATGACTACAATAACCATGACAGCACTGTAGTCAACTTCTTTGAGAAGTTTGATTGGTATGTCATTCCTGTGCTTAACGTCGACGGTTACAGCTACACCAGACCTGAATCCGTAAGTACCCACTCAGAACCTTTTAAAGGGAATCTGTATCCGTTTAAAATAAAAACCTAAACTAAATCGCCTAAATCACACGGGAAGCAGACTCTGTATTCAAATTTTGAGATTTTGAAACATTGTCACTTCATAAGACATCTGTCTGTGGCCCCCCCAAAAAAATTACAAAGATCATAAAGTACAGAGTCAAATCCCCAACTTGTCAATTTACTCAAATCACCCCCATTTTTTGTCAAGATTTACTGGTCCATATCTTCAATTTAAGGTTTTCTATAACCATAAAACATTGATTTAAATTTCACTGCAATTGCTTCAGTGTTATCGGTAAACAGTGGTCTCAATGAGCGAGCACATTTTTTCAGGCCATGCCAATTTATCTGCAATTCACAGTATTTTTTTGACCGTGTGAGGGCATGTGCGAACCAAATTTACGTGATACAAAATGAGAAGAATTAACTGGGTTTGTCCATTGTTTTGAACATTGTTGTTTGCATTTGGCCATTGATACAATAACACAACATACAGGCAGTAAACACGTAAAACTGTAGCGATGCAAGGAAATTAGCCGTTGAAAGTGCCCTCATGTGGTCAAATAAATGGTCAATTTATATTGGTTGTTTTATGGACTGATTGATGAGCACACTGTTGTTAAAGTCATTTTTGTTTGTGTGTTTTATTTGACTAGAATCCACATGAGAGACTGTGGCGTAAGAACCGTCAGCCGAGTGCATCCTCCAGCTGTCTAGGAATTGACATGAATAGAAACTATGGATATAAGTGGAGTAATGAAAATATAACATCTAACCCTAACAACCCCCCAAAATCCTCAAAATGTCATTCCCCAAGTTTTTTTTAAATTTCCCATACTGCATTACGCTGGGCATACCAACCTTGTTTGTATCTAGGTTGGGTTTATAGTGGCGCGCCAGGACTGTCCCTCGCTGACTCTCATGTTTACAACTTATATGTCTGTGAGATATGTCCATCTTCCCTTGTCTTTCATGCCCCAACCCCCAATGTTTTCAGACTGAGCAACCTGAGAATATGAATTTTTTTGAGTATTTGATGTGATATTTGGCCCTTATCACAAATACATAGGTTTAACTCTTTCGCTCCGGAATAGAATTTTCAAATTTCGCGTGGTTTGTACGGAATTAATAATTGGGCGCCGCCATCTAATGTGTCAATAATACCCTAGTCGCGATGGAAAGCCAAAGGCAGCGACTCAAAGCCGCTGCAACTAGGGTCAGAGGTCATCCAGATGGCAATACGGCATAAATTATGCAAAAAAGGCACATGTCATGGGGATGCCCTGAGTATCTACAGTGACGTCAACGAGCCGCTGTGAGCGTCTTTCCGTAGGGATTGGAACATTTGTGTGAGCCGCTGTGAGCGGCTCACCGTAGCGAAAGAGTTAAAAACAAAACAAATATCAAACCAACAGCAAACCTCAAATAATTG
This sequence comes from Pycnopodia helianthoides, assembly GCA_032158295.1. Classification (NCBI taxonomy): domain Eukaryota; kingdom Metazoa; phylum Echinodermata; class Asteroidea; order Forcipulatida; family Asteriidae; genus Pycnopodia; species Pycnopodia helianthoides. The sequence goes on from CM063243.1 coordinate 25,955,687, forward strand.
GTTGTCATTTTTACGAAGTAACAAATGTGTCAAAAGTCATAAAGTTTTGCAAATCATTTTGTTGTTGTAAATTATTGATGTACTCTATGCTGTGAAAATGTTCACCACGTTTCAAGACCTAGTACATAATGTTTTCATAATTAAACTCATTAGCAAAACCGACGAATCATATATTTTAAAAAAAATTGTTAAGTAGTGACAAATCAAAATTTGCCACTCTATCCATTGACACACTTAGTGCCAAAATAAGCCTAGTTTGACTTTTTCATTTTTTTAAAGCAACGAAACTGCTCATTTAGCATTTTTATGAAGTGACAAACCTAACTATGCATTGGTTTGTACACATTGCTCTGCAGGCAAGCCTGGTTTGTACAAAGTGACAAATGTGTTTAGGAATTAATAACTCACCAAAGCATTTGCAAGACTGAAAAAATACTGACAGTTCTGTATGACTGAAGAATTCAGTTTTATTTTGACAGTTAACTTTAAAAGGAAAACTAGTAAGTAAATACTAAACAATATAATAAGTCCTACTTCAAAAATTATTTTCTAAAAACATGTTTTTTTGGCTGTTGGGCTGAATTGTCCCTTTGTAAAAATGGCGACGAATTTTACAGCAATTTGTTTTTATCTGTGACCAACTTTGAAAGAAAGGCCTTCTGACTTAATAACTTACAAAACAAATCAATTATTCAGGTCACTTTGACCACCAATCAATTATTTTGTCACTATAACTTCCTCCCCGGCTTCAGATATGGGAGGCTCATCCTCAAACCCCTGCTCCGAAGTATTCCACGGTGAAGCCCCATATTCAGCTGTTGAGTTGAAGCAAGTTACAAATTGGCTCCTTAACCTGGCGCAATCGCAAACATTCTACATCCATGTCGATGTTCATAGCTATGGTCAGTACTGGGTCTTCCCGTTCAGCTACTGCTACTCTTCCGATCGCAAGGTTCAAGATTATGACGCCCTGGTGAGTGCTCATGTCTGATTCATTTAAACCATAACTAAAAAGAGTGCATACCGAACTGTAGTTCCTGCGTTACCAAGTTGTAGGCTTAAAGTATGTCTTGACCATTAACTGTTCTTTGTCCTCGACTACGACACCTAACCCTGATAACCTAAAACACAAATATACGGAAGAGACGATTCAGCACTTGGCATCCCATGTACTAAACTGAGCAGTGCCCATCATAGAGCAAAGGAAGGTAGGAACAAGACGCCAAGTATTGTAAGTTAAATGATCTGAGGGTAGCAGTCAACGGTTCACAGGTTCGCCGTTGGACTCCTCCTCAGTAGAGAACAGAGGCAGTTTGCATGAATCGCCTGAGGACAGGAGTCAGCCGATTTGCATCCTGCATGCACTGGTGGAAGTTGGCACCCTTCCCCCTATGTGAATGCGGAGAGACACAGACGGCCGCCAATATAGTTGACAACTGTCCCTGAGTAGTCTCCTCTAAATGGCCGAATTGGACTGGAGTCCTAGATCCACAATCATGAAATGGCTGACAAACAAGCTGCACTGACATTTATGAACAACACTGAAAGAGAAGAAGGGTAGCACGGGTTCCCTCAAAGTTCAGAGTAAAAGTCAAAACCAATGTCCAGTGAAGCTTGTAAGACTGCATGTCCTTTCAGCAGCAACGCATGTGAAGGTGACAAATGAGGATCTAAGAAAGATATCAAGAGTGCAAGATGTTATTAAGACCATTACAATCGAAGAAGCGTAACCGACAGGTAAACATGCAAAGCAACCAATTGCACTCCAGGAAACCAAGCCCAACAAGAGGGAGACAAGACGATCAAAGAGCATTGTAAGTGCATTGCTTGGCAACAGACGGCTCACGATAGAGTTAAAAAAGGATGATTGGCGAAGAGGCTTTCCTCCAGCAGGGGAGTGAAACAGGCTAGAAAGAAGTAGGCAAATGTTCCATTGTATCAGACAAATCAAGGTAAGAACAATCACCGGCAAAGAGAGGCTACGCCCTCTCTCCTTCTACTTGTCTACACTTCCAATATTCATCGGCTAGTTTGTTCTATCTTTAGCCAGCTTAAAACTCTAGCCAAGCCCAAATGACATATCATGAAGTCCAACACCATGTCACATCTGTATTAATATTCTTATTTTTATTTTCCAGTATAATGTAGCAAGATACTCCACACAAGCACTGGCTGCCAAGCATGGAACACAGTACACCTACTCGACATCTGGTGACTGGTGTAAGTTGTGCATCAAATATGATAACTATTTGATATGCCATATACATACTGACATTATGGTACACCCTATAATGTATAGTATATTAAATATATGGCATTTTCATGATTAACATTTGACAATGCAACACAATTAACACAAAACGCCTGGTTGCCTATTATCTTTGCCAAATTTTTGTAGAGCTTGGATAAACTCAAGAACACTGTGCTTATGATATATTGGTGTAGTGCAAAACCAAATCATCCTCTTTATCCCTAATATAATGATCAGTTAAAATTGTCGTCCGTTCGACATCACTGAAACAATTGCGTTTGACTGATTACAGACCCAGCATCTGGAGCCAGCGAGGACTTTGGCTACAATATCCTAAAGGCCAAGTACTCTTATACCATTGAGATGAGAGACCAAGGGTATTATGGCTTTGAGCTGCCCGAATATCAGATCAAACCCTGTGGCGAGGAAACCTACGACGGCTTCTTAGAATTCTTCAGGCGGGCCACCAGTGAAGTCTAAAGCCAAGGCGACTGAGTCAGATGAAAACAACTATTCCCACTGGAGGAAAATCCAATAAAACTGCCCCACCCCCCCATCAAATAATAGTATTTTCAGAAAATATGTTCACTTAAAAGAATACATCTTTTTTGAAATAAATAGAATAACATCTTAAACTAGTCGGTGTGAATAAAGTATAGCGAGAGAAAAACAAAACAAAATAACTTGAACTAAACATTTGATTCAGGTTAGGAACAGCAACAGCATATTGATTTAAATGTTAAGAGTTTTTTTGAAACCAGAGCATGTTATTCCTTAATTCATGCAACAAGTTTACAATTTGAAAGGTACATTTGTTTTTCATCGCGCCTACAGAATGACTCCCACAAATATCGGCAGTCCACAGGATTTGGACTGTATTTTTCTTTTCTGTTTTTATGCAATAAACTAGTCATAAATGCATTTTCAGAAGCAATGCGCTATTAATGCCTTATCAATCAAATCATCAACACTATCACACAAAGTGGTTGTAACTATTTTGTGGAATGATTTCTATTCATCAAAGAATAAAAAAAATCATATTTAATCATTTGTTGTAAGACTCAAGCTCTTTCATTTGCATACTTAGTTTGTAATTTGAAAGCCGTCCTATGAAGAATACCTGCCATCGGACAATATAATCGTTTATGGCTGATTCTACAATTTGTTTTAGCCAACTTGGCCTGTTTTCACAGAGCTGCTCATAAGGACAAACATTAGCCGAGCCCAAAACAATTTCGCTTACCAAAAACAGTTACCAACCAAAGTACCATGTCATGTGTACTGTTTGTGACTGTTCCTGCTTATTTTTTACTCAGCAGATTGTTTTCATGCTTATGCAGCTCTGTGAAATCGGACCCTGTTTAAACCATGGCACGATTTTTCAGAGCATATGTTGGGATACACCAA